>WOXC01008466.1:0-600000 GCA_011680675.1 Gymnobelideus leadbeateri
AAAGGAAGGAAGGAAGGAAGGAAGGAAGGAAGGAAGGAAGGAAGGAAGGAAGGAAGGAAGGAAGAAAAATGAAGGAAGGAAGGAAGGAAGGAAGGAAGGAAGGAAGGAAGGAAGGAAGGAAGGAAGGAAAAGAAAGAAAGGAAAGAAGGAAGAAAAGGAAGGAAGGAAGGAAGGAAGGAAGGAAGGAAGGAAGGAAGGAAGGAAGGAAGGAAGGAATGTCTGGTTTTGTTTGTTTGTATGTTTTTTCATCTATCTGCCACTTATCCTCCACAAGGCCTCTCAAGGGCAGGGACTGTGTCTTCTCCTTCCTTTATGTAGCCCCTCAGTTCGAGGTGTGGTAGAGGGTGCTCATCACTCCAGCCAGTACGAAGGACATCAGATTGTGTTCCCCTAGGGACAGTCAATACCCTTGGAAAGACTGACTTTGTAATTCCTTCATGAGCCTCGTCAGACTCAGCCAAAGAATGTTCCACATTCTATTAACCTTGATTTTGACCTTCATTGACATCACCCAAGATAGATGCCAAAAAAAAAAATTACCCTCCCCCCCAAAAAAATAAAAAATAAAAAACATTAGTTTAGAGCAGAGGTTCTAGAACTTTTGTGTCATGTATTTCTAGAAGCTGAATGGTGCAGTGAGTGGATAGAGTATTGGGCCCTGGAGTCAGGAGTTCAAATCCTGCCTCAGACACTAGTGGTGTGTCCCTGGGCAAGTCACTAAACCCTGTTTGCCTCAGTTTCTTCATCTGCAAAATGAGCTGGAGTATAAAATGGCAAACTACTTCAGTATCTGCCAAGAAATCCCCAAATGGGGTCATGAAGAGTTGGACAAGATTGAAATGACCAAACAACAAAAAATTTCTGTAAGTTAGTGATATTTATAAACCCCTTCTCCAAGTGTTTTGTTGCCTACATTTATAATTGAAGGATACATTAAATTTAAGTTAGAGGTTAGTGAAAATAAAGCTGTATTTTTCCCATCCAAGTTGACAAAACCCCTGAAATCTAACAATGGACCCCTGGAGGGACCATGAAGCTCAAGTTAAGAACCCTTGGTTCAGAATGGGTGCTTACCTCATATGGGTTTCCAGCTACCATGTCTCCAATTTCCCTGAAACACAAATACTCACAGGAATAAAATCAACATAAAAAGGCAAAGTCTGGCTAAAGATTACCCTGCTCTGGGTTCATTCTAAACTTGGGTAGGGGAGTGAAGAAGAAAAAGGAATTTCCCTCCTATGACTTAAGTCCCCTTACTGACAGAGATTCTTAACCTTTGCCATGCATCCCTTGAGGTCATTCTCATACTACAGGCACCAAATATCAAGTTCAGGCAGCTCCCTCAAAATTTCCAGGGTAATACTGTCTTTTAACTCCTCAGACCACTCTGCCAAGAAAGTCTTTTGGAAGGCTCTATTCCATGACTAAGAACCCCAGTTATCACCCATTTCTTTCCCTTGGGACAATTCTTTGCCTAGAAATGTCTGTTACATTAGTGACAACTCCACAAATCCCCATCACATTGTTTTGGATGGAGCATAGAAAACGTGTTTTGTTGTGCCATCTGGAGTGAGATTCTATAGCTTAAGTGTCCTTCCTATTAGATGGAATTCTCCTGGCTGGATTGCTGCCTGTGCTCTTCCTCAGTCTGACTCCCAATCCCCACCCCAAGTTTTGCAATACATGTGAATTTTCTTCCCCTTTGAATTTCCTATTTCTGTCAGGGGCACAATTCACTCAATCTCCTGTGTCCAAAACCTTGGTGTCCTCTGACTCTTCCCTCTCTTTCACCCCCATCCCTGCCCCATCCCCATATCCAACTAGTTGCCAAATTCTGTCACCGAAACCTCTATGATATCTCTCAAATCTATCTCCCTTCTCTCTATTCTCTTTGGTTAACAGGTTTCATTACTCCTATCAAGACTATTATAATAACCTCCTATTGGGCCTCCTCTCCCTACTCCCCATTCCTCTCTCTGCACTCCAGTGGTGTTTCACACTGCTTCCAGACAGTAATTTTCTTTGTCTGTAACTCTCCTCATCAAAACCCTTGGTGATTCCCTACTACTATTTACCCAAACAAAATTCAGATTTCTTAGCCTGGTACACCCTGTAGGACCACTTTTTACCCACCCACCCCCCACATACACCCAATGGGGCCCCACCCAATTCAGATCCCACCAGGATATCATCTTCCCAAAAGTGCAATTAAGAACCCTGGACAGAGACTTTCCATCTACACTGAAACAACCCTTCTCTCCTCCAGCTATAATATAAATTCTTTGAAAGCAGGGATTTTATCATTTCACTAACTCTGTTCCCAATGCTTAGCACAGTGCCTGGCACATATTAAAAGTTTAATAACTCCTCTTCCACTACTATCTATCCTACTATCTATCCTATCCACTAACTACTATCCTACCTTTTCAGTTTTATTTCACACATACCCCATGTATACTCTATGCAATACCTTCTGTTTCCTGGCCCTGCGCCTCTGCTCATGTCATTTCATGCTCATATCCTCATTATTTCTGCCTATTTAAATACTATCCATCTATTAAAACTCATCTCAAATCTCTGCAGCCTTCCCAATTCATCTTCTCAGGAGTCTAAATACATTTTGTACCTCTCTTATTGAGTTAAGTCAGCAAATATTTATGAAGTGCCTACTATGTGCTGGGCACTGCTTAAAGTACTAGGGGAAAACATGGTCCTTGCCCCACGGGAGATTACAATCTTGCATTATAGTTATGTATGTCTTGCATTTCCCTACTATATCATAAGTTCTATAAACAGAGATGCTATGTTTTATTTATCTTTCTTCCTCCCCAGTGTCTACCATAGTCTTCTATATGTAGGTGGCAATTAATAAACGTTTGTTGACTGAACCAATGAATAAATTGAGGGGAATTACCAGCCCATGGGCCCTTGTGAACTATTATGTCTATCATCATTTTATAGATTTGGATTTTTCTAGTTACTTCTATAGGATCTCTGTTGGAAACCTCATTAGGTTGGCAAGCAGACTCTTAGCACCCCAAATAAAAAATGGGATCTTCTTCCCAGCCTCTAGCCATTTCCCTGCTGGAAACCTTTACACTCAGGCTTATTATGCTGGCACATGAAGGAGATCATACAGGGACTTAGCTTCCTTTTCTGAGAAAATTCTCAAGCAGAACTCTCCATCCTTGAATGGCTCAAAGGTTGATGGCACCACCAGGTACTCTCCCACAGGAAGGTGGAACCGAGTAGAAACTTCTCGAAGATTAAAGTATGCTGGGGTTTGAGCAGCAGGTTGGTGTCCCAAGAAGAAGTCCTGGCTCAGATGTACTTCTGTGTGGTTCTCCAGCTGTACAAATCAGCATTTAGAAAGTCATTTTTCATAGAATCATAGATGTTGAATTGGAAGGGACCTCTGAGGTCATACAATTCAACCCCCTTCTTTCACGGATGAGGAAGCGGAGACCTAGAAGGTTAAGCAATTTGCTCAAGATCACTCAGATACTAAGTATAAGAAGTAGGATTTTGGACCTGGGTCTTCTGACTCCAAAGCCAGCCTTTCAACTTTACAATGATTTCTCTCCCTGTTAGAAGAGGAGACCAGAAAATTTTATCCAGATATTCTAGTTTGAAATATTCTCATTATGCTTATTTTAAAAAAAATTTAGCTAGATATTTGTCTCTCTGAGTCCTTTAGCTGACACAAACAAGCTATTATTCACATTTAATTTCGTTAGCAATGTAAGCTTAAATCCTGAGCTCTCAAGGCAAAAAATTTCAGAAATGGTCCTCTTGTCTTTTATTAACTGCCAAACAAACAGACCTCTGATAAGGAGAAGGCCCCCATCTGTTCAGGGGGAGGGGTGTACAATTGGATAACCTGTTATTGACATTGGCCAAGACTAGTCAAAAAAATAGTTAGATTAAATGACTGATAGTAGGGCCTAAAGGTCAGGAACACTGAGCTCTGACTCTGCCACTGACACCCTCAGAGGCCTCTGATAAAGTCATTTCCTCTCTATGGGCTTCACTTTATTCACCTGTTAAATGGTTGTTAGATGCGGTCAGTAATCCAGCACCAGTTGAAGGAAGTGGGGAGGGGGTGGCCATTCAGGGGTGGGGTTTTTGTTGAGTCTGTGAGCCATCCTAATTACAGATTGCAAGATGTTTTGAAAACACAGATGTCAAATTATTATTACTGTAATTAAGCCTCCTTTTAGCACTTTATCTTCCAAATTAATCATCATTAAGATGATGATGACCACAGGTGATTTGCACCAATATCCTGGGGCTTCCGTGTGACCTGAAGCTCAGACAGAATATAGGAGAGGGGCTTTCCATCATTGTTCACAGTATCTCCTTATCCCACCCCACTCCCAAGTCTATTTAAACACAGGAAACTGGAAAGGAAACCCAAGTCTCACCCCCCTGGCCATGCCAGGGAAGCATCATAGTACAGTGGAAAGAGCCTGGATTTAGAATCAGAGGGCCTGGGTCCACATCAGCTCTATCACTTGATAGCTGTGTGATCTTGGGCAAGTTACTTAACTTCTATGGCTTCAAGTTTCTTCACCTGTTAAATGAAGGAGTTGGACTAAGCTCCCTTCCAGCTCAGTCTATAATCCTACAATCCATATACTGAAGAATTTTTTATAAGAGATCATCCCAGGTCATCTATCCTCCTCCTAAACACTCAACTTGAGAAAACCTGTACTCCATGGGCAGGGTAACTGTGAGGTGACAGTCACTAAGCCAGCAGTGGAAGGTAATGTCAGGGAGTTAAGCAAAGTCATCATTGTTGATTGTGCAGGGAGGGGTTAGAAAGAGCAGACAGTAGGAGATGAGTTGGATTTAATACATTAGGAATATAAGAGCTAATTCTATCTAGGATTGGGGTTGGGAAGAATGGAAGCAGTTCTAACAAGGGTACTGAGTGCAAAGGAAGAACATTGTTTACAGGCTCAGAAACAGAAGGAAATCTGACAGTACCAACCTCCCCCCTGTGTTCTATTGTTTGCCAGAACAGCCTCAAGATCAAAAGACATAGAATTGAGAGAGACCATAAAGATCACACAGTCCAGGTGCACCATTTATAGCTGAGGAAATTGAGGCCTAAATCAATCAATCAGCATTTGTCTACTAGGGACTATGCTAGCTGAGGAAGAAAGAAAGAAAATCTCTACTTGCAAAGAGCTTATATTCCAATAGAGAAGACAAGTACATATATTAGTATATATAGGATATATTTAGAAAGGAATAAATATAATATAGCTAACGACTTTGGAAGAAAGTTGCCCATAGTTGTAGGGAATCAAGAAAGGCTTCATGTAGAACATAGTGCCTGATCTGGCTCTTGAAAGGAGAAAAGTCTATGGAGAGGATGTAAGGAGGGAGTACATTCCTTCTTTGAGAGACAGCCAAGAGAGGTGGAGTGTCTTATGTGAGAAACAAAGAAAATGGCGTTGTGACCGGATCACAGAGTGTAGGAAGAATATTGTCCATAATGCTAAAAAGAGACATTAGGGGCAGGTTATGAAGAATTTTAAAACTAAACAGAAGAGTTTGTTGGTGGGGAGTAGGGGGGTGGGGGGGGGCAGTGCCAAGAGACACTAGGAAGCCATTAGAGTTGATTGAGAGGGGGAAGAACACAGTCAGATCTGTGTTTAAGGAAACCACTTTTGTACCAGTGCATAACATAGACTGAAAAGTTGGGAGATCAATTAGGAGGCAGTTGCAATAATCTAGTTGAGGCAATGAGAGCCTAAAATAGGGGTAGTAGCAAAGTGAGTAATAAGTCAAATGTCATGATGTTCTAGAGGGAGAAAAGCCAAGATTTGGCAACTGATTGGATATGGGCGTGGGGGAGAGTAAGGAAGAGTAAAGGGTCCAGGAAAATGCTGAGGTTATAATTCTGAGGGACTGGATGGATGGTGGGACCTTTGACAGAAATAGGAAAGTATGGGAGAGGGGAGCTTTTGAAGGGAAAGATAATGAGTTTGGTTTTGGAAATATTGCACTTGAGAAGTCCCTGGCATATCTCTCTACTCCCTTTCAATCAGATGGGTTAACAAAAGGTCACTTGGGTGGTGATCAGCAAACCTGAGATTTTAACCTCTCTTTTGACTCCAAATCCAATATACTTTCTACCATACAAAAATTATTTTTGTTTGCTACCTAGACTCCCATAGTAGGGTCACTTTGGGCTGTGGGAAGGACTCTGGATTTGAAGTATGGGGAGATAAGGATGCAAATCCAAACTGTACTCTGGACTAATTTATGACCTTGGGCAAATAATTTAATCTATGCCTCCCCTCTATAGTTTCTTCATTTGCAAATGAAAAGAGTTAAGTTGATTGTCTCTGTGGTCCTTTTCACTCTTATGGATCATGGATTTAGAGTTAGAAGGGACCTTAGAAGTCAGCTAGTACAACCTTTTTCTTTCACAGATGGAGAAAATGGACCCAGAGAAGTTAAGCAACTTGTCCAAGGTCCCACAAGTATTGAAGTGGAAGCTCCTATGATTTGATTACCCTGAATAAAAGGGAAATAAGAACCTAAACCCCATAGCTCAGACCACCAAACCTACCACCCATACACAGACCATTTATCTGATCCTGACAGCCCAAATGGGAGCTGGCTGGGAAAGCTGCACTATAAATCCATGCCTCATAATGGATCATGTGCATTTGTAAGATGGGTAGGGGCACCGCCCAACGAATAGATTGGCCCATGACGTTGTGCTCCTTCCAACTGAGCTGACCAGTCACTAGGAAGGACCCCCAAGGCAGAGAAAGATGGCTGAGCAAATATACCTTTGGGGAATTCATTAATCCTTCTCTCCAGTCAGGAGAGGAAAATGCTGGTAAATAGAATCTCTTAGGACAAGAGGCTGTGTTGTGAATACTAATGGTAGAAAGTAGGAGGGGGGAAGAAGGGAGTGGAGGAATCTTTAGATAATGGTTGACTGAAGGAATGAGAAAAATGGATTTGGATTATAGGATTATAGTTTTGTAAAACTAGGACCTTCCAAGTCATCTCGTCCAAACCCCTCCTTTTATATATGGGGGACCTAGGCCCTACAGAGTTTAGAGGACTTTCTCAATGATATGTCAGACCTAAAATTCAAACCCAGGCTCTCTGATTCTAAATTCAGAGCTCTTTCTGCGGCACAAAAGTCAAAGTTGTAATCCTAACAGGATGCTCTAAAAACCTCAGATGTTGAAAATGGCAACTGTGACATTCTCAGTACCAAAACAAAGATACTGGATCCTGCGAAATTATAATGATCAAGCCTGGCCCCAAAGAAGAAATATAAAAAGGCATCACTCTCCCTTCTTTGCAGAGGTGGGAGACCTGGAATGTTACATGCCGTGTCCAATTTTATTGTTGCATTGGTTTTGCTAGACTCTTTTTATATTCTTTATCGAACATGGCTCCTCTCCTTAAGGAGAATATATTGGGGAAATGTAAAAATGAAAGATACAAATAAAAATTGATTTAAAAAAAATAGCAGAGTGACATTCTTCTGTTTTGGAGCTTATTTGCTCTAAGTTAAATCTCAAAACTTCATTCTAGAGAAGCAATATGGCATAGTAAAAAAAATACATTTGAATTTAGAGTCAGGGGACCTGAGTTCAGATCCTGACCCTGCTATTTATCACCTGTTGAAATTGAGGCAAGTTTCTTACTTTCTCTAGGCCTCAGTTTCCATACCTGAAAAGTGAGGAGTTTAAACTGGATGAATGACCTGCATAGCTAAGTAGATAAATCACAGAGCCTGGAGTCAGGAAGACCCAAGTTCAAATCCAGCCTCAGATACTTACTAGCTGTATGACTCTGACTAAGTCACTTAACCCTGTCTGCCTCAGTTTCCTGATCTATAAAAGGAGCTGGAAAAGGAAATGGCAAGCCAATCCAGTACATTTGCCAAGAAAACCCCAAATGGGGCCGCAAAGAGTCAGACTGAAACGACTCAACAACAACAAAGACTATGATCCTATGAAGGCAGAGGGAAAAAAAGAAAAGACAAAAGGCATGTGTTTTCTCTCAAAAAAACAGATTTTAAAAAGTGGGTTTCCTTTTCCTGGAGCAAAGACATCCTTGTGTATTAGATGAATAGGGACTTTGGTTCTCCCATAATTATCTTTGTTCCCATCAGACTAATGGACTCAGAAGGGAAGGATACATCATCACCAAGCCTCTTCATTTGGATGCCTGGCGGGTGGGACTGATGCCAAGTGCCAGAATTCTCTTTACCAATTCTCTCAGTCAATGCCTCAGAGGCCTCATAAACTCAGAGGGTCTGTTTACATGGAATCCAACTTCAGTTAGAAGAAACTACAGCTGCCCTTCCACCCACATAAGCAGCAGGCCACCATATGTTTCTTACCCACAGAAAGGAGATTGTCAACAGCTTTATACATACCTCTTTAGGGATCTGCAAGACAGAGAAAGGAAAAAAAGAACAGGTGAACCAAGGGTTCCAAACACCTTTCCTTAAATGGCCAGGTCAGCCTTCCAGGCCAAATTCATAGCTAGCTTCTCTCAAGGTGCCTTCCCACCCCCACCCCCATCCCCACCCCATCCTACAAAATGTGCAATGCAATCTAACCTCTCTGGTGATTCTAGTCAGAGGAAAGGTCTGTAGGACTGGACAGCATTTGTGAAACTGGCAGTTCATGAGGGGATTTCAGGGAGGACTGCCAAGAGAAAAGCCAAGCAGCAGAAATGAGGAAAGAGAGCATTGCATTCCTGGGAGTGTAATGGGCCAGTGAAAATGCCAGGAGTTAGCACAGAATGGGTGGGCATGGATGGATTATGACCTGCATAGCTGGAGGAAACCTCCAAATTAAGGAGATCCCAGACACACTGGAAAGGTCAGTTACAACACTGCCCCAGACTATCCCCCCATGCCCATGGATGAAAGCCTCTTCTCCCATAGCGAACTACGGACACGGTGCCCAGAAACTTCCCCATGAGCTCCTGCCCTCTTCCCCAGAGAGCCAGCTCAGCAGGTGTGATAGAGAGGAAGGGAGAAGCTTTCTAAACAGAGAGCCCCATTCTAAATGGAGAGCTCATTTGGAGTCACCTGCCCCTCATCCCCCTCCTGCCTCCCAGACTGCTCATGGCCAGCAGAGCTTGTAGCTACTGTAGAAAATAGTTGTTTCCATATGCTGCATGGCCATCTGCTCACAGCTTAAAACAATTACAGGAAACTGATCAACTGGAATAAGCCTCTTGGGGAGGTGGGAGGGGGGGAGTCCCATTCATTCTTTCAATAAATATTTATTAAACACACTGCAAGGCACTGTGCTAGGTAGTGAGAGACATAAAGACGAGCCCTTTGTCCTCAAAGAGCTGACAATCTAATAGAATCTAGGAGAGAGGAACAGGCTCGTGTGTGTAAGAAACTCTGCTCTGCTTTCTTTCAATTTGCTTTTGACCAAATACGGTAAGTACAAAGGATACACAGAAGGAAGATCGTTTTGTCTCACTCATTTTAGACAGGTAGTGAGATGCAGTGGTAAAGCACCAGCCTTGCAGTTAAGAATTGGCTTTGAGTCCTCTTCAAACCCTCACTGGCTGTGTCACCCCACCTAGGAAGCCATGATGTCTGTAAGCCCCAGTTGTCTCATCTGTGAAATGGAGCCAACAACAGCACCTACCTCATGAGGCTGTAAGACTCAAGGGTAATAAGGTATGTAAAGTGCTTTCTTAAATATGGACTATTATCATTATTACAGAAGAGTAAATTTGAAACCAAGAGATATTTAGTGATCTGCCCAAGGTCATATGGGTAGAAAGTAACAGGAATTGGAATTTAAATCCAGACTCTCTGACTGCAAACCCCATTCTCTTTCTACTGCCCCACCCTGCTTTAACCCATGGAACAGGCTTCAATATATTTGCCCTTAGTACAAGGACCTAAAACTCTTCCCCACTCCTATGTCATTCCTCAATTCAAAAATCTTCATTGGCTCCCCATTGCCTACCAAATAAAGTATAAATTTCTGGTCCTGGCATTCAAAGCCTTCCACATTCTGATTCCTGTCCTACTTTAGCTCATGTTATTACATCCTTTCCCAAACCCTATAATACAACCTAGCTGAATTTCCCACTCTGCCATCTTTGTTCTATCCTCTCCTGTCTCTACTCCTTTCCACAAAGAATTCCCCATGCATGAAATGGACTCCTGCACCATCACCCATCAAAGTCCCTCCTATCTTCACAGTGCAACCTTCTCTAAGAAGCCTTCCTTGCCCCTAAAGGAAAGTGTCCTCTCTCTTCAGACTTGTGGTTGCTTTTGGCCTAGACCCCTCCTTTGTACCTACAAATGTCACTTCTTCTGCATCCTAATTATTTGTTCTTATATCACTTCTCCCCCATACATGTATGTGATTCTTCACAGCAGGACCTACAAGCTCATAGAGCATAGAACCAGAGCAGGAAGGGACTTCTAGGGCCAACTAGTCCAGCCTCCTCATTTTACAGATGGGGAAACTGAGCAACCCAAGTAGACAGACCCAAGAAGGTTCAATGATTTTCTAAGGTGGTACCCTCAGAGATGGGATCCAGACATGGCATTCTTTCCAGTGGATCACACTTCCTCCATGTACCTTTGCCTCCCCATCACCTTGAACAGTCTTGCACAGAGTAGGTAGTTAATAAATGGTTCTTGGATTTAACTGCTTCAGGACCTTGCCCGCTAAGTGAATTTTCCTTTGAGAATTCAGTCCTTAAATTGATGTATAAACAATTGAAGGGTCAGGCTTCCCACGACACTGCCTTTTCCAGGAATGTGTAATCCATACATCTCTTCTCACCTCTCTCCAGATATTTTTTTAACTAAAATGACTCTGCCTACACCACCCCCATCTCTCCCTCCAGCTCCAACCTTTGCAAAGTCATGACACCTGGGGAGGACTCAGTATTCTTCTTCTTAAAGCTACAAAGAACACTGTCAACACACATTAAATCTGCCCAGCCAAGTCACTCAGCTGGGTAGGTGGGGCATCTCTTGTGGCACAAATCCTGTTCAGGGAGGCTCGGAGGCTCTACTTTCACTGGTACTGGCTGATGGATAGAAAAAGAAAGTCATCTTTGAAATACAAATTTTGAAATGAAAATGGGCAGGCAGGCTAGCAATTGAGCAGTTGGCATCACAGAACCCAGAGAGCTGGGACCAGCCATGCAAACATTGTAGGCCTGGGAGCAGGTAGAGGGAGGAGGGGAATCCTAGTGAGCTCTATCACTCTCATATCCTCAACCTCAAAGGAAGATTTCATTTTGCAGGCAGTTGGAGTACAGAAGGCAGGACAAAATATTATACCCATTGGACAGAAAAGAAAGATGCACTTCCCATCCCTCCCTGCCCCCCCCAAAAACACATCTGGTTTTTGAAAACACTTTTCTTCACAGATTCAGTACATCAGATTAAGGAGACTCTAGTCATGAGGAAAAATACCCCATCACAAGAATCATCATAGCTTATAAACTAGGATGAACTCAACACATCCAAAACAGAAGTAATGATCATTCCCTAAAAGCCAATACTACTACCCCTCTTCTGAATTTCCCTTTCCCTCATCTACCTTTGTATCCTCCTGGCCTGGCAATGTACTTGGCACATAGTAGGCATCAAATAAATGTTTGTTGATTGAATAATAATAGCTGGCATTTATAGAGTACTTTCATGTTTTCAAATCAGTTTTATATAAGTTAACTCATTCCATCTTCACAAAAAAAGCCTGTGATACAGGTGATACAATTAGTATTATCCCAAATTTATGGAAGAAAAAAATAAGTACATTTAAGTGATTTGCTCTTGGTCACACAACTACTAAGTGTCAAAGGCACTTCAAGCCTAGGTCTCTCCAGTGTTTTTTCCACAAATACATTGGCATGTGCAGCTCGTGTCTGGAGCTACTCTCCCAACCCCCCACTGGCACTGGTAGGTTGGGTCCCCAGAGATATTGCCCCCCACTTCAGAACTGTAGGGTTGCCCTGAAGGATTGAGTGTAATTTTTTAATGCTATAGTTCATGAACCCTCATCACTGTGCTTCCCCCAATGATTATGATGATATAAATGTGCTGCTCCTCAGTCATTTTCAGTCTTGTCCAACTCTTCATGACCTGATTTGGAGTTTTCTCAGCAAAGATACTAGAGCAGTTTGCCATTTCCCTCTCTAGCTCATTTTATAAATGAGGAAACTAAGGCAAAAAAGGTTAAGTGACTTACCCAAGGCCACACTGCTAGTAAGTGAACTCATAAAGATGAGTCTTCCTGACTCCAGGCCCAGTACTCTATCCATTGTATCACCTAACTGCCCCTTGATATAAATTAGACAGACTTAACTATCTTTTCGAAATGGGTATTTACTATAGTGGAATAATTGATACAAAACATCACAACAGAGGTCTGTGATATACTATCCCACCAGTAAATACAGAATCCAAGAGAAAGTGGACTCATGGTTAGTGTGCTGGTGAGGGTTAGTGTGCTGGTGAGGGTTCCTGAACTATAGCAATAGAAAACCACCCTCAAAGTTCCTTTCTCCTCTAGACCACTTTGCAGATATTCTTCAAGAATCTGCACTCAGGACTTCTTCCTCTTCTATATTCTCCCTTTAATTTGATTTAATTCAACAAACATTTGCTAAGCATCTACTATGTAAAAGGCACTGCTCTTGGGCTATAACACACACAAAAAAAAACACTCCTAGACTTCAAGGCACTTACATTATTTTGACAGATATGCTATGCACCCAGATAAGTGCACGCAAGGTAATTTTAGGAAAGGGAAGCACTAACACCTGCAGGGAATCAAAGAAGGCTTCAAGAAGATTGCACCTGAGCTGAGTTCGAAGGAAGCTAAGGAAAAGGATATGAGGAGGGACCACACTCCAGGACTGAGGATGGCCTGTGGGAAAGCACTAAGACAGAAAATAGAATGTCTTGGTCAGAGAAGAACAGGTAAGTCCATATGACTAGAATGTAGAAGAGATGAAAGGGAGTGATAGAAAATAAATTGGGAAAGGTCCACTGGAATCAGATTTTGTAAGGCTTTTAATACCAGATAGAAGATTTTATGTTTTATCCTAGAGCCAATAAAGGTAAGAAGGATTTTTGACACGGTAATGATACAATACAACCTATGCTTTATGGAGACTATTTTTAGCAAATGTGTGAAGAAGAGGAGAGAATGAAAGTAGAAAAATACATATGGATACTATTCTAATAGTTCAGGTAAGAGATGTGGTTCTGAACTGGGGGGCGGGAGGGGCGGGGTAGCTGAAAGGGATAAATGCAACATGTTGCAAATATGAATTAGAATAGTCCCAGCTGCTAGTTTGATGTGAGAGGTGAGGTAGAGGGAAGAATGGTGAATGGAAGGATGGGAAATCTTGGAGGATGAGGAGAAGCGGGGATAGCACACGTTCTGTTCTGGGTGTGTTGATTTTGAGATGCCTACAGGACATCTAGGCAGAAATATTTGGAATGCAGTTAGCATGCTTGGAATTCAGGAGAGATTAGAACTGGGCATATTGTTTGGAGAATGATGCATGTAAAGATGACCATTGAACCCAAGGGGTGGAAGGTATAGCCAAAGAAGAAAATGTAAAGAAAAAAGAAAGGAGGCCAAAGACTGTATCTTTTGAGAATCCCACACTTCGGGGGCAGGAGATGGACGCTGATCCAGCAAAAGACATGGAGAAGAAACAGATAATCAGGAGAAGAACCCCAGGAGAGCAGTTGTGTGCAGGGAATGACAAGCAGGTCAGTTTGACTGGAATATAGAATACAGGAGGGGGAGCAATGGGAAGTGAGTCTGAGAAGATAGAGAGGAACCAGATCATGAAGGAATTTAAATCCAGATAGAGAATTTTATAGTTTGTCCTAGCAGCAATAGGGAGCCATTGGGGCTTCTTTAGCATGGAAACAACATAATCAGACTCTCATGCTTTAGAAATAACAAGTTGACAGTTATATGGAGGATGAATTAGAGAAGAGAGAGACTAAAGACTGTATATCCAATGGGTAGACCAATTGGGCAGTTACAACAAATAGCCTGGCTAGAGGTAATGAGGTCCTGAATGAGGGTGATCCTACCTTTATTAAACATACTGACCAACAACAAAAGTGCTAAGCATTTCTGTGCTGCATTCTGAATGGCACACAACTCTATACTCTCATTATAGTATGATATAAGAATGAGATAAGGGAGAGCCAAGATGGCGGAGTAGAAACAGCTCGTCCAAGCCTCTCTGCCCCCAGATTCCCCACAAACTATGTGAAAAAGGACTGTGAACAACTTCTGGAGCCCCAGCACCCACAGAACGACACAGAAAAGCTAACCTCCCGCTGAGGAGAGCCCAGCAGCCCTGCAGGAAGGACCAGCGCAGCGGTCTGGGAGCGGGCAGCACGCAGAGCACAGGAGCCGAGCAAAGCCGAGCCTAGGTCCACGTGAGCTGAGGTTTTAGCCCCAGGGTGGCAGGGCCAGCAGCCGGCTGGAGGAACCCCAGAACACCAGGAGACTCCAGAATTATCAACATAGACTTGCCTAGGACAAAGTAAGAGGTTAGTGTCCTATGGACTTTGGGACCTGTATTTGGGGAATGCGTCAGCTCCCTCCCCTGGGGGCTAGAAGCCGCTGAGGAGACACGCCATTTTGTAGTTTTCAGAGGCATTTCCGGCTCCCAGCCTACAAATCGTGGGGAGATCCAGCGATCAGTCTTGGGGGGTAATCGCTCTTGCTTTAACCTCCCTGGATCTGGATTGTGATCTAGGGTGGAAGCTGTGGGTGGGTTTACAGCTTGCCAGAAACGGAAGTTGCCCCCCACACGTTCGGGACGAAAATTCCTCTAGCTGTCCTTAAAGCCATAGTGTGGCAACAAGCCCAAAAGTCAAGCAATTAAGTGGCAACATGCCAAGGCAAAGGAAACAGAAAAATGCAACCCTAGACTCCTATTTTGGGGACATAGAGCAGGAAAAGGACTGTGAGGTCAGAAGTCCTGCTCCAAAAGCCCCAGGGGAAAACATGAGCGGGTTGCAGGCCATAGAGGACCTTAAGAAGGACTTTAAAAATCAAATAAGAGAAGTGGAGGAAAAATTAGAAAGAGAAATGAGAAGGATGCAGGCAAAGTATGAAATGAGGGTCAACAGCCTGACTGAGGAAAACAACACCTTAAAAAATAGACTAGCTCAAATGGCAAAGGAGGCCCAAAAGGGCAATGAGGAGAAGAATGCCTTAAAAAGTCGAATTTGCCAGATGGAAAAAGAATCTCAAAAGTTCACTGAGGAGATTCATTCCTTCAGAGTTAGACTGGAGCAAATGGAAGCTAATGACTTTATGAGAAATCAAGATGCTGTTAAGCAGATCCAAACAAATGAAAGATTAGAAGGCAATGTGAAATATCTCATGGGAAAAACCACTGACCTGGAAAATAGATCCAGGAGAGACAATTTAAAAATTATTGGACTACCTGAAAGCCATGATCAAAGAAAGAACCTAGAAATCACCCTTCAAGAAATTCTCAAGGAAAACTGCCCTGATGTTTTAGATCCAGAGGGAAAATAGAGGTTGAAAGAATCCACCGATCACCTCCTGAAAAAGATCCCAAAAAGAAAACTCCCAGGAATATTATAGCCAGGTTCCAGAATCCCCAGATCAAGGAGAAAATACTACAAGCAGCCAGGAAGAAACAATTTCAATATTGTGGAAACACAATCAGAATAGCCCAGGACCTGGCAGCTTCTACACTGAGGGATCGAAGGGCATGGAATATGATATTCCAGAGGGCAAAAGAACTGGGAATGAACCCAAGGGTCACCTACCCAGCAAAACTGAGTATTTTGTTTCAGGGGAAAATATGGTCATTCAGTGGAATAGAGGACTTTCAAGCATTCTTGAGGAAAAAACCAGAGTTGAATAGAAAATTTGACATCCAGACACAAGAAGTAAGAGATGCCTGAGAAGGTCATCAGGGAAAAGAAATCAAAAGGAACTTATCAAAGTTGAACTATTTACATTCCTATATGGAAAAGCAATAACTGTGACTGATGATATCTTTCTCACTATGAAAATAATGGAAGAAGGGGTGTGGTCATACGAATACATATGTGAATGTGTGTGTATATGGCTACAGTTATATATGGATAGAGGGCATAGGTTGATTTTGTTGGGAAGGGAGAGTACTCAAGGGATGAAATTATGAGGTGAGAGAGGAAAGTGGCAAGAGGAGATGGGGAGAGACATGGTAGGGTAAACTATCTCATGTAAGGGGAAGTGGGTGCAAAGGAGGGGGAGAATAAGGAAGGCAAAAAGGCAAAACCACATTCACATTGAATTTGGTTCAGGGAGAAAATGACATACATACTAAATGGGATATCTCAACCTGCAGCAGAATAGGGGGAAGGGGGATGAGAGGAAGGATGATGGATGGGAGGGCATCCTTGGGGGGAGGGGAGGTTGGAAGTACCCACTATAGAAGAGGGACAGGATCATGTAGGGAATGGACCAGGTGGGGGGTGGGATGAGTGGGAGGGAATTATAAGCAGCCTTGTACAATATATCTACTATGATAATGTTTTGCATAGCTAGACATGTACAACATATACTGAATTACTTATCTCCCAAGAAGGAATGGGTGACAAGGGAGGAAGGAAATGGATCTGAAATTCGAGGTCGTAACATTAAATGTTTCAAATATATATAAATACTATTATTAATACTCTTTTGCCTATAATTGGGAGATAAGATGTGCAGGCATTGGGACACAAAGATTCATCTTCCTCTAATGGAAAAGTCGAGGGGGGCATGGGAGAAGGTATGGGAGAGAGCAGATTGGAGGAGGCGATATCTTGTGGGACTGCTATTCTGGGAGGTTGGGTAGGGGAATAATGGGGCAAAATGATTGTAACTCAAAATCTGGCGGAAATGAATGATGTAAAACAGAAGTTAATAAAGTATTTGTTTAAAAAAAAAAGAGTCTACTATATGCCATAAATGTGCTGGATGCTGAGATAAAAAAAAAAAAAAAAAGAATGAGATAAGGGTAAAGGGTAGTTAGAAGGTGAAGTGGATAGAGTGTCAGGTCTGGAGTCAGGAAGACTCATCTTCATGAGTTCAAATCCTGTCCCAGACACTTATTAGCTGTGTGACCCTAGGCAAGTCACTAAACCCTGTTTTCCTCAGTTTCTTCATCTGTAAAATTAGTTGGAGAGGGAAATGGCAGACCACTCAAGTTCTCTGCCAAGAAGACCCCAAATAGGATCATGAAGAGTTAGACACAACTGAACAACAACAACAAAGGAGAAATACAGGAAAGCTATGCAAATCTGAAGAAGAAGAGACCACTCTCACTGAGGTGTCAGAGGTTGTTTGATAAAAGTGGTGGCACCTGAGTTGGGCCTTGGAAGAAGAGGGGACTTCATGAAATAGAAGTCCATTCTAGTACATTTGTGCTTAGAGAAAACAAAGATATGGAGGTAAAAAAGGGTCAGTGTGCTTTGGATGAAAGTACATGAAAGGAAATAGTAGAAGATGAGGCTAAGAAAGGAGCTTAGAGACAAATGTGGAGATGATTGAATCAAGGATACAGATCGAGGACCTATATTTTCTTCTGTAGGTGATGGAGATACACAGAACAGTCAAAGAATGCCATTATTGGAGTGATGCATTGGGAAGTCTGCTTAGTGGTGTAAAGGCTGGACTGAAGAGAGGATAGACTGAAAGACTAATAGCAACATAGAAGTCTAAGTAAGAGGAAATGAAATCATGAAACAAAGAGAGTCAGAGACAGAGGGGAAAGAATATTGGATTTGGAATTACAGACCTGGCTCTCCCACTTGCTACCTGTGTGACCTCGGGCTAGTCACTTTACCTTTTGGGGTCTCCTCTATAAAATTAAGGGGTTCAGCTATATCCCCCTCAATTCCCTTCCAGCTCTAAATCTATGCTATGAAAGGTAACCACCATGAGAACTGAGAGGATATGGATGTGAGATTTATTTCAGAGCTAGCACCAAATGGACTTGGCAAATGATTAGACATGGAGCGGGGTAAAGAAGAGAAATGAATCCAAGATGGCTAGGAGGTTATAATCCTTGGTGAGGAGCAGAATGTAGGTATCATCAACAGAAATTGAGAAATTAAGGGTAGCAGCAGGCTTTGAGGAGAAAAATGATAAGTTCAGTTCGGAACATTTGCCAACAATAATGTTTGTTGAGTTTGTGGTGCCTGCAGGACATCTAGATGGAGACAGATAGTTGGCAACTGGAAATACACAACTGAAATTCTTGGAAGAAATTGAAGATGAGAATATAGATTTGGAGGTCATCTTCACTGAGGTGATAATTGATGTCATGAGTGAGTGGCATCAGCAAAAGGAAGCATGGGAAGTTAAAAGAAGAGGGGTCTAAGTGCCCTTACCCGTTAAATGAGGGGAAGGAACTAAAGTTCCTTCTAGCTTTAAATCCTCTGAATTTATGGACTCGGCTTTGTGCTGTTTTGATTTTAGGTGGGAAAAAAAGGAAGTGAACTAAGTTTTAAAAAGTCTCTTGATCTGAGTATACTCAGTTCTATCATTCAGTATCCCTTCAATTCATCTCAGAACCCTTTATATCTCAAAGCTATCCCAACACCTAAGAAAAAAACAAATTTCCCTAAACTCTCAAATCAGCCACCAAAACCAAACACACTAAAAAAATATCCAGGAGTTAAGAGAAAAATAAGGTTGGAGGTGTTGTAACATAATACCTCTCTTCTGTTAATAGGTTCCAAGTTTCACTTGTTAATTCACTACTAAGTTAATTCACTAGGAAGCATGAGATTCCCAAGTCCAACCAGCTGGAACTCAGATTCCAATCTAGGTATTCAACAAAATTCCATTATAACAAAACAATTGAGATATTCCAGGAAGCCCATTATTTTAAAAGATTCCCTCAGTGATAGAGAATTCCATGTTACTCCTAACTCAACTTATTTAGAAACTAATAGCGATGTTTCAGGATGTCAAACCAGTGAGGATGTGGAGACTGGGATTAGGGGATTGAGTTCTTTTCTGATTGAGATCTCAGAAATGAAGACAGAGATCAAAGTTGGTTTGCTTTTCATGAAAGCCATAACCAGGATGAGGCCATAAGACCTTTGTCCCAAGGGAACATCAATGTGTATGGGGGAAGGGAGGTTATGGGATGGCAGGGGAGTAGACATCCTTAGCAAGTGCACTCTTTGGTGATAGCTTAGAGACTGCTACCTCTGTTCCAAGAGGCAAAACCCCACTCTCTCCTGGTTTTACTTCGTGGGAGCATGGGCAAATCTCTCTGGGGAACAGACTGCCCCTTTTTCCCTTACCCATAATAGTACCTGCCATAAAACTGTTCTTTGCACCGAATTCCTCTTTGAATTGTCCTCTAAACAAACTGCAACTCCTCTCTACTGTCCGCTCACCCTTCTCTCCCACTCCAGGAAAAAGAATTCCTCTTCTGCCCTACCTGAAAATAGTAAGACAGGCTCCCTACCTCCCTCCCTCCAGTAAAGACCTCACAACCTTAGTATGGGCCCAGGCCAGTCCCAGGCAAAGTTGTGAAGTAGGAGGAAATCTAGTTTGTCCTCATCCCTTTTAGGGCCCCTCCTTCCCCTCACCATGTTACCCCCTAGCCTCCTAATCCTACCTGAGGAGCCCTCATGCTCTGAATCCCCTGCCTATTCAAAGCTACTTATAAGGAAGGAACAGTGGCAAGAATGCTAGCATAGTGTGATGCTCTGCACCTGCATCAGGAACTTACTGAGTGGGTTCCAAAGTTCATTGGCATAGAGATACATGTAGCTCCAGATACTTCTTCCCTCTCTCCCCCTTCCCCCACTTTCCCTTGTCTTCCCTCTTCCTCCATTCTTTCCTCTTTTCCTCTATCCCTCTTCTTCTGTTTCCTCTCCCCTTCTGTTCCCTTCTCCATCCCTTCTTCTTCTGTTCCCTCTCCCCCTTCTCTCCCCCTCTTTCTTTCCTCCTCTCCCTCTGCTCCCTCTCTCCTTCTCTCCTCCTTTCCTCCCCTCCCCTTCTCTCCCCTTCCCTTCTCTCCCCCTCTTTCTTTCCTCCTCTCCCTCTGCTCCTTCTCTCCTTCCCTCCTCGTTCTTTCCTCCCCCCTCCTTCTCTCCCCCCTTTCCTCCTCTCCTTCTGCTCCCTCTCTCCTTCCCTCCTCGTTCTTTCCTCCCCCCTCCTTCTCTCCCCCTCTTTCCTCCTCTCCTTCTGCTCCCTCTCTCCTTCCCTCCTCGTTCTTTCCTCCCCCCTCCTTTTCTCCCCCTCTTTCTTTCCTCCCCTCCCCCTCCTCCCCCTCTTCTTTCTCCCCTTCTCTCCCCCTTTTTCCCCCTCCCTCTCTTCTCCTTCTGTTCCCTCTCCCCTTTTCTTCCCCCTTTCTTTCCCCCTCCCTCTCCTCTTCCCACCTTTCCCATATTCTATTCTCTCCCTCCCCTCTCTCAGTTTGAACTGAATTGTTATCTTGCTCTCAGCTAAAAAGCTCCTTCACTCTTATTTTCTGGTATATTCTAATCTGTAGAACTCTAATTTCTGTTTGTTGTTCTGCTTTGCTAAATAGGTTTGCTCAGTATTTGGAATGGTCTTTTGTGTACCAATGTTTGATGAGAAGGAGCCAATCAGGTGAATGTAAAATAAAGGCTACCCTCCCCCCTAAAGAGAGAACAGGCAAACAGCCCTGCTTCTGAACCCACTCACACCCTTGGACCAGAGATATCTGAGTGGGCAGATGGAGAAATTCTATTCCTATGCCCTTCTCAGAGACTAAAGAAAAGGGCACCCAGCCTCGTTTTCCTGGGACCTGCCTGCCCCTACCTCCAGCCTCCACCCTACCTCTTTCTCTCCACAGAGGCAGGACAGAGCTCATATTGATCTGGGCAACCACTTCCATACATTTAGATAACCCATGTGGACATATGTATCTTACTGATACAGTAAATTCAGTCACCCCAAGATGTCAGTGTCTAAAAGATGTATGTCGTGGTGGAAAGAGCACCGAATTTGGATATGAAGATAAATTCTGACTCTGCTACCTACCACCTATATGACCTTGGAAAAGTCATTTTATCTCTACAGCTTCCTCATTTGTAAAATGAAGATGTTGTACTTTGTTGGTCTTTGATCCTGTCTAGCTGTAAATGTTATGCTCCAATCACCTCCAAGGTCTCTTACCATTAGATTGTGGGCTCCTTGAAGGCAGGGACCATTTTTGCTTTTCTTTTTATCCCTAGGGGTTAGCACTGTGCCTGGCACATCCTAAGCTCTTAATCAATGTTTATTGACTTGGCTTGACTCTTCCAATTCTGAATCCTGTGATCTTACAGTATATTCTCTCTTCTAGTGATTTATGTATTTCAACTAGGTTCAAAGTCATAAACCAAAGTAGGGGAGTGGGGAAGGGGTCTTTATTTGAGGAATTTCTACCATCAAGTCATTTGGAAAAGTATTTGGGGGGAAGCAGTAGGACCTTTCTTGCCACTCCCATCTGGTTTCAGCTAAATTTCATCCTTGAGCAATAGAAAAAAGGCCAAGAGACAGGCATGAAGAACTCAGAGAGATTTGTTTGGCCACCAAGATTTTTTGGTATAGACCTGAGGTTTCATTTCATTTGTTGTTGTTGTTCAGTCATTTCAGTCGTGTCCAACTCTTCATAACCACATTTGGGGTTCCCTTGGCAAAAATACTGAAGTGGTTTGCCATTTCCTTCTCCAGATCCTTTTATAGATGAAGAAACTGAGGCAAACAGGGTTAAGTGATTTGCCCAGGGTCACATAGCTAATAAGCATCTGAGACCAATTCTTCTTAACTCCAAGCCTATGTCTATCCACTGTACCACCTTTACATAGGGTACTCTAAGAGAAACTCCCTTAAAAAAAACAATGCAGATCAGCAACTGCTCTGCAAATTGTAGTCCCAGGGCACTGAGAAGCTATGGCTCGCCCAGGGTCACAGAGCTAGCTTTTATCAGAGGCAGGATTGGAGCCCAGTTCATCCTGACTCTCAGGCTGCTTTCTATCCACTACAATAGCAATGGGGAAACAGGATTACTAAAGGTAAACAATTCAGAGCTAAATTCTCCCTAATGCTGGCAGCTAGTACATAAAGACAGTAAATCCATGATGGTGGTAGCTACCCATTTCTGGTATAAGTGTGATCAAACCTCAATGCTGTTTGGCACAGAACCTTTCCAGAGACACAACACGGGAAGAACCAATCATAAAGCAAAACCTACCATACAAAGAACTAAAACCCTCCTGAGACTAGGATTGCCAGCTAAGCATATCCAAATTCAAAGGAAGGAAGGAAGGAAGGAAGGAAGGAAGGAAGGAAGGAAGGAAGGAAGGAAGGAAGGAAGGAAGGAAGGAAGGAAGGAAGGAAAGAAGGAAGGAAGGAAGGAAAGGAGGGAGGGAGGAGGGAAGGGAGGGAGGGACGAAAGAAGGTAGGGTCCCATTACTTCTCTGTTCTCTGGCATCCTTTACTGTGCTCCCATGCAACAGAGAATAAAAATCCCAGTACTGTGGAACAGAAAAGATTTCAGAACCTCCAGGGAAGCTTCTAGGGAACATGGAAGAGTTAGTAAGGAAGGCTAAATGATAGAAATGATAGCCAGGAAATTCAGACTGAAGAAACCCATGCCAAGTCAGAGGATAAACCCAGGTGAGAAGTACCTGGTAAAGTGCATAGCCAATGCTGAGCATCCCCTGTCCAATCCTCTTCTTCCTCCTGCGGTTTTTCTGCATCAGACCCAGTAGAACTGTGCAGTAGGGCTCACTTGGGTTCCCCTCATGGTGGTCATCTGCCTCATCCAATCGGATCTTGAACTGGGGATTGGTCCAGTATGTAACTATGCATCACATTGATGTTCATTTACCCCCATAAAAAGAAGAAGAAAAAAGAAACATCAAAAGAGGTCTTGGATATCCCAGTGATAAAATATAACTCAGATCAGAGAATTTCTAGTTTATGCTTCTCAGCAAAGGGATCACATTTTCTTTTCCCATTATGTTAGTTTATAACATTCAAATACAGTGAAAGACAGCTTAGCATAGTGGATAGAAAGCCAGTCTTGTGATGAGAAGAACTGAGTTCAAGAACCACCTCTGATTCATACTATGTAACCCTGGTCAAGTCACTCTAGGAAAGTTGACTCTAGGAAACTCTCTAAGACCATAAGTTGCAAAGAAGATGCCAACTACCTTGGTATGGGATATTCCCTACTCTAGAGGGTTCTCTATATCAAGGAAATCATAGCTCCAGTCCCTATCCTTCCCCCTCCCCCTTTCCCCACTTAAATGGGAGAAGGTCAAGAGTTAGAGAGAGTATGACTAACTAAAAATATTTGAAGTATCTAACCCCCATGGGACAGCTGACCTGGTGTTTGAGCATTACCATGAAGTATGATCCCCAAGTGTCAGGTGGCCTAGGGAAAGTAATCAAAGTTTATTACAGTGAATTTGACATGATGCAATGGAAGGAGCAAGGGTACTAGAGTCAGAGGTCTTGGGTTCAAATGTCACCTCGAATACTTGTTACCTGTACAACCTTGGACAAATCACATAACCTTCTAGGGCTTCAGTTTCCTCATGTAAAATTTAGGGGAGGGTTGAGCCAGATGGACTAAATGGCCTCTGAGGTCTTCAACTCTAGGCCCATGATCCTACAAACCAATCTTAAGGATAGTTTACTAACTTCTATTGCAAATAAAGGAAAACATGAACTAAGAGGAAAAGGAAAAAAAATAAAACTTTGTCCATTTTCTGTAAATTGAACCTTCTAAAATTCCTGATAGAATGCAGGAGTGTGGATTTGTTCTGTGAAGCTTGGATTCAGTCAAAGAGCTGCACTTGAGGACCTAGAGGGACACATATGGCCTTGAGGCCACAGGTTCCCTACCCCTGGAATAGGAGCTTCTGAAAACATATTTAAGAGGAAAAAATTCTTGCTGAGAAGAAGACACTTTAGTGGAGTTCAAATGAACGAGAATGATCCCCTCTTCTAAAGCTTTCCATTCCTGCTGCCTATGTGACCCTGAACAAACTTAAGTCCTCTCTGCTAAAACAAGGGGTTGGACTAGATGACCTTTGAGGTTCCATCCAGTCCTAAGTTTCTGATCCTCCTAAGCCTGTGAGTGTCTCCGTTTCCTGGTTTACCAAAACAAGTCCAAACTCCTGGGAAGAAGAAGAAGAATCATCTAATGTTGTCAAAGCATTTTGAATTGTCCAGATGAAAGGCAGAGTTTCAGAAAAGATGAGGGTGGCTACCTAGGTAACTCCCTGCTTAGAAGTGCTCTGTGTAACAGGACTATAAATATTCTTACAAGCTGTAAAAACCAGGATGATTGACATTCAGGGGATGTTGCTGCCCCAGAGAGATTAGACCTCGGGCCAAGTGACCAATTGCCACTTCATTTTGCTTATGAAACATATGCTTCTTATATAGTGTGATATCTATTATGGCATACAAGGAAAATTCTTTGGTAATTAATCATTCCCACTACAATTCCTCTTGTTCTCAAAGGGAATTCTGTTTCAGAGAGAAGAAGACTACCTAGTCAAATGGTACCTGGAGATTTTACATGTGGCAACTGAGGTCCAGAAAGGTTGAGTGAATTTTCAAAGATCATACAGGTTCATAGCAGAATCAAAACAATAAACAAATTGGAGAAGTCATGGCAGACATTCTTATCTGGAGCCTCAACAATTTTAGTAATAATGCGTCTTAGCTTCTCTTATTCTTTAGGAAGAGTCAAATTTAACAGACTAGCAAGGCATCTGGGGATGTTGAAAGGTATCTATCTAATAGTATTAGACTCTTAACTCCTTGCTCTGCCACTTGATAGATTTGGACTTTGGGGGAGTCAGTTCTGATTTCAGTTCCCTCATCTGTAGATTGAAGAACCTAGACCAGGGTGGGGAACCTGAGACCTTGAGGCCATATGTGACCCTCTAGGTCTTTAAGTGCAGCCCTTTGACTGAATCAGGGTCACACTTGAAGACCTAGAGAGCCACATGTGGCCTTGAGGCTATGGGTTGCCCACCCCAGCCTAGACTTTCTAAGATCTATTGCAAATTGACATTTTAGGGTTCTATGATAATGATAGCATTGTTTATCCAACTTTGTCTTTTAGGAATCTAAAGTTCCAGAATCATAATCCAGGTCAAGTGTTTCTGAATTCTAAAGTTGACTATATATAAGCTCCAGAGGAGACAAAGAATATTCTGAACTGTTTATGTATTTTCATCATTACCCATTGGCAAGAGAGAGAAATCTGTTCCTGACGGCTAGTTGGCAGGGCTATGCTAGCAATTTGTTTTATGTAGCTACCACATTCACTCCCAACAACAGTTCCTAGCTGCCCAAATTGATCAGTGCAAATTTTTGACAGGCTTCTGGGGGGTTGCTAATGGTGATCATATTCTAATATCTCCCAAATGCACTATAATCTTTGCTTTTCTGTTTATTTGTTTATTACTTGACAGAATTAAAGAAAGGAAATAAGCCATAAAAACAGCCAGTTTGGGTAGAGTTGAGGGCTGGGGCAGGAGAAACCTTGATGAAATCCCAAGACTGTCAAGTCTGGATTTTATTAGGATACAAACAGTACCAGGATATGGATGATACCATGCCCAGAATATAGGGGAGACATGATCCCTGCCCAGTGTGCTTACAGTCTAAATCAGGCCACAAGACAACATCAAACAGAGAAAGCACATGACTTATATTGATGAGAAGAGAGGGTTTGTTTTCCTTCGTTCCTCCTTAGAGATGTAGGATGAGGGGTGGTCATTTTTCTTAAGTCCTTCATCAGGTGCTGCCTCAGCTGGTTCAACCTAGGAGGAGCCTACACATACATTAGTTTTCTTCAAAAATTGTGAAGTACAAGCTTGAGTTTCATGTCCATGTCAGGGTTCCCATGTTTAGTAAGGCTCTTGGTTGTTAGTACATGAGGAATAGCTTGCACAGCAAGATGCATACTTTCCCTTGTCTGCCCCTGGCTCTGAAGTGTGCTGAGGGAAATAGTTGGTTAGGAGTTAGTGGCTATTGATGAATGATGTCTACAATACATCCTCTCTAAAATCAGACCTTTGTCATGCATAGGTCCACCCGGCACAGCACTGGTGAGGGAAGCACTTCCATCAGCTAAATCAACTGCTAGCAATGTCACCATTGGCTAGCGTTTGGGTTGGTGGGTTCAGTGGTAGTGATAAGAGGGAAATACTGAAAGTGGAAAAGGGAGCAAGAAGGGAGGGGAAGCACTGGTGGAGGAAGAGTGTGAGGGGAAGAAGAAGAAGGCATTAGAGGGCTCAGAGTGAGAAAGGCTTAGCAGAAAGGTTTCCCTAAAGTTGTGACTTTAGAACTATCATTGCTTCTCCAGATTCTGAGCCATGATAAACCTTGCCCCCAAGCAGGTGCCATTCTAAAAAGTCTAACACCACATCATCCATAGAATAGAAATCTAAAGGCAGTCAGGCCTTGGTGAAGGAAGAACAAACCCAAAGAGCAGGCCCTGAGGCAGGTCATTCTGGTGCACCTCGACCATCGTCCTTTTGGTCTGTACCTGGGTAGTTCTGGCAGCCCCCAGCTGTGGAGCCCCTGATCCAGTGGCCATTGAACAATGCCATATTCCATTTGTGGATCTCCTCACTGGTCAAAGAGTCAGGAGACAAGTTACAGATCTCCAGCCGAGAGAATTGCCTCTGGAAATCTGAAAATGACATCCTAGGGGTGAAAAGAGCAAAAAGTTCCCAGACTGGTGAGCTGGGATTGAAATGTAGCCAAACACATCCCCTGGGGAACTCATTATTTTTTTTCATACCTATATGACTGACAATGGAAAAGGAATGCCCTGAAACTCAGTGACACAGATTTGTTTCTAACAGTCCTAGCCTTATTTCAAAGACTATGCTTCTCCAAGGGAATAGAATGGCAATACCATCACCTCCACTATCCAATAAACTAGGTAATGTTACTAATACTACAAGGGATTCTCCTTAATTTCTCTGACTGTGGAAAAACTACAGTGGTTTCTCCTTTTCTCCCCTATTCCCCATTTAGTACAGCACCTAACTCTTTCAAAGAAGAGACCAACTAGATAAATCGGTCATTTAACCCAGGCTTTTCTGGATCTCTGGGCTGAATTGCACCTAAACCAGGCCAGAGTTGAATATCTTTTTAACTCCCAAAGATCTCCATGGATGGAGACTTCAGCATCCCTCAGGTGGGAGACAATAATGTACTTAGGTAATACATATAAAACAGATACAAGGTAACCTTAAAAGGGAAGGCACTAGCAGCTGAGGGAATCAGGAAGGACTTCCTACAACAGATGATGCTTTAGCTGAGTTGTGAAAGAAGCCAGGTATTCTAAGAGGTGAGGGTAAGGAGGAAAAGCATTCCAACTGGGGGACAACCAGTGAAAAGCAAGGGTTTGAAAGATGGAGCAAGTAGACCAGTATGGCTGGATTCTATAGCCCATCAGAGAAGAGGAAAGTTGTTCATATTTTGCTGGCACACTACTTGGAAGTCATGAGGTACACTGCAAGCAAGAATAATTTGTGATGGGATAGTTCCATTTTAGAGTTAGGGAAAATAATGTTTTATCATTTACTTGCCCAAGGTAACATAGAAAGCTAGTGGCTAAACAAGGGCTTAGATTTCCTGGCTTTGATGTGTCAGATTATAGCAGAGGAAGAATTTAATTTGCACAAAAGAAGGAAAACAAGGGTCTAATAAAAACTGGTCATGACTGTATTCTTATTCCTTTACAATCCATGCACCTAAGAAATCAACAAATCTCAGCTACTTCAGATCTCTTTGAGTATCCCTAGGGCTGTCAGAGGAAATCTGCTCCCTTTTGCTTCAGCACAAAATTAGACCAGGGAAACTTGCAGGCCAAGGAAGAATCCACCCAAAGAACAAGAAAAATCTCTCACCAAAACTCCCCATCTTCAGCTTTCTTGTCTAGTTCTTCCTTCTGCCTGGGATCTATGTAATTCCATTCGGGGGCACTGAAAGTCAAGCACAAGTCTTTGACTGGACTCCATAGAAATAAAATCTGTTTACAGCAGGTCTCTTGGGGACATTCACTAAACATTGATCCTACAGTGATCAGGGGCCACACAAACCCAGCCTTTCCTACAAAGAACCGGCTTAAACATGGAGAACCTTGAGTCCACTCAGAAATGAGTCTTTGAGGATATCTTTTATGAATAAAAATGAAAGAACAAACCAGGAGAAAATAAGATCTGAAAGCTCCTATTTGGTGTACTCTAAGTAAAAGGGGAAATGAGGTGGTGCAGTGGATAGAGTGCATGGTCAGGAGTCAGAAAGACTTATCTCCCTGAGTTCAAAACTGGCCTCAGACACTTACTAGCTGTGTGACCCTGGGCAAATCACTTCCAGTTTCCTTATCTGTAAAATGAGCTGGAAAAGGAAATGGCAAGCTACCCCAGTATTTTTACCAAGAAAACCCCAAATGGGGTCATGAAGAGTCTGACATGACTGAAAAATGACTGAACAAGGAAAGGGACTTCAAGAATCAGCTTGTCCCAGACCCACATTTTGCAAATCTTTGTTGTTGATGAATTGCATTCATTGTTAGGGGCTCCATATGAGAATGAGCAAAGGCCAGAGAAATGAGATAAACTCATATCAGTTAACTTAAATTCTTGCTAAAAGAGAAAACTAAAGCTTACAAAGACTAAAGGACTTATCCAAAATCATAAATAGTAAGTGGTAGAGAAAACCAGGATTCAAACCTAGGTCTTCTAGCTCCAAATCTATCTATGGGGGGAGGTGGGGGAGGGAGGGTTCCCATTAAATTATCATTTTTAAATCAATAAAAAGCATAGAAGACACTGTCACAGAATTAAAGAAGGAGAGATTTGGAAGAGAACTCAGAGGCTATCTAGTTCAATCCATATCTGAGAGGTATTCCCTGCTAATAATACACCCAATAAGTGATCATCCAGCTGCTTTCTGAACAAGTCCAAGATGGGGGAACCTATGAACTCTTCAAGGCAATTCACTCTACTTTTGCACAGCTCTCATTGCTAGGGAGTTTTTTCTGACATCAATATTTGGATGGGGTCAAAGTTTAGCATTTTGTCTTAATGTCACAAGTGACTGGAATTTCTAAAAGGTGTTCCTTAATCAGCCATCTCTAATATTAAGTTGGTGGATCATTCAATCCTCTTACCTTGCCTCCTCTTCCTTATTCTTCTCTATCAATCATTACACTTAATATATGTTGTTGTGTATTATATTATTAGTATATACATGTATTATAGCATACATACATGTTATCTATGTGCATTTGTTTATGTCTTCCACATGCAGAAACCTACCACACACACACTGGGTTATATTACTGGATTATAAACCACTTGAGAGCAAAGATCGAATTTCACTTAAACTTTACATCTCCCCATCACCCAGCATTGTGGTTTGTATACAATTAGCGCTTAATAAACATTTCTTATTGTTGCTGAATTGCATAACCCTTTAGAGCCTCCATCTAATTTTATTTTTTTTACTTTTTGGAGGGGGGAAGGTAGGACAGTTGGGGTTAAGTCACTTGCCCAAGGTCACAGGGCTAGTAAATGTTAAGTGACTAAGGCCAGATTTGAATTCAGGTCCTCCTGACTCCAGGGCCGGTGCTCTATCTACTGCACCACCTACCCACCCCTAGAGCCTCCATCTAAGAATGGACAAGGTCAGTGAGAGGAAAAAAAGAAAAAAAATATCTGTTCATTTCAATGCCTGCTAACAGTTTTGGTTAAAAAAAATGGTTTCCACCCCAAAAATGGTGAAATCAATTGTTGTTTGCAAGAATTATGTTCATTTCTGTTATACTTTAGATAATTATGCATTGGAAGCTTTGTCAACCTTGCCAAAAGCACTCAGGTTCTGAGATTTGCTCAATTCTAAGTGTCTTAGTTCAATAGGAACCCTCTAATCCAGAGGGAGTAAACAGGTTTTCCAAGAACTTTGCTCACAACAACCCTTTAAGGTAACTAATGCAAGTATTATTATGCCCCTTTAACAAATGGGGAAATTGAGGCTTACAAAGGTTAAGTGACTTGTCACATTTAGTAAGTGTTTGAGGCAGGATTCAAACCCAAATCTCTTGATCCCTCCATTTCTCCCATACCCTTGATATTCCATGCTGCCTAGAAGCAGACAAAAAATATTTACATTGCAAATTATATTGATGCTATGATTAAAATCATTGAAGTCATTTGAAAGGTTGAATTGATACAGCTTCACAGAGCTATGGGAGGGTGGTCTAATCAACCGGCAGCAGATGTTTAGAATGCCTGCAAACCACAGGAGCATTTGGGGAAGGGGTGGGGACAGAAATGACCCTTGGTCATGGACATTAGGAGATACTGGCTCCTACCCTAGGCCAAGTCGGTGAACCTTGCTTCAGTCTGACCTTCTCTTCTTTTGTTTAACTAAATTCTATTTTTTTTATTATAAAGCATTTGCTTTCTCTCTCTCATACTTCCATACTACTGAAAAACAAATCCTCATAATAAATATCATCAAACAAAACAAATTTCCACATTGGCTGTGTCCAAAAAATATATCTTATTCTGCATGTTGAGTCCATCACTTACTTATCAGGAAGGGGGTAGCATCCTTCATCATCAGTTCTCCGGATTCTCAGTTGGTCATTTTGTCAGTCAGAGTCTAGGGGATGCTCTTGGTCACAAGCTAGCTTACTGACTAGGATGGAGCTTGTTCCATTATTCAGAACTCTTCAGCTTTACAAGCATGACGCTGGTTTCTAAAGCATCAACACCTTGGAAAATCACGAAGTTGCCCTCAAGTATCCCTCTCTGACTGACTTCCCCACCCCTCCGACCATCAAAGAGGCCTGTCAGAGAAGAGTCTCTTTGGTCATTAATGGCTTCTGCCACAAAAGATCAATATCTGCCAGTGGTAATGAGCTAATGGAGTGAGTTCCAGGCCCATCGATCGCTGCCTGTTGTGACCGGTTGGCTCCCAAGATCAAACCTCATTCTCCAAGTGCCATTTTCTATTGGTCCTGATAGCTTTGGCCTTTGTCATACTGACCAGTTGAAAGGATCAGAGAAGAAGTGATTGATTTGACCTTTGGACCACACTGGTGCTCCAGGCAGAGAATGTGAAAGCTTCTGGCAGAGCTCCTTAAGAGTCAGGAGGAATTCCGACTGACCTGTCTGTATTTGAAATGGAAGAACTAGAAAGCCAGCCATTAACATGACAGCTGGGTTTTTCCAGCCTGGACTCAGCCCTCTTTTTCTAAGCCAACTGTGTACTTGTTGAACTATGAGGCTTTCTAAATTCCCTACAACCAACCATTTTCCCTATTATTGTTTGTAATTACATAATGCCTCTTCCTTGAAATATTCAATAATAGAGGAATATGGTGAGAGAAACTTGGCTGTCTCTAAAAGGGACTTACCTGTCACTCCATGCTCCTTTCCATTCTGTCCCACCCCATGGATTCCTCAGACGGATTAGCTTTTCTAGACAGCCACAGTAATTAACCTGCAAATTCCACCAAAAAGGCAGAACTGAGCACTTAGATTCACCCCTGGTGTCCCACATTTGCATACATTAGGTTTACATTAGAATTCTTTTCTTGAAAAACATATGCATGCACACACACACACACACACACACACACATATACATACATATATATATATATATATATATATACTTTTTAAAATGTTCAGTTCAATTCAACAAGATTTATCAAATACTTCTCATGGTCTAGGTACTGGGGATACAGAGACAAAATGGAAAAATAGCCCCCCCCCCCTTAGAGAAGGTTATTCTACACGGTACATTCGACATTTGTACAGGCAAAGAAATACATGGTAATTTTGAATGAGTGAGAGGATTAACCCAGGGGATAATAAAAGGCTTTCCTTGAGGGATGGCACCTGTCATGAGCCTTGAAGAACTCACAGCAATATAGAAGAGAAGGAGGGGCATTCCCGGCATCCAGGATAGCCAGTACAAAAATACAGAGGTGGGAAATGGAATGCTTAGTTCAGGGGAAGACCAGGAGCTTTCAGTGAAAGCATAAAGTGAGTGAAGGGGAGTAAAGTAAGTCTGGAAAGGTCACTGGGAGCTAGAACCAAAAGGCCTGTAAGTGTCAAGGTGAGGTGTCATGTTTGCAAGTTCCCCACCCCTGAGGGCATCTCCATTCTAGGTTTTCTATACTAGAGAACCATTGTAGCTTCTTAAGCTGCAGTCAGATATATGCTTTTGGAAGTTTATCTGGGAGCAGGGGAAGGTAGAGGAAGAAGGGAACAAGTAATTATTAAACCTATCTGCCAGATGCTATGCTAAGCACTTTACAGCTACCACATCATTGGATCCTCACAACAACCTTGTGAGGTAGATGCTACTCTGACATACATTTTACAGTTGAGGAAACTGAGGCAGACAGAAGTTAAGTGACTTGCCCAAGGTCACCTAGCTAGTAGATGTCTAAGGCTAGATTTGATCTCAGGTCTCCCCAGACTTCAGGCCTAGCACTCCAAAGAGTATGCCTCCTAGCTTCAAGTCTTCATTTATCATTATTCTAGAATTGACATAGCCACAGTCAGTCACTGGACATATTAAATTTCTTAACTAAGTCAAGCAATGCATGAGTGCTGGCTGCATTCTATAAGTATGAAAAATAAATTTCGGGAATCAGTCAAAAGAATTGGAGGAAGACTATCACCATGGCAAACAGCTATGTTAGGTAACTTTCCTTTGCAAAAACTATGACCTTGTCAGTCATTGTTTTGTTATTCCCCTACTCAATAATAAACAAACTCAACTAAAATGGGAAGGACAGTGCACTTGACACTAAAAACACGTACATTGACCAGGAGTATCAATAGATGCAAAAATATTTTTACTTTGAAATAAAAGTGTTCATCCTACTATCTCTACTCTCTTTGCCTGTGCAAAGAAAATGCAGTGCATCAGTTGCTCCTTTGGGACATTTTTAAATTCCTATCCTTCTCTAAAGTACCATACCCCAGAACCCAATGGAGGAATAGCAGGAGATGCCTGGTTTTACCTCTTCAACTCCAGTGACGGAGTAAGCATGCCCCTTAACCAGCTTCAGGCTGGTGACTTCCTGTGATTCTGCAGCATTGGTGATCTAGGTAGAGAAAAGAGCAGTCAAGAAAGGCTGGCAGAGGAATCCGTTTGGACCTGCCCTGCCACTTCTTCTAATGACACATGGTACAGAGGCAGGGCACAGGCCTCAACAATAAGATGAGGTCATGCAAATACGGTAATAAGCCTTGGACTTAATAGAGCTATCATCGTCAAGCCCCTCACCAATTAAGCCTGCTCAGCCAAGCAAAGTTCCCGGGGCCTGCCATGACCCAAACATGACATACCAGCCTTGGAAATGCCACGAGGGAACCGGGAAGTCATTTCTTCTTGGGAGAATGAGTCTGCACTGGCAGAGGAGCACTAATTATCTTGTATTATATTTGATGCAAGATGGAATCCTCAAATACTACAGATCACACTATTTTCATAGGACAGATCCCTTGGATTTACATGTTTCCTCTCACTTTTGTCACCTCCCCTTCCTCTCTATGCCCCTTTATTGAAACTTATCACCTCTTCATCAAAACACATATACCTGCATATGTGTATGCCTATGCATATATTTATATATACACATATGCATGTATACATATATATATATATGTTTGTATATAAGATAGACAGATGAAAGGGAAAGGAATAAGCATTTCTATAGCATCTCCTGTGTTCCAGGTACTGTGCTAAGTGCTTTAAAAATATTATTTCACTTGATCCTCAAAACATCTCTGTCAGGTAGGCACTGTTATTATCCTCACTTTATAGTTGAAGAAACTGAGGTAAACAGAAGTTAAGTGACTTGCCCAGGTCATACAGCTAGTAAATGTCTGAAAATGGATTTGAACTCAGGTCTTCCTGACTTTAGGCCAGGTGGTAAAACTCTACTTTGGTACCTAACTGCCTTGAGAGAGAGAAATAACTTTCCAGAATTGTCATACGTTGGGAAAAGGAGAATATTTTATTTTTATTTTGTATTCTTCTGAAATAAGTAGGTTGTTACCTGAGCTATAGTCTACTTGACTAGGTAGAGGCTTGGAGGTAATAAGAGAAAGGCATTATGTGGGGGAAAGCAGACACAAGAAAGGAGTGTATAGCAGCTAAGAAGAATGGTAGTGCAAACAATATTCCAGATCTAGTCTGTATACCCTCATTACGTCCTGGGAGGTCATGACCCCCAGTGTAAAGCATACTTCCCTGGAAAGACTTTCAGAAGGGAATCTCAAAACTAACACCATTACATACTGAATCTCCTGCGAGGATCATAGGCTTAGAATCTAAAGGGATTTCTGACCCCTCATTTCACAGTTGAAGAAGCAGAGGCCAAAAGACATGAAGTAACTTACCCACAGTCACACAAAGAGTAACTAATAAAGCTATAGGCAGGTCCGCTGCCCCCAAATACGTCGACCTCTCCAATCTACCATACTGTCTCCCATCTGACACATGGAGAAGGAGAAGTGAGTCCCCCAATGTCACTCAGCAAGTGAATAGCATTGGTAGATATAAGACTCGGGGATCATGATCAGTTATAGAGTATAAACCAACAGGATTCAGAGATTAAAAACAAAAAAGAAACAACATCCAGATGCTCTGATGAGAATGACCTTTTCCATCCCCAGCCACTCACACAGGTCTTAGATTAGAATAAGATCTTCCTAAGAATAAACCTGGGTACCACTAATAAACTCTAATGGCCTCCATTAGGGCAGAGATTGTGCTGCCTACGAGACCACAGCTCAAAGTGTTCTCCCATCCCCTCCCCAACCCATAGGGCTTTTTTTCCATTCAAAGGGACTAAAGACCAAGGGAAATATCTCTGACTCACGTCAATGGAGCAGCCAAGCAATGACCCAGAGCGTAAAGCCTTCCTGATGATCTGATACAGATTGGATGGGGCCTTCTTCAAATCGTAAAACTCTGAGATTCCTCCGGTGAAATCTTCAAACCCCTCCACTGTGGACCCTCCTGTGAGAGCTTCATAGGACCCATTGAGCCTGCAGGAAAAGAAAGAAGAGAAAAAGAATAAGGTGCATTGCTTCCAATCTTTAGACATTGGCTACTATCCAGATAGCATCTGCCCTAATTAGAGGGCCCCAAGAGGAGGGACCTCTCCTTCAGAGGATGCATGGGTAATGGTGTTTTGTGGAGGGGATGGACTCAGGGAAAACCACTCAGGAAAACATGACTTTACAGTCTCAGAACTCCAACTCAGGCTATTGCTCCAATGGCAAGGTCAGAAGTTTGCCAGGGCTGAAATTCATTCGATTTGACATAAATCTGACTGTGAACTCATTTCAGAGAACTAACGGCCATTCCTTTCCACAGGCAGCCCATCATTCTCCTTGGGCTTCAAGCAGTTCTGTCTTCCAGTCAAGTTGAATCTACATTGAAGTGAAACCTAAAATTTTGCAGGGGGAAAAGTTGGGAAGTGACTGGAATAGGAACTTTAGGAGCTGTAACTAGGGCAGGTGAGCTGGAGCTGATGGACACAGCTCTTGGTTTAAAAAAGAAAAACTGCCAGCCTGCTTGGGTCAGTGGGAGAGCTGCTGAGCAAAGGGTGGAAGCTTCATGGGCTGAGTCAAGGGGCCATTTATCATTATTATTTATTATTATTCATCTTCCCTCTAGTGTTTTATAAGGACCAAAGTGCTTAACTTGGAGTTTATTAGTTCTATGTCAGCTCTGTTGTCCCTGTTAAAAGAGGAGGAAGCAAAGAAATAGCCAGGTTAACTGATTTCCCTGAGGTCACATAGTCATCAAGTGGAGGGATTTAGATTTTAACTCATAAGCCAAGCGTGAGACTAATTTAGGCTACTGGAAGCAGGGAGCCATAGTAGATAGTGTATTGGGTTTGGAGTCAGGGAAACCTGAGTTCAAATTCCATCTTTGGTACTTAGTAGCAGTGTGAATATAGGCAGGTCACTTAATCTCTTTAAGTTTCACTTTCCTCATCTGTAAAATGAAGAGGTTGGGCTCTAGGACCTCTGAGATCCTTTGCAGCTTTAAATTCATGATCCTATAAAGTTTATGGTCATCTAACTCAAGGGAGTTCCAGGTACCAGAGAACAAAGCCAAGATAGCACCTTAAATATGGATCTGTGTAGAACTTCACTATAGAAATATGGTGGTCATCCTGGGGTTTCCTAAACCCCACACTCCCCCCACTTACTTGGCATAGGCCTTTTCCAGTAGGGCACTCCAGAACTCTCTGCCTTCTTCTGAGTGAAGGAACAGCAAATTCCCATTTCTGGTGGGCAGCCTATCATCGATGACCACATCCACCCATTCTCCATACTGCCAGAACTGGAGGATAAGAGGCCCAGAGTCTGGTCATAGAGGGTCAAGAGGGAGGCTGATGGAACAGAATGGTGTCTGTCTACTAAGAAAGCCTTATTTCCAGAGTATTCAAAGTAGGGATTTTATAGTTACTTCATACATATTCCCCTCCCCAAATAGATTATAAGGAACTGTCTCGTGCGATTGCAGAGCTCCTCCATTTTTTTTTAAATGAATTTAACTTTATTTTAATGAATGAATGAATGAACTTTGTCACTGATGACATCAAAGTTCAGGTGGGAAAATTGTGTTAGGGGCAATAAACAAGGCATGATACCTGGAAATGAAAGATTCCTGCATAGTTCTTCTGGAAGCTCTGATCCTTGGGGACCACTCGGTAAAGGAGCTCTTCATTCAAAGTCAGGGAAGCAATGGCTGCCAGGAGCCAGCAATCACCTGCACAGTATCATAAGATACATACATTGGTCAAGCCAGGCCTATGGGGTTCCCTTGGAGGTGCTATGACCCCTTTTTATTTAATACAAGAGCAAGTTGCAAATCACAGTTTAATGATGAAGAGTTTTCATTCCATTCCAAAATCCTACACACCAGTTCTGAATTCTAAGAAGTTTTTACCTACACTTTTGAAAACGGACACGATCAAAGGAGAAAATAAAATAAATGAGGGGGAGGGGGCGGAATAGGATGGAGGGAAATATAGTTACTCTTTCACAATATGACTACTATGGAAATGTTTGGCATTACTACACATATATAACCTATATTGAATTGCTTGTCTTCTCAGTGGGGGTGGGTAAGGAGGGGAGGAGGGAGAGAAGCTGAAACTCAAAGTTTTAAAACAAATGTTTAAAAAATTGTTTTTTACATACAACCAAGAAATAAGTTATACAGGCAATGGGGGATAGAAATCCATCTTGCTCTACAAGAAAGTAAGGGGGAAGACTAGGGGGAATATAAGAGAGGGTAGATTGGGGAAAGGGGTATTCAGTATGCTTGCCATCTTGGGGTGGGTGAGGGGAGAGATGGGAAGAAAATCTATAACTCCAAATCTTTGGGAAATGAATGTTGAAAACTAAAAATATTATTTTAAAAAAAAGAAGTTTTTGCTTAGCTACTAATAGCATGTGGATTATCCAAGATCCTTGAGTGTCTTCCAGTCCTCCCATTAATTCCTACCATGCTCCAAGTAGAGGATAGAGAGAAAACAGATGAAACTCAAAGACTATTGGACTCATTCTCAGCAATTCTGATAAAATTTTTCATGGATAGCAATGTTGGAACAACTGATGAGAATGGGTTTTATAAATTATCTTACATATCAATTATCTTTCAAGTCAAAACAAACAAAATCCCACATTCTTTGCTAATATTGACCTTTTCATATTCAAAAAAGCATTAGTCTTAAATAAAATCCTGTTAGGTATAAGTCTGGGTATCACTGATAAATCGTCATGACAGTCAGACATAGTGGTACCCGTCACTAGTCCCTGCTACTGGAGGAGGCTGAGGCTGGTGGATCACTTGAGCCTAGTAGTTCTAAGCTGCAATGGGGCTAAAATCAATCATTTAAGTCCAGCACCAATCAGTAGTCAAGCCTTGTTGATTGTACTTCCACAACATCTTTCATTTCTATCTCCTTCTCTCCATCCACACCACAGCTACCCTGGCTTAAGTCTGCATCTCCCTTCCCCTAGACAATTATGGTATAAACTCCTCATTAGATTGGTCTCCCTGCTCCCAATCTATCCCCTCTTCAATCCAGCCTCCACACAGCTGTCCAAATGATGTTTTTAAGCACAGGTTTGGCCATATGGTTCCATAGTGCTGTTAGAATTAAAAACAAACTTTTGCGTTTCACATTTAAAGAGGTTGCTAGGTGGTGAGTTGGCAGAGTGTTGGATATGGAGCCAAGAAGACCTGAGTTCGAATCCTGCCTCAGATCAAATCCTATGCTTACACTATCTATGTAACCCTGGGCAGCTCACCTAACTTCTTTCAGTCTTAATTTTATCTCTATTGGAATTTAACAAAAAGGGGAACCGAGGAAAATATTCATGCAAGATAACATTTATTAGCAGAAGTATGCTGCCTGTCAGTAAATGGGTCAATGGATTGCCTCCATTTATGTGAAAGACTGCAAGCAAAAGTTCAGATCAACTTATATAGGTTTGGGGAAGCACAGAACAGAGAACAGAATGGGTAGATAACATGGGTTTGAAGGCAACACAACTGATTGCAAAGCTGAGGGGAAGGAAACAACATGATTGGCTGAAAGTTTGGTAATGGGGGCTGGCAATGCCCTTCCTTCTTCTCTCACTGAGACTAAGAAATGCTCATTGTTGGAGTGCAGGTGCATGATAGGGGCCCAACCTTTTGGATCCACAGCAAACCAGACAACCTTGAAAGAGAGCTTGGTGGCTAAAACTCCCTTATGTTTACATATATTCCCCAAGGTTGACACAATTCCTGAGCCAAGAATAGATCAGTGATTGGCAGGAGAGCTGGATTTCTAAAATTAACCAATTACAAGCCAGTTGAATTCTGAACTAAGTTCAGAAACAAAGAACTATGACTTAAGCAATTACAGGAGAGAAGTAGTTACAAGACAAAATCAATTACTTGTAAATAAGATCAATAAATTAATCATTGAGGATCAATTTTAATTGTCTAATTTTCCTCATCTGTAAAATGGGAATACTGATAGCACCTACTCCAGAGGTCAAAATGAGGATCAAATGACACAATATATGCAAAGCACTATGTAAGTGATAGCAATTATTTACTCTTATCATTAAAGCCCTTCCCAGTCTGACTCCTGTCTATCTATCTTGGACTCATTAAACATACTTTGCCCTTTACATACTCCATGATCTAATCAAACTGGCCTTCTTACACTCCTTTGTACGTGATATTCCATCTCCCATTTCCATATCTTTTTGCAAAGACTATCTCGCATGCTTGGAAGGCACTGCCTCACCTCCATCCCCTCTGAATTTCTTATTGTTCAGTTATGTCTGGCTCTTCATGACCCTAACTGGGGTTTTCTTGGCAAAGACACTGGAGTATCCAGTACTCCAGCTCATTTTACAGATGAGGAAACTGAAGCAAACAGGGTTAAGTGACTTACCCAGGGTCACACAGCTAGTAAGTGTCTGAGGCCAGATTTAAACTCAGAAAGATAAGTCTTCCTGACTCAACCTAACACTCTATCCACTACGACACCTAGGTGCCCTCTGAATTCCCATTTTCCTTCAAAATGCCATTCAAGTATGGGGATAAACTAGAAGCCTTGCCAATAAGATCAGGAGTGAAACAAGGGTGTCCACTATCACCCCTCTTATTCAATCTGGTACTAGAAACACTAGCAGTAGCAATTAGAGAAGAAAAAGAAATCAAAGGAATCAAATTAGGTAAAGAAGTGACCAAGCTATCACTCTTCACAGATGATATGATGATATACTTAGAGAATCCTAGAGAATCAAGTAAAAAACTACTAGAGACAATAAATAAATTTGGCAAAGTTGCAGGATATAAAATAAACCCACATAAATCCTCAGCATTCCTGTACATCTCTAATGAAACTCAACAGCAAGAGATAGAAAGAGAAATCCCATTTAAAGTCACTGTAGACATTATAAAATATTTGGGAATCTACTTGCCAAAACAAACCCAGAATCTATATGATCACAACTACAAAACACTTCTCACACAAATAAAAGCAGATCTAAATAGTTGGAAAAATATCAATTGCTCATGGCTGGGTCGAGCTAATATAATAAAAATGACAATTTTACCCAAACTAAACTATATATTTAGTGCCATACCAATCAATTTACCAAAAAACTACTTTCTAGAGTTAGACAAAATAATAACAAAATTTATTTGGAAAAACAAACGGTCTAGAATATCAAGGGAATTAATGAAAAGAAACGCTAGGGAAGGTGGACTAGCTATGCCAGATCTTAATCTGTATTATACAGCAACAGTCATCAAAACTGCTTGGTACTGGCAGAGGTGTAGAGTAGTGGACCAATGGAATAGATTGGACACATAGACTCAGCAGTCAATGACTATAGTAATCTATTGTTCTATAAACCCAAAAACCCCAGTTTTGGGGATAAGAATGCACTATTTGACAAAAACTGCTGGGAAAACTGGAATACAGTATGGCAGAAACTGGGCATAGACCATTATCTAACACCATATACCAAAATCAAGTCTAAATGGGTGCATGATCTAGGTATAAAGGTTGATACTGTAAGCAATCTTGGAAAGCAAGGAACAGTTTACCTGTCAGATTTGTGAAGAGGGAAAGACTTTATGACCAAAAAAGAATTAGAGAGCATTATAAAATGGAAAATGGATAATTTTGATTACATTAAATTGAAAAGCTTCTGTACAAACAAAGCCAATGTAACCAAGATCAAGAGGGAGGTGGGAAATTGGGAAAGAATTTTTACAACTTGTGTCTCTGATAAAGGACTCATTTCTAAAATTTATAGAGAACTGAGCCAAACCTATATGAACACAAGTCATTCCCCAATTGATAAATGGTCAAAGGATATGAACAGGCAGTTTTCAGAGAAAGAAATTAAAGATATCTATAAACATATGAAGAAATGCTCTAAATCACTATTGATTAGAGAAATGCAAATCAAAACAACTCTGAGATACCACATCTCTCCAGTCAGATTGGCTAAGATGAAAAAACAAGAAAGTGACAAATACTGGAGAGGATGTGGACAAATTGGAACACTAATACTGATACTCTAAATCTTCTCCTCCCCTCCCCATCACCACCTGGCCTTGGATTTACTTTATATTTATTTCACATTTACTAATATACACATATATTGTTTCCTGAAGTAGAATATAACCTCCTTGAGTTGAGGGGCTGTCTTGTTTTTGGCTTTGTGCTAAATGATATCAACTATTGATTGATTGATTCATTCATTCATTCATTGAAACACGTCGCCAACATCCTGAACTGAAATTCACCATATTTACCATTTCAGCATTATATGGTAAAAAGAAAACTGACTAGAACCAGAAGAATTGGGTTTGAATCCTGACTCTGACCCTTACTACCTCTGTGACCTTAAGCAAGCCATTTAATTCCTGTGGCCCTCACTTTCCTCATCTATGGAATGAGAGGGTTAGATTAGGTTATATCTAGAATCCCTTCTGCCAGTGTGAATCTATGTTCTATATATTCGATACATTTTTCTTTTGTAATTTGTTCACCTATAGAGCAAATTACATTGTATTTATTTTTTGTCTACTCGGCTGTATACATTAACTCAACAGAATATGAACTCCTGGGGGGTGGGGCGGAGAGTAGAGGAGGAAAGGAAGGAAAGAAGCATTTATTGAGTGCCTATGATGTGCCGGGAACTGTGCTAAATGTTTTTACAAATATTATCTCACTGATCCTCACAACAATCCTGGAAGGTAAATGCTATCATTAGCCCTATTTTATAGATGAGGAAACTGAGACAGACTGAAGTTAAGTGATTTGCCCAAGGTGACACGACTAGTAAGTGTTTGAGGCTGGATTTGAATTCAGATCTTCCTTAGTTCAGATCCATTATTCAATCCACCTTGCCACCCAGCTGTTTCTGAGGCCAGGCAAAGCTTTGTTTTTGTCTTTGTTGACAGTCAACAAAACAATAAATCAAACCCTGACTATTAGCCACATTGAAAATTTACATTGGACCTCAGCAGTTCCAGCTGATTGCAATACACCCATATATCTCAGCCAATACCAGCCAAACCCTCACTTATCTGAGACCATCTTGCCCAAGAGTTAAATGAGTTAAGCCGAGTATTTCTGCAAGAGGACCTTCTCACCAAGAGCCCAGGACTGGACTGGATGGAGCCCAGGACTAGGCTCTCTTTCCTGTTCTGCCACTGACCCCCTGTGGTCTACAGTTCAGTGCTCACCCTTGTCACTCCCACCCCCTTCCTTCTGAGATTACGTCCTGATAGTAACACTCCAACGTACTTTTAGGATGCACTGAAAGCTATTTATGAGCCAGAGACCTATGGTGTATCACAACTACTCAGTGCTGATAGAGCCACATTGATTAGTGATAAGGACATGATCCTGGAGAGACGGGCTGAACACTTCCATAGTGTTCTCAATGACCATCATCAATCAATGCTGAAGCCATTGACCTTTTACCTCAGGTTGAAGTTAATCCCTCCTTAGCCAAATTCCCAACTGAAGAAGAGGTTTTGAATGCCGTTAGGGTCCTCTCCTATGGCAAAGTACCTGATTCTGTTCCAGCTGAGATTTACAATTTGGGGGGGTCCACTACTCATACAAAAGTTGACTGAAATTTTCCAGGTTATATGGCAAGAGGAGGTAATCCCCCAGGAGTTCAAGGATGCTTCCATTGTCTATCTCCATAAGAGTGAATAGATTGTCTTTGGGACAATCACAGTGGAGGGGGGTGGGAGGGCTGTCCTCTCAGTCATTGCTGACAAGACTCTTGCCAGAGTCCTTCTTAATAGGCCGATCCTTAACCTGGAAGATGGTCATCTACCTGAGAGACAGTGTGGCTCCAGAAGGGGCTGAGGAATAGTTGATATGGTGTTTGCTGCCTGACAACTCCAGGAGAAATGCCAGGAGAAGAGAGAAAAGCACACAACTTTGTCAAACTGACCAAGGCCTTTGATACTGTCAGTTGTGAAGGCTAATGGAAAATTATGTCAAAATTTAGGTGCCCAGAGAAGTTCACCAATACTGTTCATCAATTTCTTGATGGTGTGCTTGTCTGCGTTCTGGATAATGGACAAGGCTCTCATGATTTCTCAGTCACCAATGGAATGAACAAGGTTGTGTGCTTACTCCCATGCTTTTTAACATGATGTTTTCAGCAATGCTGTCAAATGCCTTTAATAAGGAAGAACATGGCATCCAAGTCAGTTATTGCACTGATTGTAAGTTATTTAACTTAAAAGGGCCACAAGCCAAGACTAAAGTGGAAGGAGAGTTGGCACATTATTTTTTGTTTGCCGATAATTGTGTACTCAATGCAGCCTCTGAAACTGAGATGCAACAAAGTATGGACTGATTCTCTGCTGCTTCTGCTAATTTTGGCCTAACAATTAACATTAAGTAAACCCAGGTGCTCTACCAGTCAGCACCACACCAGCCATATGTGAAACCATCAGTTACAGCAAATGGAGAAGTTTTGAATACTGTGGATAAGTTCACTTACCTTGGCAGTGTACTTTCCAGGGATATACATATTGCTAATGAGGTTGACACACATATTGCCAGAACTAGTTCAGTGTTTGGGAGGCTCCAAAGGAAATTGTGGGAGAGAAGAGGTATTGAAAGACTATCACACTGAAGGTCTGCAGAGCTATTGTGCTGACCTCATTATTGTTTGCCTGCGAAACCTGGACAGTATACCAGTGCCATAGCAGGAAACTGAATTGCTTCCATTTGATTTCTCTTAGGAAGATTCTGAAGGTCAGGATAAGGTACCAGATACCGAGGTCCTTTCTTGAACTAAACTGCCAAGCATTCAAACTCTATTTCAGAGAGGGCAACTCCAATAGGCTGACTGTCGAATGCCAAACATATGCTTGCCAAAAAGACTATGGAGAACTCACACAGGGCAAGCACTTACATGGTGATCAGAAAAAGCTATAAAGGGACAATCTGTCTTCTCCCAAAATAACTTTGGAATTGATTTGTGACATGGAAAACACTGGCACAGGACCGCCCAGTGTGGCACACCCTCATCAGAGAAGGTATGTGCTCTATGAGCAAAGCAGAATTTAAGTAGTTCAAAAGAAATTCTAGATGTACATATTTAGAGAATCCACCCCAAATGTTCACACAGACTATTTGTGCCTGAACTGTGGCAGAGCATTCCAAACTCGTTTGGTCTGGTCAAACAGTCAGACACACTATAACTGGACTCTAACACAGTGATGTCATTTTGGTCTGTTTTGAGAATGGAGAATAACCAACCAACCAACCAACCATAGATCTTGCAAGTACACAGTTGTGGTCTCCCCCACTAGAATTAGTGGTCCTGGTGGGTGGTAATTGTGCTTTTGCCTTTCGTTGTGTTCCCATTGCTTAGTACAGCACCTGGCACATGGTAAGCATTTCAATGCTTGTTGGCTAACTGACTGGTGGACAGGCTGGCTGCTGCCTCTGCCTCTGGAGAGCTGCTAGCCTGTTTGTAGGTTCAACACTCCATTGGAAAAGATCAGAAAGATCAGACGGAATTCCATGCTGACTATCGCCCCAGCTCCTCTCCTGAGAGCATTTAGAAACAAACCCCTGGTGGGGAATATTATTATCCCCAGCTAATGATGAGGATGAACACTGAGCACTGGGACCTCATCAGGTCAGTGGCAGAACAGGAAAGAGAACCCAAGATGCTTGATTACCAGTCTCAGGCTCCATCCAACAGCCCTCCAGCCACATTCCCTTGGCATTACCATTCAACGCACAGCAAAAAAAAATATTCTTCAATTGCTGACACACTGACATCAAACAAGGCTTACCAGCTGGAAAGGAGTTTAATTTTCTTTTCATCTGGTCCACTCCTGACGTTTCTCAAAATCTGCCCTGCTCTTTCAGTGAGCACTTAGGCTCTGAAGGGGTGTATGGGGCATGCCGCTAGATCCCTGCTGGTTAGTATCTGAGATGAGAATAAGGTAATAAGACTGATTCTTCAATAAACACACCAGAATTCATACATACAAATGAGTGTTGGCCCTGTCACAGAAGTCACCTTGGGAGAATAAGGCACAGCGGTGGCGAATCTTTGATGTAAAGTAGAAATAGTTTTAGATGTAGAAGAAGCTCTTCCAATTACTGGCTAAGTAACTGTGGACAAGCCTCTTTAAGACTTGGTTTTCTCGTCTATAAAATGGGCATAATGATACTCATACTACTTACCTCATTTTGTTGACCTTAGGCAAGAACTAAATAAGCTGTAAAGCATTATTTTAAATTTATATTATTATGTTCATACTATGAGGATGGATTTGATATTTGGAACTAGCCACAAGTCCTTCAGAGTTAACTCTGGTGACTAAGACGAGGGCAAACAAGAAGTAAGCATGTATTAAGTACCTACTAGGTTCTAGGGACCAGACTAGGAGTTAGGAAACAAAGACAGTCCATGTCCTCAAGGGGTTTACATTCTATTGGGGGGGGGGAGAAAACACTATCTTAATCTGAAATATACAAAAATTAATACAAAGTAACTTTAACAGGGTAGGTGAAACATTAATTACTGAGAGAAGAGGTAGCAGGAGCTGAACCTTACAGGAAGGCAGGGATCTTAAGAGCCAAAGTTGGGGGGCGGAGCCAAGATGGCGGAGTAGAAACAGCATTTCCAATGTGCTCTACCCCACCCAAATTTCAAACAATGTGAAAGGGGACTCCGAACAACTTCTGGAGCCACAGCACCCACAGAACAGCACAGAGAAGCTAACCTCCTGCTGAGGACAGCCCAGCAGCCCTGCAGGGAGTGACCAGCGCAGCACTCTGAGAGCAGGCAGCACAGCACTCTGAGAGCAGGCAGTACAGCACTCTGAGAGCAAGCAGTACAGCACGCTGGGAACCAACAGCACAGCGCGCAGAGCCGAGCCCAGGTCCGAGGTTTTAGCCCCAGAGTGGCCGGGCCTTCAGCCGGCTGGAGGAACCCCAGAACACCAGCAATTGTGGCGATTCCAGAATTATCAGCACAAATATGCCTAGGACAAAGTGAGAGGTTAGTGTCCTATGGACTTTGGGACCAGTATTTGGGGAATGTGTGGCTTCCTCCCCTGGGGGCGAAAAGCTGCTAAAGAAACAGCAGCACAGAAGCCATTTTGCAGCGTCAGCAGTGGCTCTAGCTCCTGGTCTGAGAACTGTAGGGAGATCCAGCAATCAGTCTGGGGGTTAATCACTCTTGCTTTAAACTGCCTGGATCTGGATTGTGGTCTGGGGGGGAAGTTTGGGGTGGGTATCCAACTTGCCAGAGTGGGTGGAGGCTTTACAGATGCCACCCAACTGGCGGAAGTTGTGAAGACCCCACGTTTGGGCGGAAGCTCCCCTGTCTGGTGGCAGAGTCCTACTGTGGCAACAAGCCCCAAAATCAAGTAATTAAGTGACAATATGCCTAGGCAAATGAAACAAAATAAACAGAAGAGTTCAACATTGGACTCCTATTTTAGGGGCAAAGAGGCTCAAAGCATGGAGGAAGACTGTGAGGTCAGAACTCCTGCACCAAAAGCCCCAAATGAAAATACAAGCTGGCTACAGGCCATAGAGGACCTTAAGAAGCAGATAAGAGAAGTGGGGGAAAATTTGGGAAGAGAAATGAAAAAGATGCAAGAAAAGTATGAAATGACAGTCAACAGCCTGACTGAGGAAAATAACACCTTAAAAAATAGACTAACTCAAATGGCAAAAGAGGCTCAGAAAGGCAATGAGGAGAAGAATGCCTTAAAAAGTCGAATTTGCCAGATGGAAAAGAATCTCAAAAGCTCACTGAGGAGATTCATTCCTTCAGAGTTAGACTGGAGCAAATGGAAGCTAGTGACTTTATGAGAAATCAAGATACTATTAAACAGATCCAAACAAATGAAAGAATAGAAGGCAATGTGAAATATCTCATGGGAAAAACCATTGACCTGGAAAATAGATCCAGGAGAGATAATTTAAAAATCATTGGACTACCTGAAAGCCATGATCAAAGAAAGAACCTAGAAATCATCCTTCAAGAAATTCTCAAGGAAAATTGCCCTGATGTTTTAGACCCAGTGGGAGAAATAGAGGTTGAAAGAATCCACTGATCACCTCCTGAAAAAGATCCCAAAAAGAAAACTCCTAGGAACATTATAGCCAGGCTCCAGAACTCCCAGATCAAGGAGAAAATACTACAAGCAGCCAGGAAGAAACAATTTCAATACTGTGGAAACACAATCAGAATAGCCCAGGACCTGGCAGCTTCTACACTGAGAGATCGAAGAGCATGGAATATGATATTCCAGAGGGCAAAAGAGCTGGGATTGAAGTCAAGGGTCACCTACCCAGCAAAACAGAGTATCTTGTTTCAGGGGAAAATATGGTCATTCAGTGGAATAGAGGACTTTCAAGTACTCTTGATGAAAAAACCAGAGTTGAATAGAAAATTTGACATTCAGATGCAAGAAGCAAGAGATGCTTGAGAAAGTAATCAAGGAAAAGAAATCAAAAGGAACTTATCAAAGTTGGACTATTTAAATTTCTACATGGAAAAACAATAACTGTGTTTGATGAAACCTTTCTCATTATGAAAATAATTGAAGAAGGGTACATGGCATATGTTCACAGGTATACATGGAAGGAGGGCACAGGTTGAATTTGATGGGAAGGGATGATTCTTTTTTTTTGGGGGGGCAATTGGGGTTGGGTGACGTGCCCGGGGTCACATGGCTGGGTTTTTGTTTGTGTGTTGGGTGTCTGGGGCCGGATCCGAGCTCCAGTCCTTCTGGCTCCGGGGCTGGCGCTCTGCTTGCTGTGCCACCTAGCTGCCCCAAGGAAGGGATGATTCTTAAGGGGTGAAGTCAAGAGGTGAGAGAGGAAAGTGGCAAGAAGAGATGGAGAGAGACAGGGTAGGGTAAACTATCTCATGTAGAAGAGGCAAGGGGAAGTAGTTGCAGGGGAGGGGAAGAACAGGAAGGCAAAAAGGCAAAAGTATATTCTCATTGAAGTTGGCTCAAGGAGAGAATCACATACATACTAAATGGAATATCTTACCCTCACTCTCCTGAGTAGGGGAAAGGAGGATGAGAGGGGGGATGATGGAGGGGAGGGCATTCTGGGGGAAGGGGAGATTGGAAGTACCCACTATCAAAGAGGGACAGGATCAAAGTAGGGAATGGACCAGTTGGGAGGTGAGATGGGTGGGAGAGAAATATAAGCAGTCTTTTACAATATATCTACTATGGTAATGTTTTGCATAGCTATACATGTACAACACATACTGAATTGCTTATCTCCTCAGAGGGAGTGGGTGACAAGGGAGGAAGGGAATGGATCTGAAAATCGAAGTTTTAAAATTAAATGTTTTATAAGATGTCCAGGCATTGGGGCTCAGAGATTCACCTTGCCCTAATGGCAAAGTCGAAGAGGATATGGGAGAAGATATGGGAGAGAGCAGATTGGATGAGGGGATATCTAATGGGACTGCTATTCTGGGGTGGTGGGTAGGGAAAAAATGGGGGAAAAATGTAACTCATAATCTGGTGGAAATGAATGATGTAAACCAGAAGTTAATAAAGCATTTGTTTAATTTAAAAAAAAAAGAGCCAAAGTTTACAAGTAAAGGAGAGTCTTCCCAGGATCAGGACAGTCTAAGCAAAGGCTAAGAGGAAGGCTCTGGCATTTCATGAATGAGGAAGAGCAAATGGGCCAGTTCTGTTAGAATGGAAGGGGTGCAGGAGAGTGATTCCAGATCAATCTGGAAAGATAGATTAGAGCCTATCTTTGACTTTAAATAGAAATAGAAGAGTTTCTATTTTATACTAGAGACAACAGGAAACCACAGAAGCTTCTTGAGTAAGACAGTGATATAGTCAGAACTGTGCTCTAGGAATATCCATTTGGAAGCAGATGCCTTGAAGAAAGGGCAGCCCACAATCATGGAGACTAATTAGGAGAGAGAAGGGGAGGAGGGGGGAGGGAAGAGGAGGAGGAGAAGAAGAAGAAGAAGAAGAAGAAGAAGAAGAAGAAGAAGAAGAAGAAGAAGAAGAAGAAGAAGAAGAAGAAGAAGAGGAGGAGAAGAAGAAGAGGAGAAGAAGAAGAAGAAGAAGAAGAAGAAGAAGAAGAAGAAGAAGAAGAGGAGGAGGAGGAGAAGAAGAAGAGGAGGAGGAGAAGGAGGAGGAGGAGGAGGAGAAGAAGAGGAGGAGAAGGAGAAGAAGAAGAAGAGGAGGAGGAGGAGGAGGAGAAGAAGAAGAAGAGGAGGAGGAGGAGGAGAAGAAGAAGAAGGAGGAGGAGGAGGAGGAGGAGGAAGAGGAGAAGGAGAAGAAGCAAAGATAATTCTGAGATTGTGAACCTGGGTGACTGAAAAGATGATAGAATTGAAATGAAATAGGGAAGTTAAGAGGACAGGTGGAATTGGGGGCGGGGGGAACTGTGACTTCTTTTTTGCACATGTTAAGTTAGAGATGCCTATAGGAAATTAGGATGGTGATATCCAATAAGTAGAGCTATATCGGGGACAGTTAGGGGGCGTAGTGGATATTGCACTGAGCCTGAAGTCAGAAAGACCTGAGTTTAAATAGGAAAGTCTAATGGTTGGTCTAACGACTGGACTTGGAATCAGGACTATTCATCGTTAGGAGCCTGAATCCAGACTCAGATACTTACTAGTTATCTGACCTTAGGCAAGTCACTTAACCCTGTTTGCCTTAGTTTCCTCGTCTATAAATGAGCTGGAGAAGGAAATGGCCAACTATTCCAGTATCACTTTGAAGAGAACCCCAAATGGGGTCATGAAGAGTCAGACATGATTGAAAAACTGAAAAACAGAAACCACAGAACTATATGTGCAGATTTGGGAGCCACCTGAAGAGAGATGGTATCTGAATCTATGGAAGATAGTGAGATCTCCAAGAAAGAGCATATCGAGAGAGAAGAGGTCGAGAGAGATTCCTATGGTACCCTCACCTATAGGAAACCAATTGAGTAAATACTATTTTTGTTTTTTGAAAAAAAATTTCTCATATCTGTCCCCATCTTTCTACTCATGCAACTGCCATCTTAGTTAAGGCCCTGATGGCCTCTTTCCTGGACCAAGTCTGTCAGCCTTAGAGTATAAATATGAGTTACTGCTACTCTTGGTACCTCCACCACCACTGCTGCCACCACAACTACCACCAAATTTAACTGTGTGCATGTGACTTTTAAACTAGATCTGAAAGGAATTCTAAAATTGTGATGAAAATGTTTTGAGCAGCAGCAGCTGTCACTGAAATAAGCATACATCCTTACAAGGGGACTACTTTAAAAGGAGCAACATTCATTTGGATATAAACAATCTAATGTATTTCTTTAGTGTTTGAAACTTCATTGCTTTATAGACAGAGCTTAAACATCCTTCCATTCCTCTGTCATCAGACTCTTCCATGCATCTTGTATGTAGAACCATAAGATCATAGCTCAGGGGCAGCTAGATGGTGCACTAAATAGAGTACCAGCCCTGGAGTCAGGAGAACCTGAGTTCAAATCTGGCCTCAGACACAACACAAAAACTAGCCATGTGACCTTGGGCAAGTCACTTAACCCCAATTGCCCCTCAAAATAAAAAAACCAAACAAACAAAAAAGCACAAGATCATAACTCTGGAGTTGTAAGGGAATTCAGAGACCAAATACTTCAAATTCTTCATTTTAAAAATGAGGAAAGTGGAGGCCAGAAGGTTCCTAGAGGCAGCAGAGCATAGTGGATGGGGCATTGGGCTTGGAGTCAGAAAGACTCTGTCCTGACTCAAACGCTTACTAGCCATATGACCATCAGCAAGTTAGTGGCCTCTGAGGTCAAAAGGCAGGATTTGAATCCAGGTCCTCCAGTATCTTTATCTACTATACCATATTACTACATTCAGCACTATTACTTAGGATTCATAGAGTTTTCCCTCAAAAATTCCATTGCATGCTGATCACTGTCTTATTTTCCCTCAGCATCTGTTATACAGTTTTGACTATAGTATTGAGAATTTTGATTTATACTTATTTCATATGAATAATTCTTAATGCTGTTGTAAGAGTACCCCTGATATTAATATGTCTGTTTTCCATGAGTTACCTCACCAGGCAAATGCTTAAAGTTGTTTTCCAAAAGGAACCAATCAGGAGCCTGTAGTGAGCCAAAGTCTTTTTTTTTTCATAAAATTCTTTATTAATTTGTTTGTTTACTTTTAGTTTACAAGATTCAGTTCCACAATCCCTTGAGTTTCAATTTTTCTCCCCCTGTCTCTCCCCCCCCGCCCATGGAGGGCATGCAATCAAGTATAGGATCTGCAAATATTTTCACATTAAACATTAGTCAGGTTGTAGTGAGCCAAAATCTTGCTCACTCCCATGTGCCTTTGCTGGTGTTCACAGGCTGACCTTGCTGCACATACCTGCCCCCAAAACTGGTCCAAATTAGCATCATCCTGCTTTTGTGTCCCACCTGTTCTTGGGAAACACTGTCCATTCTTTTTCCCAACCTCTCCCTGAACCTCCCTTTCTTGATTTTCAAGCATAAATCTCCTGGGCTGTGGACTCCTTTGTATCTTATACTGGGGGTGTTGGCACTAGTGTCTGATTTTCCTCCTAATGAAACTTTTCTGCTTTCAACCCAGCTTAGATTTCTCTGCATTTTGAGAGGTGGACTTTTTCCCATTGACACTGTAATTATAGTTTAAACTACCCAAGGGCAGGGAGTTTGTCTCATATGTCTTCTGTATTCTCCACAGTGCCAAGTACACTAATGTATGAACACAACAGGTATTCAATAAAGGAAATTAATGTAGTTCATGTTTGTTTAAATGAAAATATCCACATTTCCCAATATTTTGCCATCATTTGGAATCTCCACTTATGATCAGAGATATAAATAAAAGAGCTGAAAAGCTAGGCATAGGATATTTTGCAATCAGAGCCAGGATGAGAACTCAAAGTGGCTTTCTTACATGGCAAGCTCTTAGCAGGATCACACACACACACACACACACACACACACACACACACACACATACACACAATCATTTAATTTACTCCCTATAGAAACAAATTCAGGGCCACCTATAACTCTGTGTTCTAGAGGAGACGCCAGCATATAGTGGGAGGTTGAACTAGATATCCTCAAAGATCCCTGTCAACCAAAAAAGTCTGATTCCAAATAGGTGCTAGAAACAGGAAATGCTTTTTAATAGTGATGTTGGTCCATGCCCCCAAAGAAATGTCTAATCTATATGGACACAAGACATACAATCATAAACACAGAAATAATGAAAAGAAGGCACATGGAAAGTATGATATAAAGCTCTGTTCTTTTCCCCAGATGTACATACTAATGGATGAGTTTGGTAATTTGTACATCCAAATGAAATCTTGGCAATAGACATTTTTCATCCATTTGGTTTTTCTTCTGTGGATGGTCAGGCTAAACTCTTGTCAGTAATTACAGCTATATCCCAGGAGACTCTACAGTGTCCTGGATGCAATCAGCATGATGTCAAGGGCAGAAAAGAGCACCTAGAGGACCTCACCACACACAGAGAATTATTCTTCAACCTGGACCCCTGCTTTTTAAAATCCCTAGCCTCCTCCAAAACTCAACTCAAGCACCACTTCCTACATGACAGGCTTCCTCTAATTTCCCCAGTCCTCCCCAAATTATCTTCTGTGTACTTTTTTGTTTATCTTGTCCTTATTCCTCTGAGCACAGGTTGTTTCCATCTAATAGAATGTAAGTTCCTTGAAGTCAGACACAGTTTTATTTTTGTCTTCGGATCCCCCAGCACCTGCCACAATGCCTGGCACATACAGAGTAGGGACTCAATAATGTTTGTTGATCAACAGATGGATATAATGGGATATTACTGCAGAGTAAGAAATTATCAATGTGAGGAATTCAGATTCTCTAAATCTATGCATCTCGTGTTTCTTTTAAATCACTTCAATTCTGCTTTCCTCATAGAGCACAGCACCTTCTCTGACGTGGGCACGCCATGCTGAGCGGTCCTGTGCCAGTGTCTCACTTGTCACACAATCATTTCCAAAGTTTTTAAGAAAGACCTTAAGAGTGTTTTTGTAACCCTTTTTCTGACCACCATGTGAACACTTGCCCTGTGTGAGTTCTTCATAAAGTAGTCTTTTTGGGCAAGCATATGTTAGGCATTTGAAAAACGTGGCCAGCCTATCAGAGTTGCCCTCTCGGAAGTAGAGTTTGAATGCCTGGCAGTTTAGTTCGAGTAAGGACCTCAGTGTCTGGCACCTTATCCTGACAAGTGATCTTCAGAGTCTTCCTAAGACAATTCAGATGGAAGCAATTCAGTTTCTTGGCATGGCGCTGGTAGACTGTCCAGGTTTCACAGGCAAACAACAATGAGGTCAGCACAAGAGCTCTGTAGACCTTCAGTCTGATAGTCTAACATCTCTTCTCTCCCACACCTTCCTTCGGAGCCTCCCAAACACTGAGCAGGTTGTGGCAAGGCGTGTGTCAACCTCATCATCTATGTGTACATCTTTGGAAAATATACTGCCAAGGTAAGTGAACTTATCCACAGTATTCAAAACTTCTCCATTAGCTGTAATCAAGGGTTCCACGTATGGCTGGTGTGGTGCTGACTGGTGAAGCACCTGTGTTTTCTTAATGTTAATTGTTAGGCCAAAATTAACACAAGCAGCAGACCAATACCTACTTTGTTACATCTCAGCTTCAGAGGCTGCATTAAGTGCTTAATCATCTGGAAACAAAAAATCATGCACCAACATTCCCTCCTAAATCCTAAAGCCAATAGGTTCAATGAGGGATAATATATTGACAAAGGGAGATCATAATATATTAAAGTCAAAGAACCTAAAACCAAACCCCAGCTCTGCCAAAGGCCACACAGGTGACTTCTCTGGGCCTCAGTTTCCTTATCTGTAAAATGAAGAGATTGGACAAAATAATCCCTATGATCCTTGCCAGCTCTAAATCCTTTGCTCTCCACTTCATCTCAATACTTCAGGTATCTGTGACTTGGTTTAGATGGACAATATCTCTACTGACATGGATTGGGACTCCTCTTTGTCTTAGTAGATGCTGTTTGAGAGTTGCTATTGCCAAAAAATAATAACCCATAGTCCTGCAGCCAACCTGGTGATATGTTTCTCCAAATTCTTTACACAAGCTTCATCCTTGGAGTACAGACTTTCAATCCATCATAACCTCCATGCTTTCCACCTTGGTGAGCTATGCTCCAATGGCATAGCCTTCAAGAACATGGGTCTACCTTCCATGACACAATGAAGTACCAGAGGAGAATTATAGGAGAGGCACATTCAAGGGCTACCATTCCTAGAATCCATGGGATGACAAACTGATCAGCCCAATTTGTAAATGGGACTAACTAAATGGGACTAAAATCAGTCACTGTCCCAAGTTGATGACCACGTTTGACTACTGTGGAAGTCCTGGCATCCCACATCCTGCTTATGACGGGTAATTGTGTCAGATAAATCCACTAAGATGCTTCAATCCAGAAGCTCCTACCTGACTCTTTCACTATATTTCCACATCCTGCTCATCTAATGCCCTGACCCAAATCTCCTACCAACTAACCTAAGCCATTAATCGTTTCCTATTATTATCACTTCATAAGCCTAGAAATAGAAAAGGCCTAAGCAAGTCACCAAAACCGAATCCCTAAATGAGGGGATCAAAGCCCAAAGAAATGAAATAAATTGCCCAGATTACATGGCTAGAAATTCTAACAGCCAAGATTTGAATTTGAAATCTCTGAATGTGGCACCATCATCTTCCCACTTCACCACATTGGCTTACCACTACATGTGCCATACTTATGGCATATAAGTCTAACAGACCTGATACTATCTCTTTCACTCACTAGCTATGTGACCCCGGGGTAAATCACTTCACTTCTGGGCCTCATTTTCTCCATCTGTAAAATGAGGGGTTTGGATCAGACTGTCTCTGAGTTTTCTTGCAAGTCTAATGAATATTAACAATGTGCTAGGTACTGTTTCTCAGAATGCATCCTTCTTTGACATCACAGGCATCCAAAGGCCATCTGGGTCTACAAAACCATGCTCTATGCAGGACAAAGGTAACGTCTAGAGGAAATTCTATCAAATAGGCCCATATCAAAGACCAGCCCTGGAAATTACTAGTATTTTTCTGAGTGGTGGCACTGTGACTCATTTATGGCATCTATTGTTTTTATATCCCCAAAATAACTCCTTTCAAAACTGGGCCACATTAGAAAAAGCACTAAGCAATCCACTTTCCAGGCCCCCCACAGGTCAGCCATACACCTCAGCTCCCTGGTTCCCATGGTGATGGGGAAGGCTCTTCTCAGGCACTGACAGTCAGGCAGGGACAGCCCAGTGGGACTAAGAGGGGAGCTCATTTGAACATTTGGATGAAGATGATTCTGTGCCAGAGGAGGGCCTCAGCTTCCGGGGAATTACTGAGTTGTCCCTGGAGAATGAATGCAGTTAGATGAGACAAAAAAGAAGAAAGTTGATGGTTATCTTTGGATCAGAGACCTTCTTGGTTGACCTTCTGAGTTACCATTTTAAATCCTGTTTACTGCTGAAAAAACTTATTCTGATTATTTCCAAGTTTTTTGTTGTTTGGTTTTTTCCAGCTGTTCGTCATGCTGGCCTGGACAGTTCTCATCTAATTTCTGCCATTGTCTAAGGAATAAAGTTCAATGTCATGAAACCCCACATCTGGATTTCCTGCTCTTCGGTGTTATAAATCATACCCTTGGCAATAAAAGGAGGGGGAAATCCTTAGAAGATTATAAAAATGGGTTTGATTTACCCAAGGGATAAGTCACTAAACAAATATATTTGTAGCTTATGTAAATACATCTTAAGCCAATTTCGGGGGAAAGTGTTTCATTTGCTGAGTTTAATTATAATGTCTTTTGTGATTCAAAATTATGATGAAAAACTGGAACCACAAGGTCTAACAGAGAAATAAATAGGAATAGGAGCTGTGTTGCATTAACAAAGAAGAGTTGTATTATATGGAGTTAACTCCAGTCCTGGTGGAATTCACCGTGATCTTTTAAAGAAGAGATACACACCCTCAATATCCTTAAGGTCTGCTAATTGTGTTCAAAGTTTGTGACCCACAGCATTAAGTGCCCCTCCCCAAAAGTGCCTGAAAGCTGGGGAGTTGGGCTTGGGGGATTGACTCATAGGTTTGTCTATTGAAATAGAAAAGTGAAGTCTTAACTACCAAGAATGGAAGACAATAAGGACTCCTTGAGACATGGAGTTGGGCAGTGGGGGAATGAGGAGTGCCTTTAACTGAAAATTGTCATGGAGTGTTCCATCTGGAAAGAAGTTTAGAGATTGGCTAAAACAAGAAAAACCAAGAGTTAGAGAGATCAAGGGTCTTGTCCATGGTCACACGGTAAGCTAGTGGTAGAGATGTGTTTAGAACTCAGGCATCTTGACTTCAGATCCAATGCACTTCTCACTACACCAATAAAGGAATATGGTGAACCTCACATATCCGGTGGAATGGGCTCACGTCAGGAGTGGAATAAGGAATGGAGAACTAAAAGATGCCACAATCGTCACACAGAGTAATCTTCAACTCACCTTAATGCAAATGACCCTCAAATCTAAAACTTGATCCCCAACCACAGACTAACAGAATCTCCAAGCTGAAGATACTTCAGAGGCCACCTGGCCCAACAAAAAACAAACCCCTCACTACAACACAGCTGGCAAGTGGCCATCCCGCCTTTGGTTGAAGACCTCCGATGATGGAAACATACTACCTCCTCCAGCAGCCCTTTCCCACTTTTGGACAGCTTTAACTGGTAGGCAGTTTGAGCTGCATGGGCTGCCATCAAGCCCTAAATTTGCTTCTCGTAACTCCCAGTCATTATAATCAGTTCTAAAGTCTGAAGCCAAGCTAATCCTTTCTCTATATAAGTGGTATCAATCCCAAATAAAAAAGAGGGCAACCAAACCCTACATAAGGATTCCTGCAGGTTATATATCAACTTGGAAAACCATATATGTTTATATATTTCTTTCTTATTAATTTATTTATTTCATCAAGTATTTCCCAGTTACATTTTCATCCAGTTCAGGCTGCATTTGAGAATATTATAGGCCATATGCAGCCCACAGGCCATGTATCTGACATCTCTGCTCTACATAATAGCCTTCAATTTGTGAAGGCAACTGCCATGGATGCCATTGTCATCTCTTCTTGACTAAATATCATCAGTTTTCAACCAATCTTCATATGACAAGAATTAGAAAACCATAATTTTTCTCTAGATGATCTCCAGCTTCTCAATAGCTTTCTTAAAACTGAACTCACAAACAGAACTAGACACTATGTTCTAGATCAGAGGTGGGGAACCTGTGGCCTCAAGGCCACACATGGCCCTCTGGATCCTTAAGTGCAGCCCTTTGACTAAACCCAAACTTCACAGAATAAATTCCTGTAACAAAAGGATTTGTTCTGTAAAACTTGGACTCAGACAAAAGGTCGAACCCAAGGCCCTAGAAGGCCACATGTGACCTCAAGGCTGAAGATTCCCCACCCCGCTCTAGATGTAGCCTAAACAGCACACAGCACAGCAATGCTATCATCTTCCCTAGCCAATCAAGCAATCAAGTATCTATTAAGTATTTACTCTGTGCCAAGCACTTTGTGTCCCCAAAGACAACACCCGCACATACAAAGACAACAAATGAAATAATCCCTACTCTCTATCATTCCTCAGCATTCATTCATGTCCAACTCTTCATGACCTATGACCATAGTATGCCAGAACCTTCTATCTTCCACTATTCTCTAGGAGCTTACATTCTTTTTTCTTTTAATTTATTTATTTTATTCTGAACTTAAGAAATAAAACAAGCATTTCCATAACATGGTAGAATAGAAAAAAGATGATGGTGCATGACACCGCAATCTGTTATGTGCAACTTGCTATTCTTTTTAAATATATAATAAAGTTGTCATGAAACTTTCTTTAATTTCCCTTTTTTTCTTCCCTCCCCCCGCCATCCTAGAGATGGCTACCATTGTGTGTGTATCTGTGTCTATGTGTGTGAGACTGTCTTTGTGTGTGTGTGTTTGTAGAACCGTTCTATATATACTTCTATTTCTCAGTTCTTTGTCTGGATACAGATAGCAATTTCCTTCATATGTCTTTTGTAGTTAATTTGGGGTTTCATAATCATCAAAATGACTTAGTCACTCAGAATTGTTCTTAAAACAATATTGTTGTTACTGTATACAATACTCTCTTGGTTCTGCTCATTACATTTTAATGGAGTAGACAGCAAACATAGACAGGATTTATATAAAGAAAAGGAGTTTAGTCAGTAAGGGAGGGAGGGTACTAGCAGTTGGGGGAAGGGTCAGAAAAGGCTTCTGGTACTTTAGCTGGGTCTTAAAGAAAGGATTTCTAGGAAGCATTAAGAAGGGGTTGCATTCCAGGCAGGAGAGATCAAGTGCATTGTAGAGGGGTCAGCTTGTCAGAGAGAAGGAACACCTAATTCTCAGAGACTGGGGGCATTGAGGGATGGTGTCCTAGAGTTTTGAGATGAAAAGGAGAAAAGGGAGCTCATGGCAAATGACCTCAGTTTTCTCAGTAAAATAAGAAGAGCAGACCTCAGCTAAGAAAGTATGGAGAAGGGGGACAGCTAGGTGGTGCAGTGAGTAGAGCACCAGCCCTGGAGTCAGGAGGACCTGAGTTCAATTCCAGCCTCAGACACTTAACACAAAAACTAGCCGTGTGACCTTGGGCAAGTCATTTAACCCTAGTTGCCCTACCTTCCCCCCTCCCAAAAAAAATGATAAACATTTTTTAAAAAGAAAGTGGGGAGAAGGGAAAGTTGGGAAGACATAAGAGGAAGATTTGAAATAATTTCTATGGGAAGTGAGATAGGGAATCATTTAACAAGAAATAAAAGGATTGCTTTACTGTAGTGAGAGCCCAATTGAAATTGGATAATCTGAATTTAGAGTGTGCCCAATTAGAATGGTTGTATGATTTCCTTCAAATGCATTCATCAACAGAGTAGGAGAAGAACCAAATGTTAGGAATAGCCTAAGGTTAGGGATGGAAGAGAGAGGACAGGGGAGTGAAGGATTATCAAGTCGATGACAGTATAAAGTTGAATGGGATAGAGATCTGGAAGGGAAGAATGTGAAATCAGTAGAGTGATTGGGAGAATAGTAAGAGGTAGAGGAACTGGAGATCAAGATGAGGTGAAGCATAGGTCTAGAAGCATAGGAAGAGATGGAATAATGGGAGGGTATGGTTAGATCAAGAAGAGTCAGAGTTTTTCATGAAGGAAATGGAACACTTCAGGAGCAGTGTGATTGAGCAGATCACGAGTGGTTGAGGTGAGAATGAGGAGTGGTCCTAATCACTGTGATTTTTCTGAGGCAGCCTAAGATTGTGTTAGCCCTCTTAGTCATTATATCACACTATTATCTCATATTTAGTTCACAGTCTGCTAAAGATCCCCAGACTTTTTTTTCCAAATGAATTGCTGTCTAGCTATACCTCTCCCCTCTTGTAAAGTCAATTCTTTGAAGTCACTATAAGGTCATAAAAATCTTAGATCTGAAAATGAAAGAGACCTACAAGGTCATCTAATGCAACTCGTTTATTTTATAGATGAGGAAACTGAGGCCAAGAAGGGTTCCATGATTTACCCAAGATCACAAAGATCATAAGTGGCAAAGCAAGGATTCAAACTCAAGCCCTCTGACAATTAATCCAGTATTCCTTCTATTTCACTATTTCATCTTTTTATATGCAATCCTTTGAAATTATTTATTCTCCTTGATTTTATACTCCCTGCTCAGTACCTCCTGTCCTTCCATTCCCTCCCCCCACCTCACTCTTTGTGAACCTGCTCTTCATCCTCACAACACACAGTCCCTCCACTGCACTTTGATTTTCCAGTCACCCCAATTTTCCCCTCACTTTCCCCTCTTCACAGTCCTGGCTTGCTCATGACTAGCCAGTTCAGCTGCACACTACCTTCCACCCTTGAATCCCTTGTTCTCTTGCTTTCCCTGGATCACTCCCACCATCTGCCTTCCCTATCCATAGCCCTGTTCTGCTTGCTGAATATGTCTAGTGGAAGTCATACCACCATGATAACTAAGTACAACATGTGATCTAACCTCAACTGAGCTCTCACTGCTACAAGGTAAAATGCTGATGCTTCCTTCATTGACTCTCTATACCACTTTAATCAGCTGCTATTCCAAACCTCTTCTCTCTTCAAGCCTCCAATGCTTCCTTCACCCTTTCCTTTTCAATAGATGTCCTTGCCTTCTATTTTGCTGAGAAAACAGAGGTCATCCTTCATGAGTTTCCTTTTTTCATAACTCCATACCTCTCTATGGTTTCACCCATCATCCCTTTTACTCCAATCTCTGGGGAATATGTAGCCCTTTTCTTTGCCAAGACCATGCCCTTTACTGGTGCCATACAAAGATCGCATCTTTTCCCTTTTCCAAAGGTTTGTACCTTCCATCATTCCCTCTCTCCCTTTTAGGCTTAATCTCTCCCTATTTACTGTCTCCTTCCCTACTGCCTACAAAAATTATCAGGTCTATCCCATCCTTAAAAAAACCTGCACTTGATCCTTCTCCCACCCCTTATTCTCCCATATTGCTCCTCATTCTTTCTCCTACATATTTCTATCACTATCAAACTCCCAGGAAGAATTATCCACACTCAGTGCCTCTACTTACTCATCATTTGCTCACTTCTTAATCCTTTGTGATCTACCATTTGGTCCCATCATTCAAATGAAACTGCTCTCTCCATGATAGCCAATGATACCGTGACTGTCTTTCGTCAGTCCTCACCCTGATCTCATCCCCACTGCCTTACATTTGTGCAGACCATCTCACACACACTCTACTCTTCTGCCTGTTGAAATCTTTCTCTTCCTTCTAGACAAGCCAGGCTCCATCTCTCCCAAGGAGAGATTTCCTCTAAGTGATCCATTGATTCAGAGTTAGAAGGAACCGGAGAGGCCATCTAACCCAACATTTTACAGTTAAAGAAACTGAGGGCCAGAAAGTTAAGTGACTAGCTCAAGGTCACAAAGTTAGGGATAATGGGAGGATTTGAACCGAAATCTTCTGGCTCCTAATTGCGTTCTCTTTCCACTGTACCACATTGCTTCTTCACAGTCTCATTTCTTTCTCCATTTTGCCTTTCCTTTCCCTTCCCTCAATTAGACTATAAAGCTCCATGAGAACAGGGATGATCTTGCCTTTCATACTAGCACCCAGTGAGATTCTCTGCCCTGAACTGCTGGTTAATGGCTGTCAAATGAATGAGTAACAATTCCAAGAGCCAAGAAGGCTTAACTACAAAACAGTCGTGATGTGCTCATTGAGAAGCATGTGGGGAAATCAGGCTAAGAACCAGAACTCAAGAGCACAAGCAGACAAAGCAGACAAAGAAGAAGCAGGAGTCACTGGCCAAGTTGCAAAGAAAGGAATTTTAATTAAAAGCCAATAGTGGTATATGTAGGACCCAAAGAAAAAAGGTACATGTTTTCTTTCTGAGCTAAAATTCTGTGATTTAAGTTCCAGATCTACAATCCTTCACACTTTGACTAGACTTCATATTTATATCTAGAGCTAACCTGAATGGAGCTACCACCCACAATTTTCTGTTTTGTAGAAGTCTCTCATTGCAAACCCCACTAGCAATGCTTGGCCTTTTACCCCACCCCTCCAGAATCAGGAAAAGGGATAAAACTCATCAGAAGATTTCTAGGGTCACAGTCCAGGGTACACAAGCTATTCTGAATGGTCAGGTGGCTCTGAGAGAAACGGCATCCACCTGAGGCCAAGGGTGAACTTGAGGGCCAGACAGGAAAGGATCCACATTCTTCAGGGAACTAGGGGAAAAAGAGCCCAGCCTGATCCTTGAGGGTTGTATGGGGGTTGGGGAAGGAGTAAAGAAATGGAAATGGGGTGATTAACTGGAAAGAACAGTGATGGGACACCACACACACACACACACACACACACACACACACACACACACACGTGCACGCTTTGGGGCTAAAAAAGGGCTTATTGACTAGAAAGGGAGAGGAGAAGAGAGAGACTCAGTCCTTAAATCTATGCCAGTGAGAATGGAATTTGTATAAAACTAAGGGGTTCACCAGAGTACCCAAGATGAAGGCAAAGGTCTGACTTAGTATCATAAAGAAGAAAGGGGAGTAGATACCTCATAACTATTAAATAAAGTTTGACTTGGTTTTGGATGTGGTGGTTCAGAAGTCCCCCTAGCTTTATGGATCAGCCTTCCTTGTGACTGCCTTTGCTACACTCCAGAGACTCCCCTTTTTCCTGCCTGAAACCCCCTTCATTTTCCTGGAATTCTATACACTTGCCATTCTATATACTTGCTGCTTAGCATTCCATCTAGTGAAATTCTAGCCCTCCTAATAAAACTCTTATACTCTTTCTGAATTTTTTAGTTGTCTTTTAGCATGGCAAGACAAGACACAGAGGAATCTCAACTACTAAATTCAAGAGAAATGTTCAGAATGTGATATAACAACACCTTTGCATAGTGGCCTCTCACAGGACTATCATGAACTCCCAACTCCTTTCATGGCCTGAAATCCATTCAATATGAGTCCCTGGCAACATCTCTGACTATATCCCTTGCCTGTCAAGCTTGGGAAATGTTTGCTTTTGCCTGAGATTGGGGGTAGGAGTACCCTATTTCTGGAGGTGCCAGGTGTTTCCATAATTTGGAAGAACAAGCACTGGCCTAATGTCCTTCCCTTAACACTTCTGCCTCCCTGTCCACATACCCAAATGTGTGTCTCAAGTGAAGTCATAGAATTTTCCCTGGGATAAATTAAAACACACCCATTAAAGACCTATCATTTTGCTTTACCAGTAGTCTGTCTTTAAGTTCCCAAACAACTGCATCAGACTAGGTCCACAGGGGTAGGAAACCTGTGGTCTGAAGGCCACATATGGCTCTCTAGTTCCTCAACTGTGGTCAGTTTGTATTCAGTCAAAGGGCTGCACTAGAGGACCTAGAAGACCACAGGTGGCCTCTAGGCCACCGGTTCCCCTTCCCTGGACTAGGACATTGAGGAGAAGAAAAGATAGTCACCAGCTCCATAGTTCAGTGACTAATTGGGGGAAAGGAAGGGGATGAGACAGAAGGAAATAAGTAAAAAGTTACCAGTTTTACCTATAACCTTTTAGTCTTGCTCTGAGTGTGATTTGATGGACTCAGGCTAGTGACCAAAGGTATGACGAGTGTTGAAAACTATCTCTTCACCACAGTCCTTTCAAAGTTTTACTAAGTGGTATTCAGGATGATTGGCAGGGGCCCAAGCTACCAACCAGACTAATGAAACAACAAAATAAACAATAAAAGTAAAACAACAGAAAAAGATTGAAAGAACTCAGTCAGCAACAGAAACAACTGTCCTAAAGATTAAAAAAAAATGCCCAGTGGTTTCTCCAGCTAGCAGAGTATCACTGGTTAGGGCCTGAAAGCACCAAAGAGCAGAAATATCTACCAAAGCTATGATCTGGTGGAGATGAGACTCCAGAAGTTGTAGCTTCAGCTGGGCAGAGCTGCCAGCTGGTGCTGGTAAGAGAGGGCAGCAGAGGGCAACATAATTGGAGATATTACAGGGTACCAGAAAACAACACTGCAGTGAGAACCGATCAGGAAAAGACCCCTCGATCAGTGGAGGAAAGTGCTCCCAGACCAATGACCTCAGCAGAGGTCATTAGCAACAATTCTGTGACCAAACAAGAACAAAGGAAATAGAGAAGGGTTCCATTATGAATGCTGCCATGGGTACATTTGATGGCCTTGCTCTCCCTATCCCTCAGCATGCAAGTGTCCCCTTCATATGCATTTTTCTCTTCAATGGGTGGTGTGTTAACCTAGAGAGAAATGTGCCCGGGATGTGTGGGAGGAATTCCTTGTCAGACATTTTGCTATTCTATTGGATTAAATGTCTTTTGCTTTGAACTAGCATGTCCTCTGGTTACCTGGTAAAAGAAAAACATTAGTAGGGACTTATGAGGTCAATTTTTGAGTTGATATTTACCCTAAAGCAATGGCTTCAAGGGATACTCTCCTGTTACCCGGCTATATCATGTACTTATCAATAAATATAGCCTTCCCTGCAGGGCCATTCTGTGGGTACTAAGTCAAGTAATGTAGAAAGGATAGAAAAATGAAATGGTTAAAAGGAAGAAAAAGTCTTTAAAGTGAAATTTGCTAAATAATAAATTTTAAAGTTTTTAAAAGCTTAATTTGATCAGTTTTAAACTGGAGGACAGACCTCATTCTGTTTTATTGTTGGGACCAGCTAAAAGCTAACAAAACATTTAATTTAGATTAGTCCCTGTCTCGCCCTAATTCAACAAATGCCACACAGTGCCACCTTGTTCTTCTAGCAAGCAAACTACTTGTCAGGTATACAATCTGTGCTCTGAATCTCTCTATTATTCACCCATTGTTTGAAGTCAGAAGTTGCTCAGATTTGACACAGAATGTGGGGACTTGGTTTGGGCTTTCAGGTTTATTAATTGATTCACATTAGGAATTGTTCCCATTGTCAGTACTATGAGGCATACTTCTTTCTCAATGAGGTCCAATCCATTCAGCCAGCCATGGGAGTCTTTGTATTACGAACCTAGGTTTGTTTAGTTTTTTTTTTTTAGAATGATTGATTCATAGTATAGCTCTACCCAATTCATATATAAATCATCTCAGCATTACCTGAGCTAACTCCAACCACCCCTTCCACTGTGTGCACTGGAAACCCTAATCTATCATCAACTAACTCCGTTCAATCCTGGATCTCTTCCAATCGCATGCTTTCAATCTTATGGAACTCACAGAAGCTCACCTCCAGAATATGCCACAAGTAGAAATGGATGATTCCTGTCATCACTCAGCAACCTGTCCTCTGGGATTTCCACCATCCATCTACCCCACTCTGACGAGGTCTCTAGTTTACCATCAGGTTTGCAAAGCACTTCACAGCTATTACCTCCTTTGAGCTTCACAACAACCTTATCAGAAGGGAAACTGAGGCTCAGAGAGATTGTCATTTGCTCAGCCACATAGCTGCCACTGTGCACTAAAGCTCACTAGTATTTCCATTCTTCCCTTCCTCCTACAAACACCTGAGCATTGACATCTGACATGCCAGTGCACCTAAGGACCCATTGGCCTTGGCATTTACCTATTATTGAATCCTTTGGACCCCTGGCCCTTCTATTACCCTTATAGCCAAACCCTTCACTGATGGCAGAGACTCTCTCACTTCTGTAGTTGTATTCCTTAGTTCAAAGATTGGCAAAAAAAAAATGCTTACTCAATATGTGCTTTTTCAATTTGTTCATTTCTCCTACATACTTTGCCATTCCTTCAAAGTCTTTTTTTTCTGAATTGCCATTCATCTTTGGTAACTAACCATGGGTGTCTACAGGACCCTAGATTTAGAAGTGGAAGGAACCTCAGAAGCCATCAAGTTGGACCCCCTCATTTTACAAACACGGAAAGTGAGACTGAGGGGTTTTTAAGCTAGAGTCTGAAATTTTGGTTGTTGCTTTTTAAAAATATTTTGATAACTGCATTTCAGTATAATTAGTTTCTTTTGTAATAATATGTATTTTGTTTCATGTATTTAAAACATTATATTGAGAAGAGTCTAAATTGTCAGACTGCCTATCACATGCTTTTTAATCTTTTGGAGCTCTCAGAAGTTGACCCTCAGAACATACCATCATTCTGATCACCCTTTCTAGTAATGGCTACTTCTCTTGTGCCACCTGACATTGCAAGCCAAGATGAAATGGACGACTCCTGCCATCACTCAGCAATCTCTCCTCTGGGGTTTACACCTTCTGTCTATCCCACTCTAACTAGGTAGGTCCCAGGTTTGCAAAGCAAAATGAATGACCAAAAATAAAGGTTAAAAACCCCTAAGAGAGGTTAAATGAGTTGCCTAGAGTCATCCAGCTAGTAAGTGTCTGAGGCAAGATTTGAACACCTGTCCCTTGGTGTCCTCTTGTCAGTTGGAGAAATTGGGGGTGCTTACCCTAAAAAAAGAGAAGACTGGCATGGGGGTGGGAGAAAGTGGAGATATATATGTCTCCAAGTATTTGAAGACTGTCATATGGAAGAGGGAGTCAACTTGTTCTGGTTGGCCCTAGAGGACGGAATTGGAATCAGTGCACAGAAGATGCAAAGAGGCAAATAGAATTTTACATAATGGTAAACTTCCTAATGATTAGAGCTACCCCGAAGCACAACGGGCTGGCCATCTTGATGCCATGATGACTGTCATTTTCCTGATGCTAAGTTACCAATAGGCTTTCTAAAATATAGCACCAAAACTAAGTACAATACTCCAAGTGCTATGCAGGGTAGGGATATCCAGTGGGACCAGCACCTCCTTAGTCCTAGACACTATGCCATATGTTAACTTTTGGACTGCTATATTATACTTGCAGGCTACTCAAACTGCCAGATCTTTTTCAGACGAGCTGCTGTATAGACATGCCTCCTCCAATCTGGTATTTATGAACTCAATTATTTTAGCCTATATGTAAGACTTTATATTTATCCCCCCCCATATAAATTTCATTTTAAGGGATGATGTAGTATATAAAAAAGCCCTGGGCTCAAGTCCTGTCTCCAACACATACTTGTTATGTGATCATGATAAAATCACTTAAGTTCCCATGAAATTTCTAACCCTACGAATTTCAGATCATCATTATTGGAAGGAGTTTCCATAATGGAAGTTCCCAACACTAACAACTACATAGAACTCCACCTCTTGCTTCCCCCAAAAAATTATTTTTCATCTTACTAGATTTAGCCCGATATTCTAATATGTCAGGATATTTTTGAATCTCATTGAAAGGGAGTGGAAACAGCATTGAATCTAGAGCCAGAAGATCTGAAATCAGATACTGCCTCTGACAATTTACTTCCTGTGTGACCTTGGACTAATCATTTGATCTCTCTGGGCCTCAGTTTCCCCAAATGTAGAATGAGAGCCTGGACCAGTCCCATCCAGCTCTCAATTGTTAATCCCATGATGCTGTGAATCTTACCCTATTATTCAATATGTTATCTATCCTTTCCAACTTTGAGTCACTTGCAAATCTGAGAAATATCTAGCTATTCCTTGATACAAGTTATTGATCATAGGAACAAATCAGGAGGCCTGCAGGCACTCCAGGACCAAGACTTCCTTCCAAGTCAACACAAAGAACCACTAGTGACTATTCTTTTTTTTTTTTTTTGCTTTTTGGAGGGCATTTGGGGTGACTTGCCCAAGGTCACACAGTTAGTTTTTGTGTTAAGTGTCTGAGGCCGGTTTTGAACTCAGGTCCTCCTGACTCCAGGGCCAGTGCTCTATTCACTGTGCCACCTAGCCGCCCCAGGTGACTACTCTTGGTGTAGTTTCTTTGTGTACCTTCCAAACAGTTCCAAATATGGTTAACTGAGCAATCATCTAGCCCACATCTTTTCATCTTCTTCAAAATAATAAAATAAGAAACTAAGTGCTTCACTAAAATCTGGTTAAACCACATTCATAGCATTCCCCTGATCTGTCCTGCCAAGAACCCTGACCAAAAAAAAAATGAGGGTATTCATTTTGGGGTAGGCTGGGTGGCACAATGGATAAAGTGCTGAGTCAGGAATCAGGAAGCTCTAAGTTCAAATCTAGCCTCAGACTCTTACTACCTGTGTGACCCTAGGCAAGTCATTTAACCTATATGTCTCACTTTCCTTCAATGTGAAACAGGGATAATAGCAACTATCTCCCAGGGTTATTGTGAGGATCAAATAAGATAACATTGATAAAGCACTTAGTGCCTGCCACATATTGTTAACACATGTTGTTGTTGTGGTTTTTTAACAAATCCTAGGTTCCTCCTTCATCCTTATTCCCTAAGGGACTCCTCCATTCTGAAGCTGCATTGTCCCCAGCTCTGAGGACTTGAGAGGTCTATTGATTAACATTGCCTTTTCCCTTCTACTCAGAACTTAGTCGTTGCTTAGACCTTGAGTTTTTGGTTTGTTTTTCTTTTTATTCCCGAAGTTTACTTTTTCCCAGTACTTTGCCAGGAATCAAAGCCAAACCCACTAGCCGAGAGTTTTTTAAATTCCATTCTTTTCTTTTAATGAAAGTTGGGACATTTGCCATATTTCCATCCTGAAGTACCTTTCCAACTCTCCACTGTCTTTCAAAGATCACTGGCACCAGCTCAGCACTCACATCTGTCAGTTCTTTCAATGCCTTAGGATAGCGTTCATCTGGGCCTGGTAACTTAAACTCATCAAAGGTAGCCAGGCATCCTCCTACTCTCTCCCCCATAATCTTGGGTATGAACTCACTATTGGTCATTTCCATTCTATCTTATCCAGTCCAAAGATCATTCTTCTTGGCCTCTAGCTGTTAGCACAGTGCTTGGCACAGAATAAGCGTTTAATAAATGTTGACTTGACACACACAAATAAACATTTTAAAAAGCACAAGTTAAGCTATTCTGCCCTATCATTGCCCCTGCTTCCTATCACCCCATGAAGCCTGTGTAGTGGGCCTCTTTCTTCCTTGATTCTTTTTTCCTCAGTATAGCTTTTAAAACATCACTAACAACCTTTGTTTATTGTCTTTAACTTTCCCTTCCAGCCTCAACTCATTTGAAATTTAACCACTCCCAACACTATTCTTACAAAACTGCCATGTTTTTGTACCCCTTCTCCATGACCTACCCTTGCTTCTATCTTCTATACACAACTTTAAAAACCCTAAGTTGATTTAAAAGACTTAAGAACGTTGATCAATGCCAAGATCAATCATGATTCCAAAGGGCCTGATGGTGAAACATGCAGCCCACCTCTTGAGAGAAAGCTAATGGACTCAAGGTGTAGAATGAGACACAAATTTTTGGACATGGCCATTGAAAGGATTTGTTTTGGTTAATTGTTACAAAAGTTTTGTTTTTCTTTTTTTATGAAGAGTGGCAGAATTGAAAAGGAGAGGGGAGCTAGGGATAAATCTACCAAAAATAATTTTTAAAAAAATAAGAAAAGTAGGACATTGAGGCATTTTTAACTGCACAAAATAGAACAGAAAGAATCAAATGCTTGGAAAGAAGGGCAAACCATACATGAGATCCACAGTTTCACATACAATCTTCTTTTTTCTGTTCTTTTGTGATATGGAAGTGCTCATTTAAGTTAAGAATTTTAAAAAACAACCACAACCAAAAGAGGATTAAAAACACCTCTAATTTGGTAAATACATGTATCTATATTGAACTTTTTAGACAATTCCCCACCCCCTTTATCTCTCCATTGGTATTGTATCTCTTTGTCCCTCTAAAATTTCATTCTTAAGAGCTTGCAATCCTCTCTGGTTTGATTTTCCTTGTAAAATCATAGCCCATGGAATCCTACTTACTCCTTCTTTGAAGATTTTGGAGTCTATTCTCCCAAATCTAGGGTGCCACAATAACGCAAATGAAAACACTAAAAAATAGCCACACTGATTAAATGTAATGATTAATCTCAATTCTGAAGAATAGTGAAGGACAATTCCCTCTTCTGGGCAGAGAGATGTGGGTCTACAGATGAAGAATGTAGTTTACATTGTCAACAACAGTCTCTGTGTTAATCCACCCCAGCAATCATTTCCTCTTTGTTGATGAAAATCAGATCCAGAACAATAGTTCCCTTTCATTAGATCCTCCACCTTTTGAAGGAATAAATTATCATGAAGTCAAGTCAAGAAATGTTTATGAGGTGTCCTGTGTTAGGCATAGGGAGAGGTCCAGAAGATTGAAGGCAATAGAAGTCCCTCCCCTGTGACAAGATCATGCCTCTATCAAGGTTTATGATCTGTTTCCTAAACTCCTTATCCATTTCCTCTTTCTGTCCAGATGGTCTGTAGTATACAGTGTGGTGGCAATATCTTTGCTGATTTCACCCAAATGCTCTCCACCATGCTTCTCCCCTCTGGTACCTGGAGTGTTTCACATAAGTGTATCTTCTTATTAAGCAATGCTTCTACACATACACACATATATACACCAATTGCAGGTGTATTTTTGCCTATTCTGTTCCTTTCAAACCAAATATACGTGTCTAGAGGGATAGACCAGTCCTGGGTCTCATTCCACTAAGTCTCAGTCATAACAACAAAGTCAAATTAACCTTCTTGGATTAGTATATCTAGTTCCTTGTACATTACCCATATTTTCTACACCTGTACATAGACTCTGAGACCATGGGTTCTTATTGCTTGTTTCTTTCTTGGCTTCTGTCTTTTGTCAATTTCTGGCCAGCATTACTTCTGTTCTTCCTACGTTAGAACTGCTATCAGTGGTCTCTTCCTTTTCAGTTCAAAGCTCTTCTTATTTGATTTGTAAAATATCCATTGGATAAGTTTTACCAGCCCTTATTAGGCATACTCTAAATCTGGCTAGGAACCTATGAGATTTCTCCAATTGAAGCTGTGTCCAAGAAATTAAAATCCAGTTCTTGGATACCGTCTTCTCTACCAGTTCTTCACTTCCCAATTCAACTTTACTCTTTGTAGCAGCAGCCACCCTGCCATACCCAGCATGGCTGCAAGCACAGGTTCTTAGATCTGTTTTACTAGGAAATAGAGCTATTTAAGGAGACAGCAATCTTTTTTAAATTACATTCACTAGTTCAGGGGAAAAAAATCAGCACCCTGAACTTCAGAGAAAATATAAACAGAGAAAATAAAAGCAGAGAAATAAAGAGCAACAGATAGGACTTCTTACTGTATGAGAAATTAGCACAGATCAACAGACAGATCCAAATGTCTAACGAAGGCAATACATACATAGTTACCAGAGAGAGAAGCACAAACATCTGGGTTTTTCAAAGTGGGGGCGAGGGGGGGGCAGTCCTTAATGGCTACCCAGAGTCTCATCTGGTCAAATCACAAGAACACTCTTCCAATGAATGAGCCCCAAAGCAAAATGCTAACCTCAGAGTATATATACTCATTTTAGAGCCAGAGGGCACATCACAACCCTCATGACTCAGAGCCTAATTAGAAATTAGCAAAAAGTGTGAAAGCCTTCCTACAAGCAAACCTCCCCTAATCAAGCTTCCCTTAATGAGCTCCACATAAGGCCTATTACTGAGCACAGATCTTAACCCCCATTAACATTACTCTCTTCTGAAACCCTTTCCTTTAACTGGCAATGGTCATGAAAACACTGTTTCCCTAAAGCACTTAGCATAGTGCCTGGTACAAAGCAGGCTTGTTTCCTTCCTTCCTTCCTTCCTTCCTTAAGTCTTCGGTGCTTATGCAACACTTCATAATCTTTGCCAGTGTATTCTAGGTTTCTTCTGTCAGTGCCCAAGTGAACCAGTGGTTGGTGGTAGTCATCTGGTTTGACATCTCCTAAAAGGTTTTCTCACATTCTAGATACAAGTTGTGTCCAAGTTGGAGGACAGAGGGGATTGAGGGGTCAGGGAAGAGATACACCAGATCTGCCTAACCTCACTAACAACTTTACTAATAATAATAACTAGCCTTTGTATAGTGCTTTCAGGTTGATAAAACACTTTTCATATTATATTATTTTGTCCACACAACAGCTCTGAGAGGCAGGAGCTGTTACTGCTTACAGATGAGTAAACTGTGGCATACAATGTCCAGTGACTTGCCCAGAACCACACAGTAAGTATTTGAGAAAGATCTGAACTCAAGACTTGCTGACTTCTGGTCCACAACACTATCCACTGTGTCACCTAGCTTCCTCAGTGATCTTTAATAGGACATTCATAACCGGTATTATTTATCTCTTCTACTTCTGACCCTTACAGGATGGGTCTCTTACTATCCCTCGGTTCCACCTTCATCCTCATTTCCTGGGGGAGTTCATTTACCAGATGACTCCTGTGGATAATTGGTTGGAAGACAACCTAATATTTCCTCCTCATCAGCCCTAGTTCTCTCCCCTGCAATAAAAATTGCATTATCTATTAATTAGCTCAAAGTGTTCAGTGCCTTTCTATTCCTTTTCCTTAACTCTGCTTCATGTTCTATCTGCCCTCCAATCACCCCTTATAAGTCAACATCTCCCTCTACCTCTGCAGGCAGGTACATTTTTTTTTTGTTTTCACACTTGCTTTATTCTGTTATTTAATTATTTGTTTCTCTGTTTTAAGGAACACTTCCTTCTCCCTGACAATGCAGAGACCGAAGAAGAGCCTTTCTCATAGCTCTTTGTTTTCCCTTATAAGAAGAGCATCAGCCTGCACTTTGAGCTTAGACAACTTGTTGTCTAAGGCCACAGCACAGTTTATATTTCCACTCCATGCGAGCACCACAAAATTCTCTCCACTCTCCACTCTCCATACGGGCTGGCAGTGAGTGCCTTGGCTTTTGCTTATCCTTGCTATTAGCATCCCAGAGACCCTATCACTTCTCTGCTCAAAAACTCTTCAGCGGCTTCCTAGTGTCTTTAGCATAAAATTCTAACTCTTTAGAACAGCATTCAGAGTCCTCCACAATTTGGCTCCAACATATATTTCCAGTCTTATTTTTCCTATGACTCTCTTTTGTATACTTAACAATCCTACCAAGCCAGACTGCTAACTACTCCCTATATGGACTCATCATCTCCCACCCCTGCACATTCAGACCAACTGTTCCCCATGCCAAGAATACAATCCTTTGGTTCCACTTTTCACAATCTTTTTTATCCTTCAAAGGTCAACTTAGATGCTCCTTCCTCTATGACGCTTTCCTTTATTTTCTGCTTCTCCTGATCTCTTTCTTGTCCCCATATTTCCTACATTGTTTATAGTTATTGGTGCATACATTGCATAATAATAGAACATAAGTTCCTTGTGGAAATAGGCTTTCATTCTTTTCTTTGTATTCCTAATACTTAGCACAGTGCCTTGCACATAAAAGGATGAATTTTATTTTTGTTTTAATTTTATTTTAATTTTTTAATTTATTTTTTGGATGTAAACACCTAAAGAGAAGATTTCCAGCCACAAAACAGAATCCAAAAAGAGGATCATACTGAAAACCGAATATCCATTTCATAACACTTATTTTAATAATTGTTGACCAACCATTCTCAAAAGCAATTTGGAGCTATATCCAAGGGCTATAAAATTGTTCATACCCTTTGATCCAGCAATACCACAGCTAGGTCTATATCCCAAAGACAGCAAAAAGGGAAAGGACCCACCTGTACAAAAATATTTATAGCAGCTCTTTTTGTGGTAGCTAAGAAGTGGAAATCAAAGGGATGATCAATTGGTGAATGTTTAAACAAGTTGTGGCATATGATTGTGATGGAATATCTTTTTGCTATAAGAAATATCAAGCAGGATGATTTCAGAAAAACCTGGAAAGACTTAAATGAATTGATTCAAAGAGAAGTGAGCAGAACCAGGAGACCGTTGTATACAATAAGAGCAATATAATATGATGAAGAACTGTGAATGACTTAGCTGTTTTCAGCAATACAATGATCCAAGACAATCCCAAAGGACTAATGACAAAGCATACTATCTATCCTCAGAGAAAGAACTGATTCTGTTTGAATATAGACTGAAACATGCTATTTTCACTTTCTTTCAGATTTTTTATTCTAGTCTTCTTGTACAAAATGACTAATATGGAAATGTTTTCTATGATTGCACATGTATAACCTATATCTGATTGCTCACTCTCCCAGAGAAGGTGGAGGGGAAGGAAAGACAGAGGGAGGGGTAGTAACTCAAAACTTTTTTAAAATGTTAAAATTTTGTCTTAACATGTAATTGGAGAAAAATATAATGTATTTAAAAATAAATTACTATTGAATTGACTCCATAACCAACTCCATATTGAAAAACTTTCCAGGGGCGGCTAGGTGGCACAGTGAGTAGAGTGTCGGCCCTGGAGTCAGAAGGACCTGAGTTCGGATCCGGCCTCAGACACTTAACCCACATGCAAACAAAACAAAACAAAACAAAAAAAAAACCTAGCCGTGTGACCTTGGGCAAGTTACTTAACCCCAATTGCCCTCCAAAAAGCAAAAAAAGAAAAGAAAAGAAAAGAAAAGAAAAGAAAAGAAAAGAAAAGAAAAGAAAAGAAAAGAAAAGAAAAGAAAAGAAAAGAAAAGAAAAGAAAAGAAAAGAAAAGAAAAGAAAGGAAAAGAAAAACTTTCCAGTTGGGTAGAAAAAAAGGAATGCTGGTAAATGTTTAATAATCTATTTTCAAGAGAAATTACTCCTCAGGCCCTGAATTGTAGATTCTGCTGATTTCTGAGGTATACATGTTCACACTAAAGATTTAACAATTAGGAGTCTATTAGAGCTGACTCCAACCCCCTCTGATGTAGAATCTCCCAGAATTTCCACCCCACTGGAAGAGTTTTGAAGAATCTTCAATTACACCTCCATCCCAAAATGAACTATACAAGTAGAATTTGAATGAAGGAGGATAGAATACTTAGTATATAACCTTGATCATCAGTGAGTTTTACTTCTGATCTGAGACCAAGTATAGCGTAGTTGGTAGAAACACTACTGGATTTGAACTCAGAGAGTCTGAGTTCTTACTTTCCCCAATTCAGCCACTGCCTTGCTATGAGACTTTGTGTCAGGCACTTGACTATTCTAGGCCTCTGTCTATAAATGAGACATAGTATGCTTCTCTGTATGTGATGGATGGATGCAAAATGAGAGGTTGGACTATAATCTCATGAAAGAATAAAGTTCATATAGGTTTTATCTCATAAAGGATAACTTTAAAAAAAAAAGCTAGAACTATATGGCTACAAAGCACTTCAATGTAGTAACTCATCTGATCCTTAAAGCAACCTTATAGGCTGGATACTACAAGTATTAATATCCCCATTTTTTATGTCTGATTTTTGGTGACCTCGTTTGGGGTTTTCTTGGCAGAGATACTGGGATGGTTTGCTATTTCCTTCTCAGGATCATTTTACAGATGAGGAAACTGAGGCAAACAGGGTTAAGTGACTTGCCCAGGGTCACATGGCTAGTAGGTGTCTGAGGCTGGATTTGAACTCATCTTCCTGACTTCAGTCCTGGCACTCAATTCACTATGCCACCTAGCTGCCCCAACTGAGAGTAATGGAAGTTAGAGGATTTGCCTAAGATCCCTGAACCAATAAATGGCAGAGCCAGAAACCAAAACTCAGGCCTCCTGACTTCAAGGCTAAAGCACTTCTGTGACATCTCATCCAACTATTCACCCCAAGCATCCTGCCATCTGCCCTGCCTCTGCCCCCTTCTCCCCACCTCAAATGGCATCCTACAGGCTCAACCTTCAAGGACTATGCCTCTTCCACATTCTCAGTTTTGGAATACCACCCTGAACTGTCCCAATTGGTGAGTGAATGAGGGCAAACTCACCTGATCCATTATACCTGGTCCCTGACCATGCTTCATAAGCCCATCCAGCCCTCCACCTCCACCATCTTGCCATCTGCCTGCAATAACTCCACCTCATCCCCTGCTTTTTATCTTTTGATCTGGAAACAGTAATTATATCAATATTGTTACTGCTTCAAGGAAAGGCATGACAACAGACTCCAAAGGCTCCACTCACCTCAGACCAAAACTTGGGAGAATTCCCAGTCTCTACTTCCCTAGAAAGGTTATTCCTTCCATTATAATGTAAGCTCCATGAAGGGAGGGACTTTCTCACGTTTATATTTGTATCCACAACACCTAGTACAATGCCTAGTACAAAGCAGGTACTTAATAGAATAAATGTGTTTTTTTTTTCATTCATTCATTTACTTATATTGCTTTTCATCGAATATGTTTTCCATGGTGATTGAAACCCCTTTTAAGAATACCTTCTTCTCTGGTTTGATGGGCAAACAAGCAAATATGTGAATGATCTATAATTTTCTCAACATGGAAAACTCTTAGTTTGAAAACTCCTTTCATTAATACTGATCACAATCCCTCTGTAATTTAGCTAAGTTTCAGAACTTGGGGGTAGGTAGGTGATTCAGTGGATAGAGCACTGGGTCTGGAGTCAAGAAGGCTGATCTTCCTGAGTTCAAATCTGGTCTCGGAAACTAGATGTATGAACCTGGGAAAGTCATTTCACCCTGATTGCCTCAGTTTCCTTATCTATAAAATGAGCTGGAGAAAGAAATGGTGAAATACTCCAGTATCTCTACCGAGAAAGCCCCAAATGGGGTCACAAAGAGTCAGACATGGTTGAACAACAAAAGTTTTAGGAAGTTGCTTGAAGCAAGGTTACCTAGTGTCACATAGCTAGTAAGTGTCAGAGACAGGATTCAAACCCAGGTCTTCCTGACCATCCAATATACTATCCTGCCCCTCTCTTGATATTGATAAGAATGGATTAAAGGGCAAAATCAACACAGGTGATCAGTTAGAAAGCACTTGTTAACCCCTGTCCACATAACAATAGTAGGGACATTTATAAAGCACTTTACAAACATTATTTCATTTATACTCACAAGTCAAACCTAGGAAATAGATGTTATTATTATCCTACATAGAGTCTACATATAGAGAGTTATGCAGGTACTCTTCTGGGTTTTAGAGATGAAGGTTTCTTTGGCACACATGCTAAAGAGTTAATCATTTTCCAGGTAAAGTGAATAAATATTACACATTCCTCCAAATCAACAAAAAGGAGCTAACTCCCTGCCTCTTCTCTGATGGCATCAGTTACAGGCTTACAATAGAATGGGTGTGTCTATCACTTAAGGGGCCTGATTTGCTTGATATCATAGAATCATTCTTATTGCTGAAAAACTCCATATGTGGCAGGCTTGCTTATCATTCTCATTAAGAAGAAACTGGAGGCGTTTTCTTCTTAAACTATTCCTTGATTTTCAGAGTAATGAAGACCTCCAACAAAGCTGGAGAGACAACATAGGAGACAGAAGGGGAAAAGAAGTTTTCTTAAAAAATTTTTTTAATTCTTTTCTCCTGGGGTTATATTCTTTTTCACTGCTTTCCTTTGAATTGGGCTCATTTTGTCTATTGCTTCTCTCATTTCCAGGCATCTGGCTTCACTGTCACTGAACATGAGTCCAGAGGCACAGCAGAATCCATTCACTGAAGTACAAATGTTGTCCCACTTCAGACAGAAGTTCCAGTTTACAAGGCCATATTAAGAGGAGCCTTGTGTAATCAGAATGACTAAGTCTGTTATCAGGGAGGAGTATATATACATTCTGACAAGTGCAAATAAAACTCATGAAAAATGAATTTTTCTTAAATGACACAGGATCTTATCTTCAGTGAATATGAAAAGGGGAAAAGCAGCCAAGGTCCTGGGCCTCCAGGTAGCTAGGATGATGACCATTCCTAGAATCCTACCTCGATGCCCCTCATTTAGCAAGGCTGGAAGCCTGGTATACTAGGTTTGATTCCTTCCTTCATTACTTGTTACCAATGTAGCCTTAAGAAGCAAGTCGTCAACCTCTCTGAGCTGAAATTTCATCATCAAATAATTATAAAAAGAACAGCTACCATTAGCTGGGTAGTCCAGTGGATAGAGCATCAGATATGGAGTCAGAAAGGTGCATCCCCCTGAATTCAAATCTAGGCTCAGGTGCTTACTAGCTGTGTGACCCTAGGCAAGTCACTTAACCTAATTTACCTCAGTTTTGTCATCTGTAAAATGAGCTGGAGAAGGAAATGACAGATCACTCCAATATCTTTGCTAAAAAAAACCCTAAATGAGGTCATGAAGAGTCAGGCATGACTGAAACAACTCAACAGCAGCAGCATTTACATAATGCTTTAAGGATTACAAAGTATTTTACATATGTTATTGCATATGATCTTCACAACAACCTGGTTTGATGAACACTATTTTTATCCCCATTTTACAGATAAGAAAGCTGAGGATAAGAAAGGTTAAGTGATTTGCCCAGGATCACCCACCTAGTAGTATCTGAGGCAGGATTTGAACTTATGTCTTCCCAACTCCAAGTCCAGCACTCTATTCACTGTGCCACCTAGCTGAGTCAGCTATAAAATTAGGGTAATAATGTCTGTCACTCTGCCATCCACACAGAGTTCTTGAGAATAATCAATGAGATCACATACCCAAAAGACTACACACAGCTCAAAATAAAGTATTATTAGAAAGAGGCCCATTGTATTTTACATAAGTCAAAAGGTAAGCTCCATGAGGGCAGGGTCTATGTGGTATCAATGCAATTCAACAAACATTTACTAAACACTTTCTGTGTGGAAGGAATTTTTGTAGGATGTGGGGGTGCAAAGGTGAAAAAGGATAAAGACACTCCCTTGCCCTCAAAGGATTTATAGTCACCTGAAGGGGCTGGAGGATGTTGTGGGGGACAGTTGAAGGGATGGCAGGAAAAGACAGAGACTTGGAACATATCCACAACTAGGTAAAGTGTGAAAGGGATAAAGGAGAGATCCAGACAAAGCATTGTAGGAAATTTTGAGGAAAAAGATACTTTCCACCAGACAGGAAGGAAGTCAGATGTCTGCTTCTTTCATGAAGAACCAGAACCTTAACTGAGCCTCAAAGAAAAAGTCATAGGGTATTTCAAGAAGTGGAGATGAAGAGGAAGTGTATTTCAGACCAGGGGATAGAGAGCCTGTGTTAAGGTATGACATTGGGACGGGACAGAATGAGATGGAGAGACAATTGACGTTGTTCACTTTCAAGGTAGAGTGAATGACAAGGAGTATTGATGGGGGGAAAAAATAGAGATTGGAGCCTGACTCTGGAGGACATCCAAAAAATGCATCACATTTCCAGCAATAATGATGACTTGGATGAAGGAATCCTGAATATTTGAGGGATTCCTTTTCTTGTTCCTTGTTAGCCAAAAAAAAAAGAGATATTAATGTGCTGAGGAAAAAGTATTCAGCGTAGTGCTAAGCATGCAGAAAATCGTGTAATCACAGATCAATCAAATGCTCACAAATGTTTGCAAATCTCTTTTACAAAAATCTCACTTGAGCCTCATAATGATCCTGGAAGAGAGGTGATTTTATTACTCCTGTTTTACAGATGAGGAAGTTCAGGCAAACAGATGTTAAGTGACTTTCTCAAGGTCACACAGCTACTAAGTGTCCACAGCAGGATTTGAACTCAGGTCTTTCTGATGCTAAGTCTAGAGCTCTATCCCCCTATGACCACCTATCTCCTTATCTAGAGGAATAGAGACCATAGAGGTTACTCTATCCAAGTAGCTTATTTTATAGATGATGAAACTGAGGTCTAACGGCTAAGAGACTTGACCAAGGTCACATGGCTGATAAGCAGGAGAGGCAGAATTCAAACTCAGGTCCTGTGACTTCAATGCTCAGTCTTTTTTTACACAGTACCATCACCCTGTCATGGAAAGCTTAATAAATGTTTGTTAAATAAAATATTTTGTTAAATAAAATGTTTATTAAATAAAATATTTTTATTTATTCTATTAAAATATTTTATTTTATTTATTTTATTAAAATATTTTAAATAAAATATTGTTAAAAATAAATGTTTGTTAAATAAAAGAATGACTTTTGTTAGAGTGAAAGAACACAAAGTTTAAGATAACTTCAAAGTCCTGGATTCATCCCCCAAGAAAGTGGGTACAACAGCATGGACGCATACATAGCTATTCACATTTTTTATTTTCCTAAAATGTCACACTGCCTTATCAGATGTGGCTCATTCCTATGTAGACATAAATGAAACTTTACTAAAAACAAACAAAACTTTCACCCTTCACAAGCCTCACCCCGCCCCTCCACACACACACACACACACACACACACACACACACACACACACAAACACACACACACCCATTACTCACCAAGGGCACCCTGACAAACATCTGTTCGAGTAGCTCCACCAATAATAAACTGAGGGTCAGGACACAACTCCTGAAAGGAAAAATAAATATAAATCAAATACAAATCAAAAATCAAAAATATAAATCACTACATTTCCAGCAATAGTGATGGTTTGGATGGAGGATATTTGAGGGATTTATTTTCTTGCTCTTGGTTACCCCAATGTGGACATATTAATGTGCTGAAGAAAAATCTCATACATCATGGCAATACCCCAATTACCCAGGTGGAAGATAAAAATATTATTTAGCACCTAGTAAAGAGAGGGGCTCCCTGTGGATGCTCATTAAATGCTTAATGAATATGATAATGCTTCTAATTATGCTGATGGAAAAACTTGGAAAGCCAGGAAGTGCCACATCTAGAGTCAACTAAAGAGTCAGTAAAAGAAAACAACTCAGCTCTCAAGTCCTCTAACTCCTAACCTTATGCTCCTTCAACCTCCCCACACACACCCCGTTGGCAACTAAATTGTCTCTATATTTCATAGCTTCATAGAAATGTGGTTCAGGGGCGGCTAGGTGGTGCAGTGAGTAGAGCATCGGCCCTGGAGTCAAAAGGACCTGAGTTCGGATCCGACCTCAGACACTTAACACACACACAAACAAAAAAAAAAACCTAGCCGTGTGACCTTGGGCAAGTTACTTAACCCCAATTGCCCTCCAAAAAAAAAAAAAAAAGAAATGTGGTTCAGAAAATGTCTGAATAAATAGACGTTCTTTGTTCATTCAGTCACTTATTGGACATGTATTTGTATTTAGCATTATGTGGGGACAAAAGAAATAGAAGAAACAGTCTTTGCATCCGAGAAGTTTATAACGGAGGAAAGAACTATAACTAGGGTGGGCCAATAAAAGCTTTGCCCCAGGGTGCTGAATTTAAAGGGTGTCAAACTTTTTTTGTTTTTTTTTTTTGCTTTTTGGAGGGCAATTGGGGTTAAGTGACTTGCCCAAGGTCACATGGGTAGTAAGTGTTAAGTGTCTGAGGCTGGATTTGAACTCAGGGCCTCCTGACTCCAGGGCTGGTGCTCTATTCACTGTGCCACCTAGCCGCCCCAAGGGGGTGTCAAACTCAAAGGTTAAACACTAGTGAAATATAAACTTCTAGAGTGAAGGAACTATCTCACCTTTGTGTTTATGTCCCAGAACCTAATAAGGTGCCAGGCTTGTAGCTTACACTTAATAAAATGCTTGTTGATTAACAACACTTAAAGGTCTTTAACAGGTAGAAATAACAGAGTTTAGCCTTAATTAGCAATAATATTTAGTTAATATAAGAAGCTACAGACGGTGAGCTTGATTAGGCTCCTCCTCAGTCTTGGGTAAGTCTTTCCTAGGGTCTCCATCTCCACTCTACTCCCAGATTCTCCCCCTACCCACCCTATATGAAGGATTTTGTGCTTTATGCTGCTTGCAAGAGTACTCACATAGCACTTTGAGGTTTACAACATACATTACAAATATTTCATTTGGTCCTCACAACCCTCCTGTGAGGTAGGTACTACTGTTAACCCCATTTTTACAGATAAGGAAACTGAGGCATACAAAGGTTAAATGACTGGCCCAAGGTCACAGAGCTAGTGTCTGAGACTACATTTAAACTCAGGTTTTCATGTTGTAATACAAGTAACTTTACTAGTAGCTAATATTTATAAAGCACTTATGTGCAAGATACTGTATACTTAATAAATGCTATCTCATTTGATTCTCACAACTACCCAGTGAGATAGGTGCTTGGGGAGGGTAGGTGGTGGAGTAAATAGAGTGCCGGCCCTGGAGTCAGGAGGACCTGAGTTCAAATCCAGCCTCAGACACTTAACACTTACTAGCCATGTGACCTTGGGTAAGTCACTTAACCCCAACTGCCCTGCCTTCCCCCCTCCAAAAAGCAATAAAAGATAAGTGTTATTATTATCCCCATTTTACAGATGAGGAAACTGAGGCAGATAGAAGTTAAGTGACTTGCCCAGACACAACTAGTAAGTGCCTGAGATTTGATCCAAACTCCAGGCCTGGTGCTCTATCCACTGCACCATTGAGCTGGTTGCACTAGGCTTGATTTATGGCATCAAACCTAAGCACAAAAATTCCCAGTCATGGTTCTGTTTGTAGAAAAGCTTACCTAGGTGAAACCACTAGAGAACAAGAAAAGTACCTGATGATGGGGTGGCTGGTGTGACACAAAACAATGACAGGACCTGAAGTTGAACCCCAACTCTGGCACTTTCTTAATCTCTGGGACTTTGAGAAAGTCACTTAAACCCTCTGGACCTCAGTTTATCCAGATATAACGTGAGGGAGCTTGACTCCAAGACCCCTTATGGCTCTAGGTCTATGGCACCAGGATAAATGACGTTTAAGAGGTTACAAGCAGAAAACCTAGGAGAGCAAAGATATCCATCGGGCAAAAGATAACAAAGCCCACTCTAAAATATCTGAAAGAGAAGAAGTGTTAAGGCAAAGGGTGAGCCCAATCAGCCAGTGTGATCAGGAGAAAATCCATGCGAGCTGGGGAAACCACCCCCCGCCCCCACCCCAGGCTTTTGATCAGGAGTATCATGGAACATGTTACATCAAGGAATAGCTTTTTCTACTTTTCTCCAAAGGAATGAAACCTAGGGAGATAAAAGCATATGGGGAAGCAGGGAGGGGGAGGGTGGAGTCGAGGGCAGACACAAAAGAAGGGGTGGCCACCAGGACTCTGGATAGGAAGAGAAATCTGAGTTTGATGTGAAGAATCACAGGAGATGAGAGGGTCAGGTCTTTGTGAGAAGACTGTGGGGTGAAAGTAGACTCTGGAGCCATTTTGGAGAAGTCACCACAAGGCAAGCAGCTACATGTTTCAAGACTTGGAAACTCTAATGTATAATGTTAGCTCTATTATTGCTTCCAGGTAACAAAGTTAGTTAGATGATATATCTCCTTCCTCTATGCTACCATGACACTGTCCGTAAAGTAGGAAATTGCTAAGTTGGAGAATTTCCAGAGGAGGGTAACCAGAAAGCTGAAGGACCTGGAGTTCTACTTATATAAGGATTAGTTGGAAGAATTTGGGGTATTCAGCCTAGAGAAGAAGACAGGTAATGAAAGACAGCAACAAAGTAGAGGCGGCTAGGTGGTGCAGTGAGTAGAGCAACTGCCCTGGAGTCAGGAGGACCTGAGTTCAAATCCAGCCTCAGACATTTAACACAAAAACTACCTGCGTGACCTTGGGCAAGTCATTTAACCCCAATTGCCCCCCAAAAATAAAAAAAGAACAAAGTAAAATTCAGGTCTTGCCCTCAAGGAGCCCTCTTCTAGAGGGAAATAGTGTGGGGAAGGATGGGATGCAAATCTAATGGGCAGATTCTCACAGGTTGACATCAATCATCTAAACAATCTTCTTTGAATATGATTGTTTAACCAGCTACAATACAAGTATAAGATTATTTATTGAAAAGTCAAACATATTACTGTGAGACATTTAAGGAAGAAAAGTTCACTTCTAGCTAGGGAGATAAAGAAAGGTTGCTTAAAGTATGTGGCATCTTATCCAAAGATGAAGAAAGTTGTTGATAAATTGAGATGGGAGAAGAGAGAAGGCCTTCTCTAGGGAGGGGGGCAATGAGGCCAGGAACAATGAACTCTTCCTGACAGTTGGCAGTGCAGTGGGTGGAGAGAGACCTGGCCTCCGAGTCAGGTTCCAAACCTTCTGCCAAAACATACTGGCTTTGTGGTGCTGAAGAAATATCACATAACCTCATAGGGGAACACTGGGTTATGAACTGGGCTAAGAAAAGAACTATGAGATATGGTTGGAAAGACACTTAGGAGCCAGATTGTGAAGGTTATCTCAGGGATTATTATAAAGATGGCTTGTCAGCATTTAGGAAAAGAAGTGATCCCTTAGTTGACTGAGTAGTCCTATAACATGAACTTCATTTCCTTCTTAATCAAATAGCATCCCTATACTAGTATATTAGGGATGACTGTAGACATAGTCATAGAATATCTTGATTTCAGCAAGGCATTTGACATAGTTTCATGACATCCTTCTGAAAAAGACAGACAAATATAACTTGAATGATTACATAATTAAATGTCCTTGTAGCTGGTTAAATAACCATATTCAAAGAGGATTATTTAGAGGGTTGAATGGTCTCTAATGGGATGTCACTGGGCTCTCTCTCTTCTAGTCAACATTTTTTCTCTTTTTCCCATTTATTTTTTTTTTAGTTTTCAATATTCATTTCCACAAGATTTTGAGTTACACATTTTCTCTCCATCTCTCCCTTACCCCCCACCTCAAGATGGCAAGCATACTGAATGTCCCTTCCCCCAATCTGTTAACATTTTTTATCAAAGGGTTTATAAAGGCATAAAAATAATGCTTATAATGCTTATAGATGATACAAACTGGACAGACAACTAATGTTATAGAGGAAAGAATCAAATTTCTAGATTATTTCAACAGTCCAGATCTCAGTCTAAAGGCAAAAGAATGAAATTCAGTAATGAAGTATAAAAATCCACAGAATGGTATACTTGGTCTCAGAATCTAAAAGATTTGGATTCAAGTCTCTCCTATATACTGGCTATATGACACCAAGTAACTCTAAACTCTGAGCTTCCCGAGGCAATGCCAAGTCTATAAGTTGTAGAGAAGGTGTCAATCCACATTAGAAGCGGGAATATTTGCCAGGAACTCTCTACATAATAATAGCTAGCATTTATACAGACAATTAAGGTTTACAAAGAGCTTTTCAAGTATCCTCATAACCTGTTTTATCCTGTTTTATCCTCATAACAACCCTGGGAAGTAGGTGCTATGATTATCCCCGTTTTACAGATAAGGAAACTGAGGCAGAGATTAAGTGATTCTTTCAAGTCTCACAGCTAGTAAGTACCTGAAGCCAGGTTTGAATTCAGTTCTTCCTGGTTCTGGGTCCAGAACTCTAGTCATTGTGTGCCCAACTAAATGGATGAAATCACATGTCTAGTTAAAGTTAAAAAAAAAAAATTAAAGACTTCCTCATAAGGACTGTCTCTGCTTTTCTATTTGTATCCCTAACACTTAGCTTAATGATTTTCACATTGTATTTGTTGTGGTGTTGTTCAGTCATTTCAGTAGTGACTGACTCTTCATGATCCCATTTGGGGTTTTCTTGGCAAAGATACTGGAGCAGTTTGCCATTTCCTTCTCCAGCTCCTTTTACAGATGAGGAAACTGAGGCAAACAGGGTTAAGTGACTTGCCCGGGGTCACACAGCTAGTAAGTGTCTGAAACCAGATTTTAATTCAGGAAGAGAAATCTTTCTGACTCCACACTAAGCACTCTACTGCTCCACGGAACTACTCATATCACTAAGCATTTAATAAATGCCTTTTTTATTCATTCATTCAAGAAAATATATTATACAAATACAGGATTAGAAAGTCCAGGCTTGGCAGCAGTCCATGTGAAGTAGACTGAGGGGTTTTCATTGACCACAAGCTCCATGTGAGTCAGTAATGTGGTGTGGTTGATAGCAAAGATAATGCTACCATGCGGAGATAGGACTTGTAATACTAGCTAAGGTTGCTGACCCGCTCCTAGGGTTGATATTGGAAAATACGAAGCTATTACTCAGTTTATTCAGTTTAGCCATTTGTTTTTTCTAATACATGCTAATGAGGAACACAGAAGATAGCCAAGGTATCATAAGAAAAGTATTAGATTGGGAGTCAAAAAGCCTGGGTCCTAATCCCAGTTCTACCTCTAATTTTGTTACTTTGGGCAAGACATTTCTCATTGGGCCTTAGTTCTCCTATCTGTAAAATGAAGTCATCTGGACCAAATGATCTTCAAAAATCCTTCCAGCTTATGCTTCTTCCCATTGCCCACCCTCCCCACCCCCACCCCACCACACACACACACACACACACACACACACACACACACACACACACAGGCTACATTTAACAGCCCAGGATACCCTGGGGTTCAGAAGAAACCAGGGAGATAGGGAGGCAGAAAGCTATTTCTCCCTTTTTCCCCTTCTAGTTTCCCAAGCCCAGCCCTATCCCACTCCCAGCTCTTCTGACTCAAGTAGGCAGTCCCAATGATCTCCATTATTCTGCAGACATGTCCTCCCTCCTGTCTCTCTGCATCTCTCCTTGAAATCAATAGGATGTCTAATCACCAAAAAATGGACTTTAGCTTTAGAGTTGAGTCCCATTGATTGGGCCTGAGCAGACACATGCTCATGCTGTGCATTAGTCAGACACTATAAGCATTAGGCTGTGTGCTAATTCTTCAGAGCTTCCAGAAAGGCAGGTGAATAAAAGATTTGAGGAAAGGGTTCAGCAAATACTCTTCTGTTTCTGAATAGGCCTATGGTATCCCTGGGTTGGGATAATTTTTTCTTCTACACAACCAGTGGAAACAGGGAACAAAGATTGTGGTATAGACATCCCTATGAGAATGCAAGGTATATATGCAAAGAGCCCTATCAAAAAAAAAAAAAACCCTCCCTTTTCTATTCTGGGCATCTGTACCTTTGAGATCCTAGTAGAGCAGGAGTTCTTAATCTGGGGTCCAGAGTCCCACAAGGGGTCCATGAATGGATTTCAAGGGATCTGTGAACTTGAGTAGGGGGAAAAATTACACCTTTATTTTCACTAACCTCTGAAATTTGTATTTCTTTCCATTATGAATACAGCACAAAGACATTGTTCTGAAAAAGGTCTACAGCAGGGGTGGGGAACCTTTGGCCTCAAGGCCACACAAAGCCCTCTAAGTCCTCAAGTGCGGCCCTTTGACTGAATCCAAATCCCCTTAATAAAAGAATTCGTTCTGTAAAACTTGGACTCAGTCAAAAGGCCACACCCAAGGAACCAGAAGACCACATGTGACCTTGAGGCCACAGGTTCCCCATCTCTGGTCTATAGTGTTCACCAGTCTGGAAAGGGTCTATGATGCAATAAAAGGTTAAGAACCGCTGGCCTGGAAAATATAAGGATCTTAGTATGGACAAAATAATTTTGTTCCTGGGAACTGTCGAACAAGGCTAATGTATCAGCATAGCCTTCTTCCCCCTCCTCCACCTCCAAACTTAAAGACAAGCAGAAATAACCAGCAGGGGCAGGGAAACCAAATTTCACTATTTCAGAGAAAACGTGACTTCATATGAGCATTATGCTTTATTTATCTGCTGAGAGGGCAAAAATATATTCATTTGGTCTGCCTCATCTCCTTTCCCCCTAAGGCAGATGAAAATAAACATCTCTGTGTGAACCAGGATGAAGAGCCACATTTGGGCAGCTCTCCTGAAACCCTAGGAGGCCAAAAGGATAAGAATGAACTAGAGAGAACAACAAATACTTCAGTTCCCTCGTTCCCCAGAAGTTCGTGACTGCTCCCAAATTCTTTCATCCATCTGCCACCCTAAGAGATGAGACACATGTCTCGGCAGATCCTGGACCCTCTTCCTGGCCATTTTAATAGAGAAAAGAGCTGACATGGAGATAAAGGTACCAAGGGAGAGAAACCCAGAGTCACATAGCATAGCAATACCAGAGCTAGGAATGGCATCTGAGTCTCCCTGGTCTCCTGGCTTCATCTGCATTAGATATAATCAGGCTTCAAGTTTGGGGATGCAAAACCTGTATCCTTTAAAATGAGCTTTATGCAATGTCTAGCATAAAGCCCTGCATGTAGCAACATTCAACAATTATTTCCTGATGACTGATGACGAGGTGGTTAAGGTTTGATTTATTCAGTGAACATTTGTAACCTCCAAGAAACAATGACTTCCCAGTCGTCACTAACCTGGCTCCATTGTCCTCTCCTGTGGATTTTAGTAAGCAGTGGAGCAGCAAGCACAAAATTCCTCAGATGAAGGTCAACTGGACTGCTAGACATTTCCTGGACATCATTTCTATGCCCAGTGTCTGGAATGACCCCTCACGTCTGCCTCCTGCTTATCCCACATCTAACTTGTTTTTCCAGAGTTGTTTACACATTGTCTTCCCCATTAGATTGTGAGCTCCTTGAGCATAGGGTCTGTCTTTTGCCTTTCTTTGTATCTGTATTGTATATACTTTGCCATCCTCAAAGGGAAGAGCTTTCTCTTGCCTATTTTTTCCCCGCCTTTCGCCTATTTCTATCCCCAGAGTTTAGCACACTGCCTGGTGTATATTAGGTGATTAATAAATGTTTATTAACTGAATGACTGAACATAATCCCCTGGTACAGTTGAGATAGCTCCTTCTCCAGGAGTTCTTTCATAATCCCTCCAGTTGTTAGAATTCTCTCCCTATTAGAATTGCTTCATATAACTTTGTATCTGCTTTATATTTATTTAGCTATATACATGTTGAATTGCTACATAGAATATAAACTTCTGGGAACAGGGACTATTTTGTCTTTGTCTCCCTACTGCACAGAGAAAGCATTTAATAAATGTTTTTTGGCTCAGAGAAAAGAGAATTGATCCCAGAGTCAGGAAAACCGGGGATTGGGTCCTTTCTCTGACAGATACAGGTTGAGAAAGTCACTAAACCCCTGAGTGGCCCCAAGAAACTCTAGCATATAAATTGTGGAACACCTGCCCCTCTACAATAGAGGATGGAATTTCCTCACAGGGATTTCCCTACATCCATGAAACCACAGGTGCAGTCCTCTACACCCCCCCACCCCAATCAACAACAACACTATTAACCATACTGTCGTGTAGCTATCATAGTCACCAAAAACATCCACACTAAATAAAGAAATGGTTTTGATAGAATGGGCAGCATGATTGAATTCATAAGACTTTAGGAATTGCAAAAGAAAGAAGGATCTATTTCTTAACCCTTTTAAGAGATTCAACCCATATCACTTGATCAACTAGTCTTTATCTGGGCAAGTTTTCTCTTAGAGCCCTTGATGCTCTGGCTTTTCCAAAAACAATGTGTAAATCTGTGGTTCCCAACACGGAAATCTGTGAGCTTTACTCACATCTTGAACGTCTCCAAAAGTTTCAAGAGTGTCACAAAATCCTCTTTTTTTATGTTTTCTATCCTTTTATTTTTTTTTTAATTTTGGAGGGCAAGGTCACATGACTAGGGGTGTGTGTGTGTGTGTGTGTGTGTGTGTGTGTGTGTGTGTGTGTGTGTTACCTGTCTGAGGCCCGGATCCGAACCCAGGTCCAGATGACTCCAGGGCCAGTGCTCTATTCACTGTGCCACCTAGCCACCCCCCCCCCACAAAATTCTTAAAAAGATGAAAACAAATGTTGGATGCGATAAAATTCAGACAGAGGGGAAAGGGCCAGTCTATAACAAGTTACTCTCCTCATTTTCCCTTCTCACTTAAGTAATTACCAAGAAATGGTGGTGATGCCTTCAGTCTCCCACCATTAGATCCAGAAGACTCTGAAAGTCCAGGAAAGAGCTGAATTTGAATCTTAGCTTTGACATTTACTAACTGCATGACTAGTCAATTAGCACCTTGGAACCTCAGTCTCCTCAACAGTAAAGTAAGGAAAGAATAGCAGAAGTACTTACCTCACACATTGTTGTGAAGATCAAGTGCGATGATGGTTGTAAAGTGTTCTATAAATGTCAGCTATTATTACTATATTGCCAGAAGGCAACGAATGTATTAGTCAGCTAAATGAAAATGCCCAGGCCTGGGGCTGCTTCCTCCTTTCTTCTCCATCCCTTAATTCCACGGGAGGGGATACGGAAGGGGGTGAGGGATCTGAATGACATAATAGGGGCTATCCCTGTTTCTCCTTTCAGGCCATAATTAGTGATCTGTCCAGTATGTGCAGTAATATGATGATAATCTGCATATTTAATCACACCCTGAAGATTTCTACGTACTACAAAGGTCTAAGCTTACACTCCCCAGGTGATCTTGGTTTGTTCAATGGGAATTTGTCTGGTGGGTTTCACAAGATCATAGATTTAGAGCCAGAACAGAATTCAGAGGCTGTTCTGTCCAACCCCTTCATTGTAGAGATGAGGAAACTGATACCCAGGAAGATTAAGGCATTTGTCCAAGGTAACTGTAGGGAATAACCATCAAAGGTAAGATTTTAACCTGGGTTCTCTTGACTCCAAAGCCAGTGCTTTCCCCATTGTATGACACTGAGGGAGGGAGGGAAGGGAGGGAGCAATGAGGGAGGGGGGTAAGAGGGAGGGAAAGAAGGAGGGAGAGAAGGAGGAAGGAGGATGAGAGGAAAGAAAGGAAGGAAAAGAAGGAAGGAAGAAGGGAATGAATGAGGGAGGGAGAAAGGAAGGAGACATTTTGAAATGTGTGGTCATAGAGTAATCTTGAACAATGACCTCTCATGTCCAGAACAGCACAATGCATCAACTTTCTAGCTGGAGCCATGGTCTCTACTTTCCCCTCTCCCCACCCTGCCACTTTGTCAAACTAAGCCATTTTCAATAAATCCATCTTCTTACCGTGGGCCGTTTCCAGACAATCCCTTGGGTTTGAGGAGAGTATGGCCCCAGATCCTTGTATCCCAAAGCTGAGGGACAAGCTGGAAATTCTGGGTCTTTAAATAGAATCCCTGTCTCCAAGCACTGCTTCCTTAAAGTCTCATAGTCCTGGTCCAGGTATTTTACAGCATTCTGGCTGGAACCCAGGCCCTCCATCACCGAGCGCTGCTGTTTTGACAATCTTCCTGCCATAGCTGCCATGGTTGTTCCCTTGTCTCAGAGGCAAAGTGAGAGGGAAGGAGGGAGGAGGTTGCTATGTGGTGCTCCAAGCTCTGTCCCACTAGGAACCAAGAGGAGGCTATAAAGTAGCACCCAGGTAGAGGTGGAGCAAGATACATTATCCTCTGGCAACCAATCTGGAGAGGAATGAGTCAAAGGCTCAGGCATCCCGAGAGCAAATATGTACCCAAGGCAAGAGGAAGAAGAAAGACAGTGAGGCTCTATCTTCCAGGACCTCCATCCTACTAATTAGTCAGAGAGCTTTTTAGGACTCTTATTTATTCTATTAAATAAAAGCTCCTAGGTACCACTTCCTTCTTTTTGGAAGACAGCCTTGCACCACCAGTAGTTTCCCCATTGTCTGACATGAAAAACATCGATGGGAAACAGGCTTTCCAGGAGGAAATCAAACTGGTTTTTCCAAGAGTAGACCCACCCTAAACATTATTATGAGGATAAACTCAGGGAAGGGATGTGCCAATGAGTTGAGCAAAATAAACACAGCAAGATGGACGCTTTCCTTTCATTTTCATCAGGGGCACTGGATTTTGAATCAAAGATTCAAGTCCTAGTTCTTCCACTTCCTATGAAACCTTGAGCAAGTCAATTCCCTTCTCAGAGACTCATTTTCCTAATTTGGGGGGTGGGGGGAAGGTAGGATAAATACTTGAATATATTCTTCCTTCTAGGGTTATTATAAGAAAGGTGCTTCAAACTCCAAATACTCACTATATAAATGTGTTACTATTTCTATTCACAGCAATTAGAACTGCCAGAGATCATAGATATTACTTAGTCCAAGACCTTCATTTTACAGATAATGAAATTGAAGCTCAGATTTGCCCAAGGTGGCACAAGTAATAAATGGAAAAGCCAGAATTCAAATCCAGGTTCCCTCATGCCAGATCAGTGTACTTTCCACTAAACCATCCTGTCCCTTATTTTTAAAAAAGTAAGCTTATTGAAGGACAACTAGGTAACACAATGGATAGAGTGCCAAGCCTGAAGTTAGTAAAATCTAAGTTCAAATCTGGTCTCAGACACTTATTATAGTGTGATCCTGGGCAAGTTACTTATGCCTGTTTACCTCAGTTTCCTCATCTGTAAAATGAGCTGGAGAAGGAAATGGGCATTCCATGAACAACACATTCCATCTCTAAGCTCTGGGCATTTTTTTGGGCTATCCCTCATAGCTGAATTGCTCTCTCTCCTCATTTCCATCTCCTGGCTTTCCTGGCTTCCTCTGAGTTCCAACTAAAGTTCCATCTTCTACAAGAAGCCTTTCCCAAACCCTCCTAATTAGAGTGTCTTCTCCCTCTTAATTACTTTCTGCTTATCCTACATATAACTTGTTTGCATATATGTGTTTGCTTATTGTCTCTCCCATTTAGATTCTTAAGTTCACTGAGAGCAGGGACTTGTCTTTTGCCTCTTTTTCTTTCCTTTATTCTATCCAGAATTCATCAAAGTGCCTGGGACTTAGTAGGTGCTTAATAAATGTTTATTCACTAACCCACATTAGAAAGCAAGCTCCTTGAAAGCAGGGGCTATTTTTGCCCTTCTTTGTATCCCCCACCATGTAGCACAATGCCTGACACATAGTAGGCACTTAATAAAAATTGTTGAGTGATTATCGATAACACTTTGTCTCAGAATGTTTGTCATGTAAATTTGTACATTATTGTTATAAAGGAAAGAGAGTGGACCCCATACAGTCCTGTAGTTGTGTATGACTCAACAGGAAGAACAGACATCTCTAGCCTCTTCTCCTCCCACCCTTCTCCAAAGGAGACTTTTATTCCTGCCAGGAGAGGAGGAAGGAGGTTGGGGCCAGAAGTCACCACACCACTCTCCTCACAGGGAAAGGCAATACCATATTAGAATTATATCTCAAATATTATTAGTCTAGGGGCTATAATCTCCTATGGGAAGTTTTTCTGATCCCCTCCATTGTTAGTTCTTGTGCCCTCCTCAGATGATCACATATATGCTTCCATTTAAATATTGTGTCCTCGAGAAGACTGCAAACTCCTTGAAAGTAAACACTGTTTTTAATTTTGCCTTTGTTGTTCAGTCCTTTTTCAGGCATATCTGGCTCTTCGTGACCCCCTTTGGGGTTTTCTTGGCAAAGATGATATAGTGGTTTGCCATTTCCTCCTCCAGCTCATTTAAAGATGGGGAAACTGTGGCAATCAGGATTAAGTGACTTGCCCCGGGTCACATAGCTAGTGTCTGAGGCCAGATTTGAACTCAGAAAGATGAGTTCCTAACTCCAAGCCCAGTGCTTTATCCACTCATCACCTAACTGCCCTTCAAGTATCGGAACTATCCTGTATAAAGGGAATTAGATTTGTTCCATTTGTCCCCAGAGGGCAGAAATAAGAGTAAGGATGAAACTTTCAAAGATGCAGATATGGGCTTGAGGGTTTCCTTAATGAGGTCTTCAAGTAAAGTCTGGTTTAGAACAAATCACTTTTCAGGTAGCAGTTGGACTAGACTGTTCCTTTTAAGTCTGAAATTCTGCTACTCTGTAATTCCCATCAACACTGCTTCCCCCACTCCCACCCCCATGGAGATAGGAAGTAAAAAAGAAGCCACAGAAGGCAGAGTAGGGGAAAACCAAAGAAAAGCCATTTTCTCCCTGCAGGGAACAGAAAAAGAGTGAGGGAAAGTGCTGACTCCAAACATTCACAAAATAGCCCCAGGCATTTGCCTATCTCCAAATGTTAGGAAGTTTGCCGACCACTCTTTACAAGAGCCACTGGGACTGTCCCCTGGCCTTCTTCTCTTTCTAAAAGCCTGAAGCAGTCATATAAGCACAGTGGAACCTGCCTTCAACAGGACTTTTTTCTTTTACATAAAAAGAGACAGTGTCTTATTAGCAATATTTATACAATTTTTGCTCTACTCTCGGATGCATTCTTTCAGGCCACATAAACCTTGCAGCTGTCTTCTCACCTACACCTACAAACAGGCCCATGTCTCTCTCCTCCATCCTTCAAAAACCTTTCCTTGTTCCTTCCACCCATCCCTGTGAGCCACTATCCTCTCCATCCTCCCCCTTTTCTACCTTGTTGTTGTTGGCATTCGTCCTGTGCTCTCGAAGAGAACCAATGACATCAGGAGGGTAATGTCTTGACTTGTGAGTGATTTGGATTTAAGTGAGGTTCAAAATCATTAGCCTCAATTTCTCCTCCAGAGTCACTGGAATCCAGTGTGGTAAATCATAACTCAAGACAATAGGTGATGGCCCAGCCCCTTTTCTTCCTCAATTCCATGAGAAGGCAGAGGCTATGACTGATGCCTATGCTTCCTTTCATCTCAATTCCTTTTTTTTTTTTTTTTTGCTTTTTGGAGGCAGGAGGGCAGGGCAATTGGGGTTAAGTGACTTGCCCAAGGCCACACAGCTAGTAAGTGTTAAGTGTCTGTGGCTGGATTTGAACTAGGTCCTCTTGACTCCAGGGTTGATGCTCTATTCACTGTACCACCTAGCTGACCCGACTCTCAATGCCTTCTTCATTCTCCCAGGTTTAGCCTCATGAGTCAACTGCAATGGCTCTTTCCAATGATATCTTAATTATCAGGGCCTCAATGGTGATCATCCTCTTTTTTCTATATTCTCTTCTCTGCAGGCTTCTGTGACACAACTCTTTCCTCATTCTGTTCCTACCTGTCTGGCCATTCTTCAGTATCCTTTGCTGGATCTTCATCCAGGTCACAGCCTATAAAGGTGAATGTCCCTCCAAATTTCTTTTCTCCCTATATTATTTCACTTGGTGATCTCCTCAGCTCCAATAGATTCAACCCAGTCAATCAACAAGCATTTATTAAGTGCCTGTTACAGTCCCTGTGCTAAGCTCTGGGTATAGAAAAAGAGACAAATGGGGCGGCTAGGTGGCGCAGTGAATAGAGCGCTGGCCCTGGAGTCAGAAGGACCTGAGTTCGGAGCCGGCCTCCGACACTTAATCCACACAAACAAAAAAAACCTAGCCGTGTAACCTTGTGCAAGTTACTTAACCCCAATTGCCCTAAAGGGGTGGCTAGGTGGCACAGTGAGTAAGAGCGCCGGCCTCGGAGTTGGGATGACCCGAGATCAGATCTGGCCTCAGAAAATGAGCACCCACGCATAAACAATGACTAGCCATGTAACCTTGAGCAAGTTACTTAACCCCAATTGCTTTTAAAAAAAAAAAGAGAGAGAGAGAGAGAGACAAATGCACTTCAAGGAGCTCATAATCTAATGAGGGAGACAACAAGTAGACAAATATGTACAAAGAAGCTATATGGAGGATAAATATGAAATAATGGGGAAAATACAAAATAAATCAGATTGATTAGGAAAGGCTTCCTCTAGAAGGGGGAGGTTTAGTTGGAACTTGAAGGAAGCCAGGTAAGCCAGGAGGTGGGAGAGTATCCCAGAAATGGGAAATAACCAGAGAAAATGCCTAGAGTAGAGAGATGATGAGCAGAGTAGATCAGTCTTGTTCCTGGAATCCCAAAGAGTTCAGTGTCACGGAATAGCAGAGAACTTGCAGATAAGTAAAATGTTAAGACTGGAAAGGTGTGTCTGTTTTGGGGTGGGGGTGGCAGGGTTATTAAGAATATTAAGGGATTTGAATGCCAAACATAGGATTCTGTATTTTATCCTGGAGAAGCCATTGGAATTCATTGAGAAGAAAGCCAATATGGCTGGTCCTGCTCTTTAGGAAAATCACTTTGGCAGCTGAATGGAGCAGGGAGAGGTTTAATTGAAGGCAGAGAATCCAGCAGACCAGTAATAGTCCAAAGGTGAAGTGATGAGAGCCAGCTCTAACCTCTCTGCTGACTTCCAGTCTTGAATTTCCAACTTCTTTTCAGACATCTTGAACTGCATGTCCAGTAGATATCTTAAACTCAACAAGTCCAAAACTGAATTCATTATCTTTCCTCCAAGACCTCCCTCACTTTTAACTTCCCTATTACTGTTGAGGATACTACCAACCTCCCAGTCCCCTAGACTCACCACCTAGGTGTTATCTTTGACCCTTCACTTTCACCCACCCCACCCCCATATCCAATCAGTTGCCAAGTCCCATCATTTTTATGTTTGTAACATCTCTCCCATACACAACCCGCCTTCTCTCCTCTGATGCTGCTGCCATCTTGGTGTAGGTCCTCATCACCTCACCCCTGGACTGTTACAATAGCATTCTAGTTTGGTCTCCTTGCCTCAAGTTTCTCTGCACTCAAACCTATCCTCCATTCATCTGTCAAAGGGATATTCCTAAAATGAGAGTCTGATCACATTCAGTCAATCTGATGGCTCCCTGTCACCTCCAGGATCAAATATAAAATCCTGCTTGGTTTTTAGAGTCCTCCATGACCTGGATCTTGCCTCCCTTTCTTGTCTTCTCACATTTTACCTACTGACAGTAGGACTGAGTTCAAATCCTACCTCAGACTTACTGAAAGCGTAACCCTGGGCAAGTGACTCAACCCGTCTCCCTCAGTTTCCTCAACAGGAAAATGTGGATGATAATAATAGCATCAACCTCCCCACTCTCACTCCAGGATTGTTGTGAAAATCAAATAAAGATATTTGCAAAGCACTTATCACAGTGCCTAAAATATAGCAGACATTTAATAAATGTTAGCTGTATGACTAGAGTCATTAAATGAAGACACCTCTCCAGAATCATTTCTCATCTTCAGTCACTAGACTGCTCCCAGAATTCTAAGAGTGATGTCCAGAGTTTAAAGTCAAGAATAATCTTTAATGTGCTGTGTACAAAGGACCAGCCATATTGTTAGATGATCAGCTGTGAATGACTTGGCTGTTCTCAGCAATACAATGACCCAAGACAACTCTGAAAACTTATGATGAAGAATGCTATCCATCTCCAAAGAGAGAACCGATGGTGTCTGAATACAGATCGAAGCCTACCTTCTTTATTTTTCTTGAGGGTTTTTTCTTTTGGTCTATGTTTCCTTTCACAACATAACTATTATGGAAATGTTTTGCATGATTACACACGTATAACCTATATCGAGTTTGCTTGCCTTCTCAATGAGAGGAGGTGGGGAGAGGAGAAGGAAGAGAATTTGTAACTCAAAGTTTTAAGAACAAATGTTAAAAATTGTTTTTGCATGTAATTGGGGGAAAATAAAATATCAAATAAATTTTTAAAAGAATAATCTTTGAAAGGGTGATATAAAGGGGAAAGATTACCCATGAGGCTTTGGGCATAAGCAGCAAGAGACCAGTTGACCAATGAGAAGTGATGTCCTGATCTTCTCTCAGCGGTCTCATCCTCCTTCCCAGGACATTCTATTTTATTGGTTTTTTACCTTGTTCAATATCATCCTCACAGATAAAGTGAGTCAATCTTCCTGTCCACAGAAATTTTCACCAGTTTACAAATATTTGTGGGTTTCACACACACATAACCGAGTTTGACTCATGCTATCCAAGCTATGGATACCACCTACACCCTACCATATCTCCCCTTCAATATGTTTGCCCCTTAAACTGTCTGTGCCTTAGTTTCCTCTGCTATAAAATAGTGATGATAAAACTGGTGCTACCTCTCTCACATAAAGGTAACACTGTAGGGTGCAAAGTATCCTAGCTCCGGAGTCAGAGAGTCTGGGTTCAAATCTCACTTTTAATACTTAATAGCTGCTCTGTAACTTTGGACAAGTCATTTTTCATTCCTGTGTGTCAGCTTCCTCACCCACCAATCAAATGAATGGGTTGGCATAGATGGTTCTGAGGTAGGTATCCCTCTAAATCTATGACCCTTTGGCTTGTTGTAGGAAAAGTATTTTTAACCCCATTACATAAATATAAGTATGTACGTGATATCGCATAAACAATTATTATTATTCATGCTTTCCTACAGCCATTACATTAATAGGGTTATAGATTTAGAGCTGAAAGTGGCTTCTGATGTCATCTAGTCTAGATACAAGTGGCCTGAGGCCCAAACTAGATTAAAATGTAATTGAAAAATAGTTAACCAAATAAATGAAAATACAATAAATTGTAAATAATACTATATTTTAAAATTAAGCCACTGTGAGGTTCCCAGGAATCCTTATGTAAGATTTAGGATCCCCTTCTCTAGTTGATCTAATCAAACCATCTCATTTTGCAGATAAGGAAACTGAGGCTCAGACGGTTTAGTTTGCCCAAGATTACCAATTTTGGTGATAGAATGAGGATTTAAACTTGGTTCCTGACTCTGAATTCAGTACTTGCCCCATGCTGCCCCCTAGAGGATCCTTCTCTCCCATGAATTCTCTGAGGTTATGTAACACATGAAAAGTTAGGCTCCCAGAGTTAGGGACCTCAGAGGTCATTTGGTCCAATCCCTTCTCTTTTGACCGATGAGAAAACTGCACTTGGAATTCTGGAAGACCTGGTTTCTCTGACAATTATTTTACATGTGGCCATGGATGGGTGGGTCACTGAGTCTTTCTGAGTCTGTTTCCTCATTTCTAAAACAGGGATAATAATTGTACTAACAATTTCAAAGAATTATTGTAAGAAAGGTGCTATGTAAACCTTAAGGCACAACATAAGCTTGAGTTGTTATTGTTATTAATAATTATCATATGTATTATTACCACAACACTAGACTAAGGGAACACAAAAACCTGCAGGCAGTAGATTTACTGCTTCCCGCACCTGATATGCTAATTCCCAGTAAACATAAAACTATACAAAGGGAAATGAAGAGTTTGATTTATTTTAGGTCGGTTGCTTTAGGTTTGTTTTTTTTTTTTAGACTCTGTGTCTGATTTGGGGGTTCCCTGGGCATATAAACATGCTGCTAAATTTTCTCCTTTTTTTCTACCTCCAGCACATGAAAGCTAATTTTATACAGATAAGTTGCCATGGACCATACTGATCAAATCCAATTAGCCACATTGATTAATAGGAAATTATTGTGGGGACAGTCAATAAACATTTACTAAGCACCTACTATGTGCCAGGCACAAATACAAGAAAGAAAGACAGTCCCTGCCCTCAAGAGACTTACCATCCAGTGGGGAAAGACAGCACAAAGGAAGCTGCAGAGGGGGAGGGAGGAAGATACCTGGCGGAGGGCAGGATGTACAAGTCCAAAGGAATCTACAGCCTGGTGGGAAATGAAGAGGTAGTAGAAAGAGCACTCAACTTGATATCAGATGCCCAGTGAAGTCCCCATAACCACCACTGTTTACTAACTGAGAGATCTTGGTAATCACTAAGCCTCCGAGGACTTAAGTTTTCCCATGTCTAAAACAGAGATAAATAATTCTTATATTACCTCCCCACAGAGCTGTGAAGTTTAAAGACAGAAAGCACTTTTGTAACCTTTCTTCAGTCCTATCTGACTCTTCATGACCCCCTGTGGGGTTTTCTTAGCAAAGATACTGTTATGGTTTTCTGTTTCCTTCTCCAGCTCATTTTACAGGTGAGGAAATTGAAACAAACAGGGTCAAGTGACTTGCCCAGGGTCACACAACTAGTAATTGTCAAGCCAGATTTGAACTCAGGAAGGTGAGTCTTCCTGACTCCAGGAATGTTCTATCCACTGCACCACCTAGCTGCCCTAAAGAACTATAAAAAGATGAACTATTACAATGACTTTTTCCCCTGACTCCATCTTATTCCATTGTTCCCAACTGCATTCCCCTTTGGATTAACACTGGAGTGTTGAAGATCTCAACCCTTCCTCTGTTTCTGTATGAGGAGAAAGTGTTAACACACTCTGGTCAATTTCCTTATTAATAAAGTATCTCTCCCTTAGAGCTAATCTTTTCCCACCCCACCTGTGCAAATTTACTTCACAGTCACCCACCCAGTTGCTTGGATAGATAAACCTCTTATCTATCTAGGTTGGTGGCAAACTCAGCAAATAAAATTCATTTACTCAGGCAGGAGAGGAAAAAAATCAGAAGATTTTAAAGAGTTCCCTGCTCTAGAGAAGCTTACCACTTACAGGTAGACAGCTGAGAGCCCACATCTCTGCAGACAGACACCTGGGGTGAAATAACCTGCATCTCATTGCTACTGTCAGCCTGGATAGGCTCCTTTCACTGACAGTAACACAAGGAATAGTCAGTGCCAGCTCTCTGACAGAGAGGAAGTCTCAAAAACCCATTACAGGAGCTCGGGAGATTATATGGCAATTCTCAGTTCTGTCTCCTGGCTGGAAAGACCTTCATAATGGGAAACTTTCTCAGCAAAAGACCCACTTTCATGAAGTGCCCTCCTTTCCCCTCAAAAGTCAAGTCAGAGCTCCGAGGTGCCCTCAGTGTAGACTCTGACCATTGTTGTGCACAGGCTAGCTCCTCCTGGCCAGGATGCCCAATTCCACACCATCACTTCAGCTCCTGGGGGATCTGGGATTTCACCAGCATCAATATTCCCAGCAATCCTAATTCCTTGGCACCCTCTCATCATTGCAGCAGCAAAGATAAATCATAAAATCATAGATTTGGGGTGGGGGAGAGATCATCTGATCCAAACCTTTCTTGTCCTTTATAACCTGACTCTAGCCTACCTTCCCAGAGTTACTGCACATTATTCCCTTCAGGAGTTTTGTTTTCCAGCCAAACTAACTACTGTTTGTCACATGTGGCATTCCATTTATCAACTCCAGGAACAGGCTATTCTCCATGCCTGGAATGCACTTCATCCTGACCTTCACTTCCAAGAATCCCTAGCTCCCTTCAAGGCCAGCTCACGCGCCACCTCCTACATTTGGTCTTTCATGACCCCCACACACAAACACACATACTCAATGCTCTCTTCTAATTAAATCTCTTTGTATTTATTTTTAATAGCTTTTGTATTTATTTATATGTGTGTATGCATAGTTTCACTCTAATAGAAGATAGAAAGAAGGAAGGGAATAGGTATTTATTAAATGACTACGATGTGCCAAGCTCTGTGCTAAGCACTTTTACAAATATTATCTTATTTGATCCCCATAAAAACCCTGGGAGGTAAATGCTATTATCATCTGCATTTTACAGTTAAGGAAATTGAGGCAGAGGTTAAGTGACATGCCCAGAGCCACACAGTGTGTGAGGCAGGGGTGGAGAACATTCAGCCTTGAGGCCACATGGGACTCTCTAGGTCCTCAAGTGCAGGCCTTTTGGATTCCATCAAAGGACTGCACTTGAGGACCTAGAGGGCTACATGTGGCCTCAAGGCTGGATTCAGTCAAAGGGCCTCACTTGAGGACCCCCATGGGGCCTTGAGACTGCAGGTTCCCTGCTCCCGGAGGCAAGATTTGAATTCAGGTCTTCTGGACTCCACCGCCCCACCTAGCTGCCTCTTAGGATCAGAGTATATGGAGTCAAAGGACCTGAGTTAGAATCCTGACTCACTACTTACTTACATAACCTTGGACAAATCACCTAACTTTTCAAGAATTCAGTTTCCTCATCTGTAAAATGAGAGATTTGGGATAAATTACCTCTACGGCTGTCTTCCAGCTCTAAATTTATGATCTTTTTGTCCTATTGCCATGAGAGTGACCAGCCAGTGAAGGTCAGCATGTGCAATGTTCTGTGGAGGTTTGGTAAGCCTGCTCCTGGGCATGAATCATGGAGATGACAAAAGGCTTTTCTAACTGACTGCTGAGCCAGAACTGAGTGTTACCTGCAAAAAGTTTGAATGAACTTCTTTCAACTGATGAGAGCGTCCCTTAAGAGTTAACACAGATGGACATGGAACTAAACCTCTATTTCTTATCTCTGTTGTATTTCTTCTTTCCTGAACTAAGGTGACTATGGGGGAGGCGGTGGGGGGGGCAGACGTTTATGACCTTGTGAGCTTTGAAAATCTGGAGGAACCATCAAAGGTCCAGTAAATGGAGTTGGTCATAGTCTACCAATAGCTGCACCTAGAAGTAAGAATGTTAATAACTCCTTTAAGTTTGAATCCACTCTCCCAAGAGACCGAATAAGTATGTAGAGGGTAGTGAGCCCTGGTATGGGAGGATGTTATTGAACTTTGGCTCCTGGTCATCACTCTATCATCTCAGTAAATATCGCTTTGTAAAATCTAATTTGTTAATTGATATGGAGGTGATTGATATTGGTGAAGAATATGGCAGATCAGGGCTCATGAGTAATGGTATTAGACAACTCCAACTCCTTAGGTTGCCATAAGCCAAGAATGTCCTAAACTATGATGCAATAATCCAACAAGCACTTATTAAATAGCACCTACTATATGCCAGGTAACATGCATTGTTGTCCTTAGTTCTCGAAAAAGATCAAAATGACATCACTATGTTAGAGTGAAGTTACATTATGTCTGCCTGTGACTAAGACCAATATGAGCTCAGAAGGCTCTTACCACAGGTCCAGCACAAATAGTCTGTGTGAACATTTGGGGTGGATTTTCTAAATGTGCATGTCCTGCATTCCTTTGAGCTGTTTCAGTTCTGCTTTGTTCACAGAGCACAGCATCTTCTCTGAGGTGGGCATGCCATGCTGGGTGGTCCTGGACCAGTGTCTCCCATGTCATACAATCAGTTCCAAAGTTCTTAAGAGAGACCTTGAGAGTATCCTTGTATTATTTTTTCTGCCCACCGTGTGAGTGCTTCCCATAAAAAAGTCTTTTAGGCAAACATACAGTTTTCATTCGATGCCAGGTAATATATGCTAGGAGCTATAAATTAAAAAACAAAATTAAACAATCCCTGCCCTCAAGGAGCAATATAGAGCAGACTAATTGTTTCTTTTCTGTCTTTATATCTTTAGTAGCTAGAACAATGCCAGGTAACTAGGTAGTTAAGTGTCTTTCTCCTAACTCCCAGCCTTCCACAGTTGCAGATGCTGCATCCATCCCACGGCACTAGTTTACCCTCTAGTGGTCCCATCCAAATCCTGCAGCACCAACCCTAACCCAGACATAATAAAGGGGATCCAGCCTAGACTGAGAAATGCTTTGTTTTCTTTGCTCTGCAGAGCCCAACTGTTGGCTAGGGCCAGGTGAGGAGCAATAGGCCATACTTTGCCTGGAACTATATGATATTCCTGTAAGCAGTAGATGTGCCAATTGTCCAGCCTCTCTCTCTCAAGAGCCCCATTTCAGTTCCACTGGTTGAGTGATCAGGGATAATTAGTGCTTTCTTCTGAAAGAAGGCCAATTTCTAAAGGGGACGATGGGAATGGGCTGCTGCTGCTGCTGCAAATGATCCTGACCACCCCAATATTCTTGTAAGGAAGTCAAGCTTAATCTTGATTCCCCTGTCAATCAACTAGATTGATCAACAGCTAGATCTACCTTTATGGCTAGACCTGGAATCAGAAAGACCTGAGTTCAAATCCAGCCTCAGACACTTACTAGCTGTGTGACCCTGGATAAGTCACTTAACCTCTGCCTGTCTCAGTTTCCCCAACTGTAAAATGGGGATAATGATACCTACTTCACAGGGATGTTTTGAGCATGAATATGATATATGTAAAGCACTTAGTAAACTGTCCAGCACATAGTAGGTGCTTCATAAATGCTTCTTTCCTTCTTTCTTTAAGTCCCTTCACAACCTGGCCCCAACCTACCTTTCCAGTTTCTTTGGACAGCATTCATCCTCCTGCCCTCAGTGACCCAGTCAAACCGGCTATACTCCATCTCCCATATCCATGGCCCTTGCCTGAACTTCATAATCTCTACTTCATAAATCCCTTTTCTTCCCTTTAAGATGCCCTTCAATTTCTGCATGAAGTCTTTCCTGATCCCCCAACTGTTAATTCCCTTTCTTCCAAGCTCTTATATTTAACAACTTTATATATATAGCCACATTTATTCATTTTATCTTTACGTTGTATATATTTTTAAATGTGCCTGTCGTCCCTCCCATTAGAAGATAATCTCAATTTAGATAGGAATTGTTTCATTCTTCGCATCTGTATCCCTAGTGCCCAGTACATTGCCTGGCAAATAGTAGGCACTTAGTTATTTCTTACTGACAGATTAATTTGATGACTTGTTCTATTTTAGATAGCAATCCCAGGGAAGGCATTGATTAAGTCTACTTCTCACTGTAAGGCACCAAGCAGGGTGCTAAATGCAATTGGAGATTTACTGAATACTTTCAGTTTGGTGAGAGACAGCATGGCCTAGTGATAGAGAGTTGGTCTCAAAGTCACAAAGATCACTTCCTGGGGTCATAGGCAATTTTCTAAGACTCTAAATGCAAAGACAGTACCAGCTTCCATTGGTGAAGGGAATTTCCTCACCTGGGAGTTTCTTGTACCAACTAAATCACAGGTTCAATCCCCGTCCCTCTTCCTATTGGTAATGATTGGACCAGGTTGGTTGGTTGGTTTTGGGTTGTTCGTTTTTTGAGACTGGATCTCCCTATCTTGCTCAGGCTGGAAATGCAGTAGTCACTCATGGGCCCAAGTCCAATACTGATGAGCACAGAACCTTTAAGTTGCTCTGATTTTCTGACCTGAGCCAGTTTTCCCATCCTTAGACCTCTTGGCCCTGTTTTCCCAGGAGCTCACCATATTGGTGCCTGAGTTAGCGTGAACATCCAATAGGCTTTAAGTGCTACTGCAGCTCAAAACTCCCAAACTGGAGCAATCCACCAGCCTCAGCCTACTGCAGACATGCTACCATGCCCAGCCTGACAACAATTACTGATATTTTCTGTGTTTCTCTTGCCTGCAAAGGAGGTCTATGAGTCAGAAGATCCAGGAACCAAGAGTTTTAGTATAATACTGCCTAAGAGCTGTCAGAGGCAGGTCCAGAGAGTCCTAAGCTACTACAATAGATCTAGGTTCACCATAGTTGTTTTTGTTTTATTCTGTTGAGGAAGATACATGAAAAAATAGATCACAAAGAAAAAGGGAAACATAAATCTGAATTTCTTCTAAAATGCTCCACAACAGCACCAAGCAATTAAAGTGACTTGTCCAGGGTCACACCATATATATCAGAGAGTGACTCCAACTTAGGTCTTCTTGCCTCTGAGGCCAGCATTCTATCCATAATGCCACAATGCCTCTTCTTGAATAATATTTCCATAGAAAATTATCTACAACGTGGCTATTCATATGCTCTGATTCTAAATTCCAATGATGATCATTCTTGACCTGATTTAAGACTCTCATTTGGAGGCTCAGGCCTTCCTCTACCTCTCTCTGATTGGCCTTGACTCTGCCCCCTGGATTCTAAACCTTACACAAATCACTGCATCTCTCTTGACATCCATTTCTACATCTGTAACATGAATGATTGCAGTCAGTGACCTCCAACATCTTTTCCTGCTCTAAATCTGTGATCCTCAAATCCTTAGCTCTCCTAAGCCCTTTAAAGCAGAAGCAAACTATGAGGGCCTTTTTCTCAATTTCTTATCTGGGAACAAATACTGGAGGGAAAGTTCTGGCACTCAGGAGACCTTATTAAATCCCCCTTTCACATTCTGCTGTAGTCTGGCCTGGTACTGAACCATGAAAGCCAGAATCAGTTCAACCCCCATGCCCTTCATGCTTCAACATTCATCTTAGACTGGTGAGTAGTCCTAGCATTAGGAAGCTCCTGACCTGCCCAAATATTAATAAGCCCAGGGATAAATCAGCTCTTAGATTCATCTGCAAACTTAGGAAAGATATGGTGGAGTAAGGCAGGGATAAAGAACAAGATAGCTCTCTGCAAATATTTGAAGAGACAGCATGAAGAAAGGGAATAGACCTATTCTGCATGGTGCCAGAAAGCAAAACTAGAATTAAGTGGAGTCTACAGAGAGTCCTACTATAGCTAAACATAATCACAGTATGACTATAAGAGGAAGTCTAGTCTGGTCTGGTGGTAGCTTGCTGGCTTCAGACTGGGTTCAAACTCTGTGCCTGACTCATCCTGGTTACATGACCTAGGACAAAGCATTTAATTCCTCAGTACCCCTAGGTCACTCTCCTTGAAGTACAGAAAGAGATGCCAAGCTTCATTGGGTAGAGAGAGTTTGCTTACTGGGAATTGCCAACGTCAATGAAATCACAAGTCTGAATCTCCCCCTCCTTAAAAAAAGAAAAAAAAAATAGTGTAACAGATGGGTTCTTTCAATAGTCATGACCATTCAAAGTGTGATTGTCAATCACCCAGGATTCCATTCTTGCTGTTCCATCCCAAGGTCCTCTGTCTAGAAAAATACCGTCAATCATGATATTATACAGCCACATTCCTTTCAGATCCAGTGTGGTTTCAGCTTTTCAAATATCAATAATAATGGTTAACAAATAATTAGATTATAGAAAATATAGCAAAATAAAACATTAGTTCCTTTTTCATAAAATATAACACTATGAATACTTTCCAATTCTGACCCCCAGAAAGAAAAAGAAAAATGAAACAAAAGCCTCTTTCAGGTTGGAATCTTGTTCCGCACCCTTCAGACAGCCAACCTACAAAGAGGAGAAACCCACAAGTTCACCTACTTAATATATGCCTCTTGTCTCCTGTACAACACGCACAGAAATGTGATAGCTGTTACCCATGATACATGATAGGGAAGGGTTCACACAGGGGATGATTGTAGTAAATATTGGGAGTAGATAAATATTGGGCTGGTGCTGGGCTTCTCCACTGAGCTTATTGCTGCCTCTATTACAGGGTCTGGAGCTCTATCCCAGGGGCTAGGTGATGCAGTGGATAGAGGACTGGGTCTGGAGTAGGGGAAGACCTGAGTTCAAATCTGAACTCAGACACTAGATGTGCCACCTTGGTCAAGCCACTTAACATCTGTCAGCCTCAGTTTCCTCATCTATAAAATGGGGATAATAATAATTCCTACTGGGGGCGGCTAGGTGGCACAGTGAGTAGAGCATCGGCCCTGGAGTCAGAAGGACCTGAGTTCGGATCCGGCCTCAGACACTTAACACACACAAACAAAAACCTAGCCGTGTAACCTTGGGCAAGTTACTTAACCCCAATTACCCTCCAAAAAGCTAAAAATATAATAATAATAATAATAATAATAATTCCTACCTCCCAGGGCTTTGTGAGAATTAAATAAGATAATATTTGCAAAGTGATTTTCAAACCTTAAAGAGATATATATAAATGCTAGCTATATATAGTCTTTCTTGTTGTTCTTATTTGTACCTACCTTGAATGGTTGGTGTGAGGATTACGGAAGTACCCCTGAAATTAATATGTCTGTTTTCTATGAGTTACCTTACCAGGCAGATGCACTGAACACAGAGTAAATCTATTTGCTGAAAGGAGCCAATCAGGAGCCCGCAGCGAGCCAAAATCTTGCTCTCTCCCAGACACCTTTGCTCTAATTTGCTGGCTGACCTTGCTGAGCTATACCACCCTCCAAAAAGAACTGGCCCAAACCAGCTTGGGTCAACTGTTGCTGCAAAACATCCTGCTTCTATATCCCCCTGTTCCTGGGAAAGATTGTCCATTCTTTTGCCCAACCCCTCTTTAAATCTTCCCTTTATAATTTTCAAGCATAAATCTTCCCTGCCTCTCTAGGCTGTGGGCTCCTTTATACCTTGTACTATGGGGTTTCAGCACTAGTGTCTGATTTTCCTCCTAATAAAACTTTTGTGCTTTCAACCCAACTTTGATTCTTCTGCATTCTGATGGATAGGCTTCACCTGGTTGACAGAATCAAATAAGATAATATTTGTGAAGCACCAAGCACAGTGCCTGGATCATTGTAAGGCATTATATAATTGTTTATCCCCTTTCCCTTCCCTCGTTATACATCTATCCCTGGAATTCCAAAGGGGCACTGTTCAGATGCCCAACAATGTGCTTACTGATTGTCACAAATCTTAGGATGACATTGGAAAAAACGAAAAGATGTTCCTGTGCATTGATCCCAGCTGCCATTTCTCCATCTCTCCCTCCCCCTCTAAAACCTCAGCATGCCACTCTCATGACCAACTTCTCATCTGCAATCCAACTAATTCAAGTTTTGCTGACAACAAAGCAAACAGAAATTGTCCCAGTCCCGAAAAGTCTCTGAGGAGAGATTCTTGACATTCATTTTTCATACAGAAAGAATAACTTCCTAATAATCTGAGAGAACCAAAAATGGAATAGACCGCCCTGAGAAGTAATGAGTTCCTGAACACTAATGATATCCAACCAGGGTCTGGATGTTCATGTGTCATGGATATTGTAGAAGAGATTCATGTGTCATATGAGGGATTGGACTGGATGATTTCTGAAGGCTTTTTTAAGCTAAGAGTCTGATTTTATAATTCACAAAACCCTACTCTGGTACTTCATCATGGTGCAGAGGTGACCTTAGATTCTCAAGTGCTATGCCAACAAAATATGAGTTTTGTCAGTCTCTTCCATGGTAGAAAAGCTTCAAATATGGTCCTGGCAACACATTAAATCTACTGTGCAAAGAACCACCAAGTTAAGCCCAGAGATGTTCATCACCAGAAGTACAAGGGAATGAATTCTTTGTGACAACCCATGAAGCTAAGAAAAATGTGAAATTTCCTCCAGCCCAATAGTCCCCTTTCTGTTTCTTCAGTGACTGTGATGGAATTATGGGAAAGGGGACAAAGTAGGCTATGAATCACACAGTTGGTGGATTGTCCATAAATGTTCTTTTAACTACTGGTATTCTAAATGTGAGAAATTCACCAAATGATCAATATGTTCTTGGAAGAACTCAACCACATCAATATTCATGTTCTTGCTATAAATGAAACTGGAAGACAAAAGGACATAAGAGCTAAGTGGAAGGATGGCTCCCAGATTTTTCCTTTGGAGAGGCCAGCCAGGTAGCTGTCCAATGAGACCAACAATAAGACTGACATCATTTCAAGGGACACATGGTCATTCCATCTTGCAGTGCTCATGATGAATGTAAGCAAAAAATTACAGTCCATCCAATAACCTCTCCTACAAAGGCTGAAAAGGCAAGAGATATCTATGAAAAATTTGGCAAGAGTCTTCAGACCAAGTCAATGTATAATTTTATATTTCTGGATTTCACTGCAAAGATAGGTTTTCAGTCAACAATTGCTACGTGCCAGGGACTGCACTAAGTACTGGAAATACAAATACAAGTAAAAAGACAGTCCCTGCCCTCAAAGAGATTGAATTCAAATGCTGTTCTTGTGGCTCAGTCATGTCTGATTCTTCCTGATCCTATTTGGGGTTTTCTTGGCAAAGATCCTTCTCTAGCTCATTTTGCAAATGAGGAAACTAAGGCAACAGGCAAAATGTGACTTACCCAAAGTCACACAACTACTAGATGTCTGAGACTGGATTTGAACTCTAGTCTTCCTGACTCCAAGTCCTACAGCACCACCTTAAATTCAAATAAGGGGAGATAATTCACAAAAGATGACAATGCATAAAATTGAAGGAAGGAAGGTACCCATATGGAATCAGGATGGAGATTTACTGAGTACAGACTAGTGAGAAATAAAGAACACAAGGGGTATAAGGAAAAAATTGGGGGAAGAAAAGATACATTGGACAATATAGTTCAGCTTTAAGAAATTAAAGAGTTAGGGCAACTAGGTGGTACAGTGAATAGAGAACCGACCCTGGAGACAGGAGGACCTGAGTTCAAATCTGGTCTCAGACACTTGACACACTTTCTAGCTGTGTAACCTTGGGCAAGTCACTTATCCCCAATTACCTTGCCTTCTACCCTCCAAAAGAAATTAAAGAATCCAAAAACCTATAGACACCTCAAGTCCACATCATGATATATACCTGTCTATCATGAATACATCCTTCAAGAAGACACTTGAAAGGTGTGAGATATGGCAAATATCATTCATCATTAAAATATATTCAAACACCACCACAAAAATGAAATTGTATCTTAATGAACAAGAAATGCCCAGTTACTGATATTGGAATCATATCAGAATAAGTAGCCTATGTACACTCATATCATTCACTTGTTGGAGTAAAGGTCAAAATCCACACAGCATAATAATGAGATGACCCTGCATATAATTGCAACAAACTCAAACTGACCTATTCAAATAAACTGTCAAAACAGAAAATGGGAAAAAGCAAAGATGTTGGCCTTGAGTCATTTGCTTAATTCAGTCACTACAGGGAGAAGGATAAAAAGAACTCAAGAGCTGCCTTAACTAGCAAACATTTACTCTTCTTGCTATTACAGAGAAAGATGGCAGCCAAAGGGAACAGCAGTCAAGAATGCAGCCTTGTTTGGAAAATACTCTAAAGGAGGATGGCAGAAAATTATGAATAATATCACCTGATAAAACAGCATAGCAAGTATCTCTCTGGGCTCCATCCCAGAGCAGGGTTTCATGGATTCCCCTTTAAGGCTCAAGTTCCTATTCTTGGTGTCTCCCTCCCCATCATTAGCCAACAGTGAGCTGTGTCTCACCTTCATTTAACACCAACTTCCATTAACATTAACTAGCTTTTATAAAGGAGTATTTAGTTTGAAGATATAGCAATAATAGAAGTATAAACAATTCTCCCCAACACTTGAGAAAATACTTTCCCCTCTATCACTTCTGTCTCTGGGAAGAATGGGCTCAGAATTAACACAGTTTCTATATAGCATTGGTCCCATCAAATATACATCCAAATTCAGCATCACTACCAGATGAATCCTAATCTCAGATACACATGGGCTTGGGGCTTCAGTACTGGGCTGGCTGCCAAGCCTGGTGTGGACTGTACTCCAGGACTCTTGGACAATGGCACTTCCAGGTAACTCATTCTCCTGATCTTTCTGTGAGAAACAGAAGGGGTTGTTTCCACAGGAGTGACACCCACACACACTCCCAGCTTCACAGGAAAGATAACATGATGTAAATTATAAGTAACTGGTTCCAACCAGAGTTGTGACCTGGCAGAACCAGGCTTCTGATCAAGTAAAAAGGTCAGAATCTTGTGCCCATGCTTAAGGAGCTGTTTAATATTAACCCACATGCCCCCAGGGCGGAGCAAGCTAATTTAAACGCACATATGATATATGACAAGGGAGGTGAAACACATCTAGGAGAAAAACAAGGAATAGACAGTTCAGGAAGTTGCATCCAGTCAATGGAGAATAAGGGGGGAAATTTGAATAGGGAACAGGGAATAAATAGCCTTGCATTTGTCTGAGCAAGTGTACTCCCTTGGGGTGGGAGAGCTACCCATTCACAAGAATGTAAAATAAAATAAAAATAAATAAATAAACAAAATAAATAAAATAAAATAAGATCTTTCCTGGCTTCAACAATGAGTGTTGTTCTTTCTAGAGGGAACACATTTCTCAAATTTCAAAACAGGGTCATAACCTCCAACTGCCTCCACCTAAAATGAAAGAAGAAACACCAAGGTATACAAAAAATTGACCCCTATATTCATGAGGCCACATGTCAGTCTCAGATGAGAAGATGGTATGTGGCCCTCCCTTTTATAACACTGTCTCTTGCTAGATGCCATACACCAAGAAGTCAGCAAAAGATGTCAAGCCAAGACAGGCCAAGGATGAATAATGACTTTTCAATACACTTTTTTTTTTCAATTACAATACAATTCTAGTTGGGCAACCAGAGCCAAAGAGGCTGCTATCCCAGTTAGCAAGCCAGAACAAATTACAGAATGTCTAAGCATGGTCCAAATTCTCTCCAAGTCACTACCTCATTACAACTCACCCAGAAGTAGATTCCCCAAGCTCCTCCATGTGGGGAACTCCATCAGTGAAACTGTGTACAAGCTTATAGACACTAATATCATGCACCAGTCCTTATTACAAGAGAAAAATAGCAAATGCAATGCCTAACCAGCTGATAAACATGCATTTATTAAAAGCCCCCTTTGTGCCAGGCTTTTGCTAGAGGCTGGAGATGTAAGAACAAAAAATTAAATAGTCCCTTCCCTCAAGGTGCTTATGACCCATTGTGAGAAATAGTAAATACACAAATATGTAAATACATAATGTATGCAAAGTAAGGTTTTGATGGAGAGGCAGTAGGAAATATCACAAAAGGCCTCATGAGTTTTCAAGGTTCCTAAAGATTCTATGAGATGGAAATGAAAAGATGGCTGAGTGGTTAGCTCAGGAAGACCTGCCTCAGACATTTATTTGCTTCGTGACCCTAAGCAAGTACATTTAAACCCTTTCAGCCTCAGTTTCCTCATTTGTAAAATAAGGATAATTATAGCATTTACCTCCCAGGGTTGATATGAGGATCAAATGAAGTAATATTTATAAAGTACTTCACTCTTGTCATTCAGTCATTTCAGTTGTGTCTGACTCTTCATGACCCCATTTGGGCTTTTCTTGGCAAAGATACTAGATTGGTTTGCCATTTCCTTCTCCAGTTCATTTTATAGATAAGGAAATTGAGGCAAACAAGGTTAAGTGACTTTCCCAGGATCATTGTTATTTTTTGTTGTTGTTATTTTTGTCCTTAAAGAGGACCAAAAAATGGTCACAACAGCTAGTATCTGAAGTCAGACTTGAACTCATAAAGAGGAGTCTTCCCAACTCTATTGCACCACCTAGCTGTCCTTGTAAAGTATTTTTCAAACCTTAAAGTGCTATGTAAATCCCAACCATTATTGCTAACTATAGGGGAGGGTTGTCCAGACATGGGAGATCTACTGCAAAAAGGCAGAGACAAGAAACTGTTATGCATAAAGAACAGCAAAAAGACCAGTTTGGATAAAATGTAAGGTTCATAAAGGCAAGTAATATGTAATAATAAGTATTATTATTATTATTACACAAACAAAAGAAATAAAAATAAATTTGTCTTATTTATTATATATTCTGTATTATAAATGTATATAAATATTATAAATACAAGTTTATAAATAATAGAATAAATAAAAGGAAAGGCAGGCTAGAGCCAGACCTAGAAGGATGTTAAATGTAAAACAGGAATCTGTATTTTAGCCTAGAGGCAACAGGGAATGAAGCTTTAAAAGTGTTTTGAATGCTATCCGATCCCAAGAGTATTCATAGGTAAAGTTGGCAGAGTGATAACAAATAGTTGGAAAGTAGAACATGCTTGCCAGTGTTTTTCAATAGCAATCTTTTTGATTATCAGAAATAGAGGAACATCCACATTTGGGCCCTAGCACTTCAGCGCCTATGTAGTATACAAGGAAATAGAAATGTCCCTTAGGGAGACAAAGTCAGCAGAAGCAGCTAGACCATGAGAAGATGGGTGTTAAAAGTAGCATGCCTTTGGAAGCCTCATGAACCACTGTGAAAACTAGGTCAGGAGGTGAAGAGACCAAAAGAATAGAAAATGTTACTATACAAAAGGCAATTCCTATACAAAATTCCTATACTTGAGAAGCCATAACCAGCTACTGTCCACATGCCCACTTTCTTAGCAGGTGGCGAATTGGATAGAATGCTAGGTCTGGAGTTCCAGACACCTAAGTTCAAATCTAGTATGAGGAATTTCCTAGTTTTGTAACTGTGGGCAAGTCACTTACCCTGTGTTTGCTTTGGTTTCCCCAATGATAAGATAGGGATAATAATACTTAAACTTGAAAGGGAGAGGGCTAGATGGCTTGATGGATATAGTAGTAAGCCTGGAGTCAGCAAAACCTGTGTTCAAATCCAGCCTCAGACACTTAGCTGTGTGACCCTAAGCAAATCACTTAATCTCTGTTTGCCTTCACCCACTGGAGAAGGAAATGGCAAACCACTCTAGTATCTTTGCCAAAAAAAACAACAAAAAAACAAATAAACCATGTATTGGTGTGTTATGACCCACAGGATTATGAAGAGTCACATATGACTGATTATGTTAACCTTGTAAAAGAGATATGCAGATCAAATGAGATAATTTTAAATAATAATTAGTAAATACTAAGAAATTTATAATAATAATAATGTGCAAATAATAAAAAATAATCCTATTTGCACATAGTAGGCGCTGTATAAATGCATATTCCCTTTCCTTTATAACATTTTTTATGAAAATTGAAACAAGATAAAAAAATCACTAAAAGGAAGTTAATCCTTGAATAACTGAAAAAACAATAAATGCCTTGGAGAACAGATTAATAAAGCATGGCTATCTTTTTCAAGGCATTGAAACAAAAATCTGCTAACACAGATAATTGAATATGTTGTCAGATATATGGGATAATTTTGCTTAATTGTTTGTTTTTGTCACAAGGGAGGGTTAGATTGGAGGAAAAGGATTAAAATCATGAAAACAAGAAGATAGAAACTTTATCTGTAATTTCACTGGTAGATAGAATTCCCAAATGAGAAAATACCTTCTATGTACTTTGGCAGCTTCTCTGCAGTCTTAAAGAGTTACCTAGAACAAACATCCAGAGATTAAGTTATTTGCCCAGGGTTACACAATTAGGACCAGGGGTAGGCTAGAAACAGCTTGTACCAGTTTTGAGAGAGAGTTGTTAAATTCTCAATGTGAACATTTACACCTCAAAAAAAAGCAAATATTACTGGGCTTGTTTTATTGTTTTGTTGATTCTCTAGACTTAAGAAAGTGACAGAAAAAATTAGTAATACTGCAGACTAAAAATTTAATAGACTTTAACATTTACCAGCAACATTTACTAACTGGTTAGTACTTAACTTCAGGTCTTCCTAGATCCAAGACCACCTCTATCTACTACACCAGCAGTTTCAAATTCAAATAGAAACAATAGCCATTAAATCATACATAAAGATCCCAGCAGGATGCATATTGACTTAGAAAACTCATTTATATATTTCTTTTTTATTAATAAATCAACATATTAAAATCAGATGAGAACCATATTTTAATCTGGTTCAGCTTGCATGCAGGAGTGTTATGGGATACACCATACCCACAGACCTAATATTTGACACACCTGCACTTTCACACTGGTTTTTCAAAGAAAAAAGTCAGTAATGGAATTTCTAAATTAATTATTAGAGAAATTGACCTATATACATGTCAAGAGTATCCTTGATGAAGAAGCAGGCTTTCACAAAATGCTTTTTCTGTCGCAGATCATACTTGTACATTTATGCAACTGACCAAAAAGCACAGAGGAAATTAGATATCACTGTTAATTTTCTATTGATTGCAAGGAAATTTTGACTCAGTAGAACAAAATATAATCTTAAAGGCTCTCTTCCAACAAGCAATTTCTTGCGACTATCTAAGTGTAAGGGTGAGGCTCCACTTATCATCTTGGTTCAATCATGTCCAACTCTTCCTGACCCCATTTGGGATCTCTTGACAAAAATACTGGAGTGGTTTGCCATTTCCTTCTCCAACTCATTTTGCAAACATAAGGCAAACAAAGTTGCGACTTGCCTAAGGTCACACAGCTTATTATAGTCTGAAGTCACATTTGAACTCAGAAAGATGAGTCTTCCTGACTCCAGGTCCAGCACTCTGTTCATTATGGTGCCACCTAACTTCCAAATAGTTGTTGGACGAGCGCTATTTTCAAGGTGTGGGCCAGTAAAAGACAGTCTGACTGGTATAGCCCCAATCCTCCATCATAGCCTGTCACTTGAATGGTATCTTTAGAGTTCACTTTCTTACTTCCCTCTTCTTCATTCCTACTTTCCTGCCCTGCATTCCAACCTCCTTATAAGGCAATTTACAAAATACCTTCATTTTACTGGTCCTACGGAGAACTGGGCAGCCAGTCTCACAGTGGTATCATATTGACTCTTTATCTAAAAGGCTACATAAGGTCAAGCCTTGAGGGTCTCGGAGTCTTGTGGCTACCCCCTCCCCAACCCATCTGTTCAGTCCATTGCTTTACAGGCCACAGGCCATAGCTGTACTACTAGCAGATGCTTTTCTCCTTTTCTTACAAGTAGCAATAGAGTTTATTAAAGCTATCTCTATGTGGAATAATGCTTTTCATCCAGACTGGACTCCACTGCACTAAACAGAATCACTAGGAAAACCCACTACCTGAAAAATATTTCCCTCCCTTGTTAAAAAAATCTGTTAGAACTTTATTCCTTTAGTTTAAGGTTTTATATAAGCCTATAGATAAGAGTGCCAGACCTGAAGTCAGGAAGGCTCATCTTCCTGAGTTAAAATCTGGCCTCAGACATTTACTACTGTGACCCTGGGCAAGTCACTCAACCCTGTTTGCCTCAGTTTCCTCATCTGTAAAATGAGCTAGAGAAGGAAATGGCTAACCATTCCAGTATCTCTACCAAGAAAACCCTAAATGGGGTCACAAAGAGTTGGACATGACTGAACAACAACATGCACGTGTGTTTATGCTTCTATGTATATAGGTATATGTACATACGTAGGTTTATATATACAGGTTTATATGTCTGGGTATATATGTATTACTTATATAGCTAGGCATCTATACATAATATGGCTTGGGGTCAGCTAGGTGGCAGAGTGGATAGAGTGTCAGGCTTGGAATCAGGACAATCCATCTTTTGATTTAGCCTCAGATACCTACTAGCTGTGTCACTATGGGCAAGTTACTTAACCCTGGTTTGCCTCAGTTTCCTCACCTATAAAATGAGCTGGAGAAACAAATGGCAAACCACTCAGTATCTTTGCCAAGAAAACCCCAAATGCGGTCAAGAAGAGTCAGACATGACTAAAATGACTGAACAACAACAAATTAAAACGCAAATATATCCAACAGGGATTACACCCTAAACTGTCATCAGTCATTTATAGCTTAGAGTAAATGAGTTGTCTATCCTTTCTTGTAATACTATGAAAAGTGAGAGGAAATGTAGAACAGAAGGACACTTGGTATCCAAGAGAGAAAGTATGCTACGTTACTGAGAAGGGAAAAGATGGAGAATCCAGAGGCTGGGAACCCAGAATTTTACCTACTTCACAATTTTTCCTAGAGCTGGCTTTGGCTAGAATCATGTTCTGGGCACCAATCCTAACAAAGCACATGGTACCACAATTCATAATAGAAAATTAAGATATTTGATTTGAATGAGCCATTTTTAAAATCCCCTAATCCCTAGAAAGATATAGATATGATATGTAAAATTAAATATGAAAAAATTCCATTCAATCCCTTTAAAAAGCTGGATTTGAGAAGCAAAACTCCCAGAGAGACAGAGCTGCCTTTTAATATCTGGATCCTCTGGAGGGATACAACTTTGCCCAAGGTACCAGCAATAGATCTTTAGTGTTAATTAACAAGTACTGACGGTGTTGTTCTCCAGGTTGGTGGAAAAGATCAATCCACAACCCAGCCAGTGGGCTCTTAGACTGAGTGAATTTATTTACAAGCCTGCCTTACACTTAACAGATACTTGTTTCCAGTTGAAGGATCCTCTGCTATAAGAGACTAGACAAGATTCACTCATATGATGCATGCAGAAAGCAAAGAAGGCATATCATGGATCTAGAGAAGATCTCTGGCCAGTGAGGCATGGAAACTCAAGTTATATGCCCAAGGTAAGATTTTGTAACCACGTCCTCCAACTCCCAAAGTCAGCACATTTTCCTTTGTAGCACACTAACTATATATTTACTTAAATAGAATATGCTGTTATTCAGTCATGTCTAACTCTTGGTGACCCCATTTGAGGTTTTCTTGGCAAAGTTATTGGAGCATTTTAGCATTTCCTTCTCCAGCTCATTTTACAGCTGAGGAAATTGGGACAAACAGGGTTAAGTGACTTGCCCAGGGTCGCACAGCTAGGAAGTGTCTGAGGCCAGGTTTCACCTCAGGAAGATCCATCTTCCTGACTCCAGGACCAGCACCACCTAATTGCCTTCAAACAGATTACAGAAATGTCTTCTTATACCTTTCCTGTCCTCATCCACCTCCATCACTTTTGCCCATAGTAGGTGAGTTACACATGGAGCATGAGTGGCCACATTTTGAGGGAAGTATGAGGTAATCTAGGTCCTGAGATGAAGAGTATGATAGGAAGGAAGGAAGGAAATAAGCATTTATTAAGCTCCAACACTGTGCCTGACACTCTGCTAACTGCTTTACAAATATTATCTCATTTAATCCTCACAACAACCCTGAGAGGTAGTTTCTATTTTCATCTCCATTTACAGTTAAGGAAACTGAGGCAGACAGAAGTCACGTGACTTGCCTAGGATTCCACAGTAAAAAGACTCTGAAGCTGAATTGAACTCAGGTCTTCCTGACTCCAGGCTCAGAGCTATATTTCCTCTGCCATCTAGTTGCCTTTATAAAACCTGTCCATTCCCTTGTTTTTTTCTTTTTTTCAATTAACAAGCTTTTATTTTTTTCTCTCTCTACCCCTAATTTACAATTTTAAAAAATTGACATTTTTAAATTAAATTCAAATTTAAAAATTTTTAATTAAATTTTAAAAACACCAAAAGTCTTGTAACAAATACACACAGTTAAGCAAAACAAATTCCCACATTGACCATGTCCAAACACGTTTATCTCATTTTGCATTTTGAATTCATTGCTTCTGTTAGGAAGTGGTTATCCTAGGTCATGATCAGGCCTTCAAATCATAGTTGATCACTGCATGGCTCAGAGATCTTTAGTGTTTCAAAGTTGTTTGTCTTTGCAATGCTGATGTTACTGTGCAAATTCTTCTCCTGGTTCTGTTCACTTTATTCCAGGTATCGGGGACAGTCTGTGCAGAGGAAGACATGGCATGTTGCTTTTTATATGGCTGGTTTGTTTTGAGCCTATCATGCATAAGGTTTGTAAACAGCTTGAAAAAAGAGGTATTTTAAATGCCCAGGCAAGTCACATAGTAGCTACCACAGAGACTCTTGGGGGGCACCACATCAGAAAAGAACAGCAACCACTTCTAAATAGGTTATTGGGAAAACGGCATTTGGGGGTTTGGGAGAAACAATCCTTCCTTATGCCACTTGGTGGAGCCAAAGCAACATCAAAACTTTTTCCTTGTGAAACCATTACTCCCATCATCAGCGGGCAGATGGTCTCCCCTGCCCCACTCCTTCCCCTGGCTTTGGGGGCCGTGGGTCGAAGACCTTAGTAGAATGGAATGTATTTCTAGCCATGAATATTTCATTGCATTGCATCATTAAAACTCGTTTTTAAGGGAACACCGTTTGTTTGCCTTAACATTTTTTTTCTGAGGCACAAGGCAGTCACACAAAGTAATGTTTTGGAAAGTACAAAACCTCAGGTTTATCTTCCATTCAAAGGTCTTTTTCTGAGGGATGTGAGTACTTACTGAGTCTATGTGGTAAATAAGAAAGGGCAATGAAAAACACCAAATAACTATTTGTTATTTGTATAAACAAATATATATATATATATATATATATATATATATATATATATGTTCATATTTTTAAAAGGATCTCCTCAGATGTAGTGATCAGGTTCTGCCTTCCTCAGAGGAGGCACTGAGCCCGAATTAATTCAATGGAAAGAGCAGTGGGTTTAGAGTCAAAATACCCAAGTTCAAATTCAAGCTCCATCCTTTACTCCCTGTATGACCTTGAACAAGTCAGGTAACTTCTCTTGGTCTCTGTTTATCATCTGCAAAATGGTTGGACCAGGTAACTCCAAAGGTCCCCCAGATCTAAATCCTGTGATCCTATTAGGAATGGAGCAGAGCTCCACAGAAGCTCACATTCTAATTCAGGAAAGAAGATGCGAACAACTATGAACACACAAGGATAAATTAGAGATAATCAGTGGAGTAAAGGCACTAGCACTAAGTGAGATCAGGGCAGGTTTGCTGCAGAAGGTAGGACTTTTTGTGTCTTTTTTTTTTTTTGAAAGGGGGAAAGCAGGCCAATTGGGGTTAAGTGACTTGCCTAAGGTCACATAGCTAGTAACAGTTAAGTGTCTGAGGTTGGATTTGAACTCAGGTCCTCCTGCCTCCAGGGCCAGTGCTCTATTCACTGTGCCACCTAGCTGCCCCAAAGCCACCTAGCTGCCCTGAAGGTAGGGGAAGGAAGGCAGGAGGGAGAGATGAGACAGGAGAAATGTTCCAGGCAATGTGAAGGAGAATATGACTGGGAAAGCCCTGATCCCCAGAGATAAGGAGTGTGACAGCCTCCCTGTACTGCTCGGAACTGGGGCACTCCTTAGGTAGTCCCTATAAACCTGAGGCACCTGAGATGTTTAGTAGTACCATCCCACATCATCAGGAATCCTCAAAATCACCCAAAGTTAGAACATTTTTCAAGTGCCTCAAGTGTCTGAAGGATTCTGAGGGCAGAACCTCCAAGATGGTCTTGAATTTACCTAGGAATGATCATAAGTAATATTTACATTTTAAAGTGTGCAGAGAGTTTTATGTACAAGGGTTTCACCTGACCCTTACAACAACCCTTTGAAGTCAAGTATTGCAGGTGTTATAAGACAGTTTATGAGAAAACCAAGTCTCAGATTGATGCTCATCATGGCCAGAGAACTAGGCAGAAATGGGGGGGGACAGGGCGGGGGCAAATTCACCCGAATCTCTTTCTCTTGACTTCAAACCTAGCTTCCTGTAATATTGTATTTTCCCTCTTATATGTTAAAAAAAAAAAGTCTCCTGGTTGGATACTTCTTTCATAGGCATAGTCCTTTAGAATATAAGATACTTTTGCTGTTGACTCTTTTTTTCAGTTGTGTCTGACTCCTTGCGACCCTATTTGGGATTTTCTAGCCAAAGATATTGGAGTGGTTTGCCATTTCCTCCTCCGTCTCGTTTTATAGATGAGGAAACTGAGCCAACCAGGGTTGAGTGACTTGCTCAAGGTCACATGGCTAATAAGTGCCTGAGGTCACATTTGAACCCAGGAAGATGAGTCTTCCTGACTCCAGGCCTAGCATTCTACCCAATGAGTCCCCTAGTTACTTTTAGTCCCAATTAAAAAGAAAGTATGGTTCACTTTCCACCCACCCCCTTCTACCTCTTGTTCTAGGAGCAATAGTCAAATCAATATTATCACTGTCTCTGGATAGGCTGTGTCAGTGAACCTCCCCATGGCTTCAGTTATGACTTGGCCAGACCAAAATACCCTTTCTTGGCCACCTCTCCCCTAGATTACCTCACAGTATCAGAATATGAGCTCTTTGGGGTGAGGGCTGTCTTGCTTTTGCATTTGTATCTGTAGTATTAAGCATAATGTCTTCTAGCATATAGTTAAGTTTTAAATACGTGTTCATGAGTTCATCCATCCATTCAAAGAAGTGGGATAGTACATCCCATCTCATTTTTAATGATGACTTTCTAATGGATGAAATTCTAATGGAAACTAGAAATGGCCTTTAAATCTTTCCACCTGGGGACTCCCTTGGCAAGTGAGGGTGACCAAAGAATTCCTGCCTTTCCTGGTTCTTACTGGAGGCATGGTAGAAGACAAAACACTCAGGCTATCTTGAGGAGATGTTACTTGGGGATGTCTTGAGGCTGTGTTAATTTTAAATGATCATTTTTATGTTTTCCAGTCTAGATTTAGTTCCACAAAGGGCAGAAGAAAGTGCAGAGGTGAAAATTTTTTAAACATATATACACCATATTTTCGTGTGGTTAGGAATTTGGATCAGTTTATGAACCACCTAGAAGTTTTTCCCAAGCCTCCAGTCCTCAAAGAAGTACAGTATGGCATGGCCTGTGAAAATTCCTTTCCTTTCCAAAGGATTCCAAGGGAATCTGTGCCCTCAGGATGAGTCAGAAGCAGGAAGGGCTACATCAAGACATGACTGGACCAACACCCCTGGGTGGCCCATGGGACAACCCATCCATCCCATGGGGTATTTTGTAACTACTCCCCTATTTCACCCCAGGCAAAGTCTACAGAAGACATTAGAGAGCTGCTGGACAGAGCCTGACTCTGTCCCAAAGAGCAGGGGAAGAATGGATTGGAAAAAACTATAGTGCCCAACCTTCCCCATTTTGGATTATGTCATACTTGGGTGAACTCCCTTTCTTCTTGAGTCATACATGGAAGGGAGTGTCGCTGAAGAATTTCTTCCCAGGATTGTAAATGATATAGACAATGATATAGGGACAGTTCAGTTTTTGTTGGGTGTGCCTTCTGTTAGATGTTTCATGTATTGGAGAAAATCTCTCAGATCTAGAGAGAAATGAGAGGGTTAAAATAGGTTACCTCAGAGATCCCTTCCATTCTTCAGTTCTATGAATCTAGAATCATCTCTGCCTCATGGAATCCCTGATTTCATTTAATATTCAGCACCTTCTCCAGGGAGCACTTCCCAGATCCCCAGTTGGAAGTACCTTCCTGGAGCAGCAAGCACCCCAGCATACCCAGGATGGCTGCTAGCACAGGTTCTTTGATCTGCTTTTCTAAAGGAAAGCAACTCAAAAGGGGTTAACAATCTTATTTTAATGAAACAAAAATATATCATTTACTTAATTCTAGGGAAAAAGTTAGCACCCTGAACTTCAGAGAATACAAACAGAAGTTACAAGCAAACAAAAATACAGAGAAAAATAATACAGTTCAGCAGACCAATAGACAAGGCTTTCAGCTGTCTGACCATTACATCCATACCTACTTAGTCACCAGAGAGAGAAGCACCAACATCTAGGTTTTCAAAGCCAGGGGGCTCAACAGCTGCCCAGAGGCTCATCTGGTCAAATCACACAACTCTTCCCAAAGTGAGCCCCAAAGCAAAACCTCGCCTCAGAGGATATATATATATATATATATATATAGCCTTCTCCAGGGTCAGAGAACATTACAACCCCATGACCCACTTGACTACAGAATGACAAAAGTTATTCCTTCCGGAAAAACAAGCCTCCCTCAAAGCCAGCTTCTCCAGTGGGCTCTGCTCCAACCTTCAGCAAACCCTTCTAAGCACAGGCTCCATGTGACCATATTCAGCCTACTGGGGGCAGAGTTTATTTTCAAATCAGGAAAGGTCTTTATGTTCAACTTAGGCTTATTAAGGGGCAGGGAAGATCTTTAAAGTTCTATTGCTATTACACTTCCACTCCCAGATTCCCTTTTATCTCCTGTGTATGTATTTTGTATTTACCTACATGTATACAGGATACCCCCCATTAGAATAAAACTTCTTGGGGCAGCAAGGTGGCACAGTGAGTAGAGCGCCGGCCCTGGAATCAGAAGGATCTGAGTTCAGATCTGGCCTCAGACACTTAAGACACACAAACAAAAAAAAACCTAGCTGTGTAACCTTGGGCAAGTTACTTAACCCCGATTGCTCTCCAAAAAACAAAAAAAAAAAGAATAAAACCTCTTTCATGACAGGGACTGCCCCACTTTTGCCTTTGTTATCTCCAGCTCTTCCCACAGAGATTGGCACATACTGATGATGTTGATCATGATGATCATGATGATGATGATGATGTTGCTGTTGTTATTGTTCAATCACTTCAAGCACGTCCAATTCCTCACGATCCCATTTGGGGCTTTCTTGGCAAAGATACTAGAGTGGGTCGCCATTTGCTTCTCCAACTTACTTTACAGAGGAGGAAATCAAGGCAAGCAAGGATAAGTGACTTGCCTGAGGTCACACAGTGTCTGAAGTCAAATTTGAACTCAGAAGGATGAGTCTTCCTGACTCCAGACCCAGCAATCTATCCACTGTGTCACATAGCTGCCCTCTAGCATATAATAGGGTTTAATAAATGCTTACTAATTGCTTTACAGATTAATATGAAGGGAAACTTTGAGAAATTGGGAAAAGTCCTGTCATTCTGCCCTCAGGCACTACCTAATCTAGAAAGTAGCCATGGTATTCAATTCAACTCAAAAAGCACACAATCTTTTAAGGCATCGATTGACCTCAATGATGTGGATAGCATCTCTAAAGGTACAGCTCAGAAATTAGCCATTCCTCACCCTGTGCAACTCTCATCCAAGAACTCCTAGAAATCTTCCTTATTGGGTCCACCCAAAGCCCTAGAGGCCTTCCTCTAAATCTTTTTTACATTCTGTGGTACCACTTCAATACTGCCATTGCCTACTTGTTTCCATTGTTGTCAGCATGTAATCAGCCACCTGCCTTTTCCAATCATACCTATCCATCCATATAGACTAGATACTTTTACACCCTCCCTTGCATGCGAATCATCATTGACAATACAATACAAATAGTCTTTGGTAAGATGTCACACTACACTGCAGCCTACTTAAGCCTAGAATATAATTCTCCATTGCCAATGACTTTGATTAATTTGATTAATTAGAGACCACGGTGTTCTTGAGCTAGGATCCACATGGTGGATAGAATGCTAGCGTTGGAGTCAGGAAGACTTTTTTCCCATCCCTCTTAATTATAGGACCTTCTCTCTATAGGTTATTTCCTATTTAAATAGTTTGTTTATGCAAAGTTGTTTCCATGTTGTCTTCTCCATTAGATCAATCTAAAATAAGCATTTATTAATCACCTACTGTGTGCCAGGCACTGGGCTAAGCCCTGGAGATACAAAGAGGCAAAAGAGAAGGTCCTTGAGGGCAAGAACTGTCTTTTGCCTTTCTTCATACATGCAGTGATTAGTATAGTGCCCAGAACATTTTTGCTGCTCTTCTGTTCAACTGTTTTTTCAGTCATTTCCAATTCTTGGTTATCCCATTTGGGGTTTCCTTGGCAAAGATACTGGAGTGGTTTGCCATTTTCTTCTCCAGCTCATTTTTTTTTTCTTTTTGGAGGGGTTAAGTCACTTGCCCAAGGTCACACGGCTAGTAAGCATGTCAAGTGTCTGAAGTTGGATTTGAACTCAGGTCCTCCTGACTCCAGGGTTGGTGCTCTATTCACTGTGCCACCTCGCTGTCCCTCCAGCTCATTTTATAGATGTTTATTGATCTAGTCTTCGAATCCTGTTTGGACATTGTATGATTCTGGAAGTTACTTAACCCCTTCTCAACTTCAGCTTCCTCATCTGGAAGATGGCAATACTGACAGCATTTACCTCATCTAAATATAGGCTAAGTGTCAGCAACCATTATTTTAGAATTTTCATGTGTTATAGTTCGATGATTATTTTTTTAAAGCATTTTGCTAGGTAGAACAGAACAGCCTTAAAGGCTCTCCCCCAATATTTAGGCACATCCCATGTATATTTAAGATTATGCAAAATGCTTTCATCAATGCAATGGCAGAGATAACTTTGATTGACAATCCTAGGATTATGAATACCAAGCAAAGTATAGAACAGGGAGCTCTGAGCAGCTCACTGCAGGTATCTGCCACTGTCATGAAGGATGGCTATACAGGAATAGAAGAGGAATTCCCTAGGGTAGAATCTTCCAGATGTTCCTACTTGCAGTGCTGATTCCAGCAAGCTAAAGAACACTACAGCGGGGCTAAATGAGATTCATATATACTCAAGAAGGGGGAAGGGAAAGGCAACCAGCATTTATCAGCATTTATTAATCGCCTACTATGTTCCAGGCACTGTGCTAAGAGCCTTATAAACATTACCTCATTCGATCCTCACAACAACCCTGGAAGGGAAGTATGTTAATATTATCCTCATTTTACAGTTAAGGAAACTGAGGCAGACAGAAGTTAAGTGACCTGTCTAGGGTCACCCAGCCAGCATCTGAGGTTGGATTTAAACTCAAGTCTTCCTGATTCCAGACCCAGCACTCTACTGCCACACCTCACTGGGGGGCAGGTAAAGACCACCATGATTGTCAGGTTCTCAGTCATTGATAATCCCTATGAGTAAGGCAATAAATATGAGTCCAGTCCTTATGTACTAAGTATGGGGAAAGGTAAGGAAATGAATGAATTGATGAATAAAGGAAAAAGAATTGACTCAACACTTACTATGTGCTATGCACCAAGGATACAAATATAGAAATGAGACAGTCCCCATGCCCTTCTAAGTGCTCACATTTAATTGGGGACAACAATAAATATTTGGCAATGGGGGCCAGGGAAGTATCTGTGTAATAATCAAATGGTGAGTTGATCTATTCCACAGTCAGCTGATATGCCCTAGGTTACTGAGCCCAGAACAAGAACTGGAAAGTTGGGGGAAGGGCATATTGGTGTAAGAGTTCAGCCTCACCACCCACATAAGAAAACATAAATAGACAAAGAATGCCTATTGTCCAGATTAAGATATACAGTTGGAAGAACAGCCCAGGGAGTATGTCTGGAAATAAATCTCATTTGTAAAATGGGATCAGTAATAGCACCCACCACACAGGGATATTGAAAGTCTCAAGATAACAAATATAAAAAGTTCTGCAAATATGAAGGCACTACATAAATGTTGTTTGGTTGTTTAGTCATGTCTCATTTATGACCCTGTGGACCACATGGGGTTTTCTTGGCAAAGACACTGGAGATGGGGCAGGTAGGTGGCACGGTGGATAGAGTATCTGCCCTGGATTTAGGAAGACCTGAGTTTAAATCTAGTCTCAGACACTTGACACTTACTAACTGTGGGACCCTGGACAACCCCAATTGCCTCACAAAAAAAAAAAAAAGATACTGGAGTGATTGCCATTTCCTTCTCCAGCTCATATTTTTACAGATGAGGAAACTGAGGCAAACAAGGTTAAGTGACTTGCCTAGAGTCACACAGCCAATAACTGTCTGAGGCCACATTTGAACTCAGATCTTCCTGACCCCAGTGTTATTATTATTATGTATCTGGAAGAGACATTGCAAATGAACAATGAACTAGGCCTAGAATCAAATAGAATGAAGAGAATAGACTGGGAAATTACACTGTATATTTCAACATCTCAGGCTGGTCCCAGTAACAAAAACTCTCTGTATAACACTAGCATTCTCCCAACATATGAACAGGTCAGGATCTCCACACTAAGCCCACCCTTCTCTTTTTACTATTAGGAACATGTCAAGAGATGTAATGAATGGCGTTAGGCTTTGGCATGTCACCCACTTCTGGCTCTCAGATCCCTGGGAAATAGGGGGGAGCTCCAACAAATCTAAAAATCACAAAGCCCTCAGTGAACACCCGTGCTGGTCAAAGCAATATACTTTGCCAGAGGGTGAGATCATCCAGAACACAAAGGATTGTTGTTATGCCAAGCTCAGGGCACAGCCTACTTACTGGGCCTTAGCTCTGGGAAACAGGGTGTCTCCAAATATCATGACACCTGAAATACAGATAGGTGGTTTATGTGCCTCAGTCAAGGAACCATGTGCCTTTGGTGGGGGGGGGGGAGGGCTTTACCCTAGAGATCCCCTAGATCTGAATACCTCTGACTAATTCAACACCTAGCAGGGTCCGTGAGCCTCTCCCTGGGGACAGCAGCAGCTGCTGATGGTGGTGGTGGTCCAAAAATATCATTTTGTAAACTGCATCTCAGCTGTTTCAGCCTGGATTCCTTACCTAAGTCAGAAGAGCTTCTTAATCATCACCCTGGGATTACCATACAATGCCCAAGTGTGAAGTACAGGCTATTTGGGTTACACTGAAACATGCCCCTCCAGGATCAAGATCTCCACTCCCCTGGCCCAGCCCCCTCTGCCCAGCCCCTGGCTCTACATACAAGAACAGGTGTCTCTCAAGGATCAGGAGCATCTTTCCTCAAACCGCATAAGCAGATAGCCCTCCCCAAGCCCACTTGACTCAGGCTCAGACTATCTCACAATCCTTTGATGCCTCCTGGGGCAGCTGCCAGGAAGGGCAGTCAAGTTACCCAGTGATGCTTCTGGAAACCTGTAGAAGAAGGAGAGGAAGCCTCAAGATTTATCACAGGCCACAGAAAGTAAGATTAGTAATTGTCTCCTAACAATATGATATTATAAGTAAAGTCCCCATGCCCCATTCAGTAGCAGCAATATTTAAGGAAGATCAACTGTGAAAGATGTAGCTACTCTAAAAATACAATGATCCAAGTTAATTCCATAGGACCCATGATGAAAAAAAGCTATCCACTTCCAGAGAGAAATCCAATGAAATCTAAGTGCAGATTGAAGGATATTTTCTTCACTTTCTTTATATCTCTTACTTTTTAATCTTTTTTTTACAACATGGCTAATATGAAAATATATTTTGCATGACTTCACATTAAAAAACCCAAAGATTCTACACACACCTCCCTCAAAAAAGTAAGTGTCTTAGGAGGTCGTGAAACTCAATGTCCAAGGCTAAAGGCTATTACTAACTGGAGACTCCGGGAAGGCTTCATGGGGGAGAAATGGTATTTGGGCTTTTTGTCCTTTGTTTTCAGAGGACCAATGACATCACAGGGGATGACTTGCCTGTGGATAGGATTTAAGTGAGGCAGAGCTGCACAAAGTAGTCAGCCTCACACTTTCTTCCAGAGTCACTAAAGCTCAGTGGCAAGACAAAGTCAAGATGACTGTTGATGTTTTGGGATGTAGTGGAAGACTCTGGTGGCTTTGATGTTTGACCAACCTCTAAGTACTCCCTTGTGTCTGCTTCAGTCATCTTCATAAGGCCATTGAAACAAATTGTTCTCACTTGCTCATTCCACGTAAGAAGTTGTCTTGACATGCTTATAGTAGACACCCCCCAAACTCACTGGTGGGTTCGAGACCTGTCAGTCCCCCTCAACCTGGTTTAGCCTGTCTGCTGAGACAGTTTTACCCAGGTGTGGCAGGCTACAATTTCCTGGAGCCACAGGTGAGAGTTAAGCATTAAAGGGTACATAGGAACTAAATAAGCAAAAAGAGATAGGGAGGGCATTCCAAGCATAGGAAAGAGTATGAGAAAAGTCACAAAGGTCCATGGGACATTCAGAGGACAGAAAATATTCCAATCTGGCTAGCGCATAGAATATAGAGATGTGGCAGGTGAAAGATGAAAGGACTGAGGAAAACAAAAGTTTGATCTTCCAAGCATGTCGATTTATTAAGCAATGTATGCCAATTGCCTAACAAAATGGGACCAGGTCCCTTCCTCAGCTTAGGGCTGGACTTCGAATACAGGGAGAGAGAGTTTTTATACATTAAAAACAATTAATCAAATAAGGCCAATTAATTAAAAGGAAACAATACAACATTAGGTAATCTGACTTCTAATTGCAGGAAAGATTAAGGACTTTCTAAGTTCCAAAGTTATCCAGGATACAATTTCCTGAATTCAGAAAAGGAGGGGTACCACTCCTTAAATATCTGCAAATAATCAAGGGAACATAGAAACAAAAACTGATTGATCAGCAGGGGGCCAGTTGTCAGATAAAACATATGGGTTGCTTGAGATGTACAGTTGTGAGAAAACTCCTTGCATCGATCTTTGGATCTCACTGGGTTTCAGGTCAGCATAACAAAGGTTCTTGGTTCAGGGTCTCTAAGCAGCAGGGAGAGGTGGTCCAGTTTCCCAGCAACGCCAGACTAGGTTAAAAGAATGCAAGAAGGTTTTCTCCCACAACTGAATAAAGTTTTCTCTCAAGTCAGAAATTGGACTAGACCCATAACTGAATAGAAAGGGAACAGAGCTAGCTCCAAAATTGAGTCACAAGATGGAGTCAGTATGGTTTACCCAATTCCCACAATTAACCATTTGCTGTTCTAATCCCCTCAATTCCCTCAAAGATGGGTATAAATAATAAGAGGAAGGGCAAGAAAAGTATCATGGTATCAGACTATGGGGGGCCCTGGAGTTCAGGCCAATAGTATGAACTTGACTCAGGAAGCAATAAATCAATATTAAGTCCAGGTCTGTGCACAAAAAAAAAACCAAGATCACTCTGGCAGTGGTATGAAGGAGAGAGACTGAAGGAAAGAGACATGGAGGGGCTGAGGAGGAATGTGTAGAAAGATTTATTGAGAGGTTTCAAATATGATGGCATTATAGTTCTTTATCTCCTATTTACCTAACTCAGAGATTTCCTTCTTTAGAAGGAAACACCCACAAATGACCTTGATCTTATCCACAATTTCACTGGTCTTTGGAGGATTCCTTTCATTTGAGAACCTCAAAACATCTGGCACTTTTATTATCTTTGTTTCACAGATAAACTGAAGAACAGGAAAGGTAAGAAATTTTATTTGATCCATTCAGTCATTGAACCTATGGGCTCCATGCTTTCATTATTTATGGGCTTATCCAGGCATAATATTCCTGTATGTTTGTGTGTGTGGCAGAGACCAAGACAGACACACACAGAGGGAGAGACAGAAGACAGGGATAAGGACAGTTATTTGGAAGGAGGTAGCAGGATGCCTTAGTAGTAGAAGGACTGGAATTAGAGCCTGAGAACATGAGTTCAAATCCAGGCTTTGCGACTTACCAGCTCTGTGACTCTTGGCAAATCACTTATCTCTGCTATAAACCTCTGTCATGCCTTTCAATTGATTATCTTATAACCAAATATAAATCATATGACTTATAAACAAAATTGGGTTTATTTAACGATCGCTTGATTGCCTGAGAGAGAATAGTGGGAATCGAGAGGATGTGATTTGAAAGCAATAGCATCTTCAATTTAGGGTAAGGAGGCACTATGATTCTTTATCATGGAAAAACCATAGGAGTCAAAGTCGGAGTTTCAGTCTTGGTACTTAATAGCTTCAAAGCTATGAGTCTGTCACCTTACTTTTTCTAAGCATTGTTTTCTCACCCATAAAATGAGCATACTAATGATGCCTATATACTATCTACTTCACAGAGTTGTAATCAAAAAGGTTATAAATATTAAAGTGGTATAGAAATATGAATTATTATTTTAATTATAAGGTAGCTAGGTGGTACAGTAAATAGAGTGAAGGATTTGGAATCCAGAAGACTTGAGTTCAAATCTTGTCTTAGATACTTACCAAATGTATGACCCTGGGCAAGTCATTTAATCTCATCTGCCCCAGTGTTCACATCTGTAAAGTGGGAATAATAACACTACCTCCCTCCCAAGGCTGTTGTGAAGATCAAATGGGATGATATTTGTAAAGTGCTTTGTAAACTTGAAAGTAGTATGTAAATGTTATTATAAGGCTACTCTGTTAAGGAAAATTGCAGATTTTTTACCCAGAAGACTCAAGAAAGCTGGCCAGTCTAGCAACAGGTACAACTACTAGAGGTTAGCAGGGGTAGGGAAACTGTGACCTTCTAGGTCCTTGGGCACAGCCTTCTGACTGACTCAAAGTTTTACATAACAAGTCCTTTTATTAAGGGGATTTGTTCTATGAAGTTTGGATTCAGTCGAAGGGCCACTCTTGAGGACCTAGAGGGACACAGGTTCCCCACTCCTGGTAGAGTCTAATCTGAACTCTGTAAGTTACCTTAATTTTGAATCCTAAGCACATTGTTTCCCTTTCCCATGCCTCAATCTTTCCATCTACAAAATGGGAACAAACACATCTAAGTGATACAAGTGGATAGAGCTCTAGACTTGCAATCAGAAAGACTTTTCAAATTTGGACTCAGGTGCTTACTGGCTGTGTGACCCTGGACAAGTCATTTAACTTATATCTCAGCCTTAGTGTCTTCATCTGACAAATGGGGGATAATAACAGCACCTATTTTCCAGGTTTGTTTTGGGGATCAAACAACATAATATATACGTTTGGGGGCACTGGTACATGCACAGTGCTTTACATCCTTAAAGTGGTGTACAGATGGGAAAGTAAATGAATGCCATCTGCTGGGATGGTCCCAATAGACCTCATTTGAGGCTGTCAGACTAAAGGAGATGCTACATGTTAAGCAGTCCTGGCCTTCAAGGGAAATAAACAACCCCCCCAGAAAAGCAGAATTGTTACCTGACACCTCCAATCAAGGCCCCTTCTTGGATGGGCATCATTCACTCACTTAGACGTTGGGCATTAGTCTCAGGGTTTAAATTTAGCTGTTCTCAATAAAGAAAAGAACCGGGACCCTTCCTGGACTAGTCATATCTTTATTTCCCAGCATCTTTTTATTTCTATTTCTTCGCCCTCCTCTCAGTGTATCCTCAGCTTTAAAAAACCAGTTGAAGACAGATGCCTTTGTCTCATCTTTCCACAATGCACCAAATCCTGACTAAGCAGGGATTTCTGATAGGCTCCCCTGCAAGCCAGCCAGCCACACTACAGTCATGTGGAAAGAATGAATCTTGTAACCTCTCCAGAAAGACATTAAAAAAATTCACTAAAACAACAGCTCTGGAATTCATGTCCCTCCCTGGCTCCACTTTGACTGGGTTCATGGCTGGAGAGCTGGAGAGGAGGGAAGAAGCAGGGCTTCCTTAGTTTCTGCTCCTAACCACTGGGAAGGCCCACAGTAACATGCAAAATTATTGGTTATTCCATCTGCAGCCTGAAACCTAGGCACTGCCAATGCTTGATCATGGGGAAGCTATAGCTCAGATTTTATATGTTCAGAGGTCACACAAACATCATAGAATCACAGAGCTGGAAAAGACCCCAGAACACCACCTAGTCTAAGTAGTACCTGAACAGAAACCCCCCCAGAACATCCTGACCAGTGGTCATCAGCCACTACACAAAGGCCCTCAATAGGAAGGAAATAGCCCCACCAGGAATTTTTAACTTTTACCATGCCATGAACCCTGCTTTGCTAGAGACCTTTACTCAGAATAATATTTTTGAATAATTGAAGGAAATGCTAAATTCCATTTAGAAATTAAGGAAAATAAAGGTATAATTTTTTTTTCCTCATCCAAGTTCACAGACTCCCACAGTCTCTCCCAAGTTACTAGTATAGTACAACTGGTTCCATTGGCATTGGTTCCAGACTCTGAAGACATGGTTCAAATCTTATCTCTGATACTTATTCCCTAAGTGACCTTAGGCAAATCTTTTAACCTGCCTGGGCCTCAGTTTCCTCATATGTCAAATGAAGGAGCAGGACTAGATGGTCTCTGAAGTCCCTTCCAGCTTTAGGTCTGTGAACCCATGACCTCTCAAGGCAGCTCATTCTTCTTTTGGATAGCTCTCCAGGAAGTTTTATTTTATATCAGATCTAAATCTGCCTCTGAACTCTCTCTCCATTCTTCCTAGTTCTTCCCCCTAGGTCCATCATGGAATCACAAAATCTTGAAGCTAATGGGAACCTTAGAAAATATCAAATACAACCCTTTCGTTTTATAGATAACTGAGAAATGAAGACATTGCCCCTGATCAGACAGCCTTTAGAACAAGGATTCAAATTCAGGTCCCGAGATTCCCAACACAGTGGGAGTATATACTACAATGTATGTTGAGCTAGCTTTGCCCAGTGGTCTTATTTTCTTGAGCTCTTATAAGGCAAAGAAATTCAATGAAGAGAGAGGAGGAGGAGGAGGAGGAGGAGGAAGAGGAAGAAGAAGAAGAGGAGGAGAAGGAGGAGAGGGAAGAGAAGGAGGAGGAAAGACAGAGACAGAGAGAGTCAGAAGATGTGGGGGAGGGGGGATAAGGGAGAGGGGAAAGAGAGAGAGTAGGGGGGAAGGAGAGAGAGGGAGAGGAAGAGAGAGGGGGAAAGGAAGAGGGAGAGGGAAAGGAAGAGGGAAAGGGAGAGGAAGAGAGAGGACAAGGGAGAGAGAAAGACAAGGGAGAGAGAAAGACGAGGGAGAGAAAAAGGGAAAGGAAGAAAGAGAGAGAGAGAGAGCTACAAATCTAACTTCCCCTTCTGTGCCCCTCACTGACAGCTCATGCTTTAGCCTTGGCAGCTAGCTACTTGGTTTGGGGAATCACAATTGTGTCTGACTCACTGCCTTTGAGGCTAATGTGTCACTCCAGGAAAGCTGTTCTTGTGGATATCAATAGGGTGTGTACTGGTTTGTGGAGGCAGGGATGGTTAGCCATTTATAGGATGGAACTTATGTATTCAGATCAATGAGACTTACTGAGAGCAAGTAAGATATGTGAAAATTGGCTCTGAAAAGTTGTAAGCACCTGCTATATAAATTTAAGGTGGCATCATTGTGTAGATGTGCCTGTGCTTGTGAAACCCAAGCATACATGCTGCTTGTATGCAAGAAATGGAGAGTCCAAGGTGTCTATTACCAGAAACAAAGGCTACCCACTCTCCTGTTTCCATACATAGCTGTCCCCCATTTGATTGTGAACTCCTCGAGAGCCTGATCTGATTTGTTTTTTTTCCTTTCTCTGTGTCCTCAGCACTTAGCATGGGGCCTGGCAAATAGCAGATACTTAATAAATGCTTATTGGCTGACTCTGGCGATTAGGTTCAGTGGATCACAGAGCTAGAGCTGGCTTTGGGGAGCTGGTTGTTAAATTTTCAGTATGAACATCCGTACTTCAGAAACTAGCAAATCTTCAAATCAGAAACTTGATTTATTATTTTGTCTTGAATTAAAGTGATGGATAAAATGTGAATAATGCAAATTAAACTTAAAAGTGTGTCATGCATACATTCCTCCCCTTCCACCACCACCCCAAGTCAGAGTTTAAGCATTTACCAGAACATTCCTGACTATCTGGTCTAACCCTCTCATTTTATACAGAGGAAACTGAAATATACAAAAAGGCTAAATGATTTGCCCAGAGACCCTTATCCTCTCTGAGTCTCTTTTCCCCATCTGTAAAATGGGAATGATAATATTTCATGCCTCCTCTCACAATGCACCTGAGGCCCCAGTGAGCTGATAGATTCACAGACCTTTGCAAACTTTCAAGCCCTTCATTCGTGTCAGCTACATACAATGATTAAGGGAAACTCGAGGCAATTACTCCAGGCTTATCAGTCAGCTTGAGTCCATACAGATAAATGAATTGCTAAGAACAGCCAGATGTACTTGAGTTGTCATTATTGTTGTTTAGCTGTGTCTAACTCTTCATTACTCCATAGAGGGGCTTTTAGCAAAGATACCAGTGGTTCACCATTTCCTTCTCCAGTGGATTAGGCAAGCAGAAGTTAAGTGACTTGCCCAGGGTCACACAGCTAGTAAGTGTCTGCAGTGAGATTTGAACTCAGGTTTTCCTGTTTCCAGGCCCAGCATTCTATCCACTGAGCCAATCGAGCTGCCTCCAACATAAGTAACAAAGCCCAAATAAGATATGGGAAAATAGTCTCTGAAAAATAGCAAACATTTACTATGCAAATGCAATGCGGCAAAATTGTATGTATTCATCACAAGCATGAATCCTGTGAGCATATATGTATAGGGAAGGGAAGAAAGTACTGTAGTCCCATAAGGCATCCAGGCCAGCATGCATTCAATTTGACCTAGAGTGCTGGAGAAGAGCTGCCTGCACTGTTTGCAATAAATATGGGAAAGACCTTGTTGGATAAAAAGAGGAAATTCAGGTTTCCAGGTTGTTGTCCCAGGAGGCTCTTGGGCCAAGCCCTTTAACTGATGGGAACAATGGGTCTGGTCTGCCCCAGTCATGTGAAACCTGCTCTATTGTTCAGCTAACAAGAGGAGAAAAGCAGACCAGCTTGTGATAGGGAGCTGCTTCCTTGAGCTGTAACCTACTCTCTCTAGTAGAGGAGAGGAGAGATATCTAAGAAAAAATAAAGCTCACCACAGAGGCAGAGCTAGGACTGATCATGGCAATTTCCCATTTAGGAGAGAATCTTGGGTTAGGGGGAACTTAGCATTGGTATCAATCAATCAATGCATATTTGTTAAGCTCCTACTATGTGCTGGATACTTGGGTACAAAAAAAGGCAAAAACAGTCTCTGTCTTCAAAGAGCTTACAATATAATGACAGAGAAAACATGCAAACAATATAAGCAAAGCAAGATATATACAGGATAAATGGGAAATAATTAACAGAGGGAAGATACTAGAATTAAGAGTGAATAAAGCACCCGCCTAGGAGTTGGGAGGACCTGAGTTCGGTTCTGGCCTCAGACAGTTAACACAAAAAAACTAGCCGTGTAACCATGGGCAAGTTACTTAACCCCAATTGCCCTCCAAAAGGCAAAAAAACATAAATAAATAAGAGGCATGGAGGAAGACTTCCAGTGAAAGATAGGATTTTAGTTGGGACTTAAAGGAAGCCAGGGAGGTGGAATGGAGGAGGAAGGAAGGAGGTGGAAAGGAGGAGGAACATTCCAGGCTTGAGGGATGACCAGAGTAAATGCCCAGAGTCAGGAGATGGAATGTCTTGTCTGGGAAACAGCCAGAAGGCCAGTGTCATTAGAGTGAAGTATATGTGTTATGGAGTAAGGTATGAACAGAACCTCAAAGGTAGGAGAGAGCTGCTTATAAAGGGCTTTAAATGCCAAACAGAGCAGTTTTGTATTTGATCCTGGAGGAAATAGGGAGCCACTGAAGATTATTGAGTTGGGGGAGGTTGGGGGGAATGGGGTGCTAATATTATTGAGCCTACACTTGAAAATTGCTTTAGTGGTGACTGGAAGATGGATTGGATTGAGGAGAAAGCTGAAGCATATGAACTCACCAGCAGGCTATTGCAATAATCCATATGATAAGAGATGAAGGCCTGCACTAGAATGGGGGCAGTGCCAGAGGAGAGAAGAGGGCATATCAGAGAGATGTTGCAAGCATGAAATCCACAGGTCTTGGCAACAGACTGGATATTGGAGTGGGGGAGGAGGGGAAGGGAAAGTGAGAGACAGTGAAGAATCTACTGGCACCTAGGTTGTAAGCCTGAGGGACTGGACGGAAGGTATTGCCCTCCCTAAAGAAATAAGGAATGTTAAGAAGGGAGGGTTTAGGGGGAAAAGATAATTTTGGACATATTGAGTTTAAAAAGTCTACTTTAAATTCAGTTTGAGATGTCTGAAAAGCAATTGGAGATGTGAGATTGGAGGTCAGCAGAGAGTTTGGGGCAGGATATCACCCAACACCCTTTATTTTACACATCTGTTGTTGTATCGCATTGCTTTGGCCTCCATCTGGGAGTATACAGTGTTAGGGAAACAAAGAGCAGATTCAAGCCAGTCCACATAGCTGGCTGCCTAAGAGAGGAGGAAACTGAGGGCCAGAGTGAAGAAAGGAATTGTCTGAAGTTGCAAAGCTAAGATGTGAACCCGGCAGAGTCAATTAGCACAACCCATCTAGGGAGACTATCCTCATATGGGATAAAGGATGGAAGACAGAACAAGATGGGACTGAGCTAGGTCAGCACTCATCTGGAGTTGCAAAAGCATGTGCTTCCTGATAACTTTCTATTACAACTAATTATTCTAAAATCTTCCTATTTTAACTAATTAATTCTTGCTACTTACGCTTTAAGTTCTATTATTTCTAAACTGCTGAAGAATCACAAGTACAGACAACACCCTCTAAATTCACTGCCCTAGGATCAAGCTCCAACTGCCCGGTATTAGCAACATCTCTGGAATGAAGGCCATCCAGCTCCAAATTCAGGACTTTTTCTACCATACCATGATGCTCAGTGCCTCTCATAAGTAGGAATTCAATAAGTGTGTGGTAAGTGAATGAACAAATAAATGAATAAATGAAAGAATGTAAACAAGCACTGGTCTATGTGTCTAGAACTCAAAAAAAAATCTGGATAAGCCCAATGGGATCAAGTGGACAGCCTAGAAGAACCTTTTTATTCCCTGGTTGTTCACAAGAATCTGTCCCCAGAAAACTGTGTTGAAAAGGAAGATGCCTACAGTATGTTTCCTTAACTAAATTACTAGGGCCAATTTATTTGATCTGATAAAGAATGAATGGCAAAATGGATCAGATAGTACATGCTGTTTTATAAAATGGATTTTATAAAATGCTCCAGAGAAAAAAAATTAGAGATAGACCATGAAAAGTACTTAAACTTTAAAAAGCTTCAGTATTTCATGGACCTTCAGTATTTCATCAGAGTGGGTACTTCCTTCACAGAGGCAGATCACAAACCTTCTTTGCAGCAGAAAGAATTCTAGACTTGGACTTGGGAAAGAACTGCTTTTGAATCCTATCTCTGACACTAGCTGTGTGACCCTGGGCAAATTACTTAACCTCTATTCGCCTCAGTTTCATCATATGTCAAATGGGGTTAATAATCAGATCTACCTCACAGGATTGGTGTGAGAATCAAATAAAATCATATTTGTAAAATACGATGTAAGTCTTAAGGTGTTATGTAAATGTCAGGTATGTGAATTATTGTTATGGCTAAAATAAAACTCCATCACCTAGTGGCTACCTTGTGAGGAACCTATCTGCTCTTAGCTAGGATGGCCTGTGGACATTCAGTCTACCACCAGGCCCACACCTAAAGTATTTACATCTTGCTAAGTCTTGTCCGTTTGTATTCTAACAGAACTTTCAAGAAGGTCATCTCCTGGCCACAGTGAGACATTAGAGAACTCTGGGTGAGCTTGAAAAAAATGCATAGCATATAAAAATCGTTCTCATTGATTGGAATGTCTGGTCACTAAAGAAAACTATTTTTCAACTCATAAACACCTACCATGGGCTACATACAAGTTATACCCCTCTAGATCAGGAGTCAGCAAATTATGGCCCAGGGCGCCAAATCTGGCCCTTCACCTGTTTTCCTGGCCAGTGAACTAAGAATGGTTTTCAATTTCCAAAAACAAAAAACTTTATTTAAAATGTAAAACCATTCTTAGCTTAGGCCACACAAAACCAAGTGGAAGGCTGGATTTGATTAGTGAGAAATAGTTTGCCAACTCTCTGCTGTAGATGATGTTCTTTTTTGCTGCCCAAACATGGGAAAAAGGAGTTAGGGAGGTATATAATAGGCTGTCCCCAAAAGATTTCTGGGGAATTAAGAAACTTTCCTTTAAACTGAAGGCAAATCCTTATATAACACCCCCTCTGGAATAGTCTTCCAACTTGCACTCATGGATTGGGTCTCCAGAGGAAAGCTGCTATCTTAGGTATCTCTGGGGGTTATATTCCCAATACTTACAGGTGTCTCTTACCCCCAAAAGAATTTGGGTCCCACTAGTCTACCGGTCCCTAGAAACTCCACCTTGAACTCTCCTTGAATTTCCCAACTAGATATAGTCTTGGCCTGAGGCTATACACCTTTCTTTATAGCTGTGCCCAATTCTCTATTACCCATAATAGAGAATAAGCTAGGTAGCTTAGCCATCCATTGTCTGTTATCTCTGCCTTCCCCAACTTCACATCCTTGATCCTATCTTGGCTCCTGGCCTCTGACCTCTAGTCACCCCAGACTTCCGGCCCCTCCTATCAAGATCCTCTCTATACCCCTCCTCCAATCACCTTGAATTACTTTGCCAACCCTAGATCCCTCCCATGGTCTTTCAGCATTGAATAAACATCTTGTTTCCCTGAAAGCGCTTACATTCCTTAAGAGTTCAGTCAAAGGTGAGATTTCTTACAAGTCTGGCAATATGGCAGATTTTTAATAAACTTTGTTTATCTTTGGCTGAAAGGAGGTTTGGGTCGAACTCATTCAGGCAGGACCCAAGTGTCGCTATTTCAGAGTCCCAGCACCCCTAAACCTCAACCTTAATACTGCTGCTCACAAGTCCCCACCAGTATGACTTTCCATTAACAATCAGCAAAGATATTACCTCCAACATTGTAATAATTATAGTTATAAAACATTTCTTTCTTAAACCTTAGATACATTCTCCCACAAATACACCCAGAGTCCACGGACTCTGCATAGATTCAGATTTAGAGTACAATGGTAATGAAATATTTGTTGTTTTTGAGTCATTTCAGTGGTATTCAACTCTTTGTGACCCCAATTTGGGGCTTTCCTGGCAAGGATACTGGAGTGGTTCACCATTTCCTTCTCCAGTTCATTTTACATATAAGGAAGTGAGGCAAATAGGGTTAAGTGACTTGTCCAGGGTCATATAGCTAGTAAGTGTCTGGGGCCAGATTTGAACTCAGGAAGATGAATTTTCCTGATTGCAGTCCCATTCTATCCACTGCACCATCTAGTTGATATGTGTACAGATGTATGTGTGCAGTGTGTGTGTGTGTGTGTGTGTGTGTGTGTGTGTGTGTGTGTGTATGGAGAGAGACAGAGATAGAAAGAGAAAAACAGAGAGAGAGAGGGAGGGAAGGTGGGAGGAGCATATACATAAGATAAAGGCAATTACAATTCCTGGTGCTGCAGAAACTCAAAATCCTATTTCTCCTCTCTACCAGGCAGGTTGCTCAGCTGGTTTCTCAGGGACTACTCCTCAACATAGTTTCCTTTCTTCTTTGCTCCAGGGATCCCCTTCCTCAAGTGACTGTCTATTTGTATGTATGGATACAGTGCCTCCAATTAAAGTGACATGGAAAAGAAGGAGAGAAAAATTCCTCTTCCCCTGCAGGGTTCCCTCCACCAGCAGATCCTGGTTTGTAAAGTCTCCAGCTTCTCTGAGCTTAGTTATTTAAAGGCCCTTGGGTGTGTCAGAGAAAAGCATTCCTACTACATAAAGGGATCATCCTGATGTGACCACATTTTTACGATTAGTTTAAAACTGTAGGTTAAATACTTTATGATTATATTCTGAGCTTTCTGACCTGGAGTGAATGGGTAAGGAGGAGCAAAAACCATCTCCTCTACATTTATGAAAGGGATATGAGGTGACTCAAGAACTAGGCTAATGTAGATTCTACAACTAAACATCATTTGTGGGCCTACTAATTTTATGAACATCTTTGTAGAGCTGGTATTATAACTCCATTTTGGAACAAATTCAGGATATTATAGAATCATAAAATCTTGCAGTTGAATGGAATTCCAAAGGTCACCACTCCCTACTCAAGGCACAATTCCATTTAAGCATCCTGATAGCCAGCCAGCCAGTATCCTATTTAATATTGCACAGTGGAAAGAGTGTTGGACATGGAGTCAGAAAAGATCTGATTTCAAATGCAATTTGTACTAGCCATGTGACCCTGGGTAAGTCACTTGCCATTTCTAAACCTTTAATTTCCTCATCTATAAAATGGGTATAATATCTGTAGTACCTTCCCCACAGGGTTGTATCAATGAAATCATAAACATAAATCAAATTGGAAACTTTAAGGTGTTATCATATAAATATCAGTTAATATAATGACATGACAATCCATTTTGTGCTTAGGCCACACTAGCTTATATGTAGTTCTTTTTTATGCTATGCCTAGATCTTCTTTCTCATTATTTTCATTCTTCCCTCCCTTGGTTAAACTGCTATCCTCTGAACTAACAAAACATGCCAATTATAATTTGCAATTTGGGCCCTGGGGGGTAAATTCAATCAGAGTAAAAGCCTTGAATAAAATTTCAAATCAATTTTCAAAAACAAATGCAGTAGAGGGTAAAGAGAGAGACCCCAGTTACTTTCCATGGTGAATACTTAGAGAGACTGGACCTAGGATGCCATGAGGTCACATCTGGAGGCATTACAGGAGGGACTGGAGCAGGGCAGGGTTAAGCCTTAATCCTTCTTGCTAATCAGGTACTAAACTAAGATGTTTCTGATGTTTGCCCTTCATTCTTAAAGAGGACCATGACATCAGGGACGTGATTCCATAACGTCCAACTGAATTGGATTTAAGTGAGGGAGGACTGTGCAAAGTCACCAGCCTCACTTTCTCCTCCAGAGTCATCTGGGTCCAGCAGCCAGAAACAGATCAGGATGGCTAGAGATTGTCCCAGATACAGCAGGAGACCTTGGCCTTTTTAAGCTAAGGTCTTTCCCAGGTTTCAGTTTATCTGAGGCAATACCCATTCAGTGATGAAGGCTAGGTAAGAAATGAGACAGAGAATGGCTTCTCTTACTTAATCAAAAAGAAAAAAAATCAATCTGGGGGGGTTTCTGGGCCAAAACAGAAACAATTGCTATTTATATTCACTCTGAGCCAATCAGGGCCCAAACAGTGACCAAGTGGGGCTTGACCTGGGACCTATCCTTGGTCAATCAATGAGAGTCAGAGTGATTTGTTGCTGTTTTTGAGTCATTTTAGTCATGTCCAAGTCTTTGTGATCCATTGGGGATTTTCTTGGCAGAGATACTGGAGAGGTTTGCCATTTCCTTCAGCAGCTTATTTTGCAGATGAGGAACTGAAGCTCATAGCTGAAGGAGTCTAAGTATTCTAAATGCTTCTTACCTTTTGGTATCCGGAGGCACAACCACCCAGTCATGCTAGGGCATCAAGGGCAAAACACGAACTAAAACACCTCCCTCTGCCAGAGGATGACTCTTGAAAACAAGCATGCTTTCTCTCTTTTGGTCTTCTCTTCTCCAGGCTACACATCTGCATTTCCTTCATATGAAATTTATTCCATATTTAATACCATTGCGAGCATCCTCTCCCAGATGCTCTCTTATTTCTGAATTTGTTTATTCAAATGTTAACCCAATACAGTCTGTTATGTAGTCTGTTAACAGAGAGCACAGGAGGACTATAACTGCCTGGGTTGTGAGGGTCACGTTCCTATTAATGCCCCCTTCCATTGTGTTAGTTTTTTTGAACAGTCGCATCAACTACTGGCTCATATCAAGTTCAACCTTTCTACATGAATCTATTACCAAGTCAGGTCTCCTCACCATCCCACAACTATGGATTTGATCAACTAATTTTAAAACAAATAAAGATTTTATATTCTTTACTGTTTGTTTCATAGATATCTGTAGCAGCAACCCACTGGCATATCCAGGATGGCTGCTAGAACAGGTTCTTAGATCTGCTTTACTAGGAAAGATAGCTATTTAAGGGATCAACAATCTTTTTAAATTATATCCACTAATTCAGGGGAAAATTCAACACCCTGAACTTCAAAGAAAATACAAACAGAAGAAATACAAGCAGAGAAATAGACAGGGCTTCTGTATGAGAAATTAGCACAAATCAACAGAAAGATCCAACTGTCTGACCAAGGCAATATATACACAATTACCAGAGAGAGAAGCACCAACATCTGGGTTTTCAAAGCCAGGGGGGCTCCTTAATGGCTACCCAGAGTCTCATCTGATCAAATCACAAGAACACTCTTCTAATGATTGAGCTCCAAAGCAAAATGCTAACCTCAGGGTATATATACACTTCTCAGAGCCAGAAGGCATTGCAACCCTTGTGACTCAGTGCCTAATTAGAAATTAACAAAAGGTGTGAAAGCTTTCCTACAAGTAAGCCTCCTCAAAGCAAGTTTCCCTTAATGGGCTCCACATGAGGCCTATTAATGGGCAGGGAAGATCTAATATTCCCATTAACATTACAATATCACACAGGAGGTACTGGAGTTTTTTAACTCCATCTTCTAACAGGTTCATTCTTGATCTAGTCAGACAGGCAGGACAGGAAGACAGCTTCAGAGGAGTTAATAATTTTACTTTTTTCTAGACTCTTCTTCTCACAAGGGTGCTGCTGATAATGGGAGCACCAGCTCCTACAGCATTCCCTAATCACCCTCTTGCAGGGGCTGGTGATAAGGGGGGTGGGGGAGGCAGCTATCCCTACATCTTGATGGGGTCAATCCAGACAGGCACAACTTGTGTACCCCCTAAGTCCCCTTAAGCCTTAATGGGGCCAAGGCATACACAGATTCCCCGTGATTTCCTTACTCACTGGCCAATACCCACTTGCTTTATAGGGCAACAGACAAAGAAGGCATCTTGCCAACACTAAGCTCACAGGTGTAGCAGCAAGCACCCCAACACCCCCAGGGTGGCTGCCAACACAGCTTCTTAGATCTGCTTTTGTAAAGGAAAGCAACTCAAAATAGGTTAACAAGCTTACTTTAATCAAACAAACATATATTACCTAGTTCAGGAGGAAAAGGTCAGCACCCTGAACTTCAGAGTATACAGACAGATCAAACTGACAGGCTTCCAAACTGTCCAACCATTATCAATACCAAAATTACAGTTACCAGAGAGGGAAGCATCAACATCTGGGTTTTCAAAGCTGGGGTGCTCTCAATGGCTGCCCAGAGTCTCATCTGGTCAAATCACACAACACTTCTCAAAGTGAGCCCCAAAGCAAAGCCTCCCATCAGGGTTTATATAGCCTTCTCCTGGGTCAGAGCCTATTAGGGGGTAAAGTATATTTTCAAATCAAGAAAGGTTCTCAGAGTCACTTAAGCCAATCAAAGGGCCTCTGGGCAGGGAAGATCTTCAAATCTGCATTTCCATTACAACAGGTTAATAACATTGTCATTCTGCACAGGCATAGTAAATATCACTTATGTCATCCCATATCTCAGGGCACAGTAGCAATAGGACTATCTGTCACTATGATTCTAGGAAAAACTATCTAGGATCCTTGGGGCTATTCTAGGAGTTATTATCTAGCACCTGGAAACTAGACATTGCCACGGCCATGGATCATGAGAAACTAAACTCTAAAATGATAACAAATCGTTACATACATTGTTAAATTTCATTTCATTAGTTTCAGCCAAGTTCTCCAAATCACTCATGATTTTAATGTTCTATAAATTAAGAGGTAGGAAATCATAGATTTTAGAGCTGAAGGGACTTCAGAGATCATCTTATTTAATCTCCATTTTATGATGGAATGGATGGTTTCATGATAGATGATGAAATTGAGACCCAATTTGTTTAAGTGGCCTATGCAAAGTTACAGAGGTGGGTAATAAGTGGAGGAACCAGCATCTGAACCCAGATCCTAATCCAGATTACTTTCAACTGTACCATGCTGCCTCCTGATCAGTTGAGGGAGGACTGAAGGGAAAGGAAGGGAAGGGGAGAGGAGGGGAGGGGAAAGGAGGGAAGGGGAGGGAAGGGAGAGGGAAAGGAGGGAAGGAGAAGGAAGGGGAGGAGAGAGGAAGGAAGGAAGAAAGGAAGGGAGGGAGGGACAAAGGAAGAAAGCAAGCATTTAATACATGCCAGACTCTGCTAAGCACTGGGGATTCAAAAACAAACAAAAAGAAAGACATACAGTTCTTTTTGACAAGAACCTTACATTCTAATGAGAGACCACACACAAAAGGGAGCTGAAGTGGGGGAGGGGGAGCACAGTGAAAGAGCAAAGTAACTGAAATGGTAAATTTGTAAATTAGATTAAATTTCACAAGCAGTTATTAATTGTCTCACACGTGCAGAACACTGTATGTCCTGGGTGACAGGGCAGGGGAAATACAAAGTTTGCTTAACATAGTCCATGCCTCATAGAGCAGAAGAATGTAACATTTAGAAATAAATTCCAAAGAATACAAGGGAAATACATACAGTAGATGCAAGAAAAGTGCCATGTGAAATTTTAAAGAGAAAAGGACATTATTAATTGGGGAATCAGGGAAGACTTCCTGGAAGAGATTGCAGCCTAACTGGAGTTAATCAATGCTTCTTTCCTTTCTTCTCCCTCTCCATCTAATCTTCCTTCCCCCCTCATTTTACAGAAGAGGACACTGAAGCCCATTGAGGCAAAGTGGCTTGCCCAAAGTTATGAGGCAAGCAAAATGGCAGGGCCAGGATCTGAACCCATGTCTCAAACCAGAGCACTTTCAGCTGGACTTCATCCATATTCCTTTTTTGTCATCTGCACCATTCTCCCCTCAGACACTCAGGAATGTCACTGTCCCTACGCATCAGGGTTAAGGGGAAAACCAGACATGCTGGAGCAGATTCTACAACTTCATTCATTCATTCATGCAACAAATATTTAGATAAAATAAGATTAAAATATAGTACCTGACTTTGTGGAGCTTATGATCTAAAGGGAGAAAGAATATACACAAAGAATATATACTAGGTGGCGCATTGAGTAGAGCACTGGCCCTGGAGTCAGGAGGTCCTGAGTTCAAATCTGGCCTCAGACACTTAACACAAAAACTAGCTGTGTGACCTTGGACAAGTCACTTAACCCCAATTGCCCTCCAAAAAGAAGGAAAGAATATACACAAATATGTATTTATTAGGTACTAATTAGTCTACAAAATAGAATATAATCAGGGCAAAAGAGAAATACAAAGTACTATAAAAGTTCTGAGACAAGAGAGGTCATTTTGGGGGCTGTTAGGTGGAACAGTGAATAGAGCACTGGCCTTGGAATCAGGAGAATCTGAGAGCTCAAATTCAACTTCAGACACTTGACACTTACTAGCTGTGTGACCTTGGGCAAGTCACTTAACCCTGATTGCCTTTCAAAAGAAAAGAAAGATTTTTTTTTTTTAACTGGAGAAACACAGAGCTGAAAGGGACCTTTGAGATGAACTCAGTTTGGGAGTCACTGACATAGAAGTCGTGGGTGAAACCAGTCTCATCATAGAATGAGCTCTTTTGAGGAGAGTTGGAGTGAAATCTCCAGCCTTGATTTGTTTATAACTGGCTGGTATTATTTATTTGTTTGTTTTTTCCACACCCCCTTAACAATAGATAGCTTCCTTTAGCTACAGACAAGAGTAGTCATTTCTGGGCCCTTGAAATGAGGCATAGGGCTAAAACATGGAGGCTGTTCATGGGGACAGGGTGAGGAGGAAGGACAGGAAGGAAAGAGGACAATTTGCAGTCAATACACCAAGCCTATTTAATAATCAAAAGTCATGACCAAATCTGACCTGACAAAACAAACTCATGGGGAATCTTTCCCATAAAGCAGTTCTCTCTGGTCTTGTAAAGAGTGTATGTCTAGGACAAGGATTAATGGAGTAGTAGAAAGAAATCTATTCATTCGCAGATTTCAAGGTGGAAAATAGAGGTCATCTAGTTTAACTTTATTACAGATGAAGAAACTTGAGTTTCGGAATGGTAAGCTAATTTGCTTAATGTCAGTTGAAAAGACTGGGTGGGTGTATGTAGTATAGTAGTTCTCAGTTGGTGGTTCTCAAACCCAATCCCAAGATGTTCATGCTAAAAAATTCTTTAGTGCTGCCTTAAGCAATAAATAATTGCTCAATTGTCTTCAGCTAAAATTTTCCTCTGTGAAAACAAGCATGTGCACGTCTGAAGAATTTTGTTTGTTTCTATAGCAATTTGGACACATCATGAGTTAAGGGCAAAAGTTACTATTGTATTTATTGTAAGCCCTTAATGAACATCTAAAAGAATATCATGAGTGGTATATTAAATTACCCTAGGGGTTCACAATACATTTATTTTTGTTGTTAAAAGAGGTTCAGAGAATAGAAACCCAGAAAGTTGGGAATCATTGGTAAAGCCAAGAGAATACTGGTGTTGGAGTTAGGAATCCCTAGTTTCAAATCCTGCGTCTGATATTTTAGCTAGGTGTCTAAGGCATGCCACTTCATCTTTTTGAGCCTCAGTTTCCTAACCTGTCAAAGGAGGAGGTTGGACTACTTCAGTGGTGTCTAACTCAAATATAAAGGAAGGCCACTAACCATACACAAACATACTTGTGGGCTGCTCCTTAACCCAGTTTAAAAATGTAAGGGTATCTATGTTTTATTATTTTATTATGATGATGATATGTTATTATTATTTTAATTTCTTTTCCTAAATATTTCCCAATTAAATTTTAATATGATTCAGGCAGTATGTTTGACTCCTCTGGACTAGATGGCCTCAAAGGTCCTTCCCAGATCTCAATCTATGATCCTGTGATATAGATAGATAGTAAGGCTAAGAACTAGGATTCAGATCCAGGATTTCTGACTTAAAAGCCAGCACTCAATTCACAACACCAAACACGTGAGAGCATCACAAATAATAAAGCAGGAGAGTTGATAAAGGGTTGGACTTGGAATCAGGAAAGCCTGGACTGAAATCCCACCTCAGACGTTTACTGGCTGTGTGACCCTAGGCAAGTCATTAAACTTCTCTGTGCTTCAAGTTTCTTCATCTGTAAAATGGGGACAAAAATAGCACCTTCTTTACAAGGTCATTGAGAGACTTAGAAATAGGCTTCTAGATTTAGAGATGGGAGGGATCTGAGAGGCTCATTTTACAGATGAGGAAACTGAGGCTGAGAAGGATTAAGTGATTTGCTCAGAGTCACACAATCTAGTTTCTGTTGTGAGATCTGAACGCAAGTCAGCCTGCTCCCATGTCCAGGTCTGTACACATCCACCATACTGATGCCTAGCAGCAAATGTTTGTGTACAGACCCATGCAGCAGACAGTTCAGCACTTGAAGGCAGAAGATTCAAGATTTAGCCCCAGCTCTCTCAAGAACTAGCAGTGTGACCTTGGGTGTCACTTCATCTCTGGGATTTTGCTTTCCTTATTTTTAAAATACAATCAACCTTAAAAAAACATTTTGTTTCTCAAATAGAAGCTCACGGGGCTATTCAGTAGTACTTTCTGGCAAGATAGAAAGCTAAGTCTTCTTCCCTCCAAATCTGACACTCTTATCCATCAAGGAAATCATATATTCAAAGCACTTTACAAACTTTAAAGCAGGAGTTTTACATCTTATTTTGTGTCATGACCCCAGGGATGTGCTGCTAAATACTTAAGAACAGACTCTGGTGGAGGGGGGTGAAATGTAAGCATAATATTATATATTTGATTATATATCTGACATATATCAAATATGTGATATTTGATATCACTTTTGTGATATTTAATATTTTCTCTATCACTTTCATCAGCCTAGAAATCATTCAATCAGGCCATGATTTGCAGACTTCTACATTTCTGAAGTCTAAATGCACATACTGAAAATTTAGCACGAGCTGGTTGAAGCTGGCTCCAGCATACCCTTGCGTCCTTCCAACCCCTTTCTCAGAATAATGTTTTTCAATGCACAAAATAAAATACATAGGATTACAAAGAAAACCAATTATGTTGATATATACATATATTTATCAAATATTTATTATATATAATATTCATTTTAAAATTTATGTATGTATATATGTATGTGTGTATACACACACATTCAAGTTCATGATTCCCAAGTGTAGAGCCCCTGCCTCAGATACATATTATCTTACTACTAGTAATAATAGAAACATTTACACAATAACATTTTAAGGTGTGCAAAATGCTTTACAAAGATTATCTCAGCTTATCCTCACAATATCCCCTAGAGGTGTTAATTATTATTGAGAATTGAGGATGAAGAAGAACTAGGACTGAAAGAAATTAAGTAACTTGCCCCGGGTCACAGAACCCATAGGATTTGAACTTGGGTCTTCCATTCTCCCGATCCAGAGCTCTAGCTACCGCGATATCTTCTCCCGACTCGGTGGAGATAAGTGGGCCGCCTAAGTGCCCAGCCTCCTAGGAAGAGGGGAGAGGGGAGAGGGCAGCAACTTCCCCGGGGATGGGGAGCAGGATCGGGAGGGGGGTGGGGGGAAGGAGAGGTGATCTCTGCGCGCGCGCGTACCCAGACTGCCCGCAGAGGGCAGCACAGGCAGCGGAGATGCCTGTCTCGCCTCGGCTCCACCCCTAAAGCCTCCGGCCGGGAGTCCCGCAGCAAAACCGGGCTGAGTTAGGAGACAAAGCCACACCCAGCCCTCTGCGGCGGGTGAGCTGGTGGTGCGCTTCCTTCTCCGGGTGAATCACACCATCGGCAAGCAGGCTAGCAGCACCAGGTCCAAACCTCCCTGGCGTACCCCTGCTCCTCCCGCCTGCAGCCTGCCTCTCCTCCTGGACATCCCCGGCGCCTTCTGAGCCCCATTTCCCAGGCCGTGGCAGCAGCCCAGGACCGGAGCCATGTCGGGCATCGCGGCCAAAGTGCTGAGAGATCGGGAGGCGGCGTCCGGCCTGGGCACTCACGAGCTTGCAGTCAAATACCTCAACCAGGACTACGAGACACTTCTCAACGAATGCCTTGAGGAGGGCAAACTCTTCCAGGACCCTTCCTTCCCGGCCGGTGTATCTTCCCTGGGGTTCAAGGAACTGGGACCACACTCGAGCAAAACTCAAGGCGTCGTCTGGAAGAGACCCACGGTAGGCAGTGTACTGACAAGCTGTTCTGGGTGGGGTGGGGTGGGGAAGCTGTGAGAGCAGGGAGAGAGGACCGAAATCCCCCTGTCCCCCAGCAAAGCCTGAATTAGAAAGTAAGTGCCAAGGGGTCAGTCTGTATGCCAGTTTGTATCTCAACTTGGTATTGCCCCCCAAAGCCTAATCTGGGACTCTGCGTACAGTAAGTAATACGTGTTTATTAAATGGTTTTGGATTGAACTAAAGCGAATTGAAATGAATCATCATCCATCCACAGGAGATAGTACTAGCCCTGTTAGCTGACACTGTTAACTAAAACACTGTTAGCTGCTCTGAGTAACGAGAAAGGCAGAAAGGGTGGTGTGGCTTAGGCCCAGGGAAATAGAAGCAGAATCCAGGCGGAAGGAGATGGGAATCTCTCAGGAAAGAATCAGCTGCTCCCTTCTAAAGAGCAGCCAACCAGAGTTCAGCTTTTCCGAACATCTGGCCTGCTTACTCAAGGAACTGAGGTTACTCAGTGCAAAGGACTTGTAGGAGGGTCCCTCGGGGGACCCTGGATTCCAGCAGGCTTGGAACACATGTAGTCTTTCCTGCCCACACACAATACAGAGCAAGATTTTCCAGGGCAGCCTGGCTGTCATCACAACTCGGCATCAGCAGAGTCAACATTAATCAGTAGAAATCTGACAAAGACCAGGGATAACTGTCTCCTCAGAGATCTGGGATACCCTGTTGTGGGTCAAAGTCTGGAGAGAAAGGAAGAATGGACCCTGAGAAGCAAATATTTGAGGAGCCGTGTAGCTTGGTGCACTGTAGAAAGAGCTTGGGAGGAGGACTGAGGAGGAGCTGGATCTAGTCCGGTCTCTGCCCCTAACTAGTTGGGTACAACAGTGTCTCTGGGCCTCAGTTTCCTCATCGGCAAAATTCATTTTATTTCTATACAGAAAGTATTTTATTTCTCCAAAGAAAGTCAACTGAGCTATCCGGTAGTACTTTAACTGGAGGTAAATTGTGGGAAGGAGGAGATACTCCAGAGGACTCATTTTCATGGTCAGCCCCACTACCTCAGACAGCCAAGTCTGAGGCTTCTCTCTAATACTGCCTCTTTTGCCAAGCCTCCCATTTCACACGCGCATAAACTTAGAGAAGACCCAAGGCCAGCAGACAGACAAGCTGGTCCTTGGACATTTTCTGCCTTCCTGGTAGAGATGTCTATGCGTATTCGACAGGTGCACCTTGGAGGGGGGGGGTGCAACGTATTGGCCCTCTGCTTTTGAATTGTTCAACAGTCTGTTTACCAGAGCTGAATGAGGAATTTGGGGAAATCCCTCTTTAAAATGATTGAAAGATGAGTGAAAAAGTGATTGCTGTTGCTGTCTTATATCCTCTCACCTGTGCTTTTCCCTTGACTCATTTTCTCATTTTTCCTACAACATTTGTGAATATAACAGAGATTAGCTGTTTATTTTGGTCGCAATGAAAAACGTTTCTGAAAATACATGGAGTAATTCTTAACAATAAGAGCCAAATCTACAACCAGCATGGGGCAACTGTACCCCTAATGCTGACATGGGGAAGTAGAGAGAGGAGTTAGGAGAGAGTGTGATTCCCCCACCTCCCCTAGGAAGTTTCCCAGCTTTAGCTATCTACCAACTGGCTTCCTCCCTTGACCTCAAGGCAGCTACCTGTCCCCATGGAGTTCATCATGCCCTTTTGTGCCCTTCTGGGGGCCACTTCTCACCCAGACTCTGGGTCTCCAGTTAGTTACCTAACATGTGGCACAATCCTGGAGATCAGTGGGGGATCAGTCACAAAGCAGCTGCCCCTGACTGTACCAGTGGCTATAGACTATGCCTCATAGTAAGCAACCCTAATGCTTCCGCAGTCACTGTTTTCCTCTGCCCTTACTTTCTCCCGCACCCTTTGATGCCCTTCTTCTGTTGTGGTCTAGTGGTGAGGTCACTAGATTTAGAATCAGAGATCTGAATTCAGATTCTGCTTCTGCTATTTACTACCTGGTTAACCTTGTATGAATCACGTAACTAGGCCTCAGTTTTCTCATCTGTGTAAAAAACAAAAAAGCTATGGGTGGTACAATGGATAGAGTACTGGGCCTGAAGTCGGGAAAACTCATCCTCCTGAATTCAAATCTGGCCTCAAACACTTCCTAGTTGTGTGACCCTGGGCAAGTCACTTAACTCTACTGGCCTCAGTTTCCTCACGTGTAAAATGATCTGGAGAAGAAAATGGCAAACCACTCCAGTATGTTTGCCAGGAAAACTCCAAATGGGGCCATGAAGAGTCACACAAAACTGAAACAGTTGAATAAAAAAGAAAGAAAGAAAAAGAAAGGGTTGGACGAGATGACTTTCAAGGCATCTTCTAGAGCTAACTCTAGAATCCCTGATCTCTTTTTCAGATTCCTTCCATTTTATGGGTCTCACTGAAGCCTATCTCACCCTCCCCAAGTCTGGCTCCTCCTTTCACACCCCTTGACACACCAGGCTGGGAAGAGGAGTGGCCACCTTTCCTTCATCTCCACCGCTACTTTCAGATCCTCCCTTTGCCAGTCTCACCCAGCAACCACTCTTTGTCCTTTCAAGTCCACTCCATCCTGTCCAAAGTCCTTGTTGCTGTCCTCTGTGGACCTCCAAGTCACTTTCCCTCTTGCCCAATAAATTCACTGTGGGACTCAGTCTGCCTCCTCCACCTCAGTCCCTGCCCCTTTGGAACACCCTGGCTTTGCACAGTTCCTCAGGCTTCTCAGCTCCCCTGACATTGTCTCCAGTCAGAACCCTGCATAGAGATGAGAATACCTCAAATGCCATACCTTACCACCCCACCCAGGACCAGCCTCAGCTCGATTAAACTGACCCTGGGTGCTAAAATTCCTATGGAAAGCTTAACAGGCTGTTTTTACACCATGCTTCTAGTTATAAAGTAACTAGTTACACATTGTGACGAATGAAAAAACCCAAGAGACAGAATTTCTGGGTAATTAATAATCAATTTATTAATTAGACTAATAATCAATAAATTCAATGGCTTCTTTCAGTAACCAAAGGACCTCCTTCCTTAACCCTCCTCCCCCTGCCACCCCCCTTGGAATCACTGAATGCTTTAAAGAGCTTTGTGAAAGGGAATGCCCTGGGAAGTGAAAATAAATTCTGATTGGTGGACATTTAACGAAGTAGTGGACTAGAAGTCTTCAGCTCTTCCTGCTGAGAAGGTGGCTTAATTATGGCATTTAGCTGCCTCTGACATGCTGGACAGGAGAATACATTTCCATCCAGAGAACTCTGGTTGGTTTTCTCCTTGAGGTGGGTCACCCTCAATTCTAATAGAGAATAAGGACAGATCTGTTATTCCTGGGGCAATAACTTGCCCAAACCGGATTCTGTTTACACTCTCATCAATTAGTCATGTCCTTCAGAGACTGACTGAACTTCTAGACTGCCTGAGCTCTAAATGGGGAAATCAAAAGCCTGTATCCTAATTAACAATGGGATACTAATGTAAGAGAAATAATAATTTCTCTCAACTATACATATATATACATACATACATATACTTATATATGTATATATATGTATATATGCATATTGTGTGTATGTGTATATATATTCTTCAGTACTTGAATGTAAAGAGATTTTCAAATAAGTCTGTTTAAGGGCAGCTAAGTGGCATAGTAGATAGGGCACTAACCCTGAAGTCAGGAGGACCTGAGTTCATTGACTTCAAACATTTAACACTAGCTGTGTGACCCTAGGCAAGTCACTTAACCCCAATTACCTCACCAAAGAAAAAAATAAATGTCTGTTTAGATGGATATGTGATCTCATCATTGTGGATAGACCTCTGAACTTGGAGTCAGAAAGACCTGAGTTTAAAATCCTACTTCAGACATTTATGAGCTGGATAACCCCAAGCAGGTCACTTACCCTCTCTATCCCACCATTTTCTCAAAATTGGATTGACCCTCTAAGGTTCCTCCTAGCCCTGACTATATTCCCATTAACCTTTTTCACACATTTTCATTCTGTGATTGTTGGCCCCATCTTATTATGACTCCTCCACAGAGTGTCTAGAAGCCTGTCATTCTGGAGGCCTTCCTCTAGGTCTTTCAATATCTGACAAATAACAGGACAGCACTTGGGTTATCAGTCTGATATCTCTTGTTCTCTCTTACTGCCTTCTCTAATCATTGATAAAGCAACTGTCCTTAATTGTGTCTTTAACAGCTCTTCTTGTGTGCACATCATGATTAATAATAATGTGCTTAATCCTACTCATGCCCACCATGCATCTATCTCTCTATAGCCCTACAATTTGGATTCTTTGGACAACTTGATGTTCCAAGATTTACGACCATATAGCATCACTGAAACAGTACTGTTATTAAGAAAAATGGGCCTCGTGTCAGGAGTCAGCTTGAGATCATTGAGTGCACAAGACAGTTGCCCAAAGACAATCCAGCTTTTTCTTTTTCCTTCAGTTTAATTCTAGGCCATGGCAGCTAGGTGACACAGTAGATAGAGTGCCAGGCCTGGACTCAGAAAGTCTTGTCTTCTTGAATTCAAATCCAACTTTGGACACTTACTAGCTTTGTGACCCTGGGCAAGTCACTTAACCCTATTTGCCTCATTTCCTCATCTGTAGGATGAGGTGGAGAAGGAGATGGCAAACTAGTCCAGTATCTTTACTAGGAAAACCTCAGATGGGGTCATCAAGAGTCGGATATGACTGAAATGACTGAACAACAACAGAATTTTAGGCCAAGCTCACTGGCAATCTTTAGTGCCTATCCCAGGTACTATCCATGTACTAATGACCTAATTCAATAGATTGTCCATCCAAACTCATATCTTAGTATGGATAATGAATTTTTCATCAGTTTGGCTTTTATTGTGTATGTTATTAGGCTGATCTATTTTGAGTACTCATGGAGGTCATTGGAGGGGCCCTGTGGTATTCCTTCTATGGCCTGACACCATCTGTACGCTATCATTTGCAACTAGTGATATCTGGAAGACCTCACCATCGGTAGAGTATTCTGCATTTGAACTCTCTAGAGGATATCCTTCATGGTCATGGTAAACACCCTTAGCTAGATATATCTCCCTTTTTTATGCTTTGGTACTGGTAATCAGAGGAACATCAAACAAAATTCTCTCAGAACTTTGGGTAAAGTGTAAAGAGAGCTGGCTTTGAAGTCAAAGGAAATGGGTTTAAATCCTACTTCTGTTTATTGAACTTGCACAACTTAGGCTAGATTTTCCTCATTTATAAAAGGAGAAGATTGGACTAGATGGCCTCTGAGGTCCCTTCCAGCTGTGATCTAATTATCTTAACATCTTTCCTGTTCTTTGCCTTTCTTTGTATCTCCATGTACTTAACACAATCCCTGACATGTAGTAGGTGCTTAATAAATGCTTGTTAACTGATTGCATGAGAAACACTTTGTTACAAGAGAATCATTAATGTTCTACCAATTCAAAAGCGTTTTCTTAAAAACAATATCTTATAATCTCTGCACCCTTCAGACAATTTTATGACTATGAAGATGTCTGCTTTAAAAATCATTTGCCGGCGGCTAGGTGGCGCAGTGAGTAGAGCGCTGGCCCTGGAGTCAGAAGGACCTGAGTTCGGATCTGGCCTCAGACACTTAACCCACACAAACAAAAAACCTAGCCGTGTGACCTTGGGCAAGTTACTTAACCCCGATTGCCCTAAAAGGGGCGGCTAGGTGGCGCAGTGAGTAAGAGCGCCGGCCTCGGAGTTGGGATGACCCGAGATCAAATCCGGCCTCAGAAAATGAGCACCCACACGTAAATAATGACTAGCCATGTAACCTTGAGCAAGTTACTTAACCCCAATTGCTTAAAATATAAATAAATAAATGAAAATCATTTGCAAGAGACTTCCTTCCTTGTTTGATGTTTTCATCAAAGATTTCCTTGATTCGTGGATATGTAGATCATTCTCATAAAGACTTGTCTCTCTTGATAGAATGAGAGTTCTTTGAGGGCAGGAACCATTTCATTTTTTGTTTGTTTCTTTGTTTCTCTAGTACTTAGCACAGTGCTTGGCACCTTAGTGTTTCAGTCATTTCAGTCATGTGCAACTCTTTGTGACCCCATTTGGGGTTTTCTTGGTAAAGATATTGGAGTAGTTTGCCATTTCCTTCTTCAGTTCATTTTACAGGTGAGGAAACTGAGGCAAACAGGATAAAGTGACTTACCCAGCTAGAAGTGTCAGAGACTAGATTTAAACTCAGGAAGTTGAGTCTTCCTGACTCCAGGCCCAGCACCCTATCTTCTTTGCCATCTAGCTACCACTGGTAGTAGCCTCTTAATAAATGTGTATTGATCAACTGATTAATGAGGAAGTAGCTATATGGCTCAACAGTTGCTGATATCTTCTCCATCACCTTTTTTTATGGCTAATAATACCATCAGTGATTTACCCCCAGTAGTTTGGTGTCTTGCCCTCTGAGAGATCTTAAAACCTGTTCCTTTAAAGCTTTCAAAGTTGTGTTGCACCAACACAGACTTCTCTTATTACCTGGTCTGGTTCATCTTCTTAAGTGCCATTTTTCATCTAGCACACTGTGTACTAAGGTGTTGGGTCCAAAAGTCAATAGCTCCATTGTCATCAGTGATGAGAATGCATTATAAAAATGCTGGAAATTGTATTCTCTTATCTATTTGTTCTTTTCCAAATATAATATTGAAATAGCATTAGTGACTGCATTTTGCCTCCATCTGTCATTTGTGAAGTTAAGTCTCAAAGTCATTTGAATTTGGAGAAGTTACAAGAATACTCTCCCTTCCCCAAAGGCACCCAATTAAAGAATCACATGAAACAACCCCTTTTTCCTTTCTTCCTCAGTGTTTCCCAATTTCCTCCAGCCTATCCTCACCCTCACCTTATTACCTCCAAATTCCCTCCTTCGATAAGAAACCAAGTGTCCTAACTCTTTCACCCTGTTTTTCATTCCCTCCAAACTAAATATTAACTGGATAAAACCCAAAGTTCTGGATTCTTGGCTACTGAGAGCCTTGAGCCCATTTTGTTTTGCAGCTGCATGCACTGCCAAATAAATCATTTGTCTAGATGATACTCAGTTTTAACTATAACATCAATCTCATCTACAATTGTCCTAGGAATGATTGGTCTTTGTTGGGTTTCACCATAAGCTTTCTGATGCCCTCCATCTTGTTGAGTAAATAATGCAAATATTATCATCCCTACTTTACAGTAAAAGAAACTGATGGTCAGAGAGATTTAAGTGACCAAGATCACCCAAGAAGGAAGTGGAAAAGCCAAACTTCAAACCCGGATTCTTTTACTTCAGTTCCACAGTTCTTGGTACTATATCCTGCTTGCCTAGCAAGCTGAGTCTGATAAACACAATGTTTTATTATAAAGAGGCTGCCAAAATCAGGGGCCAGTTCACTCACTCAGCTAGATTCATGCTAGGCTAGCAAGCATCAGTGCAAAATTTGTTCCATTTGCCCGAGCAGTTAAGCAGCCTCTTTATCCTGTCATCACCAGCAACAACCAAATGTAGGTTTTCCCCTGATGAACTGATTGTGCAAAAGGAAGCAAATGTAGAATGTGATTCAGAAACCACTTTCATGTGCTTTGGAAGTTCTCAGGGAAGACTGAAAAGGGTGTGAATGTGCAAGGGGAGCCTGCGATGGACTCTCTCTCTCTCTCTCTCTCTCTCTCTCTCTCTCTCTCTCTCTCTCTCTCTCTCTGTGTGTGTGTGTGTGTGTGTGTGTGTGTGTGTGTGTGTGTGTGTGTGTGTATAAAATTCATAGTAGACTCTTGGAGCCTTTGATAGGCATACCAGCTCATCCAGTGTTTCGTAATCAAAGGGCTAAGAGTAGCCGAGATTTAAATTCTCACTTCCTCTGGGGAGGCTCTGTTAAGGACCAGGAAACAGATACACTCTACTCTCCTATTAACGGATTCTAAACCAGAATCTCCAGAGTTAGAATCCAGCTCTCTTGAAAGATTCTCTTGAAAGACTGTTGTCCACAGAGGCTTGTCTCCATCAACCAATCCAACAACAGAAACCCATGAAGTATTGTGGATAGAGTGATAGATTTGGTGCTAGAAGACCTGGATTCCTCTGCCACTTACTAACTTAAGGGACCTTAGGTAAATTGCTCAACCTCCCTTGATCTCAGTTTCCTCATCTGTCAAATTAAGGAGTCAGAGTAAATGCTCTCTAATGCCCCTTCTTGTGTCTGTAGATTGGCAATTAACAAACACTCATTAAATACCTGCTCTGTGTGTGTGTGTGTGTGTGTGTGTGTGTGTGTGTGTGTGTGTGTAGATACAGATACAAATCTAGAAATGAGAGAGTCCTTGCCTTCAGGGAGCTTACATTCTACCATCCTAAGAAACAAGAATAGAATTGGTAATATCTCACACTTACTACTCTTTAGCGTTTGCATATCACTTTACAAACAGCAGGTTTGAGCCTCATAAAAACCCTGTGAGATAGGTGATATTTTTATCCCCATTTTATGGTTCAAATAACTGAGGCAGACAATGGTCAAGTGACTTGCCCAGGATCATACAGCTAGTCTGAGGCTGGATTTTATCACAGGTCTCCCTTGACTCAAATTCAAACATTCTTTCAACTATACCATGCACAATGCACAGAAAACTATAATGAATAATACCAAACTATACAGTATAGAAGTGGTGAAGGTATAAACAATATGTGCTCTGAGGGGAGGGAGATTAATAAAGAAAACAGGAAAGATTTCATAGACCAGGGAGGAGTTAGAAAAAATACATAAGGATTTAGGTTAGTGAAGGGGAGAAGAGAATGATTCCAGGCAAAGGAAGAGCACATATAATAAAAGGGACATTGGGAATGGGAATCAGAAGAAGCTAGACTGGCTTGTCTGGTCTGAAAGCATTTATTAAGTACTCACTGTATGCCAGGTGCTATGCTGCATTCTGGGGATACAAGCAAAAAGAAAGGCAATCCCTGCCCTCAAGGAACTTATATGTCAGTGGGGGAGGACAGCATATTAAAGTGGGGAGAGGGTGCAAGAGCAGATGGACTGGCCATTAGAGAGTCAGGATGAGAGCCGGGAGACAGGCGCTCCAACAGTTGTGTGACCGGACACATCACTTCCCTTTCTCAGCCTCAGTTCCCTCATCTGTAAAAAGGGATGACAATACTTACACAGCCTGCCTCACAGGGTTGTTGTACATTGTGGAACACTGTAGGAAGATGAACGTCTCTTTTTTAAAAAGTGAGCTATTCTTAAAGGGAGTGACAGGAGGTCATCTCTACATGAAAAAAGAATCCCCTCTGTAAAATATGTGTCAAGTAGTCCAGCTTTTGTTTAAAACCCACTCCCTCCCTAAGTAGCCCATTCCATTTGGGGGAGGGGGTAGAGCTCTAATTGGTAGGAAGCTTTTCTTTACATCAAGCCATCTTCCACAATCTCGATCTATTCCTCCTGATTTCTCATCTAAGTGGCAAAATGGAATCAAGAAGATTTGACTTCAAGTCCTTACTCTGACACTCACTATCTGTGTGACCCTAGACAAGTCACTTAATCTCTGCCTCAGTTTCCCCAACTGTAAAATGAACTGGAGAAGGAAATGGCAAGGCATTCTAGTATTTTTGCCAAGAAAACCCCAAAAGGGGTGTTTTATGATGGAAATGACTGAAAAGAACAGCAAATCTTACTATAAAAATGTTACCTATTGTTATAATGATGCTCTCACTGACTCTTTCATGCTGCTGCCCCACAAAGCATCTTTAGGCACACATCTGGCCCCATCACTCTTCTGCTCAAACTTCTCTTTGGCTCCCTATGACTTAGACAGTAAAAAGTTCTAATCCTTTCATCTCTCATCCAAGGCTTCCCATAGTCTGGTGCCACTTTTCCTTTGGGGCTTTCTTTATCACTTAGTGCTTCCTTCTACATACTGGAGGCTCCTGTAAAACTGAACTACTTGCCACCCCCCATGTGAGTTTCAGATTCTTGCCTCCGTACTTTTGCTCACACTTTCCCTGTTTCTGTAATGTTCTGCCCTGACCTCTCTACCTATTGAATTCCTATCCATTCTTTTAAGCTCAAATCATACGCCACTTCCTCCATAAAACCTCCCCTGGTCTCTTCAGTGAGTGATGATATTTTTTCCCTATGTCCTCATAGAGCATGTTCTCCGCATTTCTCCGATTCATTTATCATGTAATTTTTTGTACTAATTAAACAACTAGATGGCAAAGTGGATAGTGCATTGGATTTAAATGAGGAATACTTGGGTTCAAATCCTGCCTCAGATACTTATTAGCTCTATCACCCTGGACAAGTCACTTAACCTTTCTCAGCCTCAATTTTCTCATCTATAAATTTGGGATGATAATAGCACTTCACCTGTAAGGATCAAATGAGACAGCATATATGAAATAATATATAGTATATAACTATATGTACTATTTGTGCTTTGGTCATATCCTCCAGGAGAGGAATAAGCTCCAGGAGAGCAAAGACCAAGACTTACCTAAACACTGCATCATATTCTTGACCAATCAATGCTTGACTAAACTATTCAAGAGAATGTCTAGAAGTCCTGTAGGTATCATGCCTCAGGGGAGGATTTCCCATAAAGAAAAGAGAGGATTGGGGTGGCTAGGTGGCGCAGTGAGTAGAGCGTTGGCCCTGGAGTCAGAAGGACCTGAGTTTGGATCCAACCTCAGACACTTAATGCACACACAAACAAAAACCTAGCCGTGTGACCTTGGGCAAGTTACTTAATCCCAATTGCCCTCAAAAAAAACAAACAAACAAACAAACAAAGAAAAGAGAGGATTGGGGTGGCTAGGTGGAGCAGTGAATAGAGCACCATCCCTGGTGTCAGGAGGACCTGAGTTCAAATCCGGCCTCAGATACTTGACACAACTAGCAGTGTGACTTTGGATAAGTCACTTAACCCCAACTGCCCTCCAAAAAGCAACAAAAAAAAAAAAGGAAGCATTAAATAAGAAATTAGACAGCTTAATTTGGATGATAATTGGACCCTGGTGGGGGAAAACACTGGCACTAACAGGACTTTATGGGTCTTGTTCTCAGGAGATCTGTTCCGATCCTCAGTTTATCGTTGAAGGAGCGACCCGTACAGACATCTGTCAAGGAGCCCTAGGTAAGTGACTGAGAGACAGACCTTCACAGAGTCCTAAGAGTGGGGGGTTCTCTTTTCTCTTTGACTTTACAACCTTTACATCTAGCATTTTGGTTTCTCTTCCCAAGAGCTTTTCCAGCCTAATATCGCTAGTGTTCTGACAATTTTAGTGCTCTAAAAGAGCTGTGACTTGAGCAGTCTTTCCAGTAAAGCAGATCTCCATCCCCTAGTAATATCTTAGTATGCATTTTTCATGAGTTCCTATGTTCTAAATAGTTCATCCCCTGGCGACCAACTGTCTGGAGCTGGACTTCTTCAGTATTTGCTAGGCTGGTTCTCACACAGTCCATTGGCAGGTCCATACTCTAAGTCTTTCCAGCTTGGTTGACCTTGCCTTCCACTAGCATAGCCTTTGAGAAATTGGACTAAGCTCCATGCCACAATGAGGTATCAAAGTGGCCACAACCCACTAGCTAAGACATGGAAATGCCCAGATCATGGGGAAGATAGGTAAAGCATTTGTTAGGTGCTTACTAATGCTGTAGTCATGTCCCATTCTTCATGACCCTGTGGACTATGGCACATCAGTATTGTCTATGGAGTTTTCTTGGCAAAAATACTGCAGTAGTTTGCCATTTCCTTCTCCAGCTCATTTTGTAGATGAGGAAACTGGGGCAAACAGGGTTAAGTGACTTACCCAGGTCACACAGATAGTATCTGAGGCCAGATTTTAATTTAGGTCTTCCTGACCCTAGGCCCAGGGCTCTATCCACTGAGCCAGCTAACTGTCTCTAGTGCTAGGTACTGTTAAGTGCTGAGAATACAAATATAAAGAAGCAAGACAGATCCTGCCCTCAAGAAGCTTATATTCTAATGGGAGAAGATAGTACATAAAGACAAGATGGGAAGAGGAGAAGAGGGTACATCTGCTGGGTGTGGCATAGAGATGGCCAGGACCCAAACAAGATAAGTCAAAGCTGACCTATCAGATCCCAAGCTGGTTCCAGAGAGGAGAAGGTGGAGATGATGGGCCAAGTGGAGATAGCATGATGTGGAGAGGGTCAGGAAGTGAACACAAAATCTCAGAATTGGAAAAGATGTCAGAGGATCAAATTTGCCTGGCACATGGCAAGTGCTTAATAAATGTTTGTTGACTTGATCTGACTTGAATGGGTGAGGCCAGTATAGTCTGTACTTTATCAGAGGAAGTTTTTTCTAGGATCATAAAGGCACCAGAATGGGGGAACAGAGCAGTGGGAGGAATCTGGGATGCTGCTGTTATAGGGAATCCTGACCACTGAGTAAACAGAGCTCAGCCCAAACCTAACGACATCACCCACAGTCATCCCTCTGCGCTCTGGATTATCAGTCCAGTGACAAGGGGAAAGTGACTCACTATAGCAGAAGAGGAAACTGTATGTGCTCTGATGAAAGGAAGTTAGTACAGCATTAGATTTGTGGCTTTTACCACACAAGGTCACCATGGTATCAAAACAGCAAGGAAGCTGTTTATTGATCTAAGGACAGATGTTATATTCATTCGAGAAAAACAAATTCCATGGAATAGTTGAATCAAAAAGCTTATCTAAAGCCCAGCTCTTGGTAGGTTTGTTTCTGAATGTAATTCGTGTTATGAGTTTAATCTACAAAGGGCCTGGACACCAGGCTGTTGCTAGAGCTTCTTCTGATAAAAAGCCTTGCTCTAGTTGGAGCCGTGGGCACAGTAGGACTGGACATTCTCAGCTGTGACTTCTTGTGGCCATCGTTTAGCATACACATGGTGTCTGTTTATGACAATAGAGACTACAAGTGGTGTGGATGAATGAAGTGCATTAATAACAAAAGAGACACATTTTTAGCTATTAATTTATTTTAAATACATCTTTTTGATATCTTTTGCTTATACATTGCCCAGCTCTCCCCATCTATCCCTCCTCTACACCTTTCCAGAGAGTTATCCCTTCTAACAAAGACACTTAAAAGAAAAAAGAAAGTAAGAAAGAAGATGAAAAAGAGAAAAAATAATTAAAACGCATTTTTTTAAAAGTCTGATGTTATATTCATTGTTCCTTCCCACCTGTGGACCCTAGCCTCTGTAAAGTAGCAGGGATAAGTTTCTTCTCATTTCCATTCTTGGAGGCCAATCTTTATTTTATAATCTCATAGCATTCAGTTTTAATTCTTCAGTTGAGATTTTTTTTCTTTTTATATTCTTCATTGTGTATATCATTTGCCTGGACTGTTTACTTTGATCAGTTTACATAAGTCTCTCTCCATCTTTCTCTGTATTCATTACTCTCATTATTTCTTATAGCACAATAATATTCTGTTATATCCATGGGCTTGTTTAGACATTCTCCTGTCAGTGGGTATTTACTTTGTTTCTAGGTCTTTGATACTATAAAAGTGCTGCCATAAATATTTTGTTGCCTATGAAACACTTCTTTTTGTCAGTGACCTCCTTAGAGCATATACTTAGTGAAATCTTTGAGTCAAAGGGTATGGACATTTTAGAAATTTCATTTTCATAATTCCAAATTGTTTTTCAGAATAGTTGTATCAATTCACAGCTCTACCAACAATGTATTAGTGTGTCTGACTCTCTACAAGGCCTTTAATTTTGACTTTTCCATCTTTTGACATTGCTAATTTTCTGAGTGTAAGATGGAACCTTGAAGCTATTTTTATTTGCATTAATGAATTGGAGCATTCTTTCATATAGTTATTAATAATTTGAAAATGAAAGAACTGTTTGTTCATATTCTTTGACTTCTCTCCTGGGGAATTAGCCGTGAGCTTTAATCTCTTCAGCTAAATATTTCATTAGAACTATTACATATGCCTTGCTCAGACATATTATTTTGTTTAGTTTTGGGCCCCACATCTTAGAAAAGGCATTGATGATGTGGGAAATGATCAGAGGAGAGTCATATAGGGCATTTAATCCATGCCTTATGAATATCAGTTAAAGGAACTGGTAATGTTTAGCCTTGAGAAGAGAAGACTAGCAGGAAGATATGATAGTTGTGTTCAAGTATTTGAAGAACTGTCTCATGAAAGAGAGATTAGATCTGTTCTGTTATACTCAAGAGAATAGGGCTCACATCAATGGAGGGAAGTTACAAGAGGCAAAGTTAGGTTTGAAGAACTTCCTAACAATTTGTTGTTGTTCAGTTGTTTCCAACTCTTCATGACCAGTATTTGGGGGTTTTCTTGGCAAAGATACTAGAATGGTTTGCCATTTCTTTTTCCAATTCATTTTACAGATGAAGAAACTGAAGCAAACAGGGTTAAGGATCACACAGTAGTAAGTGTCTGAGACCAGATTTGAACTCAGATTCACTCCAGGCAGGGTACTCCATCTATTGTGTCACCTAACTGCCCATCCTAACAGAGCTGTCTGAAATTAGATGGGCTGCCTTCATGGTTTCCCTCACCCCTCAGCCCAGAGGTCTTCACACAAAGTCTAAATGACCACCATAGCAACAACAACAGCAACAATAATAAAAAATGACCATTATTTACCCAATACATTACAAAGGGAATTTTGTTTTAGGTATAGTATACAGTGAGTTGCAAATTCTTGTTGATTCTACCTCCACCAGGTAGAATGGCTCTGTTGGCTTGACTCTGTTCCCTTCTGTCTACTCCCAAGCCCACCAGAGTTTCATTACATCTCATCTAATTGATTGATATAAGCTCCAATTGGTTTCCCAGTCTTCAGACTCTCCAGCCTCCACACAAAGCTGCCAAAGTGATTTTTTTTTCTGAGGCCTTGGTCTGACCATCTCTCTCCTCTACTCAGGAAGTTCTAGTGCCCTGCTCAAGACTATCAAACTTAATCATTTTAAATGAGTGCTTTTATAAGGATCGGATCTTTAGCATAATTATCCGAGATCACTACTTTGTGATTTCATCTATGGCGTGAAGAATTAAGTCTCTAGAATTCTCATCCTTTCATTCTTTTTGCTGCCTCATTTATTATGAGCCACTTAAGACAATAAACCAGACACGACATCCTGATGCCAAGAAATCCACCTATTACAAAACAGATAACTTCTCTTGGTAGAACATTAAAGTAAATATTTAAGGACAAGTAATTTTTATTGAGTACTCTCAATAAGAACAGAGTTTATTCTGTCTCACAAGGGAAACTGTACTGATTGTCAAATGACCATCTATGAAATGGTGTTTAGAAAATAGGCATAGGGGGCGGCTAGGTGGCGCAGTGAGTAGAGCGTCGGCTCTGGAGTCAAAAGGACCTGAGTTCGGTTCCGGCCTCAGGCACTTAACACACACAAACAAACAAAAACCTAGCCATCTGTGACCTTGGGCAAGTTACTTAACCCCAATTGCCCTAAAAAAAAAAAAGAAAGAAAGAAAGAAAGAAAATAGGCATAGTAAGTTCTGACTATATAAAGGTACCAAATACAAAGCATACATACACAATTTCCCTTCATTCATTCTACTTTCCAGTAGGTGTGGAGACGTCTAGCTTGGGGAATGAGAGAAACCATTAAGGTATCCCATTCTAATTTCACTTAGCTCTAATTGTTAGACATATGACTTCATCCATTTCACATGAATGTAAATGTATAATGTAAGCATTCAGATGTACTTGCTAAATTTCCTGTGTTTTTAATGTGCATATCATTCCATTAAAATCTTTCTTTAAAAATAGTTTTTTTATTTTTTGGAGGGGAAGTTAAGTGACTTGCCCAAAGTCACACAGGGATTTGAACTCAGGCCCTCCTGACTCCAGGGATGGTGCTCTTCACTGGACTACCTGGCCGTCCCTAAAAATAATTTTTAAAAAAGAAGCCCTAGTGGTTTCCTCTTGCCTTTAGGATCAAATATAAACCATTTCACAATTTCCCTTCATTCATTCTACTTTTGAGTTAAACTGGATTTCTCAGGACATTCTATCCTCTATCTTAAGTAGAGGCTGTGTGCCCCATGCCTAGAATACATTCAGTCTTTACTTCCTCCTCAGAATCCCTAGCTTCTTTCAAAGGTCAGCTCAAATGCCTCCTCTACAAGAAACCTCTTCTGATTTCAGGTACTAATAATGTCCTCCCCCTGGAAATTGTTTTATATTTAATTTTCCATGTAGATGTTGTTTCCCTCCAATAGAATCTAAGTGCCCTGAGAACCAGTATGATTTCATTTTTGTCTTTGTAATCCCTGAACTTAGAACAATTTCTGGCACATAGTAGGTACTTACCAAATCCTTGTTGAGTGAATGAATGAATGTATAGAAGGCCCCTGTTGTCCCTTCCAACTCTAAAATCCTGTGAAAAAGTATAGAAATTTTGTCTCTTTTCCTTGAGGCTGGAGGTGTTGACAATAATATTGATTTTTGTTTCTTTGATGCTTTAAGGATAGAAGTGCTTTTCTCTTGACCCTGCAAGGTAGATAGTGCAAGTTTTATTATCCCTATTTTACAGATGACAATATTGAGACAGAAGGCTGAAGTAATTTTTCTAACAATTATTTAGTGTTTCAAATAGATCCTTTTCCTTTGGTTCTCACAACAGCCCTGTGAGGTAGGTGCTAGACTGGACCTGTAATTTCTTTAGTATAAGGAATTCTCAGCTGAGGAAAGTCCCTTCACCAATGCAGGTCAGCACTCACTTCCTTTGCAATTTATAGTCTTAGATTATTACCTAGAGCCCTAAAAAATAAAGTGACTTGCTCAGGGTCACAGAGGAAGGACTTGAAGCCAGGTCTCTCTGGCTCCGAAGACAGTTCTTTAACCATGATGCCATACTGCCTCTCCTGCTGCTCAGGTAGCTGCTATAGGATTATTATCCCTATTTTACAAACAAGAAAACTGAGACTCAAATATAAGTGACCTGCTGCAGCTACAACCCAGGTCTTTTGGTCCCAAGTTTAACACTTTTCAGCACACCAAGTCCAGGCATTACCAAGAAGGAGAGCAGCATGGGGAAAGTAACAAACTGATCGCCTTTAAATAATTATTTCAGCCAAATTATTTTTGTTATTAAAGTTAATATGCTGAGTATGAAGGAAGGAAATACCTGATGGGAGGGGGGCAAATTCTAAAACGATACAAAAAACAAACAGAGCTGGTTTGGGGCCACAGCCCAGAGGGCTGAAAAACATTGTTTCTTATTTTGGGATTCCTGAAACACCAGAGCTTATTTTTAGCAGGAAAAAATAAGTCTGTATACATTCTCGAGCTCTCAGGCATTACCGCAAATGAGGTATTCTGACAATATTGTTAAGTTGGCAAAAATGAGGATCACAGATTTAGACCCTGAATGGACCTTGGAGGTATCTAGTCCACTAAAAATTGGTGAATGTATTACTCAACCTTTGGCCCACTTGAAAAGCTACATCCTTTGGAATAGAAGTTAGATTCATTACCTGCTGTGAACCATCAGCCTCTGTCCTGAGGGACCTCAGTAAATAGTCATGAAAAGACCACTGAACTTTGAGTCAGAACCTCAGTTTAAAGCCTAACTCCTCCACGTCACTGAATGATAATTGGTCATCATTTAATCTTCCTCTGAGCCTCAGCTTTCCTATCTGTAAAATGGGGACAATAATGCTTCTTTGATAGACTTTTAAAAGCATTTCACATATATCAGGCATTCATGATTTCAGTGATGTAGGCCCTTTCTCCATCAACCTAGATCAGAACTCTGGAGACAGAGAATATGGGTTCAAATCCCCTCCCACACCATCTGGATGACCATGGACAAGTCCCTTCATCTCTCTGGATTTCAGTTTCCTCATCTGTAAAACAAAGAAGTTGGACTAGATGGCCTCAGAATATTTACATTTATTTTGATTTCTACTTATTGATTTGATTTATATTTATTTTGATATTTATGATCCTATGGTCCCTCAGTGACTTGGTAAAATGATTTTCAAGAGTTATGATGACTGAAAAATTCACCACCCTGCAGTTTAGGTGTTGATAGGTCTCTCCAAATTTGGTTCAGCTGGCTTTCAGATGAAAGACAGAAAATCTGTCACCAGGCCCATACTCAAAAGCCTTTCCACCTTGGTAGAACCATCCACATAGGCTTGAGGGGCTTGAGAATTTAAGGTCACTTCTTTGTTACTGCAATGAATCTGATTTTGGACTTTAGTGGAGGAAAGAAAACACTTTGTAAACTGTGAAACTATAGAAATACAAGCTAGTGATTCCCCACAACTCTCAATTGAGAAAGAAAGGTGTGAAATATTACAGGCAAAATGGACTTCTTGACTTTTTGTTCTGAGTCCTTTGTTTACATTTTTTTAAAAGTTGTATTGATGTCTTTTGTTTTTGTTTTTTATTTACACCATACTAATTGCTGGATACACTGGCCCTGTCTTTGAGTCTCCTTGTAACAAGGAAAAGTAGTTAAGCAAAGCTTCGGGAAGCACTGACCACATCTGACAGAGTATCTCACATTTCACACCCATAACCCCTCACCTCTGTACTGTAGGAAGAGGTGCCCCCATATCTCTCCTCTGGTGCCAAGATGGGTTGAGTACAATTATTCAGTGTTTGGCTTCATTTAGTGTTATGGCTATCGTGTATATTGTTTTCTTGGTTCCTCTTCTTTCATTCTGCATCAGTTCATTCAAGTCTTCCCATGTTTCTCAAAATTCCTCATATGTGTCATTTCTGAGATCACTATAATGTGCCATTACAGCCCACATACAACAGTTTGTTCAGCCATTTACCACTTATGCTTACTTATTGCATCCTTATTTCATTCAGTAAACGTGGATCTGTTTGAAGGCATTGGGGATATTTACCTGGAGAAAGGAAGGCTAAGTTGCAATATGATAAGTGTCTTTAAATATTTGAAGGACTAAAGGGTTCAAATCCCACCACTAGTTGTGGTTGCCTACTATTTGTATGAATTTGAGCCCTTTGCTTAACCTCTCTCGTTCTCAGTTTCCTCGTCTGTTAAATGAGGGAGTTGGGCTAGATGGTCCCTTCCTGGCTCTGGCTGTATAATCCTTGTAATCTCATTCAATCCTCCCAGTAACCCTGTGATGTCAAGTTATCTCCATTTTTCAGATGAGAAAACTGAGGCTCAGAGTTCTTGAGTGGCTTATAAAGGAGAAAAAGAAGAAGCAGAAGTCCCTGGGTGCTTGAGGAAGTAGGGATGGGATTAAAGGGAAGGTAAAGGAGAGGATGCAGGGGGAGCCAAACACAAAAATGTCTCCTTCCAAGTTTTGCCTTGCTGCCCACCCCATGCATGTGCCTGTGGAACCTGGTATAAAATAGATTAAAGAAAGACTCTGCCAGAAGGTGGGAACATGGCCACTGTAGCACTGTCCTCTCTCCCCCTAGAATTTGGCCTCTTCCTGTTATTTTAAAACATTTTCACTGCTAATAGAAGTGTGTGTGTGTGTGTGTGTGTGTGTGTGTGTGTGTGTGTGTGTGTGTGTGTGAAAGAGAGACAGAGAGAAGGGTGGGGGGGTGGGGAGATCTTTGCCTTTATATCATAAGTAACTTGAGAACAGAGATTGCTGTATCTTCTATTTATACAGGATGTCCCTAAAGTCTTAGCTCTTTAGTAGGCCTGTTATGTGAACAGAGGATTAGATTTACTCTGTTTGGCCCCAGAAGGCAGAATTAGGAGCCATGGGCAGAAGTTGCAAAGGGAAAAATTTAGGCTTTGTATTAAAAAGTTTCCTAACAATTAGAGTTGTCCAGAAGTGGCATGGGCTACCTAGGGGAGTGGTGGAGTGCCCTGCCTTAGGAGTCTTTAACCTTTAGTAGCTTAAAACTGCACTAAGACTTTGGGGACACCTTGTCTATTCCCACTGTAGTGCTTTGCATAATGAATACTAGAGAACAGTGAAAAGTAGCAGCTTGGCATAAACTCTAGTCTGGGAGCCAAACAACATGAGTTCAAATCCTGACTTTGATATTTCTTTTTGAGTCACTTAACCTCCCTGAAACCTCAGTTTCCTTATGTGTAAAATGGGGATTAAAAAATCCATGAACTACCTATTTCTCAGGTCTGTTGTGAAGATCAAAAGAGATACTATATAAGGCATATTCCCCGTCCCTTCCCTTCCCTTTTCCCAGAAATGTTAACTAAAAAATGTGAGGGCTAAGGGGAAAAAATTTTATATAAATGTGTGTATGTATGTAAGTGTATACACACATGTATATATTAAAAGATATATTGTGTGGAGATAGATATAGATATGTTGTAGTGGAGTTTTTTATGTACACGCACAAATACACACACACACACACACACACACACACACACACACACAGAGCCATTGTGGCTCTTACTTTGACCAGGCCTACTAAAGGGGACTATTCTTGCCAACTCATGGCTCATTTTCACTGTGGCCTCAGTGCAGCTGCAGACACACAGAACTGTCATCAGTCAGCATAAAGTCAGACAACTTTAGGCCTCGAAAGGCTCTTAGAACTCAGCTGTCTAAATCTTTCATTTTATAGACTAGTTAACTGAGGCTCATAGAGGAAGTAAGGCCAAGTAACAAATGGCAGAGGCCAGGGAGGGCAACCAGCACAGGGAAGGGCCTTGAGTCTGTATCATCTAATGACACTGAGAATATTCAGGCTGAAGAAAAGACCTGGAGCGGGGAGGAGAGAGGAGGAACATAAATAATGTCTTCAAGTACTTGAAGGCCTGTTATGTGGATGAAGGATTAGATTTGCTCTGTCTGACCCCAGTGGGTAGAATTAGGACCCATAGGCAGAAGTTGTAAAGGGAAAAATGTAGGCTTTATATTAAAAAGTTTCCTGACAATTAGAGTTGTCCAAAAGTGGCATGGGCTACCCAGAGAGGTGGTGGATCCCCCTTCCTTGGAAGTCTTTATGCAGAGTCTGGTAGACCACATATTACAGTAGGGATTTCTTTTAGATATGGTTTGGGGTCAGATGGCCTTCCAGGTCCCTTCTAACTTTCAAATTCAGTGACTTTCTGAGTTCTGTCCCTCTAACTTATAGTTAGCATAATTTTCTAGGATTTAGCTGGAAGTTCTCTCTACAGCAAGGCAATAGTTAATTCAAAATGAAACATCTGTCTGCTTTCCCAGAAGTTTCTGCTTTGGAGCTTCTCCAGATAAATTCAGATCAGGTTGCAGAAGCAGGTTGACCAAGGACCACATGTGCAGTGCAGAAAATGAATGTTGCTGGAGAATCAGCTCAGCAGAAAACAATGGTAGCTTACTCCAGGGAAGCTAGAGACCAAGCCTTACTCTTCCAGCCTTCACTGGCTCATTTTACTGGGTGTATACACCTGACAGAGTGCCCTGTCCCCTTCCAAATAGGGTTTTGGGATATAATTATATATCATCAACCTTACTCTTATGGGTAATTTCCACATGAAAACAATAATGAAGGGAAGAATAAAGCCCTAGGTTGAGTACCTCTTCATGCTGGCTATTTACAGTGCTCTGCTACTGACCACACTGACTGAAGCTGATTCTTGGGTCCTAAAAGATACCAAAATGTTTGCTTCCTGTTATAATGGCAAGAATGCTAGATTTTAAACATGAAGACCAGGTTTCACTCATTACCTGTGTGACCCTGAGAAAATTACTCATGACCCTCTCCAGACCTCAGTTTCCTCATCTGTAAAATGAAGTCTGACAAATTGCCCCTAAAGCTCTTCATAGCTCTACTTTTTTTTTTTTTTTTGCATTTTTTGGAGGAGGGGAGGAAGGCAGGGCAGTTGGCGTTGACTTGCCCAAGGTCACATGGCTAATAAGTTCTTCACAGTTCAAAACCTATAACCCAGTGACTGGGGGATCTCTGAGATTTCTTCCAACTTTTTCATCTATGACTCTGTAAATTGTGAGATTGATTCAAGAGTATCAACCACACAACCCCTAGTACTGGGGTTAGGATCAGGTTAAATTGAATTGAGATTAAAACCTGCCTGTATGACCTTGTCTCTTTTTACTGGTCTACAAAATGGATTTCCATAATGGATAAGACATATAAAGACATATATTTATAAGATAAATGGATAAGACATATCCTACCTAATTCACAGGCTGTTGGAAGCCTACAATGAGATCATGTACATGAAGTGCTTTGTAAGCTGTAAAGTGTTTTCTACATGTATCAGCTATTATTATTAGTGAAGAGGGTTGTTGATATTTCATCCTGAGAAGGCAATTATTTCCTGGCACTCCTAGAGATCAACTATTCACATTCCCCACCCCCACCTATCCCAGTCCAAAAATCAACAACAACAACAAAACCATAAGAGAGCAATAACAGCAGTAATAAAAATAACATGATGCTCTAAGATTCATAATTCACACAACATTATTTCAGTTGATCCTCATAATAACCCTGTGAGGTGAGTGCCAGAGGTATTTTTATTCCCACTTTACAGGTAAAGAAAGGAAGGCCAAGAAAAGGTAACTTAGTTGCCCATCAATTAAACCATAGAAGGAAAGATGTGAATCTGGGTCTTTCTGCCTCCAAGTCCAGTACCATCTGCTAAGCTGTTTCACTGCCACTGAATACCATAGGTGGAAAGAAAGTATTTGGGCTCCATATGTGTCACTAAGAACTTATACAAATCATAAATTTAAAAATGAGAATCAGGTACGTTTGTTTGCTAAATGCCCAGCCTGTGTTTTGAACCTTGAATCCAGGTTGAGATTGAACCACGACAAAGTTGCTTGTATTGTTTTGGTTAATTTTTTCAAAAAAATACATCTAGTGACCTAGTTAGAACTGGAACCAAACAGACAAGGGCTTCCTGAGATTACTGGACAGGGCAAAACCAGGACATCAAAAACAGTGCCTGAAATAAGATATCTCAAGCCTCAGAGATGTACATGCAAAAATGATCATTGTAGGTTAGATTTCATTAACGCTTTAAGGTTTACAAAGGACTTTCCTCCCAACAATTCAGTGGAGTAAGGGGGACAAATAAACATTATTTCATCTTAGAACTGAGAAAGCCAACACTTAAATAGGCTAGTGCCTGGCCACTTGCCACATAGCAGGGATAGCAGGATCGGAACTCAGACCCCGTTACTCTGACTCTAAATACACACAGCCCCAGTTGTCCTCCTGCCTCTCTAATAAAGAGGCCCTCAAAACCTTTACCCTTCAATCAAAGAGTGGCAAAGAGAAGTGAAGAAAATGGGGCTATCTTAATATATAATAACAGTTCCTTGCATAGCATTTTGAGGTTTACAAAGCATTTCACCAGTGATATTTGATAATCAGCAACCCTTGGAGGTCGGTGCTAAATAAAAATAAGTATACCCAATATGCAGCTGAGAAAATCAAGAGAGACAGCAGTTAAGTGACGGAGGCTAGATCTGAACTCAGCACTACACGCCCAAGTCCAGTGTTCTATCCATTGGATCACTTGGCTGTTTATCAAGGATAATCCTCAAAATGCCATGATTGGGAGAAAATGTACTTGAAAATTCTGTCATTCAACAGCCTAGGCTCTCATTCCACCTTTCTTGTTGTTTGTCCTTCATTTTTGAAGAGAAACAGTGATCTCACGAGTGATGATGTCTTGACTTGGGCATGTGAATTGGATTTAAGTGAGGCAGAGTTGCACAAAGTTGGCAGCCTCACTGCCTCTTCCAGAGTCATCAAAGTTCAGTGGCAGCACAAAAGTCAGACTATATTTGGAATTAGAAGACTTGGGGTTCAAGTCTTACCTATACCCTTTATGTAACTGTTTAAGGAGGCAAGGCAGTAGATGTAAGTAAAAGACCCCATGGAGCAGAGAATCTCCATTTTGGATCATACTAGGACTCTCATCATGATTGAGCCCTAGAGTATACTCAGGCAAATGACATTGGCACTATTGAACTCAATTTCCTGACACTTGGATTAGCAGGTTGTATGATATAAATCTACTGGCCAAAGTCTGTGGATTGGTCAATTGCTTGCTTTTTAGTTTTCAGCATTCACTTCTTTAAGATTTTGAGTTCTGAAATTTCCCCCCCCCTTCCTTTTCCCCTCCCCAAGATAGCGTGCAATCTGACATATGCTATACATATACATTCATATTAAGCATATTTCCACATTAGTCATGTACAGAAGAATTAGAACCAAAGGGGAAAACCATGAGAAAGAAGAAACAAAAAAAGAGAGAGAGATAGAAAATAACATGCTTCAGTCTGCATTTAGACTCCATAGTTCTTTCTCTGGATGAGGATAGCATTTTCCTGGCTTTCAAAAGGGAATATCAGTAACAGCTAGCATCCAAGTTGAGCTTGGCACACATTGCCTCATTTGATCTTCACAAATTTGTCGATTTGACAAATATTATTATACCCATTTTACAGATGAGGAAATCAAGGCTCATAGAGGTTGAGATAACTTGTCTATGATCACATTGCTTTTAAGTGTCTGAGGAGAGATATGAACTTAAGTCTTCCTGACTCTAAGTCCACCTCACTGTTCATTATTAGGTTCCCTTTTGGATAGCATATGACCCTCTCTCCTCTCATTCTGTCTCTCTCTGTCTTTCTCAGTCTCTCTGTCCCTGTCCCCCCCCTTCTCCCACAAAAATATAGTCAGAGAGGAAGAGGAAGAAAAAGAGAAAAAAGGGGGGAAGGAGGCATGGAGCAAAGAAGATAAGAACCAAGTAGGGGGTAATAGGGACCTTAGAAGTGATCTCATCGGACCCCCTCCCCCCCATTTTGCAGATGAGGAAACTGAGGTCTATGGAAGTTAAGTAGTTTACCCAAGGTCACAAGCATCAGAGTTGGAACTTCAACTCAGTTCCTGAAAGGCCAGGTTCAGTGCTCTTCCTACTCCTGAAGCTGAGCAGAGAGCAAGGGATAACACATTTACTGTGATCCTCCCTTTGAGCTCCCAGTCAATATGAAGAGGAGAGCCCTGGGCTTATATGGGAAAAGAGCATCACAACACTCAGACATCCGGATAAAGGTGAGGGTAGAAGTCAAGGCTGGAGGTATAACCAAGAATTTCACAGACAATAACAGCAGACAAATGGTTCTTTCAAGGTTTGCGAAGCACTTTCAGTATAGTATTCATCCCTTATAAGGTAAGTACCATCCCCCTTTTATAGATGAAGAGAAATTAGCAAAGCCACTTGAAACATCTTATTTAAAACATTATATAATATAATATTTTATAATCTTTAAAAAACGGATTCTTCTTTTGAAGGGGGCTCTGCAAAGTAGAAGGATTTAGGAAGTGTGTCTTCAGCTGACGTGGTGAAGAAGGGCAGTCCTCTGTGCTTTATTAAAAATAAAACCAACCCCCCTCCCACACACACACACCAACAGTGGTGCCAGGCAACAGGCCAGAGATAAGGCAGAAAATGTCTCAGAGCAGAAGGAAATAAGGTTTATGTAGCTCACTAGTTCCTCTCTGATTCACTTCTGTTTGTACATACTCCTTCATAGAGTCCAGCAGGCAAGGCAACATGTAGGACACTGCAGTTGGAGTCAGGAAAACCTGGGTTCAAATCCTGCTTCAGACACTTATAGAGGCAACAGGGTGTTGTAATGGATAGAGAGCTGGCGCCTGGAGTCAGAAAGCCCTGAGTTCAAACTCAGCCTCAGATATTTCCTAGCTGTGTGAGGTCCTCAGCTATAAAATGGGGACCGTAATGGCACCTACCTTCTAGGGCTGTGAGGATCAAATGAGTTAATGTTTGTAAAACACTTAGCACAGTTGATTTTTAATCCAGCTTGTGTGTCCTTGGTGCTTCTTCTCTTGCCATCACAAAGCTTGACACATAGTAGGTCTTTAATAAATGCCTATTGATTGAACAGCAGACTAGCATCCACCAGAGACAGGAGGAGAGGGAAGGCCCTTTGAGGAGGTGGAGGTCTATAAATATTCAGCATTGATGATAACATCCTCTTTGATGGATCCTGTCCACTTAGAGTTGGAGAAGAAGCAGATCTTCCCCCACCCAACCCCATATGGGTTTAAGCCTTAACTCTGATACCTGTTACCAGTGTGACCTTGGACAAATCACTTAAGTTGTCTAGATTTCAGTTTCCTCCTTAAAATATGGGGGTTAGTCTAGATGGCTTCCAAAGTCTCCTCCAGCCCTAGAACTAATCCTGTGAACTAAAGGCTAGGTGGCACAGTGGATAGAGTGCTGTGCCTAAAGTTAGGAAAATCCGAGTTCAAGTCCAGATTTAGACATTTACATTGTGACCCTGGGCATGTCACTTAGTCTCTGTTTGCTTCAGTTTCTTCAAAAGTAACTTGAAGATAATAATTGCACCTACTTATCTGTCTCCCAAAGTTGTCATGAGTATCAGATTACACTTAGCATAGTGCCTGGTAAATAGTAGGTGCTTAATAAATGCTTTAAAAAACCTTCCTTCTGTAATCCACAGACATTATCTCAGTAGATTTATATCCTCCAGCCTCTAATTCATATGACAGAGAATTGAGTTCCATATTAATGCCATTTTATTAAATTTATTTTTAACATTTGTTACTTTTGAGACCACCAAGCTTTTTGTCCACCTTGGCCATTTCAATTCAACAAACATTAATTTAAGCTGACTGTGTAAAAGACACTGTGTTCAATACCATGACCCCCCCCCTACCCCTGATGCAGCCTCAGTTTATTCACCTGTGGTGATAAGGGGTATTGAACTCAATGGTCTCTAGATCTATTCCCAGCTCTAAAAATTCCATAGTCTTGGAATTTTTGTGTTCCTTTATCCCTAGATGCTTAGGAGCTGCCCCTCACCTTTTGTACTCTGCAGAGAGGGGCAGCTTTGCCTTGGCTCCTACTAATCCTACTGGTAAACAGTGATATCTCTATTCCATTGTTTCCCAGACTGTAACAGTGACCAGGGAAAGGCAGTTTCTTAATGAGAATTAACAAGAGTTAATGTGTCACTATAGGATTCTAATAGGAAAAGAAGTCTGAAGGTGTAGCGGCAAGCACCCCAATATCCCCAGGGTAGCTGCCAATATAGGTTCTTAGATCTGCTTTTCAAAAGGAAAGCAACTCAAAATAGGTTAACAAGCTTACTTTAATCAAACAATAATACATTACCTAGTTCAGGGGGAGAAGGTCAGCACCCCAAACTTCAGAGTTACAGAACTTACAGATCAAACAGACAGGCTTCCAAACTGTCCAACCATTACATCAATACCAAATCACAGTTACCAGAGAGGGAAGCATCACCATCTGGGTTTTCAAAGCCGGGGGGCTCTCAACAACGGCTTCCCAGAGTCTCATCTGGTCAAATCACACAACACTTCTCAAAGTGAGCCCCCAAAGCAAAGCCTCTCCTCGGGGTTTATATAGCCTTCTCCTGGCTCAGAGAATGTAACAACCTTCTGGACCCACTGCCCAATCACAAAGTATCAAGGTATGGGCTTTCCTGAAAAACAAGCCTCCCACCACAGGCTCCAGGTGCACTTAAGCTAGGGGCAGGGAAGATCTTTAAATTTGCATTTCCATTACAGAAGGGAGAGATCCCCAATTTTCCTGAGAAAGGATCCAAGCATGTGACTGGAATATCCTGGTGCATCCTGGGCTGGGGTGTATTATCATTAATAGGTTTGTTGTTGTTCAGTGGTTTTTTGGTCATGTCCAATTCTCTGTGACCCCATTTGGAGTTTTCTTGGCAAAGATACCAGAGTGGTTTGCTATTTCCTTCTATAGTTCATTTTTACAGATGAGAAACTGAGATAAACCGGGTTAAATGATTTGCCCAGGGTCACACAGCTAATAAGTGTCTGAGGCCAGATTTGAACTCAGGAAGATGAGTCTTCCTGACTCCAGGCCCAGGGCTCTGTCCACTGGGCCACCTAGCTCCCCATTTCATCAGTAACTAACTGATAGCATACAAGACACTGTTTCCATCTGGGAAACACAGCATGATATAATGACAAAATGGATTGTATACTGTATTTGAAGTCAATCAACAAGCATTTATTAAACATTTACTGTTTGCCAGGCACAGGGCTAGGCCAAGTTCTTAACCTTTTTCTTGTTAAGGATCCCTTAGCAGTCTGGGGAAGTCTACAGATGCTTCAATAATATTTTTAAATGCATAAAATAAAATAATTGGATTACAAAGGAAACATAGTGAAGTACAGTTGTCAAAATGTGCTCTGTTTTGTTGTTTTTATTTTAAGTTCATTGACTCCAGGTTAAGAACCACAATTAGATGCTGGAAATACAAAGAAAGCCAAAAGCTGTCCCTCCCCTCAAGAAGTTTGCAGTCCAACAGAGGAGATTGGATGTAAACAATTTTGTACATACAAGATACATGCAGAATAGATGGAAGACCATGTCAGAGAGAAGGCGATGTCAGTAGGAGGGAGAACAAGAAAGGTCTCCTGAACCTGGAGGAATTTGAGCTGAGTCTTGAAAGAGTCTAGGAAAGCCAGGAGAGAGAGGTTCAGTAAGAACCCTCCAGGCATGGGAATGCCAATGAAAAGACACAGAGTCTGGGTTTGAGGAACAGGAAGAAGGCCAGTGTGACCAGATCATTGAATACATGGAGAAAAGTAAGCCATATGAAGGTAGGAAGGGGCCAGGTTGTAAAAGGCTTTAAAAGTCAAAGAGTAGATGTTCTGTTTGAATCCTACCTCAGACTTATTAACTGTGAAATGCTGGGCAAGTCAAGGGCTCATAGATCTAGAGCTAGGAAGGGCCTTCAAGGTTATGTAGTCCAGCCTCCTTGTTTTACAGGCAGGGAAGCTGAGGAAAAGAGAGTTGAAGCAATTTGCTAAAGGTTTAAGCTATAAACAGAAGAGCCAGGAATTTGGTCTATCTCTTTTGTCCTGATGTGTCTCACTTAACTCCTTCTTCCTAGGCTTCCTTATCTATAAAATGGGAATAAAATGTCTCTAGCAGTTACTTCCTAAGGTTATTATAAGGGGCAAATGAGAGATTGTATGTAAAGCATTGTATAAACTTTAGTGAATTATAGAAATGTCACTTAATAGTAGTAGTATTGTCAGTATCTGACCTGAAAGAAGCTTAACATAATTGTGATTACCCCCACACAGCTCTCTTCCTAGGGCTGAGAGGGTTCACTCCAGGCTTCACATAAAGACAAGCAATTCAGTTAAACCAAGAAGTATTTATCAAGCACCTACTATGTGCCAGGTGCTGTGTGAGATAAAAAGAGGTAAAAATAATGGCTAACATTTATATAGCACTTACTATGTGCCAGGCACTGTTGATCCTTATAACAGCCCTGTAAGATAAGGTACTATTATTATCCCCATTTTACAGATGAGGGAACAGAGACAAATAAGAGATTAAATGACTTGTCCAGGGTCACAAAGCTAGGAAGTGTCTGAGGCCAGAGGTGAACTCAGGTCTTCCCAACTCTATTCTCCAGACAGCCTATGACTACAAAGTTTGTGATCTAGTTGGGGAGACATGAAAAGATTGCTAGTAGTATCTACAAAGGCGTTAAATGATGGGTCTGATCAATCCCCTAAAGGAGAAATAACATAGGAATTCAGATGACACAGAGCATAAGTTCGGGTAATTGTGGCCAAGGAAGGTTTCAAGAGAGGAGTAAGGTTGTGTGCTCTCAACAGACAAAGAAAGTGCATCCTGGGTGGGTGGGAATACTGTGAGCAAAGATATAGAAGTAAGACAGTAGTGGCTAGCATTTGTACAGCATTTTAATGTTTGCAAAGTGCTTTATATATATATATATATATATATATATATATATATATATATATATATGTAAAATTTGATCCTCACACCAACCCTGGGAGGTAGGTGCTGTTATTATCCCCATTTTACAAATGAGGAAACTGAGGCAACAGAGGTTCACATCACTAGTAAGGGTTAAGAAAAATGAGAGACTGAATTGGGAGACAGTGAGTAGACAGTTTGGTAGGAATTTAGGGTTATCCTAGGGAACCATGATTGACAAGGTGGGAAAAGTAGGCTGGGGTCAATTTATGAAGGACTTGAAATGTCTTGGTAAGGAACCTGGCCTTGATCCTACAGGAACTATCAAAGGATATGAACAGGCAGGTTTCAGATGAAGAAATGAAAGCTACCTATAATTATATGAAAAATTGCTCTAAATCACTATTGATTAGAGAAATGCAAATTAAAACAACTCTGAGGTACCACCTCACACCTATCAGATTTACTAATAGACAGAAAAGGGAAATGATAAGTATTGGAGAAGATGTGCGAAAATCAGGACACTAATGCGTTGTTGGTGGAGTTGGGTACTGATCCAACTATTGGGGAGAGCATTTTGGAACTATGCCCAAAAGGCTACTAAGCAGTACCTACCCTTTGATCTAGCAATACCACTACTAGGTTTATATCCCAAAGAGATCCTTCAGGAACTATATCACGACTTCAGGTTTTGGGAAGGAAAGTGCCATGATCAAAGCTGAGTCTTAGGAAGTCTTTCTGCCCCAATTTCTAGTTTCTTATCAACAGGGAATAGTAGCAGGAAACAATATACCATGGGGAGAAAAATGCCAGGAAAAGACCATTGTTTTGAGATTTGGAGTTGGTAGAGCTGGTTCAGGTGTGAAAGAATTTACTTATACAGTTTTCTCCTAACCAAGAGGACCTTTATTGACACAAAAGCAGCATGGGTCTCCTAGCAAGAAAGTTAAGTGAGACTCTGATATTTGGGGAAGTTATGCTTATGTAGGTTTCAGCATGATGATGTAGTTTTAGAGGTTTTAGGGGGGTTAAAAGATTAGGGACAGGATGAGGAAGATGAATGACACAAGATAAGGGAAAGGGGAAATTTTCTGACTCAGCATGGGGGGGAGACAAAGAATTTTATGGTCCAAGATAAGGGGGAAGTTTTAGGGTATTTCAAGATAAGGGAAAGAGACTTCAGGTTAGAGAATAAACTAGGGGCTTCACAAAGAACTGGAAAAGCAACTCTTAACTCTTAGGGCACTGTTTGTATCCTAATCAATTAGCTCTAGGGTTTAGATGCTCTGGGTTCAAATCCTGTGGCAATCCTTTTACTCCTGTGGGCCTCAGTTTCTCCCTCTGTGGAATGAGGTGGTTAAGTTTCTATCCAATTACAAATACTATGATTTCTTTCTCCCCTCCCCCCATGTTTTCAGCTCCCTGGTCACACCTCCATAGCAGTCCAGAAATCCTTTAATTTCAAGAGAACCCTAGATAGTGTCCCATCCCCACATACATACATTCCCCTGCCTCAGGAATCTTGGATCTCAACCATAAAATGAATCCCATTGCTCTGTGATTCAATTTACCCATCTATAAAATGGGAATGGTGATATATATAAGTGTTTCTTTCTCAAGGAGAGAGAGGATCTGGAAACCTTTTATCAGTAAGTTGCCAGAAAAAAAAACAAAAACCCTAACTCCTACTAGAATGTAATCTACTGAAGAACAGAGTTGTTTTTTGTATTGTATTCCCAGCATGGTACTTGGCATATGTAGATTGTTAGTGAATAATTGTTTATCATAGCTGCTCTTCTGGTTTCTCCATCTCTCTAGGATTCTGATAGCAATCCTTTGGCATTCTCTCATGATTTTGAGCTAAAAGGGATGTTAGAATTCATCTGGGCCAACCTGCTCATTTTAAATATAAGAATACTGATATCCAAGGAGTTTGACTCCCCCAAGGCCATGAGCTAGTATGTGGCAGAGCTGGGATCTAGACCCAGCTTCTCTGAATCCAAAATAATGTCTATTTCTCTCAGGGTCAGCCATCTATCTCCTGATTGCCTCAAAAAAAAAAAAAGACAACCAACCTATCAAAAGTCAAGATTCTAATAATCCCCTTCCTTTGGTGAAGAGAGGAGGGGCAAAGGGGACACATTTAGAACTCTTAAAAGGCTAGGGTAAAAATGCAGAAGCAAATACTGATGAGAAACAATACTGTAACTTCTTAGTCCCCTGCTCCAAAATTAAGTTTGTGTTTAAAATCACCAACTCCTAGGATTAGAAGACTAGGATTAGAAAGAATGAAGTTTAGTTACCTGTGCAAAAAGATTCCTTAACCGAAGACCCATGTGGGACAGTGCATATATATCATTTGGAGTGAAGAGTAACTATTATTATTAAGTAACCACTAGCTACTTTTCCTACTCCTGTCTCCACCTTTGGGCTTTCTACTTTAGACATAGGGTCCAAAAACAAATAGGGAAAAGGAATCAATCCTGACAGTTTGCTAATTAGCTCTCCAACCAAACATTTGTTTAAGGAAAGAGACTATAGGTATTGTTTTAACGGGGGTTGGGAGTCTTTGGACTTTCCCCTCAGGGATCTTTTTGTCGTACCCTCTTCTGCACAGATAAATGGCAGTAGTAGAGATTTCCTCCTTGAGTTTTTCTCTTTCAGATGGTAGCGTAAAGGAGGTAGAATGGTTGCCCACATATGAGTAACAAGCTTACAGAACTTACTCAAAGGCAGGGTGTGGACTTCCTCTAGTCTAAGGCATTCCAAGGGGCCTCTTCTAGTTCTAACTGATCAAGGGGCCCTATTTACAGAGGGAGTCCCTGCAGAAGGGCCTCCCTTCCTGTCCCAAGTAGGAAACTCGTAGCTGCTCATGATTGCGGCTTGAGGTTCACAGTAAAGGCAGCCTCTGCCACCCCCCCCCCAATATATCTCCACCGCTGTTCTTCCACAGTGGCTGAGGCTAGATCTAGATAGACCTTAGAGACCAGTCAGGTGTGGGGAACCTCTGGTCTTCTAGGGTCTTGGGTACAACCTTTGAAATGAGACCAAGTTTTACAGAACAAATCCTTTTATTAAGGGGATTTGTTCTGTGAAGTTTGGATTCGGTCAAAGGACCGTACTTGAGGATCTGGAGGACCACATGTGGTCTCAAGGCCACAGGTCCCCCACCCCTGAAATCTAACCCCTTGATACAGAGAAATGAAAGCTGACATCTCTGTAGCCCTTTGGGGACTTACAGATCTCTTTACATATAGTGTCTGATTTGATCCTCACAACTCTGTGAAGTCGGTGCAGTTATTTTCCCTGTTTCACAGATGGGCAAACGGAGGCATAGCTTGGCCTTGGGCACATTGCTAATAAACATTAAGGGGGTGAGGAGGGAATCAAACCTAGGTCTTTCCTGGCGCCATGTCCCATGATGACAGCACCTCACAACCTTGGGACTGAGGATGTAATGAACTCATTCTGCTTCACCATGACTCAGGAGGCTTCTCACCCTGGAGGTTCACATCATCCTCTGTGCTCCCTTCCTCTGATTGGCTGGTTCTTCCAAGAATCTCCATTTTAAGGAAAGCACCCAGGTCAGCCAAGGCTTCCCTCCTCTCCTGACTCTTCTGACTTTCTCTGCCATGTCCTCCAGCTTCCTGGTACTTTTTCTCTCCCACTCCCCTTCTCACTTCCTTTTATGTGTTGTACTTCCTCCATTAGAACATAAGTTTCTTAAGGGCAAGGACTATCCCTCTTTTTTCTTGGATGTGTGTTCCTAGGAACAAATGTCTCTTGATTAGCATGAGATACCAGGGGATCTGGGCCAACCAGCGAGGGAGGAGAAAGAGAGGTGGGGGAGGTGGAAAGGTGCCACATACCAGCTTCACCTCCTTCACAGTTTTGTTAAGAATTGGCCTGGTTTCAAGCGCCTGATAGGACATCTCAACTCTGAGTAAACAGTTAAAAAGAGGAGAAAACAAGATTGAACTGAGACTGTAGCATTTTCCAGATTTTTGTTGGTGTGGGTAGGGCACCCTCCCACTAGCCACATGAGGACCTGCAGCAAAGGAGAAAACTGCTTCTTGGAAGAGGCTGTGAGTGTCTGTTATCTGGCTAATGTGAGAGCAGTTATCTGGCTAATGAGCTTTCTGAACCAGGCACCTTGCCAGGTGCCCATCAGAGGGCCTAGAGTTCATCTCAGTGGTAGGGGAGAGAGCAGCCTGCTTGTCAAATCCTTGTAATGGGAGGGCTCAAGAAGACATCCTGGTGATAAAGCATTTTGGCTTTGGCCCACTCTAGGCCAGCACTGTTCTTTCCCACCTTTCCTGAGGTTTGATTTAAAGATGAAAGCCCCCCACTCCCCCATGAAACATAACTATCATGGTTTTAGGACTTTATAGACAATAGCATAAAATTTGGGACTATCCGAAAAAATAGCTCAGAAAAGTGTCTCAGTCTTCATTAATTGCATAACAAAGACCCTCTCTTCTCTTTTATTTCTTTCCTCCTCCCCTATCCTAGGTCACAATGTAGGGACTACCTGTCCCTTCATATTTATACTTATAATAATAAGGTTATAGATAGAGGCTGTGGAATGGTGTCACCCCCAGTAGGCAGTATGGGACAGTAGGAAAACACTGGATTTGGATTCAAAGAACCTGAGTTTAAATCCTGACTCTCAGACACATAATACCTTTGTGACCTTGGGCCAGTCTCTTAACCTCTCCTAGGCAGTAAGATAGCACAGTAGAGCAAGCACTAGGCAGGGAGTTAGAAAGACCTGACTTCAAATATAGCCTCAGATACTTACTTATGTGACTCTGAGCAAATCAGTTGACCTTTACTAGCCTCAGGATCTTCATCTGTAAAATGGGGAGAGGGCAGCTAGGTGACACAGTAGATAGAGTGCTAGGCCTGGAATCAGGAAGATCTGAATTCAAATCCAGCCTCAGACACTTAGTAGCTGTGTGACTCTGGGCAAGTTGCTTAACCCTATTTGCCTCAGTTTCCTCATGTGTAAAATGAGTTGGAGAAGGAAATGGCAAACCATCCCAGTATCTTTGTCAAGAAAACCCCAAATAGGGTCATATAGAGTCAGACATGACTGAGTAACAACTAACAACAATAAAATGGGGGTGATACTGACAAGGGAAGAAGAGGTGTTACAGGCAGGGATTCCAATGACCAGAGTCCCTGAGTGGGCAGTCTGGAATGAATTCACAGGCTCAAGCATTCTGAGTCAAATTGGTAAAGGTTTATTGTTACACTTTACATTGGGCATGAGTTCTTAGGGAACCTGCAACCTTAAAGAAGTCATAGGTATAGTTTATAAAGAGTTACCATAGTAAATCAGATGTCAATTATGCTAACTAGGTGAGTAAGGGTGGAATTAGGGAGGAGTTAAGGAGTGGTCAGTGCTTAAAGGAACACGCACTTTTATTATCTACTGCAGGCATATTGCCCATAATTCACTGGGAAATAGCCCAAGGGGGTACTGCATGGAGGTGTGGTTTTAGGCTTGAAACATCACTAAGCCAGCTAGAGGTCAGGGCTAACTGAGAAGCACCTAGTCTGCCACCCTTCAGTGTCATGTTTGACAAGATGGATGTTGGGAACCTAGGCTAATGGGGATTCAGGGTGTGTATAATTGGCTGAGGAGTTAACTTACAGATAGTGCATTGAAGAATTCATAGGTGCAGCTGGCCATTATACTAGGGGGACATAACATTTGCCTAAGCTAAAAAGTATAGATGGTTTAGTGAAGGATTCATAGGTGTAGCTTGTTATTGTACCAAGCAGAGATAAACAGCTCATGAATTATTGCTAGGCAGAATGCTGGCAGGGGGAAGGGGCAGAGTTAATGCTCTGAGGCTGGGGGGCGTGGGAGAAGAATGTGATTTTACAGACTGGTTTTACAAATTGATTTTACAAACTGATGTTACAAACCTAGATACCCCAAGCACCCCATCAATACCAGCACCTGCTACACAGGATAGTTGCAAAGATCTAATGAGATAATATCAGGAAAGGACTTAGCACAGTGCCTGGCTGATAATAGCAATCATATTGTTCAACCCCTTCATTTTGTAGTGTGAAATGGGTCCTCAAATCACTTTTTAAAGACAAATTCTGTTGCAGGAGGGAAAGATCCTAATATACAAGATCCTGTGGTGGAGTCCAGAACTAAGAGGTGGTATAGAATCCATGCCATCTGATAACTTCTTTTCTAAAATATACAGTTTTTTTCTTAGCCTAGACCTGGATAGATAAAAACATACATACATATATTTATTGAGTTTTTACTATGTACCAGGTACTGTGCTATGTGCTGGTGAAATCAATACGATCAAGAAACAACAGTCTCTCACCACCAAGGAGTTCTCATTTTAATAAGGAAACTCCTTCCAGTGTCAAAGATCTATAACTTATTGATTACATTTAAGGCAACAAGTGTTTAAAAAGACAACAAGAATTTATTAATTATGTGCCAGGCACTGTGGTAAGCATTGGGGATACAAATGCCAGCAAAAAGAGGGATAGTCCCTGCCCTCAAGGGTCTTACATTCTAATAGGAGAAGGCAACACACAAGAGGGAATTGAAAATGGGAGGTGGGATAAAGGGAGAGTACCCCCATAGGGACGTGGTATTGAAATCTGGACAGTTAGAAAGAGAAGCAGGATGGGGATGCTGTCAGGCCATCCTAGGGCCTTCCCCACAATATAAACCCCAGGGAGAACCTCACCAATGGAGAAAGAGGCTGGCATTGGTGAAGAGACAGACATTACAGGGTGAGAAGACAGCAGGATAAATGGCAGTTCCAAGGGTGATGTCACCAGCTACTGAGGGAAGTCCCAGGGTGAGACAGCAGTTGAGACAATTTATTGAAGTACAAAAAAGAGAGAGATAGAGAGATGCCTAGTCTTAGAAAGGGACCTGAAGCCGTCAGACATTAAATGGCTTTTCTAGCCATTGCAGGACTTAAATCAGGTCGTCCTGACATCCAGATGGCCCTTTATCCTCTACAGACACACTGGATCTCATTTTAATTAATTATTCTTGCTTGAGAGTAGAAAAGCTTAGTTGTTTATATGCTGTTAAAGGAAACTATGTGGTGTCCATGCTTCTATGTTTCATTGCCCTTAAGTAGAACCTGTCACTGAACCCTATTTATAACTCCATTCATAGAAAAGAGAAGGCTTAAGCCCTTCCTTATTTTATCTGATGAAGAAACTACATGTGCCTGGATTTGTGAGGCAAGGAAGGCCTGAATCTCTGTCCCACTTTGACAAGTGATAACAAGATGTTTTCACTGGACTTCTGATTTCATTGGTATAGGAAAAGGGAAGAGAAATTGCTTTTCTTTGATTTCCTACTATGTGCCAAGCGCTGTGCTAAAAACACTTTATAGTTATCTCATTTGATCCTCACAAAGACTCTATAAGACGGGTACTATTGTTATGCCCATTTTACAGATGAGAAAATAGAATCAAAGAGAAGTGACTTGCCCAGAGTCATATAAATAGTAAGGATCTGAGGCTTAAATTTGAACTCAGGGATTCCTGACTCCAAGCCCAGGGCTCCATCTCAGTTGTGTCCAGTGGCTATATATGGGTAACACCAGATAAGGAAACTCCTATCAACACAAATCTGCACCTTCTTTGCACCCTGTGGTCTTAGGGAATTATCTGGAATGTTGCCAGGTTAAGTGCCCTATCCAGTCACATCGCCAGTATATACCAAAGGCAAGATTTCAATGAAATGATTCCTGATTCCGATGCTGGTTGCCTGGCTGTTACCCAGCACTGCCTTTTAAAGAATAATAATATTTATTGATATTAATAATTTGAATCAATAACACAAAACTTATTGGTCATAGCAATATTAATAATAACAAGATTCCTCTCATTAGTGCTTAGTTTACAAAGCATTCTTACCATTTTCTCCTGTGACTTCACTTATTCTTTCTCCATTTCCTCATGTGAAAACAGAGACTGCATTTTGTAGAAATCTTATAAATTCCCACCTCAGTGTTTTATAAACATGATAAAAAGGAGCATTTGATGTAGCCCTGGAAAGAGGAAGGGAAAAGCAGGCTCCCATCATCCTATGGTATGAGTTCAGATTCTGGACTGTACTACCTGCGTACCTTTTTATAAGTCACTTGCACACACACACAAACACACTTTCTCTCTCTCTCTCTTTCTCTCTCTCTCTCTCTCTCTCTCTCTCTCACACACACACACACACACACACACACACACACACACACACACCATGCCTCAGTTTCCTTATTTGTGAAATGGGAATAAAAATCCCCATGCCACCTCCCTCCTAGGTCTGTTGTCAAAAGAAATGTCTGTAAAATGCTTCATAAATGACAAAATGCCAGGTAAACGTTAGGAAAGAGAGAGAAGCACAAGCATAGACCAATTCCCTGTATTTTTCCTTTTGGAAAAGCCTCCAGAGGCAACAAGTGTTAGGACCAAAGTCACACTCCCCTTCCTCTCTCTGACAGAGCCTGACCCAGCAACCAGCCTCGTCCTGCACACTCAGTTTTGCAGATACAGTGCTGCCCTTCATGCTTTGCCTCCCTCCACAGAGCCTGGGGGGGGGCAGGAGTTGAAATGATAGTTCTCTGGAAATTTACTGAAAATCTCCCTGGGGTTGGAGGTCAAGGGACCCATTCATAAGATGTGTTTTGCAGCAAGTTGTCCTCGGAGGAGTTCCTGGGTGTGTCTCTTTCCTGTCCAGATCAAGTTTGAGTCTGTTTGTAGAGAGCCTGTATACAGCTGGTGTACACAGGTGTGGTTTTCCTGGTAGCAGAAAGAGGAAAGTACCAAACTATTATTCTTGAAACGGCGATCTAACCATTTACTTGCTTTCCCGCACAAAAACCTTCAATGACTGCCTATTGCTTCCAGTAGAAAATATAGTATTTGCCTCTCCAAGCTCCAGCCCCGGAGCTGCTAACATGGCTAAACATACCAAGAAGGTCGGTATTGTTGGTAAATATGGAACACGTTATGGTGCATCCCTCAGGAAAATGGTGAAGAAAATTGAAATTAGCCAGCATGCCAAGTATACCTGCTCCTTCTGTGGCAAGACCAAAATGAAGAGACGGGCTGTGGGCATCTGGCACTGTGGATCCTGTGTGAAAACAGTAGCTGGTGGTGCATGGACCTACAATACCACCTCTGCAGTCACAGTCAAATCTGCCATCAGAAGACTGAAGGAATTGAAAGACCAGTAAAATCTTATTAAATATCTGTAGCCCATAGTCCAATAATAAGTGGGTTAATTTATTAAATTTAAAAGAAAGAAAAGAAAATACAGTATTCACAGCCTGGCTTTTAAAGCCCTCTACAATCTGGCTACCACCTGCCTTTCTAGTCTTATCTCATACAACCCCCCTTGCTGCAGTCTCAGAGCCAGTCAGGCTACCCTGCCAGCTATCTGATATGCCATCTCCCACCACTGTACCTTTGTACAAGCTGCCTGCCATGTCTGAAGTGCACTCCCACCCTCACCATCCCCTCTTAGAATCTCGAGCTTTTTTACCACCCAGCTTATGACTTTTACTGAGCCCCTCCCCACGCTCCACCCCCTTCGTGGTTAATGCTTTATCTCTCTTGAAATTGTTTTTTAATTACATACCTCTGCACATGTTTGCTCCCAGGAGAAGGGAAGAAGAGAAGGGGAAGAGGGAAGAGAAGGAGAGGGGAGATAACAGAAAGGAAGGAAAGAGGAAGGAAGAGGAGGAGAGGGGAAGGAAGGGAGGAGAAGAGGAAAGAAGGAGAGGAGAGGGAAAGGGAAAGGAAAGGGGGGGGCTCCTAGCATAGTGCCTTACCCATAGTAAGAGCTTAGTAAAGTCTTGTTAAATGAAGGGGGAACTCGGAATCTTGTTTACCTATCAGTGGCTTCTAACACAGCAGCACTTAAACATAATAGGGCAGAATAAACACTTGCTGAATTGAATTTTTAAAAAGCAAGAGTGGAACAGAAACCCTCATAGAGAACCAAGCCCAGAAGAGTTGCTTCCTAAAACCAGTTTAAAACTTTACCAAGGTAATTTTTGTTGTTCACTTGTTTTCAATTGTGTCTAACTCTTGGTAACTCCATTTAGAATTTTCTTGGCAAAGATACTGGACTGGTTTGCCATTTCTTTCTCCAGCTCATTTTAAGATGAAGAAACTGAGGCAAACAGGGTTAAGTGACTTGCCTAGGGTCACATGGTTAATAAGTGTCTAAGGCCAGATTTGAACTCAGGAAGATGAGTTGTCCTTGCCCAGCGCTCTCTCCACTGCACCACCTAGCTGCCCCTCTCAATGTAATAGGCACAGTGAAAAAAAAAATTATGTTATCACTTCTCAGAGTGGGGCAGAGATTCAGGACTTCCTTACTTCCCCTACTCATCCTGATCACACGCATCATGTGAAACCCCTTCATTTTGGGGAGCTCATAAAAAACTCAAAAGCCTCAAGCCCTCCTTCATCTAAAAATGGCTGGGATTGTAAATAGAGTAACCACAGCATTCTGCCTGCAGATAACAAAAAGTCAGAATGCAAATTGTATTTATATCACTTCAGTAGTGTTTGAGGGGTCAAGTAGGAGCCCAGGAAGGTTCGGGGGTTTTAGGGTGAGGGCCCTAGCTTACCCACGGCTGTTCCTGTTCCAGCAGGCTGGAGTATAGAACAGCAGGTTGGTTACACTTGACCACTGATTTCATTGGTCATCTAGATCTGTACTTTTCTCTGCAGCTTAGTATTGGACAGCACGTGTGTGTGTGTGTGTGTGTGTGTGTGTGTGTGTGTGTGTGTGTGTGTGTGTGTGTGTATCATTCACTAAGTTCCGGGGGGAAAAGTTAGCACCCTGAACTTCAGAAAATACAAACAGAAATTACAAGCAGACAAAACATGCAGTCTGGTTTCTCCCATCTGCCAACTTAGAGTGCTCTCTTGCAACTAGTTATGATTGTTTGGTTGCCATATATAATAGCCTTTTCTCAGATCTTTGACCCATATACCAAGAACTAAAATAATGGATGTGATACAGTGCTATGTAAATGGGAATTACTATTATTGTTAAATTGTTACCTGGGGCACTGAGAGATTAAGTGACTTACCCAGGGTCAGTGAGCAGTAGGTGTCACAGGAAAGGATTAAACCCAGGTCTTCCTGAGTCCAAGTAATCACTGCAGGCTCAAACTGTCTCTTACAGAGGGTGTGGTGAACAAGATCCAGACTTCTACTCTACTACAGTTGATCCCCTAAGGGCCTATGTGTCAGTAGTTTAAGTGACACAGTGGAGAGAATTCTGGACTTGGACTCAGAAAGAGCAGATTTTGAATCCTGACTCAGATGCTAGCTGTGTGACCCTGGGCGAGGTATTTCATTTCACTGGGTGTCTTGTTCCTCATCTGTAAAATAAGGGCTTCAGACTTGGTGAGTTCTGAGATCCTTTCCAGCCCTGAATTTCTGTGTCTGGCAGAAGGTAGAAGGTTGCTAAGCTAAAGTTTACAGGCCTTCCTTAGCCTCAGAAAGACCTAGCCTATAACTTCCTCCAAACACATATATCCACATGTGCTGTATTCCCTGCTGAAGCCTCCTGGTCCTCAGGCTATTTCAGTGATTAACTAGAGGAAAGGAAGAGGAACAGCCAGATGGTGGCTCGCCTTTCCACCTCTCTGTGTGCACAGCATTGGGTGATAGGGGACGAGAACCACAGAGGAACAGGCAAAACTCAGCAAGAGAGAGTGGGCAGCCTGGCCCAGGACAGTACAGAGATGGCCAAACATTGGGTCCAGTGAAATCCTACACATGCCCCAGGGTTATTGAATCTAAAGACAAAAGGAGTGAATTTACCTGAGTGGCCTTGGCTGCTGTAATAAAAGTCACAGCAGAAATAGCCTCATCCTAGGTCTGAGTCATGAGGAGTCTACCAATTCAGGTATATGTGTTAATATTGAATTTTTATTTCTTGATGTTTTATTGATGTCTTTTATATTTAAAGGGCATCCTCTCCACCCTCTCAGCTGAGAACCTTGTATTTCACTGAAAAAGATTGAAACCATTCTCTGTGAGCTTCCTCTCTTCACCTCCCCATCTCACAAGTTACATCGTGGCCTTCTGACACTATCTCCTCTTTCACTTTTGTGTAGTTGTGTCCAGCTCCTTGAGACCCCATTTGGCGTTTTCTTGCAAAGATCCTGGAATGGTTTGCCATTTCCTTCTCCAGCTCATTTTACAGACGAGGAAACGGGGAAATGACTTGCTGAAGGTCACACAGCTAAAATATGTCAAAAGCCAGATTTGGACTGAGGAAGATGAACCTTCTTGATTCCAGACCCAGCACTCTCTGAGCTGTGCCACCTAGCTGCCCCTAGGCTATTGTCTCACAAGAAGAGGTGGTCCTTCTGCTTACCAAGGCAAACTCTTCCATCCCAGTCTTCTTAAGCAGATTTCCCCTCTCTCATCCCTATATTCACTTATCTTCATTCTCTCCCTGTCTATTGGCTGCTGCCCTACTGCCTGCAAACCTGTCATGTCCCCCCATCACCCTCAGTAACCATCCATCCCTGCTAGCCATCATCCCTTATCTCACCTAACTTTTGTGGTAAATTCCTTGAGAAGGCATTCTGCTTGGGTATTTCCCCTTCCTTTCCTCTCACACTCTTCTTAATTCCATGCAGTCTGGCTTCTGCCATCATCATTCAACTCAGAGTTCTCTCTTACAACTAGTTCTGATCTTTTGGTTACCAGATATCATGGCCTTTTCTCAGACCTTTGACACTTATGACAAATACTAAAATAATGGATGTGAGAAAGTGCTATGTAAATGGGAGCTATTATTATCGTTAAACTTGTTTCTGAGAGAATCTAATGCCAATATCTTTCTTTAACTTAGAGTAAATTTGTCCTTTCTGTTGCTCCTCCAACATATGCCATCTCATGACTTTGTGGCTGTTTGCCATGCCTGGGTTCCTCTCCCTCTGCATCTTTGTCTGCTGTCTGCCTTCGAGTCCCTCAAGGAAACTGGGGCTTCAGGAAATAGATTCAGTGACTTTCACAAAGTCAGAGAGGCAGGAAGCATTAGAACTAGGGTTTAATCTTCCTTGTCTGGCTCCAGGCCAGCCAGTTCTCTATCTACCATCCTAAGCTGTTACTTTTCACCATCCCCCTAGTATTCACAATGCAAAGCATTCTTGTGGGAATATATAGGGTGTCCCAAAGTCTTGGTGTGGTTTTCAGGTTGGACTAGATGACCTCTGAGGTCCCTTACCAGCTCTAGCTCTCTGCTCCTATGATTTCATTTGATCTTTACAAAAGCCTTGTGATGTAAGTGCTATTGTTAGTCCCATTTTTCAGAAGGGGAAACTGAGGCTCAGAGAGTGACTGATGAAGAAGAAAGGGAGGAAGCCGACAGTCCTGGATGCCTGAGGCCAATGGAGGAAGTAGGGATAGGAGGGAGAGAAAGGTAAAGAAGAGGGATCTGGGGATGCTTACCCACCCTGAGCATGTTTCTGGAGAATATGGTATTAAGCTATTAAGGCTTTGGAAGATCTAAAGGGAAAGATAACACACCCACACAAACCTGTGAGCAGTGGAAATTTTTTAAGAAGAAAGTGAATTAGGCACTTGCTGTTTGCATAGCATTGTGCTAAGCCCTGGGGAATAAGGAAGACAGTCCGTGTTCTCAAGGGCTCACATTCTAATGTGGAACAACATGGAGACGATTTCAGCTACAAGTCAGATGGAAATGTCCCATGGTCCTTAGGGTGCCTCCTCTTCAATGTTATTGCCACTGGTAAAATTCAGTTGGTTTTTGGTATCAAACCATTTGACGCTAGGCTGGAAGCACTGCTATTCCAAAGGTTCTTGGGGATGCTTCAGAAGAAAAATTCCCAAAGGAAAGGGATCAGTGCTACAGGGGCCCCTCAATTAGCCATCATAAACATTTATAAAGCACCTACTATATGCCACACACTGTGATAAGTGCTAGGCTAGACCATAATTTCTACCTTTAAGCAGGGCCTTCCTTCTGTCTATTTCATACCATATTCTCCATACACATGCTCAGGGTGGCTAAGGAACCCCAGAATCCTCTTCTTTACCTTTCCCCCCACTCCTATCCCTACTTCCTCCACTGGCCTCAGGCACCAGGACCTACTGCTTCCTCCCTTTCTTCTTCATCAGTCACTCTCTGAGCCTCAGTTTCCCCTTCTGAAAAATGGGACTAACAATAGCACTTACATCACAAGGCTTTTGTGAAGATCAAATGAAATCATAGGAGCAGAGAGCTAGAGCTGGGCAGGGACCTCAGAGGCCATCGAATCCAACCTATTTATTTTACAGATAAGGAAACCCAGGGAGGTTAAACAACTGGTCTAGATTCACAATTGCAAGTATCAGTGGTGAGATTGGAACCCAGGTCCTCTAATTCCTGAACCAGTGCTCTGTCCATTGTACTAAAAGTGCTATGTAAGTGGGAGTTATTGTTATCATTATTAAAACTTATTTTCAAGAAAGAATCTGATATCAATATCTTTCTTTAACTTATAGAGTAAATTTAAGCCACTGGTATATTTGCATTTTAAACCTCCTTTCTGTATGAGGAATAAAAGACTTTGACTCATAAAGGGCATTTCTGGTAACAGGAAGGAGGAGGCACTCTGATTCAGGCACCCCCTAGTCCAGCTATGTGTAAGTATGACTGTGGCAGACTAGGCTTCTACTTGATCATGCCTGGGCAGGGGTAAAGCAGGAGGCAGGATATAAGCCATCCTGGGAATCTGGGGGCTGGAAGGGGCCTCAGAGAATAGAGGAACACAGAATCTCAGATTTGGAAAAGGGACTTCAGAGGACATCCAGACCAGGTTATCCAAATTACCCTGGATCTGCTTCATGAAAGGGCTCTGCAAGGAAGGGGAAAGTTGGGTCCTGATGCTCTTAGCACAGTATATGCCTAGGAGAGGGAGGCTTGACTAGAGAAAAATGGAGGAAGAAGAGGAGTCAGCGAAGGGAATAAAGGAGGAGTGGTCAGTGAAGTGAAAGGAGAATGAAGTCAACAAAATAGAGGATATTAGGAAAGAATGAGCAGAGCCATAAACATCCTGATACCTGGAGCAAAAGCATAAAACCTACCCTCAAACCAGCTTTTTAAGGAAAATTCATGTAAGGGAGCACTTATGGGTTTCCATGACATGGAAGGAGTAAGGAAGGCAGAAATTCCACTGCTAAGTTTAGGGTGGGGGCAACTAGATGGTGCAGGGCTTAGAGCACTGGACCTGGAGTCAGAAAGATCTGAGTTTGAATCTGGCCACAGACACTTACTAGCGATGGCTAGTCAAGTAACTTCTATCTGCCTCATTCTTCATCTGTAAAGTGGGGACACACCGCAGAAGGAAAGGGCAAACCACTCCAGTGTCTTTGCCCAGAAAATCCCATGGACAGGTTCATGGGGTCATGGAAAGTCAGACATGACTTAACAACAACAGCAAAGCCCAGGGTGAGGAATACTAGGCTAGGGAGAAGCTCACCTGGGGTCTGGCTGCCAGGGAGAGAAATGGGTAGCTTCTTAGTAGTGGCAGCTTCCTAGTTTGGGTTTAAGGTGTGGTCCTGAATGGGCATTGCCTCAGTCAAACTAGAATTTGTTAAACCTTAGCTTAAAAAGGCTAAGATGCCCACTGCATCCTGGGCCATCTCCAGTTCTCCTGATCTATATCTTACAACTGGACCCAAATGACTCCAGAGGAGAAAGTGAGGCTGGTCACTTTGCGTGGCCCTGCCTCACTCCAATCCAATTCACTTACATGTCATGGCATCACTTCCCTGATGTCATGGTCTTCTTTAAGAACAAAGGAAAAATAACAGCAACAGCTTCCTGTTTTAACTAACTACTCTGGCTGACTAGGTGCTTGATAACTCAGCTATTTGCATACTACTGAAAGAGTCCCAAGCATTGCTTGCTTTTTTAGTGCCCTGGGACAAAGACTCAGTTGTTCCACCCTAGTTATGGCTCTGAGAAGGAATGACCAACAGAGTCAAATGAAAAGTAAGGAGAATGAGGACTGGGGAAAGGCGATTTTATCTGTTGATCAGGATGCTACTCATGATTTTTGAGAAAGTTATCTCAGTAAAAAGATGGAAAAGTTAGGTTGCAATGGGATTGGGGAATAAGAAGATGCTGAAGTGAAAACACACTGTTCTTGAAACAAGTTTCACAGTAAGAGGGAGGGGAAGACAGTCCTGTAGCTGCAGGCCATTGAAGGGTCAAATGAAGGAAGGCTCTTTTGAGGCAGGGGAAGGAATGAGGGAGTAAGCATTTCTGTAGTGCCTACTATGTTCCAGGCTCTGAGCTAAGCACTTTTTACAAACATTTCATTTGATTTGAGTTTATTTGCAGACAATAGGAAAAGAGTCAGTGGGGAGGGAGAGGAAGGTGATTGACAGAAGGCCTGGAGAAGGAAGGTAGAGATTATCCAGAGCATGAGTGGACAGAAGGGTCAGTGTTGGCCAGGAGAGCCTCCTTCCTGTGAGACAGAAAGTATAGGAGTATAGGGAAGGCCCAGAGAAGGGGAGATTACCTGATAAGAATGTGGGGTGGGGAGTAGAATTGGAGGATGAATAAATATTATTTGACAAGATAGAGAGCAGCTAGGGAGTGCAATGGATAGAGCACAGTCCTGGAGTCAGGAAGACCTGAGTTCAAATCTGGCCTCAGACACTTACTAGCTGTGTGACCCTGGGCAAGTCACTTAACCCTAATAGACCAAAAAAAAGACAAGATAGATGTTGGACCTCCATGCACAACTCTGCTTTGGGTGTCCTCTGGTCAGTAAATGGTCAGTAAATGAAGGTACAAGCAAAAAGTATGTGAAAGATTAGCCTAATCCACTGAAGATTTCAGAATTGTAAAGCCGTGTCTCTACTGAGAGGCAGAGAGAGTAGTGTACTGAAAGATCAGATACTCACTTGCCTTGTGACCTTGGGCAACTCACTTTGTCTTTATGGAACTCAGTTTCCATATCTGTAAAATGAAGGGGTTGGACTTGACTGGTCTTCTGTGATTGCTTCTGACTCAGAATGGGGCTAGCAGTGCCCATAAAAAAGAATAGGTTGCCTTTATGTAGTGCTTTAACATTTGCAGAGTACTTTACAAATATTTTGTTTGATCCTCACAACAACCCTGAAGTGCTATTGTTGTCCCCATTTTACAGTTCAGAAAATTGAGGTAGCCAGAGGTTGAGTGACTTGTTTAAATTACTGTCTGAGGCAGGATTTGAATTCCGGTCTTCCACACTCTAGGTCCAGTGCTGCACTACCTAGATGTCTTGTACCTTCCTCAAAGGGTTATTGTAAGAGTCGAATGAGCCCATGTATGAATATAAAGGGCTTTATTTGCAAGACTTAGAGTGCTATATAAATATCAACTATTACTATCTAACTTTAGGATCTGGTTACTGTGAAAACTCACTTCAGCATATCCCAAACTGAAGTTAGCAGAGAAATGGGGACAGTTTTCTTTTTTTCTTTCTTCCTTCCTTTCTTTTTCTTTTTCTTCTTTCTTCCTTCCTTTCTTCCTTTCCTTCCTTCTTGCCTTCCTTCCTCCTTCCTTCCTTTCTTTCCTTCTTTCCTCTTTCTTTCCTTCCTTCCTCTTCCTTCCTTCCTTTCTTTCTTGCTTCCTTCCTCTTTCTTTCCTTCCTTCCTTCCTCTTCCTTCCTTCCTTCCTCCTTCCTTCCTTTCTTTCTCTTTCTTCCTTTCTTTTTTCCTTCCTTCCTCTTTCTTTCTTTCCTTCCTTCCTCTTCCTTCCTTTCTTTTTTCCTTCCTTTCTTCCTTTTTCTTTCTTTCTTTCTTTCTTTCTTCTTTCCTTCTTTTTCTTTCTTCCTTCCTTTCTTCCTTTTTTTTTTTTTTTTTTGCTTTTTGGAGGGCAATTGGGGTTAAGTAACTTGCCCAAGGTCACATGGCTAGGTTTTTGTTTGTGTGTGCGTTAAGTGTCTGAGGCTGGATCCGAACTCAGGTCCTTCTGACTCCAGGGCTGACGCTCTACTCACTGCACCACCTAGCCGCCCCTCTTTCTTTTTCTTCCTTCCTTCCTTTCTTCCTTCCTTCCTTTCTTTTTTCCTTCCTTTCTTCCTTCCTTTCCTTCTTTCCTTCCTCTTTCTTTCTTTTTCTTTCTTTCTGCTTTTCTTTCTTCCTTTCTTTCTTTCTCTCTTTCTTTCTTCATGGCAGTCAGGACTAAGTGACTTGCCCAGAGTCACACAGCTAGTAAGTATCTGAGGTCACATTTGATGTCAGGTCCTCCTGTCTCCAGGGCTGGTGCTCTATTCACCATGCCACCTAGCTGTCCCCAGTTCATTTTCAGATGGTTTAGTGGACTTGGGGTATTGGAAAGTACATCTAAGTCCCAGTTAGTATAACTAATGATCTCCTGAACTGGTCCCACAAATTCAAATTCATACTGTTTGAAGTTATGATAATGTAAAATGTGTTCATTGGTTTCAGCCCAATGGACATGCCCTGTGGACTCAAATACTATCCCCAGATCACTTCTGGGGATTCCTTGTTCACACTAGTGGGGGCCTACTTGTAATGAAACTTTCAAGCACCTTAAATGAAATTACAAATAATTAGACATATTAAGAAGTCAGAGCTTCAGAAGAGTCTGGAATGTGTCCTTATCTGTAAAATGGACATTAACTACTTACAACCAGCCTCCTGCTCAGTGGTTGGAGTGTCTTAGTGCTAAGTTGGAGCAGGGCCCAGATGATTCTACTGATGCGTGAATTACTTACATTACCCTGAATATTTAATGTGTTTTTAAAATTTTATGAAACAGTGGGTATCCTGTTAAGAAACAATGTGGGATTTGTGGAAGCAGCCGAGTTCCCCTTCCCTTGGAGGAAATCTGCTGTGAGCATGAAGATCATTTTGTGAGGCAGTGAAAACAGCACTAGACTGGGAAGTGGGAGATCTGGGTTCTAGACCCAGCTCAGCCACTGCCTGGCTATGTGACCACTCTGAATTTTGGTCTCCTCATCCATAAAGCAGGGAAGCTGGACTGATCTCTGAAGTACCTTCCAGCCCTGACCTTTGAGAATTCTTGTGTCTGACAAGAGAATGCTGGGGTGCCCAGAAAAACAGATTGAAGGAAGGAAAGAAAACTGAGGAATGATGACTGGATACCTAAACAAGCTAACCTGAATATCTTAGAAAATTAAGGCTCCCAACCAAAGAGAGTGGGCAGGAGTGATGCTTCTGAGACAGCAGGAAACACAACCTTCAATTATGTCCCATGGGTAATTAAGGGGTAGTGAGAACAGCAGACAGGCCTGCCTGGTGAGCAGTAATCTGAGGCAGGATGATTTCTTCAGAGATAGACACCTGTTCAGTGTAGAGAAGACTGTGAATTAAAGAAATAATTCCTTAAATCTCGAGTGTTAGCAATGTCCTCACCAAAGTGAATATGAAAGCCTTTGATTCATTCTATTAAATATATATATATGGCCAGAAGTATGCTGTAGTTGAAATGAGAGACTGAGAAACCCTCAGGACCTCTTTTCTAGAGGGCTACAGAGCCCCATCTTCGGCTACTTATAAGACTTCTCCAAAAAAAAAAAAAAAAAACTTCTCCATCTGGGTGTCCTATGAGTGCATTAGATTCTAGAATGTAAACTCCTTGAGAGCAGAGAAGGTTTTCATTTTTGTCTTTGTATTCTCATTTCATAGAAGAGTTCCCTCCATCTAGTATGGGCTTAATAAATTTGTTAAATGGATTTGAAACTCAACATTTCTAAAACACAAGCCATGTACCAGATCATTAATCTAATTTACCATTTCCGTCCATGGAACCACCATTCACATTTTTTCCCAAGTTTGAAACCAGTCAATGGAACCACCATCCACCCTCTCTGCCATGTTTGGAATCTGTCAGTGGTACCACTATTCACAATTTCTACCATGTTTGAAACCTTGTTGCAAGTCATTTGACCTCTGTCCACCTCAGTTTACTAGCACCTCCCTACCAGAGTCGTTGTGAGAATGAAATGAAGTATTTTCCCATTGCCTGGCACACATAGTACAATGCCTAATAAATGCTTGTTTTCTTTCCTTCTTTGGGGGGCTGTAGCATAGTATAATAATAGTTGACATTTATATAACACTTTAAAGCATAAAAAGTATATATATATATATATATATATATATATATATATCAATCATCTTATGTGATACAACAACTCTATGAAGTAGGTGCCATAATTATACCTATATCAAGAGAGATGCGGTTCTTCTCTCTGCAACTTTCCCCACTGTTGACCCTCCTGGTTTCCACGGCATTTCCTAATTTCCACTCTATATTTCTGATCACTCTTCAGTCGGCAGGTTCATCATCCCCCATCCCACCTTCCACAATTTGCTCCTAATGCACAAGTGTTTTTGTTTAATTTAATTTTTTTTGGAGACTGGGTCTTCTTATCTTCCCTGGGCTGGAGGTGTGGCAGTAATTCATGGGCCTAGTCCACTGTTGATTGGTACAGAAGCTTTCATCTAGACTACTTGTGCATTAGGAGCAAATTATGGAATTAAGATTCTCCCAAGACCACACAAGTATTAAAGAGCAGAGCTGGGGGTCAATCTGAAGTCAGTTTTTACAGTTTTTACCATCTAGGCTGGGAAGGACCTTAGAGATCATTTGGCACAGCCCCCTTCATTTTAGAGATGAGGTAAACTGAGGCTCGTGAAGGTGAAATGAGTTGCCCAGCATCACATATCTACTAAGGAGCAAAGCTGGGATTCAAATTCAGATTCTCTGATTACACATCTACTTTATTGAAAATTCACTTCAGATTCTGTCTCCTCAGAAGCCTGGCCTGAAAGGATGACAATAAATTCCCTCCTTCCCCAGATGCTGCAAAATGTGTTTTCCCCCCTTCAGTAGTCCCTACAGCTATCCAAAATAAATACACTTGAAATGAAAGAAAAATGTATTAAAATATTTCTCTATCTTGCTGACTTAGAACGCCAGCTCCTAGAAGGCCAAGACAATGCCATGAGCATCTCTGTGGTGTGTCTAGCATGCTGTGCGAGATCCATAAATATTAAACAGTCTGATAACTTGACAATTCCGAATAATCACAATGACAAGAATTCCCTGGGCTTTGTTCGCAGGTGACTGCTGGTTGCTAGCAGCCATTGCCTCCCTCACCCTGAATGAAGAAATCCTGGCCAGGGTGGTTCCTAAAGACCAAAGCTTCCAGGAAAACTATGCTGGGATCTTCCATTTTCAGGTAACGTCATAATTGGCCCCCAGGCCTCTCCTCAGTAAGGATGTATCACCTAGAGGGGCAGGCGGTTAAGCAGAATTTACCCATGTCTGGTGTTACCAGTCCAGACCCATAGCCCTGATGCTTCTGGGAAGACTTGGGGGAGGGGAGAGGGGAGAGAAGTATTCACGATTAGATTTTATGAGGTGAGCTGTCCATGGGCAGTATAACTCAATGGATAGAATCCTTGCCTTGGAGACTAGAACTCAAAACTCTCGTAAGCCAGAATCTAGTCTCACATGTCAGTGGAGTCAAACTCAAATAGAAACAGGGATCACTAAAAGACAGAGATTTAAGGAGCACTGTGGGCTGCGTATTGACTTAGAAAAACACATATTGACATTATCTGTGTCTTCTTGTATTTAGTTTGAGGCACTTGGAAACATTTTTTGCAGAATACCTATTGCTCTAGGCAACTCTCTTGGGTTATAAGTTGCAACGAAGCTGATCTTTACTAGAAGGGGATTTCCTCATCTAGGAGTTCCTTATACCAGTGAAAGCACAGGTCTAGTCCCTATCATTATTATGAGATAGCACATGTTCATCTGACCATTGAATGAACTCCAAGAGATCCCTGCAAAGAGGTGGAAATGACCATTTGAAGATGGGAGATATCTTTACATGTAACAGGGGAAAAAAGAAAATATTATTTTTTTTAAATGGGAGACAAAGGAGGAACTAAATGGAATCACCTCCTAAATTTTTTAAAAGGTTTGTTATGAATTTTTCATCTTCTCACTGTCATCTTTTCTATACTGACTAATGAGGAACTCCTTAAATTAAGCTGAGGGAAAAGAGTTTGGCTGGTAGAGACCTTTGAGGAGAGTGAATGAGCTGTTTCTGTTCTCAGACCTACTTGATGGCAGGCCAACTGGTTAAGGAGATATTCTCATAAAGGGAGAACTGATGCCCTCCCTCTGACAAGTGGTAGGGAAATATTCTCATAAAGGGAGAGCCTTTATTCTCTCCTGTGGCCCTAGCCCTGTGGAGGGTTAGAGCAGTGAGCTGAGGTCCCAGGTTGCAAAGGTCAAGACCCCAGGTCTCACAGTGCCACTCACTCTGGTTCTAGCCTCTCTGTTCAGCAATGACAAACTCCCTCTTGCCTTACAGTTCTGGCAGTATGGAGAGTGGGTGGACGTGGTGGTGGATGACAGACTACCCACAAAGAACGGTGAGCTCCTCTTTGTGCACTCAGCAGAGGGGAGCGAATTCTGGAGCGCCCTCCTGGAGAAAGCCTATGCCAAGTGAGTAATCTCCCATTGCCCAGGGTCTTGGAAGGTCCAAGATGGCAGCCTGGGGTACTGCCAAACTCTGCTATCAAAATGGAATTTATGGCAGCCTAGAAAATGCCATATTTGTTTATGCATGAGTACTACTTAAATATTCTCAGTCATGCTGCTGCTCTCTTCATTAAGAATCCCATTTACTTGGCATGGCTAGGTGGTGCAGTGAGTAGAGCGCCGGCCCTGGAGTCAGAAGGACCTGACTTCAGATCCGGCCCCAGACAATTAACACATGCACACAAAAACTAGCTGCGTGACTTTGGGCAAGTCACTTAACCCCAATTGACCTCCAAAAAAGAAAAAAAAAAAGGAAATGGAAAAAAATCTTCAGGGCGGCTAGGTGGCGCAGTGAGTAGAGTGCTGGCCCTGGAGTCAGAAGGACCTGAGTTCGGATCCGGCCTCAGACACTTAATGCACACACAAACAAAAACCTAGCCATGTGACCTTGGGCAAGTTACTTAACCCCAATTGCCCTCCAAAAAGCCAAAAAAAAAAAAAAGAATCCTATTTACTTCTAAAACACCAGAAAATACAAGAATATTTGATTGTTTCATTTTACATTTTTCAATGAGGACCTTAGAAGACTCCAAGGTTCATAGATCTAGAGCTAGAAACCAGCTAGACCATCTCCCTTATTTTATAGATGAGGAAACTAATAGAGAGAGAGGTGAAGTTACTTGGTCAGGTGGTAAATAACAGAAACAGGATTGAAACACGAGTCCTCTAACTCCAAATCTACTGGGGCCTTTCTCCTGTATCATATTGCTTTCTGGTGAACTTCATTAGCATTACTTCACAGATATGGAAACAGAGGCAACCTGCCTAAAATTATATAGCACGTCAATGAATAGCAACAAGTCTCCCCTATCTCCACACCCAATTTTTTTTTTTTGCTTTTTGGAGGGTGATTGGGGCTAAGTGACTTGCCCACGGTCACACGGCTAGTAAGTGTTAAGTGTCTGAGGCTGGATTAAAACTCAGGTCCTCCTGACTCCAGGGCCGGTGCTCTATTCTCTGCGCCACCTAACCACCCCCACTTCCAATTTCTTTAGTCACCAGGGATGGATCCTGCTCCTAGGACTCAACCTCTTACTCAGGGAAGATAGGCTCTCACCAGAAAGACTTCATTCTGATCACTTCTTCCCACCATTCTGAGCTTTTGTCTCTAAGTCACAGAGTAGATAAGAAGGACACATTCATGTTTCCATTGCACTTTAAGTGGTAGTAATGATGGGAAGGTGCTTTGAGTGCAGGAGCAGTGAGTTTGGCCCTGGACCCGGGATCAGGAAGATTCAAGCTTCAGACACTTACTAGCTTGTATGTCTCTAGGCAAATCACTTAACTTCTGGCTGCCTCAGTTTCTTTGTCTGCCAAATGGGGATAATAACTGCACCAACCTGCCAGGGTAGTTATGAGGACCAAACAAGATGATATTTGTGAAGTGCTTTGCAAACCTTAGAGCACTTATGAATGCTAGTGATCCTTCTTCCTTTTAAACAGGGTCAATGGATGTTATGAAGCTCTCTCAGGAGGGTCTACCACAGAGGGCTTTGAGGACTTCACTGGAGGGATAGCTGAGTGGTATGAGCTGGGGAAAGCCCCCGACAACTTGTTTACCATCATCCAGAAGGCCCTGCAGAAAGGTTCTCTCCTTGGCTGTTCCATTGACGTGAGAGTCTACTCCTCCTTTCTTGTTTTCCCCTTTATTCTCCTCTGTTTACCACAGACCCCCCCCCAGCTGAAGTAAGTGTCCACTGGTACTGGGGGGAGCCCCTCTCATTGTCCCTCAGTGAAATCGTTTTCTCTCCATTCTTGGATGACCCTTAGTTTACCAAGTCCCCTTCGGGTATTGTTCAGGCATTATTGTTCTCTGCATAGACCAGCTGGGCTTCAAGGCAACAGCAAGGTCTGTCTTCTGTACAGGAAGGAGGAAGCAGTTTCCCTCTTCCTTCTCAACCTCTTTGCACATTCTTCATCTCCTCTAAATTTTTCTATGACCCACATATCCCTACAGTACACGTGTTACCCCTGAAATTCATATCTGACCAGCCCAAGTCTAAAGTGACCACCCTCCCAGAGACCAAGTCTCCCATTGCTCCAGGAAGGAAAAATCCCAGAGCATTTAGTCTGATGCTAGCAGAGCTTCTGGGGTCAGCAAAACTAGCAACTCATACACCTTGTACCAGACATCTATTCCCAAGCAGGCTCCAGAGCTAATGGACCTGTGGGGAGATTTCAAAAGGAACAAAAAATTCATTTCCTGAGCCACAGCATCTGTTGCCAAAACCTCATCAGGGAACAGGGAGCAGGATGTGCTGGGCAGTGGCCCACAAGGAGAAGGGTGAATTCAGCAGCAATACCTGAGGCCCAGATCAAAGCAGTGGCCAGGGACAGGGTCACAAAGTGACCAGTCCCAGGAAGAGGACCCACCTCTGCTATGGCCCTCAGGTTCTCTGTAGCCCTTTAGACCAGGGGTTCACAAAGTACTATCTAGGCCACCTATTCTTGTCACTTCCAAAGAAAAGATGACACACACTAACCCCCTTCACAAGATAGGAGAATTGTTCTGTGTCAGATGAGACAACAGAGACCTCTGACTCTGTGATTCTAAGTGAATTATTAATCTGAGCCAAAAACCAAAGTACAGATATTGTAGCCTTGTAAACATTAATAATATAAGAAAATAACTGATGGAACACCTGGAAGACTGTCTTGTATTGGCCTTCAGATCACACTTGATGGATTTCTGCTCTAAAGCACAAGATCTACATACCGCTCTAAGTTAGGTTAGGGCAGACCTTGGCTCAGATTGCACTGTGGCCAAGTTTGTCTTCAACACACCTAGCCTTTAATGTGTCCTCTCTCTCCCACTCCCAGGAGACACCCAACAACCTCATGCTTTCTTCCACTCCTGCTCTCAGGAAAAGGGCAGATGAAGTCATTCACCTTAGTATGAATTATGGGTTAGTCACTGTATTAACCATCCACAGGTTATTTGCATATTAAACTTCATCTCTTATTGTGAAGTAAAAGGCTTTATATCCTGTTAGGAGAATTTTGGACAAAGGGTAGCAGGTGAAGGAGACCTTCCTAATGCCCTGAAAACCACAGTGCTAGGCAGCCAACTATTTTGCTTACAGATTAGGTACTGACTAAGGTAGCAACTACAGCCGCTCCCCAGGCTTAGGGATTAACCCTCTCCTGCCTTTACAGATCACAAGTGCTGCAGACTCAGAGGCGATAACTTTCCAGAAGCTGGTGAAAGGACACGCATATTCAGTCACTGGAGCAGAAGAGGTAACTTACCCACAGCAGGGGCCATAGCCTGGTTGGGTTTTGTTTCCTTGTTTGTTATCTGGGGGGAGGGTCTTTAAGGAGAGAGACGCTCACTAACATCAAAAGTACACATTAGTCTGGACCGGCACAGGGCGTGGCCAAAGTCAGAGAGAAGTCACATTTTAATACTGATTTCACTTCTAAAAAAGGGCTGCCCCGTAGAATTTCCTGGCACTCCAATGTGAATCACACTTTCCTACCCTGAGTCATGCTGACCTCTAAGTGTGGTGCACTTTGCCCTCTGGTGGTCCCATTTTTTCATTACAAGAATGATTTTAAAAATCACAAGCCTTGTCCTGAAACATAATTTCAATTATAACTCATTAATCACTTTCATATTTGACCCCTCAACAGCCCTGGAGATTAGATTATTATTATCACCATGTTACAGATAAGGAAACTGAGTCCTAGTGAGCTGAACTGACTGTTCACAGGCATAGATATCAGTAGTGACAGAGCTCACATTTGATCCTAAGATTTCTGACCTCTGGTTCAGGACTTTAAAAAAAAAATTTAATTTTCTTTATTATGAACCTGACAATGATCAATAAACATAAACATTCTGGCACATAAGGAAAAACAAAAAATGTGTATCAAATTATAAGTTACTTAGAGTTTTTTAAGAGGGATCTTAAATTTAACAGAGTAATAACAAAATTGCCCTTAATATCTGTGTCCTCTTCTGAACTGTCTTCTCACGTGTTTTGATTTCTGTGAATTTTTCATTGACATTACTTTCTTCTTTTTTTTTTGCATTTTTATCACTACCCATTCCTCTCCCCCACATAAAAACCTTCCCTTGTAACAAATATAGTCAGAAAAAAACAAATCAATACATTGGCAGTTATTTGCATCTCCATTTGCACCTCTGCCCCAAAAGGAGATGAGGAAGCTTTATCATCAGTTCCCTGAAGCTGTGATTGGTCTCTGCATTAATCAGAGTTCTGAAGTCATTCAGGAGTTGTTTTCCTTTATATTGTGGTGGGCACTATGTAGATTTTTCTCCTGATTCTATTCACTTCATTCTGAATCAGTTCATATAGCTCTTTCTAGGCTTCTCTGAACCCCTGATAGCTATTATTTCTCACAGTAATATCCCACTGCATTCACATACCACTAAATGTCCAGCCGTTCTCTAATTGATAAGCACCTGTTTTGTTTCCAGTTCTTTGCAACAGTAACAAAGTTTCTCTCTCTGTCTTTCTATATACGTGTTTATATACACATACATGTACATGTACATACATGTGTGTGAATATATATACACACATGATAAATATGGGTCCTTTTCCTGTTTTTGATCTCTTTGGAGTATATGCCCAGTAGTAGTATTGCTGGATCAAAGGCATGCTCAGTTAAGTGACTCCTGGTTATCCAGTATTCTCACAATTTAAAAGCCTCTCAGAAGTTTTTTTGACAAAGATATATTTCGTTTATTATAACCAATTAAGCCAAAATTATTCTGGGAATTGGGGTGTTTGCATTCTTGGTCCCCCAAAAGAACAAGGAGGCCTGAATTCAGTGATCATACCCCATATTTCTGGAAGCAGCTATGTGGCTCACCAGATAAAATACCTGATCTGAAGTCAGGAAGACCTGAGTTCAAATTTGGCCTCAGACACTTACTAGTTGTGTAACCCTGGGCAAGTCATTTAACCCTGTTTGCCTCAATTTCCTCATCTGTAAAATAAACTGAAGAAGGAAATGGCAGACACTCTAGCATCTTTACCAAGAAAACCCCAAATGGGGTCACGGAGAGTCAGACACAGCTAGAATGACTGAACAATAACAACAAAAACCCACTCTCTGAGGGTGCCTACAACCTGCAGTCATTTTCTGGGTATTCACTACAGTAAAATAGCACCCTGCTGGCTATAACTTTGCTTTCCCCAGTAAGGAAAGGTTATGGTAGAGAACATGAGTCAAAAGACTTTAAGTTCAAGCCCCAGCTCTGACATTTCTTAACTGTGTGGCCCTAAGCAGGTCGCTTAACCTCTCTGTTTCTCAGTTTCTTCATCAGGAAAATGGAGATGATAATATTCATCCCACCACTCTTAAGGGAAGTAGGAAAGTTTGTAGGAAGGAAAGTACTTTATAAATCCTAAATCACTAGGTAAACATGAGAGGTTATTCTTTGGGGCCGACACCAAGCTTTTTAAACCCAATCCAGTTTATGCTGTGATCCTGCCCCTGTATGCAAAGAGCTATTGGAGGGAAAAGGGGGATAAGGAGAAGGAGGTGAATCCCAGAGAGTCTGGCTACCTTCCCAGGAGGAGTGGTAAAAGAGGAAGACTTTGAACCTGTGTGACACCAGGCTTAATTCTATCTTCTGCCCCCTTGTCTCCATCTCACTTGACCAGGTGGAGTTTAGAGGAAGCCTGCAGAAGCTGATTCGCATCCGAAATCCCTGGGGAGAAGTGGAATGGACTGGAAAGTGGAGTGACAAGTGAGTTTGTGCTGAACCTTAAAACTGAAGCACTGAGGATGGAGAATATCACAATGGAATCTGCCTGGGAACACACCAGCAAGATAGACTCAGTGAATCTTTTGGTCTAAATGAGCTAAAGAATGAGGCATGATTTAAATGACTTTAAAATTATTTTTAAAATGATTTTAAAAACAGAAATATTATATCTCTGGGCATCAGCTAGGCGGTGCCATAGTACACACAGCATCTGGCCTGGAGTCAGGAAGACCTGAGTTCAAATCCAACTTCAGACACTTACTCCCCTCTGCTTGCCTCAGTTTCCTCTTCTGTAAAATAGAAGTCATAAAAGTACCCACCTCCCAGGGTTGATGTGAGGATCAAATGAGATGGTAATTGTAAACCCTCAGCACAGTGCCTGGCATAGAGTAAGTGCTATATAAATGTTGGCCAGTAGCTGTAGGAGAAAGAGCTGAAGAGAAGTCAGATTCAGTACAATTCAGCAAACCTGTTTGTCAGCACTTGGTTGGTGCAGGGCCTTTATGGCCTTTCTTGCACACTTTCCAGAACTCGTTTTAATGTAAAATTATTTAGGACAAAGCACAGCCCAGCCCTAAGAGTATTAGGCTGAGGGCTCCCAGCCCCGGGGGGCTATTTTCAGCCTCATTGCACAGCCCCCCGTGCAAGAAACAGCTTAGTCCCCATCTAGTCCTGGAGTCAGGAAGACCAGAGGTCAAAGGTGGCCTCAACCTTCCCAGCCCAGTGACCTTGGACACCCTTAACCTCTTTTTGCCCCAGTTTTCTCAACTATAAAATGGATGTAATAATCACCTACTTTCTAGCATTGCTGTGAAAATTGAATGAGATAGTATGTATAAAGCTTCACAAACGTTACCAGCACATAGTAAGCACTATACAAATGTTAGTTATTATCACCATCAAGCCTGGATGGCTGGACGGGGTCCAGACAATGAGATGACATTTACGCATTGTCTTTGAAACTAGCCCTTGCTGGGTCTGGGTCCCTTTTTGTAGGGCCCAGGAATCCTATGGTATTCCTTCTCACCTCGTTTCAGCAAGGATGGTCCCCCCAGAACAGATCTCTTTCCAAGCTCAAACTCACCCTTCTATTAGGCACCAAGAAACTGAAACTTTCTCCTGACTGAAAACCCCAGCTGAATATGCTTGTTCTGCTTCAAGCATATTAACCTGGTGACTGAGCCTAGAGCAGTTAGTCCTTTGGTTAACATCTGCAAGTGGTTCTGCTATGCCCAGGGCTCTGAAATGAAATGAAAACCAGTTTTAGTTTCTTCTGAACTTACACACAGTCTCTTTATTCTCCCCTACTTCCCCCTCCTCATCTCCCTCCCTTCTCCCTCCCTCCTCCCTCCAACAACTCAACAGTTATAATACTATTTCCATTTCCTTGGCCCCATACCTGCTCTCAGAGGACTAATGTAAATCAAGTTGAGGAGCTTCCCTGGAAGGCTTATAGGCAGGGACTACAGAGACTTGCTGGAGCCAGCTCCAACTCCAATGCATCTTATTTTATTTTATTTTTTAAAGCAATTGGGGTTAAGTAACTTGCTCAAGGTTATATGGCCAGTCATTATTTATGTGTGGGTGCTCATTTTCTGAGGCCGGAACCGATCCTGTGTCCCGGCTGACACTCTTACTCACTGCACCACCTGGCCACCCCTCCAATGCATTTTAAAAAAACCATTTACATTTGGGCAATTGGAACATGCTACAAATCAGGGCTTGATTTATTATTGTGGGGATGGTCTAGACCTAAAAGAATAATGGAGAAAATATCAATAATGCAGATTAAACTTAAAAGTGTGTCCTGTATACTTTTTTTTGGAGAGCTGGTTGTTAAACATTTACCAACACACTCCTGCTTCCAGGTCAGTTGCAGAGAATGAACTTAAATAAAATTCCTTTATAAGATTTTCTACCCACTAAACCCCTCCACCCCAAAAAGAGTTGGCAAATGCTTCAGAATTGTCTCCATCATGAAAGTTACCTGATAGGTAGGGGCTTTGAAAGGTATAGAGAGATTCAAGTACTTTAGGATTTTTCATTTTAGGAAGGAAGGAAGAAGGGAGGGAGGAAGAGAAGAAAGACCCCAAAGAAAGAATCCAAAAAGGGATAAAAAAAGTTTTAATTGAATAAATGCTTTTCTAATATTTTTCAGTTCAAATATACTGATTACTGAAGAAAAATTTAACCTTCATGTAGTATCAATTCATAATAAGTATAGTAGGGGTGGCTAGGTGGTGCCTGAGTTCAAATCCAGACTCAGACACTTAACTCTTACTAGCTATGTGACCTTAGGCAAGTCACTTAACCCTAATTGCCCTGCCTTCCCCCTCCAAAAAGGAAGAAAAAAACCATAATAAGTATAGTGAGATTTTTAAATTGCTCATGTCCCATAATTGAACATTGATAGTTTTTTCACCTACTAACATTGAGGTCTGCTTTGAACTTGAGACTCAGGCTATATGTCTCTCCCACCCACCACACCCTGCCCCCAAACCTTTGGTAGCTACTGTTCATGCCCCTCCCAACCACTACTCTCCACCTCCTTCTCCTCTGGTCTGTGTTTTATTCTCTGCCCTTTGATATCTACAGGCCTGTTCAGAGTTGAAAGTGAACATCACTCTCCTTCTTGCTAATGGAAATCTCAAAGCAAATTTGCTCCCTCTGCTCCCCACCCCAAACAGCAACTTTTAGCACCCCTAACTTTGATCCACTTTGACCTTTCAGCTGCCCTAACTGGAACAGTATAGACCCTGATGAGAGGGAGAGACTAACCAGGAAATTTGAAGATGGAGAATTCTGGTGAGCTTACTTGGGGCTTCATGGAAAATTGTACACTTTCCAGAATTTGTTTTACTGTAAAATTATTTAGGACAGAGCCCAGCCCAGCAATGAGAGTACAAGGTTGAGAGCTCCCAGCTCCTGGGGGCTATTTTCAGCTCCACAAGTACTTTACTACACAGCCCTGTGCAAGAAACGGCTTAGTCCCCATTTGACTGTTAAACTGGTGGAAGATACTGAGGTGCTTTACGGAGAGAAAAACAATGGAATTGCTGTTCAGAACTCAACAATGGGACATGCCCACAATTTCTAGGAGCTTTCAGTCCCTCGATAAAGATTGAGTGGGCTTCCACGGTGTGCCCTCTACTCTGTTAGGTCCTAGAAGCGTCTTATAAGATATGGAGAGGACCTGGAGAGTCAGCATGGTATAATGGACCTAAGCCAGGAACCCCAGAGTCCAAATCCCCCCCCCCGACACTTATTCACTTTGGGGCCATGAATAAGACACTTAACCTCTGAGTCTCAGTCTCCTCGTCTGTAAAATAAGGGTACCAATATCTGTAGTGGGCCAGCCTCACAGAGTTATGAGTCTCAAATGAGAGGATATATGTAAAGCACTTTAAAAATGTTTAAATGTCAGTTATTATTATTCTAAGGGCATGTTGGGAGATCCAGAGGCCTTGCAGGTATTCTTTCTTGACATACTGAGCCAAATCCTGTCTGTGTTTCTGATGCAGGATGTCTTTTGGTGACTTCTTGAGGCACTATTCTCGCCTAGAGATCTGCAACCTAACCCCAGACACGCTCATCAGTGATACTTACAAGAAGTGGAGACTCACCAAGATGGACGGGACCTGGAGGAGGGGTTCTACTGCAGGGGGCTGCAGGAACTACCCAAGTAAGAGAAAAATTCACAGCTCAAGTCCTTGGCAGAGAGATCTACCTCCGACTTTGAGAGTCCTCAAGGGACAGTCCCCCCAGCCTCCAGATATCCCAAATTCTGCCAACTATGAAGGGAGCATGAAAAAAGCTTAAAAGGGAAAGAGAGAAGAGTGGGGCACTGATGTATTACAAGTTTCCTCCTCTGTAAAATGGGGGTCATAACACATAGAGTACCGACTTCACAGAGTTATTGTTAGAGAAGCATTTTATAAACCTTAAAGTGCTATCAAAATGTCAAAAGTTATCACTATCAAAATCATAATGTGCCCCCCCCACCTTGCACTCCTCCCAAAAGAAGTGTCAGGAGAAAGGGCAGAGGAACAGGGCAAAGGGACACAGGAGAAGAGAGGGAAATCATATCCTTTAGCAAATCATCTTGATGGTGACAGATAGTATAAGGCCACTGCTAGACCCAATTCATTCCAAAGACATTTATAGAGCACATATTATGTACTAGGCACTCCACTAGTCATTGTAAGTGTTATAAAGACCTGGAGCAGTATCATCTCTGACTCCATGGTTAAAGATGAGAATGGCTCTAGACAACTCCAGGGAACAGGTCGTCCTCATCATACTGGCTGGAACCAGGGAAGTCCTTCTCCTGGATTGCTTTTCATACAGCCAAACTCCCCTTTGTCCAATCCTTTCTTCAAAAAGCTTCTTGTTCAGTTGTTTCAGACGTGTCCAACTTTTTGTGACCCCTTGGCAAAGCTCCTGGAGTGGTTTGCCATTTCCTTCTCTAGCTCATTTTACAGATGAGGAAACTGAGGCAAACAGGGTTAAGTGACTTGCCTAGGGTCATACAGCTAGTAAGTATCTGAGGATGGATTTGAACTCGGGTCTTTCTAACTCTAAGCCCCTTCATCTGTCTACCACTCTAGCCTCCAAATACTTTATTTTTGCCCCTTTCACAAATTACTCTGAACAATCATCTCCTCTGCCCCCCCAAAAATATCATTCTACCATCCAACTACCCCAGATGAGTAAAATACTCACAGGCCCTCAAAAGAAATTAAAACTGCAGTATGACACCACAGTTCACATAACAGAAACTGCAGTCCACGTAGGCTCTGTGCCTTGGCCAAGGTCACGTCACTAGTTAATGACAGAACTGATGTTATAACCCAGATCTCCTGACTCCTGAACTGTTATTTTCTACTTTACTAACTCTACTCCTACATCCCTGTCATTTACACCTTAGTGTAAATGAGTTTCAAATCAATTTGATTCAGTTACTTAAACAATCAGTGCCTTTCCCCCCAGATTGCCTTGTTTTTAGTTGTGTGTACTTACAGGTGTCTATGTTGTTTGTTTCCCCCATAGAATGCAAGCTCCCTGAAGGCAGGGTTGTTGTGGGTTTTTTCCTAGTCTTTGTATCTTTAGTGCCCTCAACAGTTCTTGGCATGTGAGGATGCAGGGGGTGGGGAACCTGTGACCTCTAGGCCACATGTGGCCCTCTGCATCCTTGGGTGTGACCTTTTGACCAAATTCAAGTTTTACAGAACAAATCCTTTTTATTAAGTAGATCTGTGAAGTTTGGATTCAGTCAAAGGGCCTCACTTGAGGACCTAAAGGGCCATATGTGGCCTCCAGGCCAAAGGTTCAGCACCCCCAGTATAGGGACCTCTCAGTTCACTGGTATAGAGGACTCCTGGATAAGAAATTCCTCAACTAGGGCGGCTAGGTGGCGCAGTGAGTAAGAGCGCCGGCCTCGGAGTTGGGATGACCGGGGATCGAATCCGGCCTCAGAAAATGAGCACCCACGCATAAATAATGACTGGCCATGTAACCTTGAGCAAGTTACTTAACCCCAATTGCTTTAAAAAAAAAAAAAAAAGAAATTCCTCAACCAAAGCAAATCAGTACCTTCTCTGCAAACCTGTAGTCTTAAAAAGTTGCCTAGAGCACTGAGAGGTTAAGTGTGTTGTCCAGGGTCACACAGCCTAGGTCTTCTCTCCTCCTCACTAGGCTTCCTCTTTGCCTTTTACTTAGAAGGTACTTAATAAATGCTTGTCAGTTTGTAGATTGATATGTAAGGCCAGTGCTAGGCCCTAAGGAGAGAAAGACAGAAATGAAAGTGCCTGCCCTCAGGGAGCTTATATTCTGCTGTGGGGAGGAGGACAGATAGACACATAGGAAAGTATGGTACAAAGTAATCTGAGAAGAAAGCAAGCACCATCTGGGCAGCTGGGGGTAAGGGATAGGTGAGAATTAGGCTTTGTACCTCCTTGTATTTCTAAGTAGCATCTAAGGTAAAGCTTGGAAAAAAGATAGAGATTCCAAGAGGTGGAAAGGAGGAGAGAATGTCATCTGGGCCTGCAGGGTAGTCTCTTCCAAAGGCCCAAAAGAAAGAATTGTTGTTGTTGTTGAGTCATTTTTCAGTCCTGTCTGACTCTCTGTGACCCTATTTGGGATTTTCTTGGCAGAGATACTGGAGTGGTTTTCCATTTCCTTCTCCAGCTCATTTTACAGATGAGGAGACTGAGGCACACAGGTTAAGTGACTTGCCCAGGGTCACACATCTAGTAAGTATCTGAGGCTGGATTGGAATTCAGGTCTTCCTTACTCTAGGCCCAGCCCTCTATCTATTTCACTACCTCGGGATATGTGAGTTTTGGGAAAGATGCTAGTAATTCAATTTAGCTAGAACATAGAGTCCATGGAAAGGGGTAATATGAAATTAGGCTTAAAAATAGACTGAAGCTGTATAGTAGAAGATTTTAAGTGCTGGACCTGTGATTTATCCTAAAGGCAATAGAGAGCCACTGATTTTGGTTTGGTTTGGGTTTTTGAGCAGAAGAGTAATATGGTTAGAACTGGGCTTTAGGAAGTTTATTTTGGCATTTGTGTGGAGGCTGGATTAGAGAAGGAAAGACACAGAAACAAGAGGACTAATGGGGACAAAATTACAATAGTCAACACAAGAGATGACAAAGACCCAAGTTAGGGAAATGGCCGTGTGAATGGAGAGAATGGGATGGAAGGATGGGAGAGAGAGAGTAGAATGGACAAGTGTTGGCCACTGCTTGGATATAGATGGTGAAGGAGAGAGCGGAGCCCAGGGAAGCCAGGGTTTTAATATAGCCTGGGAGACTGGGAGAAGAGTGGTGCCCTCCACAAAGATGTACAGAAGGGAAGACAGCAGAAGAAGTGGATTTAGAAGGAAGATCATCAGTTCCATTTTGGACATGCCAAGTTTGAGTGACAGCATGGTGTAATGGGAAGTCCTGAATGTGGCATCAGGGGACCTGGGCTCCGATCCTGGCTTTGCTGTTTACTACTGGTGTGATCTACAGCAAATCGCTTAACCTCTCTGGGCTTAAGTTCCTCCTTTATAAAATGAAGGTGGTGGGTGAATCATGTGATGTCTAAGGTCCTTTACTGCTTTAAACATACAGTAATGATAATGCTATGCAGCAGGCAGTATAGCTGTCCAGGGATATAGGGTGGGCGGGGGGATTCACCTTTAGTCCAACTCCCTCATTTTACAAATAAAGAAATTATGATCAAGGTAGGATATGACCCCACATGTTCTGACACCAGAGTCATGGCTCCTTCCATTATATCATGTTACCTCTCCCTGGATATTTCCTTTCTGGAAAGATGATTTTGATAGAAAAGTTGTATGTGTTTTGGGGTGATTGGGGGCATGGGAGTGGAGAGGGGACAGGATAGCACAGGGCACCTTAGGAAAGCCCAAGTTTGAGCTCCTGCCTTGAGGATCAAGGGAGGTCACCAGTCAGAACAAAGGAAGGTAACCCCAAGTTTTTCTCTGGCCAGATCAGCCTTCTGTGTAACTCCATTCATTCAAAGTGGAGGTGAATAAAGGAAGAAAACCACCAGGGGGCGCAACAGTCCAGCACCTAGCAAGAGAAAGGCTTCATTTCAAGAAATCTGTCTCACAGTCTTCTCTCCCTCTCAGAGCTTAAAACAAATTACTCCAAACAGTTTGGGGCAAAAGGAAAAAAATATATAGGGAGGAATTTCTGATTTAGGACTGTTTGAGACTCTGATGAGTACGTCGTCCATTTATTCCACCACCACTATTACCCAAATTAAGATTGCAATTAGTGGGGATTTTGTTACCCCAGTCCTCTGATTTCTCCCAATTCCTCATATGCTTCTTCTCCATTCCCCCGACCCTAAATACCACCCCCAACCCGAAATGCCACAGACAGACCCTTCTCTGTCCCCCTGGTGTTCTTTATCTGTGCAATCAGGAATGAATGAAAAGCATTTTTTAAGCCCTTACCACAGACCAAGCATGGTGCTAAGTGTTGGGGATACACATAAAAAAGGCAAACAGGCCTTGCTCAGAATAGGCACTCCCATTCTAATTGGGGAGGGGGACTCCCACACAAAAGAAAGTTCAAATGTAGGGCAAAGAGAAAGTTTCAGAGATTCTTCAGGTTGGATAGCAAGGTCCAAGGGTCCTTTGGGTAGATGAATAGGTGAGATGACAGTCCCCTCTCCCTTCTAGCCCAAGTTAGCCAGTGTCTCATGTCTTGTGCACTGGGGGTGGCTTTTTCAGGATGGGTCCCCTGTGCCCTGAGGTCAGTGATAACCCTTTGTCCTTCTGTGTGATGGCAGACACTTTCTGGATGAACCCTCAGTACATGATCAAGCTGGAGGAAGAAGATGAGGATTCTGATGGCTCCGAGCCAGGATGCACCTTCCTGGTGGGCCTCATCCAGAAACACCGGCGACGCCAAAGGAAAATGGGAGAGGATATGCACACTATCGGCTTTGGTATCTACGAGGTGAGGAAAAAATCATACCTGGAAGTTTCCTCCCTCACTTTCCTCTTTTACTCATCACCTATGCCCCCTCCTGTTGTGCTAGGCCAAACCCTAGATTTTGTAACAGCAAACAAGGACCGTTCTAGGGAAACAACAAAGACACAGGCCAGACCTAGACTAGACTCGTTTTTTTTTTTCTAAAATTACCTCACCCAAGGAAGCCCTAACAGCTGGCCAAGGGTCACCAGGGGGCCACAGGATGTTCTGATAGAGTCTCCAAAGCCAGTGCTATGAGGGTTAAATACCCAGACTTTGGAAGACATCCCCTTGTTTCATTTCTTGCCTTTGTCAGCTTGGGACGAAAAGAATTCCAGAGAGATTTGAGCTGGGGACGGAGTGTCCTGGGGCCACCTCTAGGAATAATGTGAAGTCGGGAGCAGAGCCAATGGAAACCATGTGGATGGCTAGTGAGACCCCAGTTGCCAAGGAGGTGGGGACTGTAAGGGAGAGAGGGCAAACAATTGGGTGATTATACTCCCACCAAAGTTGCATGGCACTGAGCATTTTTTCCCAGGACATAGCCTAGTGGGTGCTTCAGCCTGTTCCTCTCTAGAACAAAGCCTATAACAGGCAAAGCCTGAACCAAATAGCTCCGTCATCTTGTCTGCCTTGGCTTCCTTAAAGAGGTGGAATTTTGAAACAGCTCTGCTGGAGACAGGGATGGGGGCAGTAAGAACTGACCTAGGCACTTCCCCTGCCCTTCCTCCTGTATCTCAAGGCAGCATCGAAGTGGAACAGGGGAACAGGGGAGCTTTTAGTGAAACTGAAGCTGCCTGGGTGATGCTTTATGTTGTTTGTGGCATTTTATCATGTCCCTGTGGGGTGGTGAAGATAAGTCTCATCCTCCTCCCATTTTACATAGGAGGTCTAGAAAGGTCAAATTATTTGCCTAGGGTCCTTTGCAGACATTCAAGTGAAAAAAAAAAAAAGAAACATATGCTAGTATTATTGGTCTAGAGGTTTACTGCCATACCACCCTGCCTCAGACAAGGTGCCCAGGGGCTGTATTGTCTCCTTGTTCTTCTACTGGCAGCCTAGGTGACCTGTGACAAGCCACTTTTTAGTACTATCTTCTACTTTCCCATCTGAAAAATGGGATGTCATGTCAAATCTGCTTATCAAGAATGGACCAGAGATAAATAGGAGCATAGGATGGACTCGGGACTGAAACTTCTTTAGTATGTTTGAAATGCACCAAATTTTAAAATGGTCAATCATTCCATCAATCACATTTTAAAATGCCCCAGCTTTAGAAGTGGGGAATGAGTATTGGGACCAAGAGACAGATTGTATCAGGAGTGGAAGAAGTCCTCAGGGATGAAATTCTTTTTTTTTAATTAATTTATTTTTAGTTTTCAATACTTACTTCCATAAGTTTTAAACTTTCTCCACCTCCCTCCCCTCTCTTCTCCCCAAGACGAAATGTGATCTGATATAGTCTCTACATTATACATTCTTATTAAACATATTCTCTCATTAGTCATGTTGTATAGAAGAATTAGGATGAATGGCAGGAACCATGAGAAAGAAAAAACAAAACAAAACAAAAAAGAGACTATTTGCTTTGATCTGCATTCAGACTCTATAGTTCTTTCTCTGGATGTGGATGGAATTTCCCATCATGAGTCTTTTGGAGTCGTCTTAGATCCTTGCATTGCTGAAAAGAGCTAAGTCTATCAAAGTCAGTCATTGCACCGTGTGGCTGTTACTATGTACAACAGGGATGAAATTTGGCTATGGAATAGTAGAGAATGATGGGATATCTAGAGCAGATAAATGCTTGAACTAGGAATTAGAGGACCTTGGCTCTGCTATGAACTTCTCCTTGACCTCACATAAGACACTGAATTTTTCAGCCTCAGTTTAAATGGGAGTAATAATGCCAATAAACATAGCAATAATAGTAATAACTGTTCCTCTCCATCATCAAAGGCCTGGGGAACAGATCCATAGGTGCTTTGAGTTCCCAGAATCCAGGTGGGAGATGTTGGAATCATTCAAGTTAAAATGGTCCGCACTCTGATATAGTAGGAGTCACGAGGAACTGGGTTTGAATCCTTCCTAAGACACTTACTGCTTGTGCGATGCTCTGCAGGACTTTTAACTTCTCAACCAGGGGATTAATTGTACCCATAGCACTTATTTCATGGGGACATTGTGAGGGATCAAATGAGATAATATATGTTAAGTGTTTTATCAGTCTTAAAGCATTGAATAAATGTCAGCCATTATTATTATTCTTTGAAATTCTCAGGGAAAAGAAGGGCATAAGACACCATCACAGTTAATAGAGTGTCCACTTCCCTGACTTTGAGTGTTCTCTGTCTCTCGTGTTTCTCTACAGGTTCCTGAGGAGGTATGTCTGATATATTTTGTCCTTTGATTCTGGGAATCAAGTTCAGCCAGGAGGCCTGGGCTTCCGTATCTCTCAAGAGAAGTTATATGAAGACTGGGCACTGATGCTGAATTTTAAGGACCCATTCTCATCTATACTCTCTCTCTAGTGAGGCTACCAAGACCCAACTCCTTCCTGAGTTAAAGTGTCACATGTATCTAGATGTACTCTCCAAATGCTGAACATCAAAGCTGTTACTAGAGTGATGTGACTGGGGCTTTGCCCTAGGGTGCTAACATTTAGAAGGATATTGGCAGCACTTGTATATAGACATAACAGAGCTTAGCACCTAATTAAACAATTAATTTTATAAGAAGCTACCAAATGGGGCTGGTAGAATTCCTCCCCACTGAGGTCATGACCCAATTGAGTTGCTCTCTGATTCTTCCTATTCCCTGGGTCTTCATTCTCCCTCTCTCCCCTCCTCAAAGGGCAGTGTCCTACAGTTTCTTCCTCACTTAGTATCTTATGTCCTGAGACCTGAGGTCTGTCTTTCCCTACATGAATTTTTCTCAAAATTTTTGTCTTAGGGCACCTTTCATGTTACTTGCCTTGGGCACCAGAAATGTTAGTCATAGCTCTACTGAATACACAGTAGAGGGCAATTGTTAGAATCATATAGCTCATCTGTGCCCCTGGATGAGTGAGTGACTTCTAGGGTAAGTGCCCAACTTGTGGCCTAGGATTGCCTGCAGTCTCCAGGGTCCAAGTTTCCTTGTATACAAAATAAAAGGATTGGACTAACTGATTATCTAGACCAGGGGTTCTTGACCTGGGACCCATGGACCCAGGAATAGGAAGGAACCTATGAATAGATTTCAAGGGGGGTCTACAAATTTTTTACTAAATTTAAAAAATTTAGGGGGCAGCTAGGTGGCACAGTGAATAGAGCACCAGCCCTGGAGTTAGGAGGACCTGAGTTCAAAGCCAGCCTCAGACACTTAACACTTACTAGCCATGTGACCTTGGGCAAGTCACTTAACCCTAATTGCCCTGCCTTCCTCCCTCCAAAAAATAACAACAAAAATTAAATTATATAATTTTAAAATAATTTTTATTTAAAATTTTAAAAATATTTTAATAGCTATATTTAATATAATTAGTTTTCTTTATAACCCTACATATTTTATTGTATGCATTTAAAAACATTATTTTGAGAAGGGGTCCATAGGCTTTAGAGACTGCTAAAGGGTCCAGTGACCCAAAAGAAGTTAAGAACCCCTGCTCTATGCTAAAGTTTCTTCCAGTTCTAAAATTACAAAATTATGAGCAGGGACTATTTTATATTTTTGCCTTTGTAGCTCCAGTGCCTAGCACATAGACTGGTGCTTAATAAATGCTTGCTTGTTTGACTGATTGCTAAGATTCCAGCTTCTCTTGGCACGAAGGGAAAAAAGTCATTGTGAATCTCATCAATACTGGGATTCAGTGAAACAAATAGTAAGCCAGTTCTGCTATACCACTTATTTAGAAAATTCAAATTTGTTCCAACTTGACTGATATATCAAGGAATAGTATGAGCATAACACAACTTTCACATTTGCTTATGCACAATTTTGTCCAAGAAAAAGATGGAGAATGTAGAAAAACAGACCACTTCACAGTAAGTCATAAGCAGCCGAGCTTCTGAAGCTTATTTTCATGAGCAAACTTCAGGTCTTTTTCGAGGTAAAATACCTTGGTGTAGTTGGAATTATGGGTGGAAGAGGTCTGGTCTACACCCATACCCTCTGACAGTCCCATCTTCCACTATGGCCAAGGCCCCTGGCCACCCTTCCCCCCACTTTCCCTGAGGATTCCCTCTCAACTTTGCCTGCCCAAGGCCTGTGGCAACCAAAGCAGCAGATGCAGCCAGTATTTATCGTAGTATTTACGTATTTCTTAACCATTTAACATGTATAAAACCACCATTTTTTTAAGGTTCCTATCTTTTCTTGATGTGCATTGACCTCATTTTCCCCATAAGCTTTGTGGTTTTGATTATGTAATTTCACATAGTGAGGTGATTTTTAGCAACACATACATGGCATGTGATAGTGGAACTGACTATATGATGAGGTCCCTTAAAAAGCCTAATACATGTAAAGACACAAGAGGGCACCCCAAGCAGCCCAGGGTAGAGGGGGGAATGGCATTTTAGCAAGGAGAATGAGATGCGTTATAGCTCTTTGTCCAAGCCAGGGGTGAATTCTGGCCCTTGTTCTCAGTCGGGCTAGCTGGCCAGTGAGTAGATACAGCACTGCAGAGAAACATAAGTGGCTTCCCACACCCTCCTCCAGCTCCCTGATTCTGATTCTGTGTTTGCAGCTTGTTCATGCAGGCTGAGTGCTAACATTGCTTTGGCAGCCATACAGCCTACAGAGCTCGATAGAATCCCAGCCCTGTGGATTCAGAGCTTAATTATGCAGCCGAGATAAACACAGAGAAGGCTAAGGGTGATCTCCAAGGAAGGATGGGGTGGTGAGTGTGCTGCCAGTGTTGGGGGAGTACAAAGGACTCTCAGGAGCACTACAGTGGGAAGGGACCTCCGAGGTATCTAGTCTGAACCCCTCAATTGACAGATGATGAAACTGAAGCCAAGAACACTTAAAGTGACATGGACAGGTCACACAGTTAAGATTTGAACCTAGTCTTCTGATTCCAAGTCTAGCAGTATTTTCCTCTCCCAAACCCCAATAAATTTCTTCGGTAGTAGGTAGTATTATTTAAGTATTTCTTAAAGGAACTGTCAGTGAAGTCATTGTGTATCTTAGATGAGTTGAATGTTATAGTGAGCTTGGAATCAAGAAGACTCATCTTCCAGAGTTCAGAATGAGCCTTGGATACTTGTTAACTGTGTGACCCTGGGCAAGTCACTTAACCTTGTTTACCTCAGTTTTTTCATCAGTAAAATGAGCTGGAGAAGGAAATAGCAAACCACGCCAGTGTCTTTGCCAAGAAAACTCCAAATGTGGTCACAAAGTGTTGGATGTGACTCAAACAACACCACCAACACAGTCAGTCAACAAGCATTTATTAAGTACTTATGTACCAGGTACTGTGCTAAACACCTGGGATACAAAGAAAAGCTAAAATATGGCCCCTGCCCTTAAGGAACTCATAGTCCAGTGGGAGAGACAACATGCAATTTACTATGTACAGACAAGATATATACAGTGTAAATGGAAAGTAATCTCAGAAACAAGGCACTAGCCATAGGCTGGTGGCAGGCAGTGGAGAGGGCTATCAAGGGAAACCTCTTGTAGAGGGTGGGATTTGAGTTGTCTTGAAGGAAGTCAGGGAAGTAAGGAGGTGGAAATGAGGACTAGCATCCTAGGTCTGGGGGACAGTGGGTGCTCTGGTTTTCTCTAACTCTGGTCTTATGTTTTCCCATCAGTATTCTGGTCGAACCAACCTTCACCTCACCAAAAACTTCTTTCTGACAACCAGAGCAAGGGAGAGGTCAGATACCTTCATCAATCTCCGGGAAGTGCTGAACCGCTTCAAACTGCCTGCTGGAGAATATGTCATCGTGCCTTCCACTTTTGAACCCCACAAGAATGGAGATTTCTGCCTACGAGTCTTTTCGGAGACAAAAACTGACTCTCAGTATGTTGGAAATTCAGAGAGTGGGGCAAATGGATACCAGGGAGGGAGAGAACAGAGGATTGGCAAGAAGCCCCCCCACCCATTTCCTTTCCTTTTTCTGTCTAGGTACAGTCCAGAAGGACCCTCTTTCCTCCAGAGGCTATACCCTTCCAGCTTTAGCAATGAGAAGGTGTGCCTTCTTGGCCAGGCTTAAGTAACTTGTAAGCACTCAAATAGAGTCAGAGGGTGTCCTTTCTTCTCTTGGTCTTTTGGCCTTTTTTCACTCCCTCTCTTATCCCATTCTTCCATTGCCTTCTCTCTACTTTCCTCCTTTCTCCCTCTTCCTTCTTCATCTCCCAGCTGCTTCTTTACCTATTGGTTGGAGGATACTCACAGTTGTTATCTACATTGATGACACTCAAGAACCAACTTTTTGGGCCCCTAAGGTTCCTTGTATCTGATGGGGAGTGTTCAGTTAATAACCCCTTATTGAGTGTTTCAGTCGATAACCCTTTATTGAGCATTTATTTGTGTGTCTGGGACTGTGTCTCTGCATCTATATAGATAAGAAGACAGATAAGTCTAGGTCCACTGGCAAATAGAAGACGCTTAATAAGTGTTTCAGCTTTTAAATTAAATTTTATTTTTTATTAGCCAAAATCTATTTCCTCTCCCACCAACTTCCTCATTCCACTGAAAAAGTAATAAAGAAAAATATAACCCTTGTAACAAATATACATAGTCCAGGAAAAAAAATTCCCTTATTGGTCATGTCCAAAAAATATATATCTCATCCTGTACCCTGGCTCCATCCAACTCTCTAAATGCTTGTTGATGGATTAATTGGAGGAACTTAACAACCTAGTCCAGTTTTCTGGCATTCTTAGCCTTACTCCCTTTCATGTACTGTTTGGTTCAGCCAAACTAGCCTTGCTGTTCTTCACTAATGACCCTCTGTTTCTTACCACTAGACCTTTTCCCTGGCTGACCCCCTCAGGCCTTGGAGGCACTCTCTCCTTAGCTCAACCTCCTAGAATCCCTGGGTCCTTTCAAAACTTAATTCAAATACTAGCTTTTTATATAAAAACTTTCTTTTTTCTGCCACAGCATCTCTCCCTGTCCCTCCCCACAAAAAAAAAAAGACTTTGTATTTACTTTTTTTTACTTTTTAACTTATGGGATAAAACAAGCATTTCTGTAACAGTATAATTTTTTTAAAATGATTGTACATGAAACTGAAAATCTATTATGTAGAACTTGATATTATGTTTACATATATTTATTGTATTTGTTTTATATATAAACACATTCACTCATGATTTCATTATTGGGGGGAACTCCCAGTGTGTAAAATACCTCCAAGAGTTTACTTTCTAGGAGGCAACATGGTACTGTGGAGTCCAGAGGATCTGGTTTCAAATAATACTTTTGACACTTAGTACCATATGAACACAGGCAACTAATTTACTGTCCCTGGCCTCGGAGGGATCTGTAGAATGAAGGAATTGGTTTCTGAGGCCTCTTCTACCTCTCAGCCTATAATGTGATGATCCACTGATGCCGAAGGACAACTCCTCAGTAATGTATAGTCGCCTGGAGACACCAAGAAGTGGAGCGATTTGCCCACAGTCACCAAGAGAGGATCTTTTTTTTTTTTTTTTTGGCCACAGTAACTCACTAAACTGTCAGTTAAAGTGAGGAAGGGTTTTGATTTGCACATCTGACAAAACTATGGAACTTTGAAAAGGATTGAAGTAATTAAAGTTAGTCACAGCCCCAAGGCATTCGTTTCTTCCTCTTCAAGTGAGCCATAGCTAGTAGGTGATAATTTTATAGCATGTCATGCAAAGTCAAGAGACATTACTATAGGGAATTGGTATTAAAAAGGACACTGAAAAGCTTGCTCTTGATGGCGGGTGCTATGGCTGAGCTGTTGGGAGTTCCTTGGATACTGACCCGTCCTTCAATACAGAACCACTCCTCCCTTAAAAAAAAAACGCCCCACTTTCTAAAGGTCCTTTTGGCCTTGGAAAGTGTTATCACACATCAAGGCTCTTTAGGCAGTTTTGTTGGGGGGATGGGGAGGTTTGAAGTGAGATAGGTTTCAAGTTTCGCACTTCAGTCTCAGCAAGAGGCTGCTGAAACACCTCCTTCCCCCATCTTAACTTCCCACCCACTAACAGATAATTCCTTTCTATTTCCAGAGTTGTGGATGATGAAATTGAGGCCGACATGGACGAGGTATTTATGATGATTCTTCTCCTTTCTCTGTTGTGGGATCCAGGATGGAGAGTGGGGAGGGTCCTCCCAGCCCAAAAAGTTACAGATGGTCCTCCTGCCTCAGAGGCCAGCTCCCTCACTGGATATGTTATTACCAAGCTGCCTTTTCCCTGGATCTCTAATCTTGGGCAAATCCCTTTTTCTAATCTCTGGACCTTAGCATTCTCATCTAGAAAGCTAGGGAACTGAGTCCTCGTTTGGGCTAGTGTTTCCTGAACTGTGTCCCAGAGACCCTTAGGATTTCAGGCATTTTGGGTGGGAATCCCATGAAAAAATGTGGATTCTAGTCCCCTATTCCTCTCTAAAATAGACACATGAAACTACATATAGATCCTAAGTCATTACTTCAGGGTAAAAATCGTCTGCTTTTTTCCTCTAAAATTTCCACCATGTTGGGGGTAGTCTGTACCCTTCAACTGGACCTGGAGAGTCATTGGTTGAGTTTCATCAACATGTTTCAATTCCCACTGTGTTCCATGATCCAATTATTGTGGAAGCCCTTGGACTTAATGATCCCTAAGACTCTTCCAGCCCTCTGATTGTGACCCTATGATAAATGCAGCAAGAATTTGATTAAACAGACACATGCTTTAGCATAATTTTTTTATAAATGATCAGTTTCAGAGTTAAGGAAGGGCAACCCCCACAAATGGGCTTTAAGAACATAGAGCTGAAAAGGACTTCAGAAGCCACTGAGTTCAACCCATCCATTTTATAGATGAGAAAGCTGAGGCCCAGATAGGCTAAATGGATTTGAAACAAGGTCCAAGGATTCCAAATTCAGCCCACTTTTCTACTCTAAAGGACATAGTTTGAGGATTATTTCTAAGTGTTTTTTTTTCTGTCTCTTTTCTAAGAGTCCACAGCAGTGCTGATAAAAAGCCTGTGCTGGCTAGATATTTATTCACTTCCAATCTGTTAGGGCAGCACTGTGGTTGTCATATGTTTAGAATAATGAGGGACTAGAGGAGGCCTGGATATACTGGTCCCCAAGGGTTGTATTCACCGCCCATTAACAAAATCCTTTTCAAGCAGCCCAGGGAAATTCTAAGCTATTTATCACTTTGCTTAGCAGAATTGATCACAAATGGTTATTTTAGGAATATGTAATAGTCATGGTGCATGTTTTGAGAAATTATGATATAGCTTCTTCCCAGGGAGTTTATATTCTTTCTCTTTTGATCCAATTATATCCCCACATTCAGTTAAAAAGCCCCAGGCAGTCTTCTTTCAACTCTTGGCTGGATTAAACCAAAACAACAGGAATAATCCTGAAATTTTGTCAAGGGTAATTATTGGAACCATTCCTCATGATCCACAGGCAGAGAAAGTAGGTGCTTGGAATGGGTGGGAGTTGGGTGATGAGGACAGGACTCCCCGCCCTCATCCTGCCCTGCCCTGCACCTTTCTTTGTTTCTTAGAAGATAGATTATCTTCAGTAAGCTCTCACATTGTTCTTCTTTTCCTCCATTGCCTCAAGAATGATGTTGATGAAGATGGCATTGATGACAATTTCAGGAAACTGTTTGCTCAACTGGCAGGGGAGGTAAGTGGTTCGCACCCAGTATATATTGAGTGCCCACTACATGGACAGCAATGTTAGGCTGGATGGGGAGGATGTTACAAAGAGAATCACAACCGATCCTCAAAGAGCTTATACTAGGGTAAGGAAGGTAAATACACAAAACAGAAGAACAGATGAGGGCTAATGGATAGAAGTTACTGGCAGGTGGAAATTTTTAAAAATGGAAATAACTAGTATTTATTTAGAGTTTTAAGGTCTGTACTTTATAAATATTATCTCGTTTGATCCTTACAACAATCATGAGAGGTAGGTGCTCTTATTATCCCCATTGTACAGATGAGGGAACCAAAGCAGGCAGCAGTTAAGTGACTTGCCCAGGATCACACAGCTAGTACTTGTCTGAGGTAGGATTTGAACTCTGTACTTGCAAACTCCAGGTCTGGTGCTCTATCCACAACTGCCTCTCTGTAAAGCAACATAAGGGAGAATTTTCTAACAACTTAAAGTTATCTATTAGTGGAATAGGCGTGCAAAGTGCAGAGGACATTAACATACACTGCTGATGAACAAGCATTCATTATGAACCAGCTGCTGTGCTAGGAACTGAATAAAAAATGGAAGGATGAGGTAGTTCTTGCTCTTAAGGAATTAATATTCCAGTGAGGGTAGAGGGATTCTAGCATGTTCACAGATGAGTAAATATATAGAGCTGTGAATATGTAGAGGAAGATACACACATATATTTATATACACATGTGCGTATTACACATTTATGTGAGCAGTGAGGTGGTGCAGTGGATAGAATACCAGACCTGCAATCAGGAGGACTTCTCTTTCTGAGTTCAAATCTGGCTTCAGATACTTACTAGCAGGATGATCCTGGGCAGGTCATTTAGCTCTGTTTGCCTTAGTTTCCTCATCTGTAAAAAATAAGCTGGAGAAGGAAATTCCAGACCACTCTAGTATCTCTGCCAAGAAAACCCTAAATGGAATCATGAAGAGTCAGACACAACTGAAGGAACAAACAACAACATATACGTGTTGTATGTATACATTCTGCATATACACAAAGTAAAGTCTGAGGGGAAGGGGACATTAACAACTAAGGGAATCAGGGAAGGTATCTTGATCTGAATCTTGAAGGGAGCCCTTGGCTCCCAGAGGCAGAAGTAAGGAAGAAAAGTAGTCTAGCCAGTCCATGTGAACAGAAAGCCTGTGCAAAGACAGATGAGAGACGACATGTTTTTATATGTGTGTGTATGTGTAAATATGTATATATGTGTGTGTGTATACATATGTATGTGTGTATTTTTTCTTTTTAAACAAGCCTAATTTGACTGGAACTTGGAGCACGTGAACAGAAATAATGGGTAATCTGGAACAGTAGACTGGAGTCCAAATGTGAATGGCTTCGAACCAAACAGAAAAATTTATATTTGGTCCTAAAGATAACTGGGGGCAACTGAAGCTTCTTGAGCGCCAGGGCAGTGACATGCAGTCAGATGTACAATTTGGTGGCTATTTAAAAGATAGACGGGATAGCAGAGGACTGAAGGCAGAGAGAAAGATTATAAGGCCATAGCCAAAGTCCAGTAAGGAGGGATAGGGGCCTAAATTAGGGAGGTTGTGGGTTGTGGTGTGAGTAAAGAGGACAGATCATATGCAAAAGATGTTGCAGAGGTAGAATGTATAAGGCTTGGCACCTGATTGGATGTGGCAGCATTGGCAGGGGCATCCAGAGAAGAGTGGGCAATAACTCCTAGGTTATAGGCTTGGGTTACTTAGATAGATATTAGTATCCTCAAAAGAAACAGGATTTGAGTCTCTATCAAATATTCATTAGTAGAGATTGTAATTAAAGCACTTAATGTTTCTAAATGTCAGGTTTCCCAATAAAACTGGGATAATATTATAGTACTATGTGAAAAAAATTGCTTTGAAAACTTTGAAGCAGCTATGCAAACATAAGCAATTCTTAGTGAGTTTTATTTCCTTTTTAAAAAAAAATTTTTATTGATATCTTTTGCTTTTATATCACCATTTCCAAATATAGATATCTGTGACACTCCATCCTTTACCCAGCTAGCTATTCTTCATAAAAAAAGGAAGGGGGGAGAGGGGAAGGAGGGATGGACAAGGGAGGAAAGATGGGAGGGAGGGATGGATGAGAGGGGGAGGGACGGAGAGAGAGAGAGAGAGAGAGAGAGAGAGAGAGAGAGAGAGAGCAGACAATTCAGCAAAACCTGCACATCAGTTATTTCTTACACTCTAGACAGTTCTCCATAACCCTCCCACTTCTGCAAAGGAGGTACATTTTTTCAGCTCTTCATTGGAAACAAACTTGGTCATTATAGTGAAACAGAGCATTTTGTTTTCTGATCTATTTACATTACAGTACTCCTTAGACATACTGTTTTCCTTGTGCTGCTTACTTCATTCTGCCTCAGTTCCTAGAAGTCTCCCCACTGAACAGTGTTGTTTTTAAATTTATTTGTAGCATTCAATTTTTTAAATTTTGAGTCCCAGATTCTTTTCTTTCGTCTAGTCCCTCCCCCACCCATTGAGAAGGCAAACAATATGATATCCATTATACATGTGAAGTCATGCAAGACATATTTCCATATTAAGCATGCTGAGCAGTGTTTTAAAAGGAGGGATTCATTCCAAAAGAATGAGAAGGATGTGCCAAGTGGGCATAGAAGTGGGCGTAGACAGACATGAGAGACAGCAGCCCTGGATAGAGGGGGAGAATCCTTAGTGAAGAACAATGAATGGGAATGAAAAGAGTAGACAAGGACCTTGAAGATACTAATAAGAAACTTGAATTTGGTCCAGTTAACAGTAAAGCTGGTACTTGAGGTGTGGGAGCAAGAGAGTAAAATGGGGATGGGGGGAAGGGGGGAATCAATCAGCAAAACTAACAAAACCAGCATTTGAGCTAGAAGTGATCAGGAAAAGCTTGACTAAATCCTGATTGGGACTGTTTAGTTCCCTTGTGCTATTTGCCAAAGCCCTCCTGTACCAGCACCATCTCACACTGCACCTTCATCAAGAACCAAACATTCAGGGAAGTGTGATGTTGTCTGGGTGCCTGGCATCGAGGTCTGATGATGCTTCTTGAAATATCTTGTTGAGTCTCTCATTTTTTTCCTCTTTCTATGGCTGTGTTTCAGCTCTGTGATTATTTCTGATTTTGGGTAGAAACTGACAATATGTGTGTCATATGTTTTTGTATATTGTATGTTTCCATAGGATGCGGAGATTTCTGCCTTTGAGCTGCAGACTATCTTGAGAAGAGTTCTAGCAAAACGTAAGTATCTATTCTAGTTCCCCCAACCCTGTTCTTCTCCTTTAGGGGTATAAGGGAAAAGTAGAGTAACACCCCCCCTGCCCCGCCCCCCGCTCTACATTATTATTATTATTGGTGGCAGCCCTCTCTTGGTAGAATAAAAAGCTGAGATAACTGCTGGTGCCAACCAGAAGCCCTAGTCAGTAGTTCAAAGCTCTATTTTAAAAGGAAATGACTAAAGAAGAGAGAACCCACTCATGGGCCAGAGGGAAAAGGAAAATTGATTAGATGATCCTAATGCTGGTGGCCACCAAAGGGTTTTTTTATAAATCTCCATTTCATACATAATCGTTTGATCGATAGATATAGACCCTGTGGACCATACTGTCCATGGGATTTTCCTGGCAGAGGTACTGGAATGGTTTGCCATTTCCTTCTCCAGTGGATTAAGGCAAATAGAAGTTAAATGCTTGCCCACAGCTACTAAGTGTCTGGGGTCATATTTGAACTCAGGTCTTCCTGACTCCAGGCTCAGCACTCTATCCACTGAGCCACCTAGCTGCCTCTATATCAGTTTCAAGGATCCCATAAAAGCAGAAAGATAAAAGGTCCATCTGGTCCCATATGAACCAAAGAAATATGAGAGTTACAACTTATACAGCCCAACTAGGAACACCCATGTATGGTAGGGAGGAAGGTTTAAAATAACTTTAACATGGCTAGGGTTTAGATGTCCCCAGATCCAGACACACAAACACAACCCCAAGCAGTGGTGAAGCCAACCCAACAAGGCTTCCCTGCCATATGGGAAATGAGGTGGTGTTTACCCCAAAGGCCACCAGGCACAGTGAGGTCATGGTAGTGTCTCAGATGTGTGGCGATCACGGGTCCATGAAGACCAAAAGCCTCATTGTTAATTCACAGATGGATGGACAAAAGGGGAATGGACGGGGGAGGGAACCTCCTTTCTGCTACAGAGTATTAATTATCCCATGTGTGTCGAGCTCAGCATGCTCTTCCCCTTCCTGACTGGTGACACCAGGGTCCTGGCCATGGGCCCATCCCTTCTTCATGCTACCGCCTCCAGCCTATACACACACACACACACACACACACACACTCACTCACACACTCTCACACACTCTCTCTCTCCTACCCATGTAGCCCTTTAAAGACCTAACACATTGACCTAGAAATAAGGCTCTGGAAAAGCCATATTTAGACTATAAATAGGCCCATATCAAGATCCCCTATTTCTAAGGTCATAGGTAACCAAGATGGCAGCTCCAAGAAAACACTCTGCCTTGAGATAACTGCATATGTTCCCAGCATGGTGAATACACTTCTTTGGAGATTTTTCGTGTTTTTTGTCTTAAAAAAAAAGGAGGAAAATGCACTTTCCTGTGGTTTTCTAGACAATCCTACATGGAATGCATAGAGTCATGCATTAATAGAATCATGTCATAGAGGTTGAGCTGAAAGAGACAATTGAGATTATCAAATCTCCCCTTTTACAGATGAGAAAACAGGCACAGACCAATTAAGAGATCTATCCAGGGTCACACAGCTCATAAGTATTATTTAAAAATTTCAACTTTTTTTTTATATGCCCATATACCCTTCTTCCATTATCTCCATACTGAGAAAGGTTTAATCAGTCACAGTTATTGTTTTTCCATGTAGGAATGTAAATAGGTCAACTTTGATAAGTTCCTTTTGATTTCTTTTCCCTGATTACCTTCTCAGGCATCTCTTCCTTCTTGTGTCTGGATGTCAAATTTTCTATTCAATTCTGGTTTTTTCCTCAAGAATGCTTGAAAGTCCTCTATTCCACTGAATGACCATATTTTCCCCTGAAACAAAATACCCAGTTTTGCTGGGTAGGTGACCCTTGGGTTCATTCCCAGTTCTTTTGCCCTCTGGAATATCATATTCCATGCCCTTTGATCCCTCAGTGTAGAAGCTGCCAGGTCCTGGGCTATTCTGATTGTGTTTCCACAATATTGAAATTGTTTCTTCCTGGCTGCTTGGAGTATTTTCTCCTTGATCTGGGAATTCTGGAACCTGGCTATAATATTTCTGGGAGTTTTCTTTTTGGGATCCTTTTCAGGAGGTGATCGGTGGATTCTTTCAACCTCTATTTTGCCCTCTGGGTCTAAAACATCAGGGCAATTTCCCTTGAGAATTTCTTGAAGGGTGATTTCTAGGTTCTTTCTTTGATCATGGCTTTCAGGTAGTCCAATAATTTTTAAATTATCTCTCCTGGAGCTATTTTCCAGGTCAGTGGTTTTTCCCATGAGATATTTCACATTGCCTTCTATTCTTTCATTTGTTTGGATCTGCTTAACAGCATCTTGATTTCTCATAAAGTCATTAGCTTCCATTTGCTCCAGTCTAACTCTGAAGGAATGAATCTCCTCAGTGAGCTTTTGAGATTCTTTTTCCATCTGGCAAATTTGGCTTTTTAAGGCATTCTTCTCTTCATTGCCCTTTTGAGCCTCCTTTGCCATTTGAGTTAGTGTATTTTTTAAGGTGTTATTTTCCTCAGTCAGGCTGTTGACCCTCATTTCATACTTTTCCTGCATCCTTCTCATTTCTCTTCCCAATTTTTCCTCCACTTCTCCTATTTGATTTTTAAAGTCCTTATTAAGGTCCTCTATGGCCTGTAACCCGCTTATATTTTCCTTTGGGGCTTTTGGAGCAGGATTTCTGACCTCACATTCCTCCTCCTGTTCCATGCTTCCATCCTCTTTGCCCCCAAAATAGGAGTCTAATGTTTCATTTTTCTGTTTATTTTGTTTCCTTTGCCTAGGCATGTTGCCACTTAATTACTTGACTTTGGGGCTTTTTGCCACAGTAGGACTCTGCCATGAGACAGGGGAGCTTCTGCCTGGGATGTTGGGGTCTTCAAAACTTCCATTTCTGGCAAGTTGGATGCCCACCCCAGACCTCCCACCCAGATCACAATCCAGATCCAAGCAGGTTAAAGCAAGAGCGATTAACCCCCAAGACTGATCGCTGGATCTCCCTACAGTTCGCAGGCCAGGGGCTGGAGCTGCCACTGAAACTGCAAAATGGAATGTCTCCTGAGTGGCTTCTAGCCCCTGGGGGAGGAAGCTGACGAGTTCCCCAAATACTGGTCCCAAAGTCCATAGAGCACTAACCTCTCACTTTGTCCTAGGCATGTCTGTGTTGATAATTCTGGAATCGCCACAGCTGCTGGTGTTCTGGGGTCCCTCCAGCCGGCTGCTGGCCCGGCCGCCCTGGGGCTAAAACCTCTGCTCAATCTGGCCTGGGCTCAGCTCCCAGCGCTGCGCTGGCCACTCCCTGCAGGGCTGCTGGGCTGTCCTCAGCAGGAGGTTAGCTTGTCTGTGTCGTTCTGTGGATGCTGGGGCTCTCAACTATTTTTATTAGTGCTGGTTGGTTTCTAGCCTAGCTATTTCCTTATTTTTGAGGGCACAGCCTAATTGAAAACACATCTCTGCTCCTTCCCACCCATATCTCACATCCACAAAGTTCACTCTCTGGGCCTTAATACCATATAAATAGTCTAACTACTTCTCATTCCTTTATTTAAAAAAATTATTTAATGCATCTTTCCCCTTGGCCTTTGCTAGGCACCGTTCAGAACAAAGCAGGATCCTGTAGTACACTCATTTTCTCTCCAGGAGTTCATACTCAAAACACCAAACATGCCCCTTCTGTGTCCTCTAGGTCCAGATATCAAGTCGGATGGCTTCAGCATCGAGACTTGCAAGATCATGGTTGACATGCTGGATGTATCCTTAAACGTGTTCTAGGGAACTCAGAACCAGGGATTTGTACAGATGCTGCTTGGTGGCTGAAGAAATGGCATGAAATCCCTGAGGCTGGACGTTTATCTGTGAGCTTGGGTGTGAAGAGGCCATGAAAGAAATTAGTGAACTCCTGGGGTTAAAATTAAAAAAACAAAAAAAATCAAGAAGGCAAGAAGCAACGCCACTTTAGAAAGGAGTGGGGAGGGGAAAGGAGAGTGGAATTTGGAAGGTGATTACAGATGTTGCAGGCTCTCCAGCATGTCTGAGAAGTGAGACCTGGGTCTCCTGCCTCAAACATGGGCAGACATGGCTTCTGTTTGGAGAAATGTCAGTTCAACAGGAAGCACATGGTATCAGGAAGAAAAAAGAAGCATGCCCACTCCCTCTAAGGAAGCTGACTCATGGGTCATCCAAGCCATTCCCATGTGTCCGTCTTGCATTTTATTCAGACTGTTTCCTGAGTGAATGTGTTACTCCTATTTATTGAATCTCAGGAAACTATCAGAGCTAGCCCAAACCTGAACAAAAATTCCCTCTATGGCAGACCTGACTAGTAGCCATCCAGCCTTTGCTTGAAGACCTCTATGGAGAGGGAACCTACTATATCTCTAGGTGGTCCATTCCACATTGGAATAGCTCTGATTGTTAGGAAACAGCCTAAATCTAGCCTACACTCTTTTCCACCCATTGCTTCTCACTCTGCCTTCTCTGGCCAAGCAGAATGGGTCTAATCCTTCTTCCATAGGACAGCCCTTCAAATACTTAAAGACTAGTATCATGTTGGCCTCCCCTAAGGATCCTCTAACAGATTCAGAGCTAGACATCCCCAGTTCTTTTAACCAGTTCCCATATGCCCTTTGCCATCCTGCTTGTCATTCTCTGGACAGTCTTAATAATGTCTTTCTTAAAATGTAGAACTGTTTTGGTCTACCCAGAGCAAAGTACATAGGGACTAATATCTCCCGAGACCTGGAGGCAGTCCCTCTCTTAATGGAACTAAGATTGAATTAAACTTTAAGGTCACCATATCAAATTGTTAATTCAGTCAATCCAATGCAATAAACATTTTTTGAGCTCACAATCCACTAAAATCTCTAGATCTTCTACCAATGAAAGCCTGCCTAAACAAGCCTTTTCTAGCTTATACTTACGAAGTTAATTTTTTTTAATCTTACACTGACTCCTGTTAAATTCCATCTTCTTGGATTTGACCTGGCATTCTAGCCTGTCAAGATCTCCTTTGGTTCCTGTTTTTCCTCCCAGCTTTATAACATCTGCAGATTTGATAAGCATCCCCTCTCTGCTGAGGGCAAGTTACTGTTAAAATGTTAAATGGTACAGGACCAAGGACAGATCCCCTATGGCAGCTCTGGAGAGACCAGTATTGAAGTTGTTGCTGTCAAATCATGAATGCCTACTCTTGGGGTCTTAATAGTCAACGTGGTTTTGAATCCATCTACCTATAACTATTGTCTAGTTTAGGGCTTCTTTGCGTTGTATGGTGTGACAGGATGCACAGTGCAAAGTGCATATGCTTTGTGTTTCGAACCAAAGCTGCCATGAAGTTGCATGATACAACACAGGCAAACACTGCCAGAAATAACTGGGATTCATTATGTTTTTTATTTTTATTTACTTTTTGGGAATCAAGACCCACAGTTTAAGAAGCCATTGATCTGGCCCTCACTTATCTCTTGTCCATAGGAATAGCATGATATATTTTGTCAAAAGCTCTGTTTAAACCTAAGTAAATTATATTGATAGCATTCCCCTTAGCTACCAGCCTAATAACCCTGACAAAATATACCCTAAGCCAATTTTTTTCAAAAGTGAACCTATTGATCCTGTGGTCTAAATGTTTCCTTTTCAGAAGGAATGGATGATGTGGTTCCACCTGGTATAATTTTGTTTCCCACATTCACTTCCACCAGACTTTTACCTGGAACTTAGCTAAGCCAAGGAAAAGTGGCATCTTGGCCACTTTTCCTCATGGTCTCTAATGGCTAGTGAGAAGGTATGGCAAGAAATTTCCCCAACCTATACAAAGCCCCACTGCAGAACACTCATTGCCCATTGGCCAGCAAATCCCTTTACAAAAGGCCTAGCACAGGACATCAAGAAAACTCCATGGTAAAATATCAGCACATCACTGAGTGGTAGAAGGAATGGTAACATCAGAAGGGCAACCCAGTCTCCTTAAGGAAAAGATTTCACATTGTACAAAGATCTTTCCTGAACAAAAGGCAGGCTGATGGGAGTGGTAAACTCGGCCTGAAGGAGTTCTACCTTCTCTGGTCAAAAATACAAAAATACCAGGTATGATTCCAGGCACAGTGGGAGGATGGGAGACAGCTCCACTACATTCACATAAGGATACTCTCAGTGAGGTGGTTTAATGCTTTATAATTTGGGAGCATGCATTTTATAAACTTTTTTTAAAATTATATTTATATTGAAAGGAAAAATTGGGGGCACATAGGTATCTCTGTGCATACATAATTTTAGACAACAAAGCACTTGGGGGGGGGCGGTCAGAGCATTGTCTTATGGCTTGATTTCACCTATAGTAGGGAAAAGACTGGGAGGAGGACAGAATTGACCACTACTATCAGTCACAAAATAATCAGGAATTTTCTTGGTTAAGTCTTTTCTATGCTTCATTCGTGGACCTCTACTGTGAACATAAACATTTAGAAGCAATTCAGAAATGCTGCCCAAATTTGCTTTACTTGATGCTGCTTGGTTGTTTTAGGGGTGGGGGTAGTAGTTATAGAAAGGAGAGTTTAACAATAGTGATAAGATATCAAGTATAGGGAATTCCCAAGTGATGAAACTCCCTCTACCAGGGAAGGTCAGTCCTTTCTCTGCAGTTCAGTCTTAGAGAGGGAGGAGGAAAAGAAAATCAATGAAACATTTTAAAAATGCAGAAGGAAGTTCAGGAAGAAACAGATGAGCAGCACAGTTTGGGAATATGTTAAATTTATTATGTATTTTTTTTAAGTTTGTACCTAGTAGAGATCGTCAATGTCATACAAATAAACCAGAAATTTAAAAAGAAATGCACCCTGAAATGACTGCTCAATATTTTGCCAATTTGGCATTTAGAACCTGCAGAGAGAAGAGAATTAGCATAATTTGGCTCAGTGATAATGCACTGTTGTCAGATGACCTCCTGACTGGCTGATAAAAAATGGCCACTTTAGTTCAACAAGCTTAGGATCTACTCTGTGTAAGACATTACACAGGAAGACAGAGGAAGGGGGAGAGGGAGACAGAGCTGGGGTCAGAAATAGGGCTCTGTTGTCAAGAACATTATCTTCTGAATTAAACATATACACAAGGAACAGAGGGTGATAGATGTGAAGAAAGGTCCAGGCAAAATAGTGAGTGAAGTTTGAGGAGACAAAAATAACTCTTCCCTGGGGAAGTCAGGGAAGGTATCACGAAGTAGCTAGAACCCATGTTGAGACTTGATAAAGGAAAGACTTTGATAGCAGTTGGGACTCAGATAGTTCTTTCCAGAAAGGGGTTGGGGACGGAAGAAGGAGGGGAAAGATGAAGTAAGAAATGGTGGCAAATTATAATATAAAACTACTGAGTATCTGATTACTAAAAACCATAGGCCCCAAAGCCTAAGATTTTTAACTTTCTTGGGTCAGCAGAACATAGTGAGCTTCATACTTAGAGAGTAACACACACAGACCCAGTGGAATGAATGGCTGCAAAATTCACTTTTCTCAGATGACTAAATCAGAAAACCAATTGATTTCCCTAAGATTATTGATAGTATTAAGTTAAAGGGGGAAAAAACTATTCCTGCTTTAAATGGAAGATTAAATGTGCTTTAAAAAGTCAAGTTCTTCATGTCTATTTTGCTTGTTCCAGAAAATTTACAAGGAGATGGATGTTGACAGATCTGGCACCATGAATGCCTACGAGATGCGTAAAGCATTAGAAGAAGCAGGTAACATCCCAATGACTTTCACTTCAGAATCACTGCAAATCATCTAGCTTTAATGAAAGTCCCATAAACTGCCCCCCAAAATAAAGTAGCCATGACATCTTTTTTTCACCCACTTTCAAAAGAATAACTGATGAAACGTGACTTGGTACAGAATCTTCCCCTCCTAGTTCTCTTTCTGAATTTAAAACTCTTTGAGAAAACTCTAGCAGGCTAGCCATTCTAAAAATGATAATTTAAAAAAATTCATAGGCCTGTGTTATTTAGAGCAACTCCAATTAGGATTACATAGAACAGGGTGGTAATTGTCCTGCTGTACTCTGCCTATTCAGACCATACAACGACAGAAAGAACCTCAGAGTTTACTGAGGCCAGCCTCATCCAAGAATCCCTCTACCACAGCGGGAATGGTGGTTTCCATTCTGGGCAGGCATATTTTTTAGAAAGGACTTTGATAAGCTGTAATATATCTAGAAGTAGGTGAGGAAACTAAAGGAACTGAGAATGTTTAGCCTAGAGAAGATGTAGAAGGGAGATTAAGTGTGTTTTGCTTGGGTCTGAGGACAGAACTAGAAGCAATGGGTGGAAAGAAGAGAAAGGAAGATTTCAGCTCAGTATAAAAGGGAACATTGTAAAAATTAAGGCTGTCCCCCAAATGGGATGGGCTGACTCCTAAAGTAACAATAGCATTTATATAGCTCTTTAGAAGTTTTGAAAACACTTTACATCTATTAAGTTATTTGATCATTACACTAGCCCCATTATTATTATACATGTTACAGAGGAGGAAACTGAGGCATTTGCCCAGGGTGACACAGCTGGTAAGTGTATTGGCAGGGCTTGAGCTCAGTTCTTCCTGACTCCGAGTCCTGTGCTCTATCCACTCAGCTACCTAAGGAGCATGAGTAGTACCTTCTCCATCACTGGAGATCTCTTACTAGAGTCTTGCTTGGGATGTTGTAGAAGGAAGTGAGGCTTCAGGTAAGGATTATACTAGGTAATCTCTGACATCCCTTACAGCTCTAAATTTCTTGACTCTAGGCCTTTAGTCCCGTTGTCACTGAGAGAAAACAATTGCAGTGAAGGAGACTAGAAAATATTCATGGCAAAAATGTATGATCACATGGGGTCTCAAAGTAGAAAAGAATAGGTGTTCAGAAAGAATCTAGTAATGAGAATGATTCTAAAGATGAAAAGCTGTTATGGAAACAGAATTTTAAAAACGTAGCTAAAAATAGGGAACAACATGGAAAGATTATGGAGATGGAGATGGGTGATGGGAACAGAGGGGTTAGGTTTGAATTAAACAAAGGAAACAGACAGGAAGTAGTACAAAGAACCAGGCAGGAACTGAGTCCCAGAAAAGCAGTTTGGAAACCAAAGAAACAGCAGCTGACATGGCTTCTGAAAACTGGAACTGCTTTCAAAGAGCCAAAGCCCCCAGGAAAAAATAACCCTGCATTCCAGGTGAAAATCACAGACCCCGGTGTTCATTTGTTACCACATCACATGTTCTGCCACCAAGTAAACTTTATATGGGGTCCTCCTGAGCACCAGATTACAGAAAACCTAAGACAAAGATTGTTTGTTCTAATCTTAGGTTTCAAGCTACCCTATCAGCTCCATCAGGTCATCGTAGCTCGGTTTGCAGATGACGAGCTCATCATCGACTTTGATAACTTTGTTCGGTGCTTAGTTCGACTGGAAACACTGTTCAGTAAGTGGGCATTTGGGGTAAGAGATCCATTTGGTTCTCTTAGCATCAGAAGCAGACTGTCCTTCCACAGTTAATGAAAGCATCTGAGCCAAACAAATGTCTGCCCAATATGAGGGTGACATTCCTTCCTCCTTAATTTAGAGACAGGAAAAAAAAATAGGTGCTTTGTCAACAAAATCGTCACTAAGACTTGGTGGTTTTGAACTAGGCATGAAGGGGAAATTGCCCATATTTCAACCTCTTTGCTCATCTCCTTTTTCTCCTCTTCCTTTACAGAGGTATTCAAGCAGTTGGACCCAGAGAACACCGGAACAATAGAACTCAATCTTACCAGTGTAAGTCAGTAGCTGGCAAGGTTTATTACCAACATCTCACTCCTCAGAAAGAGACAGAGATCTAGGACTTCTTGACCTGCCTTTTAAAGCTCCAAAATAGAATGGACCTCGAAAATAATTACTGCTTTAATTATAGTTCCAAGTTTCCACAGTGCACTTTTATTTAGAGGTGTGGAACAACCGATCATTGGTTCCTCACTCTAAGAAGTATATCAAAAGGCTTTTAGCTTAAGTATAGACCAAGCCTGAAAGGATGCTTTTGTCTTTTTTGGTGGGTAAAGAAAGGCAATACTGATTAATATATAGTAGATGGTTCCTTTTTCAATATCATGAATGCCTTGTAGAAGACTGGATGATTCCACCTACCTCTGAAGCCATAGGTTGATTTAAATAAGCACCTGTGCCCAGAACACACTTTAAATCCAGTCCATCCAACTCTGAGTTTCCTCCTTTTGCCTATCAATCTCCCTGTCCTTGCTACTGGCTCATCATTCACTGTCATCTTCTCTTCCTGCTGTGATTTTTCTCCCTTCTTTCTCATTTGTGAAGACGGCACCTTAGGGTCAAATTTCATATTAAGCAAGGTTTTTGGTGTTTTTTTTCCTCCCTTTGCTTCCATCCTTTCATCCACTGAGAATAAAGCTAAATAGCAAGAGAGGTTTTTAGATGCCTGAAGCTCCAGCAGTGGCCTCCACTGCAATCACCGGCAACGCAAATTTAATGTTTTCTAGGATGCCTGACACATCTGCCTGACAATAAGCAGAGCACACAATTTTCCATTTTCATTTTATCAAGGCTAACAAGAGTAAGGGAGAGCTGACACTGAGTCCTTTTTCATTAACACCTGGCTCCAGTTTGAATCTCTGTCACAACTACTCAATTCTGATTTCTCATCGGGGACTGAGGAAACTGAGCTTGCTCTTGACAGAGATGATGGGAGCAATAGGGCTGATCTAGTGGGAGCACTGGGTCAAATGGCAGGGTAGTTTTATCCCTACACTTTGGAGAGAGGAGAGAGATGGGGGTGACTTATTTAATGGACCGACAATTTTCATAGAACACTGGACATCTGTTGTCTAGTGTTTCAACTTTTCAACTTTTAACAGCTTAGTGTGTGTGTGTGTGCGCGCGCGCGCGGGTGTGTTTACAAATAGACATATAGGTGGACACACGTATATGCCTCTTCTATTATATTATGGGGAAATAACTTGGTCAACAAAGTACACATTTTAAAACTGCGCATAATTGAACATTTACATTCTTGGTGCCACATGAAACCTAGGAAACAGTCCCTGCCCTTAAAGATTTCAATCTAAAATAGTCACAATATAACTGAAGCTTAAAACATGGTATATGTTAAGGTCTGAGAACTCTCCTCATATCATCCTTATTTATCAGGATCCCATTCCTCCTGAACTTCCCCTGTTAATGTATCACTGTTACTTTTATTTTAGTAAACTTGTCTGCCTACCCAATACTTTCCCACCCTCCCTCTTCCAAGTGTCATGAAAACATCCCACACCACTGGCTTTCCCCTCCTCTTCTATCACCTCATCCTTCAGTTTCCCACACTCATATGTTTCCAAGTATGAGGAATGCTCATCTGAAATCTCCCTTCAGGGGATACTTTTTCTTCAGATAAACTTTTTTTGTGATCACTTTGAGCCCCAAGCAAGTGAAAATGCTAAGCTATATGAATCATAAATCAATCAACAAGTATTTATTATAAAGTGCCTACTATTGTGCCAGGCACTGGAGATACAAGTACAAAAATAGTGAAAAAAATCAACTTGGAATGAGCCAACATTCCAGGGGGGGAAACAAGCCTATGTAAAAATATATGTGCTTAGCACAGTGCCTGGCACAATGTAGGCACTTAGTAAAAGTTGATTAAATGATTATATAGCCTAAATATAATTAATACAAACATATGCAAAGTCGTCAAATACAAGGCACTTTTTTCAAGTAACAAGCATTTATTTTCCCTTCCTTAAGCTTCTCATGTCCCACAAAAAAAAAAAAATAGCCTTGTAACAAAGGTGCAGAAGCCAACCAACTCCCAATATTAGCCAAATTAAAAAAAAAAAAGATTTCTCTGCATCTCGAGTCTATCCCCTCTCTTTCAGGGAGGAAGCAGTCCATTTAGTATCAGTTCTGAAGCATGGTTGGTCATTGCATGATCAGAGTTCTTGAGTCTTTCAAAATTATTCATTTTTACAGTGTTGATGTTACTATGATAGACACTGTAATGGTTCTGCCTGCTTCACTCTGCAGCTTAGGAAAATCAGAGAATTCTCTGAATCACAGAGAAGTAGGGAGAAGGTCCACTTCAGGACTGGAAGATGGCCAAGGCAGAGACAAGTAAACAGGAAGATTCTTGGCAGTGATTGATAACCAGTTTTAAATAATGTGTAGACTTATTTATTTTAAGCCAAGAATTTAGGTCTTTTAAGTGGGGATGTGGTCTAAAATATTCATTGATGTACTTTTAGCCCCAAAAGAAATATATTTTGTGCACAATTTTCTGATATACAACTGTTATTTAGAAGTTAACAATACTATAAAGTTTTAACATGTAACCCTGACCTGAAAGGGGATCATTAATTTTTTTTCCCTTCCTCTCTTACAGTGGCTTTGTTTTTCGGTCCTTTGATGTAATAACCGACCCTACTGAAGACTTCTCAAGAAATTATGGTCACCTCAAGACTAATCTTCCATAAAAGAAACACTATGTCCTAGTTTTGATCTGCACCTTGAGTTTATGAATAGCAACTGCTTGAACTGATGATTAGGACTGACAAAAAGTAGTATTGTCTTAAGTATTTGAGAGATCAAAATTTCCGGATACCCAGAGCAAGAGATCTGTAGCCTGATTACATCATATGCAAAAAGTGTAGTTTAGTCTTTTGCAACCTCAATGAAAGCTTTAATTTTCTAAATAGGACATACTTTTTGTTTTACATTACTTACATATGTATAACAATATTAAGTCAAGAAAAATGCAGGAAGAAATCCAATACCTCTGCAAACATGAGGCTGTTTTTAAAGAAATCAGCCCCTCACTATGCATAAAGTATTTACATGTGCAAATTTAGCTGACATCCCAGAAGTGACAATGAGGTCATCATTTCATTTAAACAAGGTGGAAAATATAATACATTTCAGAAAGTCCATGTGACAAAAAGGAAAGAGCACTGGATTTGATGTCAGAATACCTGGATTCATATCTACTTCCTACCTAATGTCACCTTGGCAAATCACTTAACTCTCTGGGTCTCAGTTCCATATCTATAAAATGAGGGGGTTGGATGAGAGTGCATCAAAAGTCCCTTCCTCTAAATCCCATGAAATAAATAACCTGACTTAAGACATTAAAGATGTGAAAAGAGAAAGAGGCAATATAAGTAATGGAAAGGGCACTGGATCCTTGGAATCAAAGGGTCTGGGTTTAAGTCCTGGTAATTCCAAGGTATGCGACTGACCTTGGACAAATCAATTTTTCTAGGCCTTTGGTTTCCTCATCTGTAAAATGAGGGTATGGCCCGGGTGATAAGCAAAGTCACTAATGGCTTTGAATCCTATGATTTTGCCTCTTACCCTTCAAGTCCTTTTGGCTAAGCAATCCTGAAAATGGAAAATCATTGCCTTTAACCCTAAGAAGTACTAGAGCAGAAGAATCTGGTCTTCTTAATGTCCTATAGACTGAAGTGTTTAGGTATTTTATACTAATTAACTGTAGCTCTGGACCAATCAGAAGACTGTGCACCAAAGCCAGACTATCTTGTTTTTAAATTGATGATGAATACAAAGGACACACCAGGTTGCTTGCTGGTTTGATACCTGGGCAACTATTGACTTCAAGAATTCAGCTGGCTTGTTTGTGCAGGCAAGGCCAATAAGCTGTTAATCAGGAAATAGTTCCAGGTTATTTCCTAACTTTATCATTCAATAAATATAAGCAATATTACCACAACAAAAAACTGTCCTGTTTCCCTTCCTTTCAAATAAGTATGATTGATTAGAATGAAGAAATTAGAACATGGTATTTCTTAGCAGGGGGAGCCAGTGGGAACAGGTCAAAAGCACGGATGGCTGTTTTAGCTCTATTCTTGCCACCCAGTACAATGATCTTTGCAAATCCATGCATGAACAAAAGAAAAGTCACTTCTGTAAACAACACTGAACTACACAGTACTGATGAATGATCCAATTATAAAGAGCAGCTCTGATTTCTGTGGCTTATTTTTCTCTTCTCAAGAAGTCTGGATGTGAGGGTTCCTTGGAAAAGAGACATACCTTGCTTTACCTGGGAGCTATATTAAAAACTGTAGAAGCAGCCTTAGTCTGACATTGCTATTAAGGGAAAAGACAGTGTGTACTAAGATGGGACATGCAATGTGCATTAATTAATGTAATACATACACAGGAGCCAGCATTTGACCCACAATATGAAGGACTCTGTTACAGCAAGGATTTAGTTCCAAAATTGTTTAGGTGCCATTAGTTACATATCACTGCCCTTGGGATGCTTCAAACAACCTATAAAAAGTGCCATCTCTTCTTGGACAGTTAAGGAATACAAGACACCAAAATGATATCATGATCTCATGTTCTGAGCTTTCTAGTACCCTTTCATTGTCATTTGCCTAGTGTTGTATGGTGAAAAGAACACTTGTCTGGAGTCAGGAGACCTGGCTTTTAGGTGTCTTAGTAGCAATTAAATTCCCTTGTGACTGGGTAAGTTATGGCCTCTTAAGGTCCACATACATGTCCTGCCTCTCCCAGATGGCTGACGTAAAGATCATCTGTGAGAATGGGCAAGCCTCTGAACTTGTTTCCTCCATTGGTAAAAGCAGACCAGGTGCATTTCTGAAATATTCTTCTAAGTCTATGATACTAAGTATGTAAAGAGCATACAAAATCAGTGCACTAAAAGGTAGCCTCCAAAGAACATGCTGGGAGTTCATTACTCACCTCATGAACAAACTCTAGTTATGTTTAGAGAGCTAAGTGACAATGGTGCATAAGCGTGCTGGACGTGGAGCTGGGAAGACCCAATTTCAAATTCTGCCCAGATGCTTATTACTAGCCATGTAACCCCAGGCAACACACTCAGGCTCTCAGCCTCAGTTCACTCACCTGTAAAATGGAGATAATCATAGCACCTCCCTCCCAGGACCGTGTGGATACATGTGAGCTATCATTACTGCTATTGGTGACAAATTAAATTTAAGGGCTCACATTTCTGTAATACATCAGTTAGTTGCTTTACCGAGTTGTTTAAGATAACTAAGAAGTTGGTAGTTAAAGCCTGCTTTTAATACCAAGAACTTAAATCAGAGGCAAACACTAAAGAGACAAAAAAAATTTTATTTTATCACAATTGACAAAAAAATAAAATCAGATAAAATTCTGACAAATTTTCAAGGTAAGTCTACAGAATGTTTCTACATTTAAATTCCAAAATACAAAAGACAATAAATACAGACTCAAAATTCAGGTGAAAAACAAGATTCTAAATCTAAATTACATGTAATATAGCATAATATTCAAAATATATGTGTAAATCTTAAGATGCTACAGCACTCATATAAAGTTATTGCTCACTTTAAGACTAGATAATGGTTTTTCAGGACTATTGTACTGTCTCTTCATAACTTCAACTGAGTCATTTGAGGAAATGCTCTGCTTATCAAAAGGTGCTCCTCCATGCTTCTGGGCAGGCTGAGATGGCAATAGCCTGCTCTGGTGTGCACAAGATTATCACAGTCAATTACTGAAGCAGGCTCCAAAATAAAGTCACTTAGGCAGGATGTGAATTTTCTGTTGAATAAAAGATTTTTTCCTTTTTTTTTTTTAAACAGAAGATTTAGATGTCATTGCATGTCTTGTCAATGCCACATGCTGAAGTATGGAGTTTCTTTACCCCAAAAGAGTAAATACCACTTGCTTGTAAGCACCATTCCAGTGTGTTGAAGGTTCTCAATTGAATTAGTCAATCCTTCATTTGCTTCAAAAGCACATTCTTCACTGATTTCAAGTTAGTTACATTGTCATGGAAATAAAGACTTGAAAACTGTGTCCACACCAATCACATTACTCCTTTTTAATAACACAGATTAGTACTTCATAAAGATTCCATGAGGTTTCATGCCAAGCTCCTCTGTCGTGGTTTAATTCTTGGGTACAGCTAGGAAGGAGTTAAAAAATAATTTAATATATGTATTAAATTATATTGAGCAACTAAGTTCTGATACTAGAATCTGGTATTAATTATCAAAAGATATCAAAAGATCATAGGGACAGGGATGATAAAGGTGAAGGGGCACAGTAATATGAACATTTTTAAATCCTCTTTATATGGAGTGCTAGGGGAGGTGTGGAAGAGAGATATAGAGAGAGTAACTAAAAGGGAGCTAGTATACTAGTGAGGGTCACTTCAAATCCATGAGCAAATTAAACTAGTAATTCAACTGCTCACCTCAAGTCTCCCTCTACTCCTCTACCAAAAGAATGCTTCAAAGACACAGAGTGAAAGGAAAAACCAAAACACACCTAAATTGTTGTCAACGCAACACACAAAAGGAATAGCATTTCTGATGGAAAAAGGTAATTAGCATATATATATATATATATATATATATATATATATATATATATTTGGAGTTTGAAGCCAATGAATTTTCTTTTTCTACTTCTTTCGTTCTCAAATGAAGCAAAAAAAAGTGCATGTGAAATTTATCTCCAAAAAAAATTTCAGTACTCAAGAAATCCAAGATTAAGGAAGAGATTAAAATCTTCAGTATATTTATTTCTGGTAACACATGGGTAAACATTGAAGAAAATCCCTGCATTTGATTACCTGTTTACATAGTCATTGAACAATCTTCACATTACATGGAAGCATATTGCCCCTTTACTTGGAAAACAACCATTAAATCTATCCAATAAAAATTTAGAGCAACTGGCTCTAAGTACAACCTTTCAGAAACACTGTCAAAATGGGAGGCACGGTGTTGAAGCAGAAAAGAGGCTATTCAGAAGGAAAAGATGTGGGGCTTCACATGCTTCTCACTAATTATAAGACTGTGGGATACCTCACTGAAGCCACTCGGAGACTCAGTTTCTGCATATAACATGGAGATGATATGTCACAGTATTAGTGTGAGGAAAAAGCACTTATAAATTCTATTGTGCTATACAAATGTGAGCACTAATGCCAATTTACTTCCTTCATAGTCCTAAAAAGTAAAGTAAAAGCCTTTGAAGACAGCAAGTTTTTCACATTTTCAGTTGACATTTGAAAGAGACCTCTTATTTTATGGGTTACAGTATATTCTTTTGATTCCTAACTTTACTGTAAAGTAAAAGTCTATTTCAATACACAACCCCCATGAAACACCCTAGTATTTAATTAGCTTTCTTAGACAAATAAGCAAGGCATGTTGGAAACTTAACACATATGATGGATAAAGGACAGAGGAATAAGGTGAAGTACAGTTAAGAAAGACTTCTACATTAGAATATCATTTCAACTGCTCTTTTCTTTGTGCTAGGCCATGAGTTAAGTCCTGAAATTTTAAATACAAGGCCTTACCTTATCATTCCCACAAGCAAAACCCTGATTCATGCCCTAATCACATTAAACCTGGACTATAACAACCACCTAGGCATCCTCACTGCCATAGTGAATAGCACTCAGGACCTCGAGTTAGGAAGACCTGAATTCAAATCTAGCTTCTGACATTTGCTAGTTGTGACCCGGGAGAGTCATTTAACTTCATTCTGCCTTCCCTCCCAGCTATTTCCCTTTTATAACCAAAACTACATGCAGCATTCTAACAAGAATTAGGTATCTCAAGCATCACTATACCACTGGTTTGTATTCTGTAACCCAGTCTACCAAATCTTTTTACTCATTTTTTTCTTTTTTTTTTCAAAACACCAAGTCACAGAATAACAGACCTAAAAGAGGCCACAAATAATTAAAGTGGATATGCTTGCACCTTCAAACGTCATTTTTTTCACCTGAATGTATTCTCCCACACTCCTCTCTGCCAGACCACATCCCTCTCTCCTTCAAAAAGCTACTAAACAAATCTCTCACCTATGGTCAGCAGGTTCACAATACTAAGACACTACTTTCCTGTGTTCTTATTCCTGTAGCATACTGGAATCAGAAAGACCTGAGTTCCAGTGTCACCTCTCACCTAGATGGGCAGGGTGGCCCCCAGATCCCTTCATCTCTTAGTGAAGCTCCTCACACTGCAGAGTCCACACTGAGAATCTGCACTGGTACAAGGAGTAGCTCCTGAGGAGGTCCCCACAACAATCAAATCACAGCACTGGGTCCAAAAACAGAAAAGGCTCTTATGTTCTTTGGTTTCTTATATTCAGTCTCCTTCTATTATTTATGTGTTTTTAAGCTCCATTGCCTTCTATCCCCTGTGTAAGTCCTGTAAGCCTGGGGCTGCCTATAGTGGATACTCGGGGTTTAGAGGACAGTATTAACAAGGTCAAAGTCACTGGCTCAATCCCCACTTGCACTAGGTAGCTTCACTCTTTTCCACAGCCACAAACAGCCTAGCCTCAAGGGGATCATGGGAGAATGCCATCCTGCACCTTTTTTCCAAGTCTCCTCTTTCCAAAGCCTCACTGAGAAACATCCTTTAAAAAAGGTGACTTACTCCCAGCAGGTTTCGAGGCACATATCCTTCGTTGTCATGGAGCCGTGCCCACCACCATTCAACCTCATCTTCATCTTCTCTTCGGATGACCGTCATACAGTCTCCTTCCTTCATGGGCAGTTCATCATCATTTTGAGGTTCATAATCCCAGAGTGCATAGATGACACCTTTATTCATTATGCCCATTTTCTCCTGAACTCCTATGAACAGACAAGGAAAATGCCATCAAGATGTTACATTGAGGGGCAGCACCAGCCCTGGAATCAGGAGGACCTGAGTTCAAATCCAGCCTCAGACACTTAACACTTACTAGCCTTGTGACCTTGGGCAAGTCACTTAACCCCAACTGCCCTGAGTTCCCCCCTCCAAAAAGCAAAAAAAAAGAAAAAATCTAAGATGTTACATTGAAAAGAATAGTCATAACTTATATTTATATAATTCAAGTCTTGGGGCTATCTGGTTACATAACATGCAAGCGACAGGAACTAGGACAGGCTGGAATGTTATTACTCTTAAACCAATAATTTAATGATTGTTTTTTTTTTTCTGCAATGTGGACAAACTACTCAAAATAAAGATAAAAGTAACACCAGAGAACTTTAGCTGAATGCCATACAATTCAAATGTCCTTAACAGTTACTCTCTATGTTTCTAAATAGAGATTCTTTGCCCCAAGCATTACTTTTAGAGCAAAAAGGTTGTCCCAGTCCAGTTCCATAATCCGTAAGAGTTAAATATACACCTATTATATTGCTAAATTGGAGTCAAAATTAGGTGGCTAAATTGAATGACTAAAACACTGTGGTTATTTTAGTGATTCCTATAAGTTCTGATTAAAAATGAGACACTCATAGATCATTTAACACTTAACAAAAGGAGGTTTAACTTAGCCATAGCTGGGCAAAGATGTCTAATAAGGATGTGCATCAAGGATCTTGGAAGGTGATTCAGTTGCAAATGACTCCCCAGCCTCAGAGTTGCCCATGATGGTCTGCCAGCCACATGTCTGAGAGCTGCTGGAGCTTCTTATGGTTTTGTATTCAGATGACCAGAAAATAATGTCAGCAGTCCAAGCTCTTGCCCCTGAGCCAATAAAATCTTAAGGACAGTTTCAGGACTTTTTAAGAAAATACTAAACTGTATGGGGTCAGGGAGATTGGGATTTTCTCACCATACCATCTGTCTTGCCAACGCACTCTATGGACCAATAGGCTTTCTATTTGATTTATAGTTGCACCTTCCTCTCTAAGTTGTCTCCCCTTATTAGAATTCGAGCTCCTTGAGAGCAAGGGCTATATTTTCTTTCTACTTTTATCCTCAGTCCAATATTTTGCACATAGAGTCAGCTAGGACATTGCACCTAAAACTGTGTCTCTAGACAACAAGGAAATTAGAAATCCAAAGTTATTCTTTACAAACAGAACACTCTGACAATCAACCTCCTACGAGGGCTCAGGTTTCTCCAAATGGGGGCAAGTGAATTTCAAACCTTCTCATTTGAACAGAAAGACCAAAGCATGACAATTATATTTATAAGTATAATTAGACTAAATTATAATATAACCCTACAAATTAAAAGATTTGCCAGACCATTGTTTTGGGAGAAAAAAAATTCATTCTGGAAGTCTTATTATGTTGAAGATAACACCTTGAGCTCTGCTTCCACATTACCAGGAACTGAAGTACATTTTTTAATCATATGCTTCTGTATACAAATTAAGAGTTATAAATTTGCTTTTGTAATCTGAAACAGATAAAAACCATACCTTAAAAAAACCTTCTAAACAAATTTTATCAGTTCAATTCATTTACACAAGTATCATTCTTATTGACTTGGGGGAGAAATTAGAGGGAATCCTATCACTGTCAAACAACTTGATACAGTGGATAAGGCACTGGACTTGGAGCCATGAAGATCTGAGTTAATTCAGATATTTCCTCAGACAACCACTAGCTCTATGACCCTAGATAAGTCTCTTTACTTCTATGTGCCTTGATTTCCTCATTGGTAGAATAATGAAGATGGATGATGACCTCTGAGGTCCCTTCTGGTCCTAAATCTATGATCCTACTGTCCTAACTATGGTCCAAGGTAACCAAGAAATTTAGGACAGTTATATATTATGGGCCAAGGTTCAACAACTTTTACTCCGCCACCCCCCAAAAAAAACTACTAGTATTAGGAAGGGTTAACAATGGGCCAGATCATAAAGATTATTTTTTTTTAAAAGAAACATCCTGCAGCCAAACAAGACACTAGGATATGAACTTTGAAGAGATGAGTGAAAAGGACAGTGAGACATAAGTTGAAGTGTTGAATGTGCATTGAGGAAGAGTTTATGAGTTCTGGACTTGGAGTCAGGGAGACAGTTCAAATCTTGCCTCTCACATTTATTAACTATGTGACCCTGGGTAAGTCATCAAACCAGTCAGATTCAGCTCCTTCACTTGTAAAATGGAAATGATAAAAGCATCTAACCGCTAGCTGTTTCTTTAACACAAAACCTGTAACCTTGTGAATGAGAACATAAACTTACAGAACGTGATGCCCAGGTCTAGTTCACGCTCAGCTTTCTCCATACACCTCTCCTTAACTCCCAGAGGGCACAACGACTCCTTAACCCAAAAACTCCTATTAACATCATGGTCTGTGCCCCTCATTCTAGAACTTTCATACAAAGACCTGTCCCTCCCCTCAAACAGTTAAGCAACTACTACGTGAAGAGCCCCTGTGCTAACTGCTGGGGCTGATACAAAGATAAATCAAGATACAGCAGTGAGACGACACATATACAAATGATTGTGGGAATGATTTGTCATTACCCATGCCTTTTTACTCAGACAGAAAGCCTCTTCAGACTAATCTACACACAGCAGATGAGAAGCATTGAATTAGAAAGGGACAATGAAACTACCACATTTGAACTCTAACACCTCAGTCTATGATGTTTCAATATAAGGAAATAGGAATAACACTAAGGATGAAAAAGATGGTAGGAGTAACTAAACAATATCAAGCATATTATGGGAAAAAAACTGCCAGAGCCAACAATTTTGAAATTAATATTTTTTAACAAATCTGAAAAAGGGAAAGATGACTAGTCATTGGGGGGGAGGGGTGGGGCAGGAATGACTCAGAGGACATCATAACTAACAACTCATCAGCCTGTTTAAGTTCTATAAAATCTTTATAAAATTGAAGTACACATCAAAAGTATCAAATAGGTAGGCTTTTCAAAAACTCTTCAACAGATGAAATCTTCCAAATCACAAATTTAATGCAAAGAATATGCCATTTTGCTGTTTGCTATTAATAAAAAGTCACTTGACAATCTTCTAAAGTACTGCAAGTTCTCAATCACCACGTAAAAGTCGCCCACGCATTTTAAGATCATGCAAGAGTCAGTAACAGATGCAGCCACAGTAGTAACTTTACTTGTAATCCTCTATCAAAATGAAAAGTTATAACATAGAGAGGAGGTATTCTTACCAAAGATATCTGCCACTCTAGTAAGAGAATATTCTGTACAGAGTCCAAATGGAAAATGGATTCTGTAAAGACAGTGAGACGCTATAGAGGTTCCTCTTTGTAAATGACACTGCATTGATTGCATCAAGTCCCAGAATACTACCCAAGATCATTCAGGAAAAAAACGTAATGAAGAATGTCTTTCAGCTAGCTTTTAACATGAAGCTAGATGGACAATCCACTAAATTAGTCTACCAATGCTCACATCTTAAATGTAAACAGCAGATGTACTGGGTTCAGAAGTGAATAGGAGGCAGAAAGTAGTCTATTTTCCATCTGGAAAATTGTGCAGAGTTTTCAATGATTCCAAGCTGTTCAATGAAATAGAAACCTTTTTTTTTTGGCACCAATATTCTTCCAGTAATGGCACATGGCTACAAATCATGGATCAAAAGCAATTCCTTTAGAATGAAAATTGCAAAGGAATGATGGAAGAGCACACTTTAAGTATAAATATGCTGCAGAGGGACGGCTAGGTGGCTCAGTGAGTAAAGCTGCAGGTCTGGAGTCAGGAGGACCTGAGTTCGGATCCCGCCTCAGACATATAACACCAAAAAACTAGCCATGTAACCTTGGGCAAGTTACTTAACCCCAACTGCCTTCCAAAAGGCAAAAATAAATAAATGTGCTACAGCATGTTGCAAACAATGAACTACACACAAAAATCAAGGAAATGTACAATGAGAATACGAAATAGGTTGACCATATGGTAAGGGTGAAGGATGACATACAGACGTACACTTATTACTGAGCCAGTAACCAGTGATGGTCAGAAGTCATATGGGAAGGCCCTCCAGCTCAAAGATAGCTCCTCTAAAGAGATTTATGGGAGGAAAGGACAAGAATCTCAGTATGAGGAAGGGTTGGGCTATAATCTGGACCCAGGGTTGGGGAGCCTGTGACCTTGAGGCCATGTGCGGCCCTCTAGGTCCTCCAGTGTGGCCCTTTGATTGAATCCAAACATCACTTCCCCTTAATAAAAAGACTTGTTCTGTAAAACATAGGACTGTCAAAAGGCTGCACCCAAGGACCCAGGAGGCCACATGTGGCCTCAAGGCTGCAGGTTCTCCACCCCTGATCTGGACAGATCTGTGATCTGCCTCTCTATATATATATCCCTGGTGCTTAGCACAGTGCTTAGGTGCTTAAAAAATGTTTACTGACTATTGACTAAGAATCAATTGAGGAAAGTTCACATTGATAAGACCAAAATTTACCTAAGTTCTCTAGCGATATCTCAATGACTTCAAGAGCTATGACTCAATGACTTATGATTTTGTTGGTGTAGGCACTCCATCTAGTAAAACAGATCACAGCCTCTCTTTGACTAAAACTTCAACATAAGTTTTTTCACATCAATAGAACTTGCCAGAACAGACCTAGAGAATCTAGGGTCACATTTCCACAACACAATGAAGCAAGATAGTTGGATTTTAGGGAAGCCAAATGAATTTGTTATGGGCCTACTATGTGCAAGCTGATCTATTAGGTACTGGGCATACCAAGACAAAAAGGAGAAGGATTTACAGAGATTATTTAATCATCTTCACTTTAAAGATAAGGAAAACTGGCACCAGACTGATAGAAGAACTTTCACAGGATCACAAACTAGTAAAAAGCAGAGGCAAAATGAAAATTTGAGTCTCCAAGGTTCCTAACCCACTATTTTATGATGCCCTTAAAGTCAGGAATAGGGACATTTATTGCTACAGCATGGGAAAAGTTCTCAATTTAATCTTTGGAAAAAACTTACACTACTTTACTTATTAGACATTTTCAGTATCAAGAAACCTCATTCATTATCTGGATGAGCAGAGACAACAAAAATTCACGTTGAAACCAAAGAATCCGATGACTGAATTAATACATACCATACAGAAACTGTGAGCACTGCGTATAGCCTTCTTCCATTTCCTCACATTTATCTGCGGCAGTCTGCATGTCACTGTACGTCATAGCAAACACAGCAGCTCCTGATTCCACCAGAAACTTACACACTTGAACATTATTACAAGAAGCAGCACAGTGTAATGGAGTCCTATGAGAAAGAAGAAATTAATATGCAAATTAAGTGTTTTTTGCAAATTTCAATTAAAGTTATTCTACTAACACGATTGTAGAAGCAACTCTGTTTAAATCTGTCTTCTATTTCAGTGGTCTTTCCCAAAAGCACCTTAGTTATCAGCAGAAATGCTTTATATCCATCAATGAAAAGTAGCCCTGAAATCAATCAACAAGTATTTATTCCTCCATATCAAGTACTAGGGATGTAAAGAAAATAAAAATAGTCACTATCCTCAAGAAGTTTACATTCTAATGGGAGAGATAACAAGTAAAGGTAGTTACAATCTACAAAGTAATAAGAGGTCATCTTAAAGGGAAAGTTTGGGGTATAAGAACAGGCAGTAACCATACTGCTGGGCATGAAGCACTCCACCACCTAAAGAGAGGTTACGTACTAGGGTAAGAAGATATCCTAGAACTATACCACAGCACCTCCAGACCTACATTTAAGCATCAAAATGGAAACAAGTTAACAACTGGCAGTTTTGTTGCCCACTACCCAGGTCTGGGTCACAGATCCAGGATGGACTGGAAAAGTGACCCTAACTTAGGGGCAGAACTCCCCAGGAAGAGAACTGGGCAAAATATGAATAAAGGAGGAAGCTCAGAAGCCAGCAGTAGCAATATGGCACCAGAAGAACAGGATCTCAGTTTTAACATCTAGTCAAATCTAAAGCTTACCGAGCAATAACCACAGTAGGAATTACAACCAAAAAGGAACCTACAATTCTATCACTCTGATCTAACAGAGCTTCCCAGCTAGCTGACAGGGGTGGAATACAGTAACTGCTCAGTCTACTGCTGCTCAGACCCAAATCCAGGTCAGGAACTTACAAAACACAGACCAGTGGGGCAGAAATCACACTATTCCCTGGATAACACTATGGGAACACTAAAAGATTTCAGGTTCCCAAGTCTGTCCCTAAGATCCTGGAATAATTCAATATTCAACACCCCCAAGAAAGTTGCAAGAGAACCAGCCCAGACCTTTCCTCCAGAAGTATAGCACAACTTAGCTCAAACACGCTGGAAGAATGTGCAAACAAACAAAGAAAAAAAGAATCCCACCATAAAAAGATTTTAATGGAAGCAGCACCACTCAAGACACAAACCCAGAAGAAGTAAATGACTCCAAAACATCTACAAGCAAATCCTCAAAGAAAAACACAGGCTGGGCACAAACTCACCTAGAATTCCTAGAAGAGATAAGTTTAAAATGGGAGCATGTGAGAAAAAAAATTAGAAAAGAAAAAAACTATGGACAAAAGAATTGGAAAAGGAATTACAAGTCTGGCACAAGATATTATCCAAGTACCAAACACTGCAAAAATAAGATGGACCAAATAGAAATCACTGATTCCATTAGACAAGAAAGATTAAAACAAAATTAAAATACTGAGGAGGAAAATACAAAAAGTGTAAAGTATACAGCAAAAACAACTGACTAAAAAAATATCAAAGAAAAATAAAATTTAAGAATCCCTGGACTATCTGAATACCATGACCAAAAAAAAAAAAAAAAAGCCTACACATCATCTTTCAAGAAATCTTAAAACTGCTCAGATCTCTTAGAATCAGAGGGCAAAGTAGAAAGAAAAAGAATCTAACATACCAGTCACCATCTAAAAGAAAACCCAAAATGAAAACTCCCAGGAACAGCATAATCAAAATCCAGAACTTCCAGGTCAAAGAAAAAAATATACCACAAGTGACCAGAAAGAATTCAAGCACTGAGGAGAAACTATTAGGATCATACATGATAAATCCCCCCCCTGTGAAGAAGCGAAGAACTTCTAATATGATATTCCAGGAGGCAAAGGATATGGGCTTACATTCCAAGAACTTACTCAGCAAAACTAAGTATAAGTATAGTGGAAAAATGGAACTTAATGAAATAAAGAACTTCTAAGTATTCCTGATGAAAAGACAAGTTACATAGAAATTTTGAAATTCTAACACAGAAATTAAGAGAAATGTAAAAAAGTAAAGACAAATAAAAGGACTAAAGGATAAACTACTTACATTCAAATATGAGGAGATGATACAAGTGTTCCCCTCTGAACCCTATCATCATCATAGCTCACAGAGGAAGTCTAATTAGACAAATCCTAGGAGAGGCTCTGTTATGTCTTGATGATCTTAAGAGAAGAATGGAAAGAGTGGGGAAGAGGAATACACTGAGGATAAGGGAAAGAAAGGTTAGGGAAAATTATCTGACATAATACAGGTACATAAGTAGATATCTATACAAATAAGGAGAAAGGAATTGGGGGAAGTAGCTGACACCTGAACCACACTGAACAAAGGAGGGAAGAATTCACACACACACAGAGATGAGTTCAAAAATACATTTTACTCAACAGGGAATGTCCCTTCCCCAGTTCTGGAGATGAGAAGCAACACAGCACAGTGGGGAGGCGACCTGCTTAGGAATCAACATTTCCTGAGTTCAGTCCCCACTTCTGATGTACTCTTCATGTGTGACTCTGTCCAAGTCACCAAGCCTCTCAGTGCATACCATGAACCTTCCTAAGACTCTAAGTTACAAAAGAATGGCTGCCTGCATTAGTAGAAAGGCAGTTCACCAAGAATCCCCTATATTGGTGAAATCATAGGCCCATACTGGGGATATAGTCCTTAAATTACCCACATGAAATTCTATTTTCAACCAATTAAAAACAAAACCACCACCCATGAATTATTAAAGTGCTTGAAATAGAAAAAAACCAAGTTATTTCACTTAAAACAAACCTAGTTAATGATTTTTAAAATGGTTACTCTGTTGGACTGGATCCCCTTGCTGGACAGACTGTGGTAACATCTCCTAAGAGGGCTCCTGGAAGCATCTCAAGAATACTGTTATACAACTGAGCAAAGTTCTAAAATAAACCACAAGCAATAGGGAAGGCAGAGGAACACATGTCTGTAAAAGGAGTTGGGAGGGACTATTTTGATTCCCTTTCTTATTCTCAAACCAAGAAGACTTTAGCTTGAAGGTTAACTAGAAGAAATTTCTCGGGCTTTCCAGAATGACATTTTAGATGCAGTTTCACCCTACGATTTTGACTTTTCCCTTGTGTCTCCTTAATCTCAGACTCCTCAAACTAGTAAAACAGGAAATGAGTGTTATGTTATACATTTTAATTTTAATTGCTTAAGAGTCCCTATTTGAACACTGATAGACCTTTGTTATGGTCTGATTTCAAAAGTCACCCTGGCCCCTATGTTACAATTAATGGGGTCAGAAAGTGGATTTTCACTGACTGTCCTCATACCTGAAATATTCTTCCTCCTCTTCTCTGTCTCTTGATTTCATGCCTCACCTTCAGCAAGAAGCCTTCCCAATCCCCCTTAATGATAGTATACTCTTCTGAGATTACTCTTACATATATAGATATAGATAGACAGATATATAGATATATAGATATAGATATAGATAGATAGATAGATAGATATAGATAGATAGATAGATATCACATGTACACAGTTGTTTGTATGTTGTGCTTCCCATTAGACTGTACCCTCCTTGAGGAAAGGGACTATTTTCCCTTCTTTGTATCCCTAGTGATTAGTACAGTGTCCAATACATAGCAAACACTTAATAAATGCTTGCTGACTGCTGACTGACAGTTAATAGGCTCAGAGAGATCAAAACTCTTGACTCTGATATACTTTGTGACTGGTCCTTTTTTTTGCCATCTTTACTTTTGTATCATATTATAGAAAGCATCATAACAATAATCCTTAAGGTCCTGTCACTGTGGTAAGCCAGAGAGAGGGGAAGCAACTAAATACTTTCATTTCAGGTTTTACTACTTTTTAGTTATCATTAACAGGTATTGAGCAAAAGCAAGCTTATAACTCCCTTTAAGATCCCACAAGAGACGGGGTGGGGGGCGGCTAGGTGGCGCAGTGAATAGAGCGCCGGCCCTGGAATCAGAAGGACCTGAGTTCGGAGCCGGCCTCCGACACTTAATCCGCACAAACAAAAAAACCTAGCAGTGTAACCTTGGGCAAGTTACTTAACCCCAATTGCCCGAAAGGGGCGGCTAGGTGGCGCAGTGAGTAAGAGTGCCGGCCTCGGAGTTTGGATGACCCAAGATCAGATCCGGCCTCAGAAAATGAGCACCCACGCATAAATCAAATGACTAGCTGTGTAACCCTGAGCAAGTTACTTAACCCCAATTGCTTTAAAAAAAAAAAAAAGATCATACAAGAGAAACATGCAAAGTAGATGGATATAAATTACATGATGAACCCAATACAAAACTGCTGTGCACTTCATCATTCTTAGCATAGTACTATCCATTCATAATCGGTCTCTTAAACACTGAAGGATGAGTAATTCCCTCTTTCCTCTGCATTCATGTCAGGTCTATAGCAATTATTTGATAATGACTGCAGTGATGAAGATAACGATAACGCTTCTGCCCTATGGCCTCTTACATGTTGTCTTGATAAACTACCTTGCGCACATGAGATGCGTAATTAACAATGCAGAAGTGATTTTCTGAATCTAGACGACTTCATTTGAATAGCATCTCAGGCAGCTAATGGTAATCCTTACCATCCATCACTATCCGCAGCATTTACATTCACACCAAACTGTACCAAGAATTTCACAATTTCTGTGTGACCTGCACAAACAGCATTATGAAGTGCTGTAATACCTTCATCATTAGGCAGACTGGGATCATCAACCTACAGAACAAAAAGAGGTGTAAGAAATCATTCAAATTTTGTGCCATGTAGCACAACACTATTAATTGGCTTCTTGGACGCAAGAAAAAAAATGCTTTCAAGGCTCTTTTGTTAGAACATAACAGAAATCCAACAGAACTAAGAGATTCATTATATCAAAATTAATTGCACAAATAAGAAAACCACATCAAGTGATGGCACAAAGCAATAAAAAAAAAAAAAGAATGGGGGAAGGGACATTTTTTCTACAGAAGCTACTTTAACATCATTTTTGTTTCTCTCTCCTTACTTTCCAACAAATAAATTTCTAGGTAGGACTTACATAATACAGGAAAGGGAGAAAAAGCAAATAAAAATATTCTAGACCATCAGCCTTAGAGGGCAGGGACTATATCTAATTAGCTAGCTTCATAAAGAAACAAAAAGACTGTATATGAGTATTTAATAAACGTTATTTCAATAGTGTTAATAATATTCCATGAGATATAAGAAAGGACTTTAAAAGACCCCATGGTAATGTCCAATCTCCATACTGTCAAAGAACTGACATCAATTCTGAAGTTCTATCTTAATCCTATTTGGGTGTTTCCTAAGAGTTCCAGCCCAGCTAGTTGGGACAGTGAATAGAGCACCAACCCTGGAGTCAGGAGGACCTGAGTTCAAATCCGGCCTCAGACACTTAACACACAAAAAACTAGCGATGTGACCTTGGGCAAGTCACTTAACCCCAATTGCCCTCCAAAAAGCAAAAAAAAAAATTTTTTTTAATATATTTTTTAAAATAGTAATTTTCCAATATGAATTTAACAAAATCAAAGCCAAGTCTAAAATAATTTGCCAATAGTAAACGTACTTCATAAATAATTCTCTGCACTAGGTCAAACTCTCCTTCCAAAGACGAATCTAAAAGTAAAGCAAGGGGATTGAATTTCACTCTCATTCCATGAGCAATTCTCTCTGAGCCAATTTTTCTCAAGTTTGTCCTTTTGCCCTGAAAGAAAACGGAAAACATACAGAGTCAAGGCTTATCCTATGAAGTACAATAAATCAGAAACAAATTCTAAATGAATTAGACATAAACTGGTACAAAAATTATTGAAAACAATTAATTTATAATAAGCCAGGTGTGTAATTTAATGTGGCAGAGAGCTGATTTTCTGTGAAGCATCAAAAATTAGCCACAGATGAAGCAGATAAGTAAATTATCTACTCGACTTACCAAGGGAAATTCTATGTTTTTAAGTTGGACAGAAATACTGACAAAGTTTCTAGTAGGTAAATACTCAGATGAGCTTGTGATACTAGATGCAGAGCAGTGGTGTCACATTCAAAAAACTCCCTGCCAGTGACATACTGACTTGGAAAACCATGAATTCACATTACAATTACATGTAATCTGGTTGGGTTGCCCTGCCAAGTTTTGCAGAATATTCTTTGATGCATCTGCTGCAGAGTATCAGAGTTTTTTCAGTGTACCACCGCTCAGTGTGAAAAGGATTGACAATTATATGCAAAGATAAAAACAACAAATTCTAACCATGATCATCAGGCTTATCAGTGTTCTGAATCACTATGGTGTTTTTTAAAGGGGAAATAGATATACTGACCAAACTAAAATATTTTTGAGCTTACTATTATTAAAGTTTATTTTCCAACAATAAAATCCTACAAACTGAGTGACAAGATACTTTTTTTTTTACCTCCTGCTCCTTGAAAGCAGGAACTATTTCATTTTTTTCTTTGCATCCCCAGCATCTAGCACAATGCCAGCCATTATAGCAGGCACTTAACAAATGTTTATTGACTAATTTATCCCCAATACATAGAATAAAATGTTCTATCACCTATTATATCAACTAAAATTACTGGTGTCTAAACATATTTCTTTTTATGTTGCCTCTGGGAGAAAGTTACTGAACAAATATATTTAATGGCAACATAATACACATTTCACACAACATTCAATGGCTAGAAATTGTTTCTCCTTAGGATGAAAGGTATAAAAGGTATATGGCTACAGGCGTATAATTTATAAGCCCCAAATAGGCAATCTGATAGCTGTGTTGTAACAATAAACATTTTCCTAGGAACCATTTAAGTCAGAAATGGAAAACCATGTAGTTTACACTCCATCTGAGACTGAGTAGGAAAAAGGTCAATGATTGTTTACCAAAAAAAGGACACTATAATCTGTAAAAGAAAAAAAAATGCTACTTTTACACACTGGCATTTAGTTTTTGTTTTCCCCTTGGACCGCCAGGTTTTCCCTGACTCCTGGAATAGTTTCTGACTATTGTTGGTTTTGAGCACTAGCAATCATATGTTTGCCACATACTAAATTAGAAAAGGTCTTGTTAATATCATTTTAGTGTGAATCAAAAATGGAGTCATATGAGTAAGTGTATCCAAAATACTGCATCACATAAGTCTGAGTTAGATTGATTTCAGTTAATATAACTCAAATTCTTTCTTGTTTCCCCATATTTGAGCAATAAGTGGGTATAAAAATCAACATAACAGCAGAATTTAAAATCCTATAACACAGAAGTATCTATCTCTAAATAGTAAACACATTTTACAAACTTTCAAACTATACATCTTTGCATAAAAATAATAACTGTTGGCCGGTACTTATAATAATTGATTTTCTTCTATCAACTACTTATGAGTAGATTAAGACCTGATTTTTTTTTTGAAGATGTAAAAAATTAGTAAGTATCATACTACTTACAGGAGGCAAAGAAAACTGCCCAGTGATTTCAGGAGGGCGCATGCTGAAAGAATCCTCTCCTAATCCTTCTGGTTCTCCAGATGGGTATGGTGGGGGTGGATATGGTGGGTACTCCTCCAAATATACTTCCAGTGGGATGGATACTTCTAAATTTGGTTCTTCTACATGAGTTTGAGTAAGATTACTGGTGTCTGGTATTCCCTCAGGCACACAATCAAGACCAGGAGAAGGCACTGATATTTCATTTTCTTCTGTAATGGCACTTTCTACATCCTCTGTGGAAACTGGTTCAGGAGAGAGGGAAACCACTTCCTTCTCTGGTTCTGAACTTAGATATGGATTCTGGATTTCAGCTGGGCTTTCAGGGCTGGTAGCCACAATAGTTGGTTTGGAGGAGTATGATGGGGTAGAAATAGTTTCCATGGCAGCAAGAGTGGTCCTCTGATACAAAAGTTTCTGAATATTTGGCCCATTTGGACCTTCTGGCTCTGTAATTGAGCTCCGTTTCTTTAGTGGCCTTGGTGCATTTGATAGTTTCTTCCGTAGGGCTTCCAAGTCAGCATCACTCTGATTTCGGTAAGGGTTAGATAAGAAGGGGAGCAATTTTGTTGGACTCAGTGGGCGAGGAATTCGTTCATTTTCATGATTCTCCTGGGCTGAAGATATGGGTTCTGTTTCCAGTTCTGGACTGCCAGGTTTTCCCTGACTACTGGAATATATATTTTCTGACTGTTGTTGGTTTTGGGCACTAGCAATCACCGGCTTGCCATATACTAATTAGAATAGAAAAGGCCTTGTTAGTATTAACTAAACAATACAAAAAGTGATCAGTATCTGATAAATTAATTGGAAATAGTTATAATATATTATATACTGAGTAAAGCCTGGTTTAATCTTATGATTTGACTAATGAATTCATTGAAATGAAAAGTTAACTTACATCCTCTTCAACCAACAGTTCTTAAAAGTACACAAACCAGGGGCAGCTAGGTGGCAGAGTGAGTAAGAGTGTCGGCCCCGGAGTCGGGAGGACCCAGGATTGGTTCCGGCCTTGGAAAATTAGCACCCACACATAAATAAATAACTAGCTGTGTAACCTTGAGCAAGTTACTTAACCCCAATTGCTTAAAAAAAAAAAGTACACTAACCAATGACTTAGGAAAGACTCCCACTTTTATCTTGCATCCAGTTCATAAAAGCAGGAAACACAATTCTTTCGTGTAGCCAGATTAAATTAAAATAGTATATATTCCATCATTTAAACCTTTCAAAATCATTCAGCCAGAAACATTCTATTTTGACTCACAAAATTTTCATGAGCCCCAAAAACATGTACCAAAGTGGCTTGCTCTTCCCCAAATAATTAAATTACTCTCAACAATGTAAATCTTGAGAAAGAAGATTCCTATTAAAACACAAAGTAAATAAAAAGAGGCAGAATATATTCTGCTCTTCCCTAAATAACTTCATTATTATTCTCAGCACTGTACAAATCTTGAGAAAGAAGATTCTCATTAAAATATACAACGTGAATACAAAGAGGTAGAGAATATATTCTGCTTTTTTTTAATCCACTGACTGATTTTTCCTTAAGTTCACCCTAATTTGTGTTAGGTTCAGAAATGTTGCTTTTTTCCATAATACAATTAGCCACACTGTTGTTCATATAAAACTTAGTGGACATTATTATTGTCTCTTAAATCAGACTGTGTATTAGTACCATCTCATACTTAAGTTTTCAAAGTGCTTTTACAGACAGTAATTCATTTCAGCCTTTGAGTGGTGATATCAAGTCCTTAAGCTAAAGGTTTAACTGTCTAACTAATGACTGTTTTCCTTATTAGTAGTATTTCAGACACATAAAAGAATATTATAAAATACACACACTCAGCCTAAGAAATAAATAACCAAAGGAGGATTAGACTACACTCTTCCCTAAGGTCCCTCAAACTCTAAAATAAGATAAGTCTGTGAAATGATATCCCATATTAGGACAGGAATCATCAATTAAGCAAACCATTAATAGAAATATAACCTACAAATTGCAAGTCACTGAAGAATGTTAAACTATCAAGAAATGTTATTACACTGTCTGCCAACAGAATTCATCCTAGAATCTTACCACTTGAAAAATGTGTGCCTCGTGGATGTGTCTTGGTCAAAGCACTCTGCGCAGTCTGTGGGAAGTTCTTTCCAGGAGCCTGCTGCTGGGTATACATGGAATATATTGAGCTTGCTGCAACAGTCTGTGGTTTCCGGAAGGGTGGAAGAGAGGTCTCTTTGGAAGGCTGTGGGGTAAAAGGTCTAACTGCTGCAGCAGGTGGACTGTCCTGCTTGAAATTCGGAGAAAGGGCTTGGTCCTGGCCAGCTGCAGGGACACTGGGAGGCAGGGCAACTCTCTGATGGAGCTGCTGTTGCTCTACTAATTTCTGTTTGTTTCCCCAGGACATAACACTTGATGGCAACTTCTGAAGATTTCCATCAGGCTTACCATCCGACCCTGGTGGGCTGCTTTGTCCAAACGAAGGCAAATTAATCTGTTTTGGTTTTGTTGGGACAGGAGGAGGTACTTTCATCACATTTTTATTGGCAGTCTACAAAGTAAAAAACAGGTAAAATGAAGAACTAGTAAGCCAGCTTTCTGCTATATATAACAAGAGGTTCCTAGATAACCTAATACTATAGGAGACAATCATTCTCACTAAACAGTAAGTTACAATTTAAAATACCTTACATTTATATGAAGTTTTGCAATTACTTTCATATATACAAAATAAAATAAATGGCACACAAAACACAGGAAAGAAAAGGTAGGTGACTGAAAATATAGCTTTAGATGCTATTAATAAAAAAGTTATCCTACCATTACTAAAATTCACACACAACTTGACATTTTGATAGAGGAAAAAAAGAGTGCCATGCGGTCATTTTTATTTCTGAAAATGAATTAAATAATAATTTTTAAATTCACATTTTATAATTCTTTCTTACCACCTTTCCCTTGTATTCTACCTCTCCCTACAAAAACCTAAGAGGTAGTATTGAACACCAAAATTAAAAACTTCATTTTCAAAGACAGTATCACTGATGTGTGTGTGTGAAAATTAGACTCAAAATGAGTACCAAGGACAGCAGAGCAATTCCCAAAGGGCCCAAAAGTATGGACTCAGCTCATAAAACACCCAGTGAAGACAAGAATGTTGGACACCTAAAATGGATGACAAAATCAAACCCAGGGTCAGAACAGGGCCAAGAAAGCAACCCAGGTGCTCTTGGGCACCATCAGGCCAGCTGTTAGGGTCTGAAGCTTACTACTGTCTATGTGACTGCCACTCAAGGGCTGGTTTGCAGCTATGGAGCTATGGTCCCTAGAGTTAAAGCTGGGGAGAATTACAGCTTGGTACAAAGACACAACACTTAACTCAGGTAACAGACATTTTGACAATGAGAATGAAGTGAAAAGAAGCTAGTTATTCCACTGGACAAGAAGGAATATTAAAAGAGACTAAAAAAAACTGAAAAAGAAAAGTGAGAGATTTCCTATCAAAATCAGTTGACCTGGAAAACAGATCAAGGAGAGGTATTTTAAGAATCACTGGACTACCTGAAAGCCATGAACAAACAAAAAAGAGCCTGGATATCCTATTCCAAGAAAGGAAATAAAAGCAACCAGATATAATGAACTGGTGAGTAAACTGAAAATACAGTTAGGTCCCAATTAGTAAAAATAATTAATTCCCTTAAGTTGGAATATTGGTGCTCAGTACACTCTTATTTCATTTCTTCTGCTCTTCTATGTAAAGACAGGACACAGCACAGATGAAAAAAGGATAAGAGAACACGAAGGGAAATATACAATTAACAAACAAACATAACTGTGAATGGAAATGGGATGAACTCACCCATAAAATGGAAGAGGACAATAGAATGGATTAGAAATTAAAATTCAATAATATGCTATTTATAAGAAACAGCTGAAACATAAAGATTCATTCAGAGTTAAAATAAGGAGCTGGAGCAAAATCTATTTTGTAAAAATAGATTGATGTAAAAAAAGTAGGGATAACAATTATGATGTCAAAGCAACGGTAAAAACAAGAAAAAAAATACCAAGATTTTTGGTACTTTGGTACTCGGGGAAAACGTATACTCTAATCATTTTCATCAATAAAAGAACAAAAGAACAAAAAAGAACAAAAATCAACAAACTGGGAATGCAAAATAAAACAAAAACAAAGCAACAAATTAAGAAACCTCAATTAACCACTAAAATAGGAATCTCAAAAATCAAAGGGATTAAGACTGAAAGTTTAAAAGTCTATGAATTAACTTTTGAATAAAACAAGGAGACAGATTTGAAAAAAAATAAAATACAATAGATAAATTATTATCTAATTTGAATTTTTTTAAAAGAAGAAACCAAATTACCAGTATCAGACATTTAAAAAGATAATTCACAAATTAAGAAATAAAAACTATTACCAGAAAATATTCAATGTAAAAAAAAACCTAACAAATGAAAACGATGAATTTACTAAAAAAAAAAAAAAAACTCAAATTAAAACAAGAATTTTAAAAATGCTATCTTAAAGAAATGAAACAAGCAATAAATGAATGTCCCCTCCAAAAAAAAAAAAAAAAACAAACCAAATAAATGAAAATAATCACCCAGGATCAGACAGATTTAGAAGAAAATTTTTTTAAATATTCAAAAAACAATTCCAAGTACAGAAACTGCAAAAATAAGAAGAGATCCCAACAAATTCCCTCTGTAATACAAATATAGACTTGATACCTAAAGGGAGAATCAAAACAGAGAAAGTAACTACAGATAACATCCCTACTGAATATCGATGTAAAAATTTTAAATAAAGGGGCAGCTAGGTGGCGCAGTGAGTAAGAGCGCAGGCCCAGAGTTGGGATGACCTGGGATCCATCCCGACCTCACAAAATGAGCATCCACACATAATGACTGGCCGTGTAACCCTGAGCAAGTTACTTAACCCCAATTGCTTTAAAAAAAAAAATTAAATAAAATGTTAACAAAGAGACTATAGCAATATATCACAAAGACTACATATACACTGTGGCCAGGATGGAATTATACCAGGAAAGCAGTATTAGTTTAATATTAGGAAAATTATAAACACAACTAATCATATTGATAAGATGAACCACAGGGGAAAAAAACATGATTATATTAATAGATGCAGAAAAAGTTATCTAAAATAAGATCCCCAATGTATGGGGATAAACTAGAAAGAGGTCCTTCCATTGAGATCAAGAATAAAGCAAAAACATCCCCTGTCATCACTACTATTTGATACAGTGCTAGAAATGTTAGCTATAGCAGTAAGACAAGAAAAATAAATTGAGGGGGGAAAGGACAAGTAAAAAAGAAAGAAAACTGTCACATTTTGAAGATGATGATATTGTGGTATACTCAGAAAACTACAGAAAGTCAACTAAAAATTAATTTTAAAAATTTGTAACTTCAGCAATGTAGCAAAATACAAAATAAATCCACACAAATCAGCAGCATTTCTAATGATCTTCCCAAAAGGAGGAGATGCAAAGAGAAATTCCATTTAAAATAACTACAGAGGAATATAAAATGCTTGTAGTCTACCTACCAAAATATGCACAAAAACTATGTGGTTACAATTACAAAACACTATTTAAAGAAATAAAGACAAATAAATAAGGAAATGTTATTTATTTAGAGGTAATCTGAGCCAGAATAATAAAAATAACAATAGTACTTAAACTTATTCAGTGCCATATTGATCAAACTTACTAAATGATTACTTTCTAGATCTAAAAAAATAACAAAATTGATCTGGAGGTTCAAAAGGTAAAAAAATATCAAAGGAAATAAAGTGGAAAGGAAAAAGATTCAGAAGGTTATCAAATCTCAAACATAATATACAACAAAGCAGTAATCATCAAAATTATTTGTGACTAGTTGAAAAAACTGAGAGGCTGATGGGTGGAGCAGAATAGATACACCACATATAGAAGTAAACAAACAGCTTTCTGGTATTTAACAAATTCTCAGATCTAAGTCACCAGGGGAGGAAGGACTCAAATAAGACATGAATCAGGAAGGAAAACTTGAACCACTCTGAGTCTCACTTTCCTCAGAAGATGGGAATAGGAACAACACCTGTTATCTACTCAAAGGGAGGCTGTAAAGTTCAAGAGAATGAATGTAAAGTACTATGGAAACTTTAATTACTATCACATGGCTACTGATGTTATTTTCTAGTGTTCAGAAATACATTACAAAAACAAAGAATCAGTCATCTAGGAATGTCAGAAAAAGAAAGTTTTAGAGCAAGTGACCACTTTTCCAGGAAAAGAGATGACTGTCATATACTCAAATCATTTTTCTGTATTCCACTTACTCAAAGGAAAATAACAACTAAGGTTTTGTGACAAGGCCAATATCCACAAGGCTGCCAACAACGGTCAAAGTCTTTGTTTCCTGAATCTTCTCTAAACAATGCAGGGTAAGTTTTTCAACTAAGAAGTGTCTTCTTTATCCTTTGTTCCCTCATCTTCCACTTCCACATCACTTATAACTGGTACCTAGTACAGTGTTACACACTCTAGTTTTCAACAAACATTTAAAGATGTGTATTCACTGACAGAAAGCTGAAATATAAGTTCAAGATTTAGTACTACTATCATCGCTCAAGAGTCTCTAAGTTAAGTACCTGAGCATCCCGTAAAATGTCTTCACTGCTCTGGTTTTTCCTTAGCATACCAAAGGGTGGTGGGGCAGCAGCTTGGTCTACTGTGTCAAACATTGAAAAGGGACGTACTTTCTTCTCTTTCTCCCTCAGTGGTATCTCCCCATCATCAACTGAATAAAAAAGGAAAGAAACCTACTTAACATTATATGAAGTATTTTCATCCATACACAATGCAATCATGCAATCATTTCGATAACATCTTGAAGAAAGAACTTTTTTTCCCAAATGATTTTTAAGTTAAACTAATATAAGGATAATACCACCATACTATAGAAGCAATATCCAACTTTTTCTACCACTGAATGAGAGGAACTTGGAAAAAAATTACAGATAATACTGTCAATATTTTAAATACACTTAGAGACTATTTAAAACACACACACACACACACACACACACACACACACACACACACACCAGATTTGGTAACTTCCAGATGACCAAAATCTAAAATATGGGCGCAAATGAACTGGAACGTACCTTGCTCAGCAGAGTTCATGGAGTTTTTAGGTAAAGAGGCTGAGCCCTGGAGAGGAAAGAGATCTGTATTTGAATGACTCCAATCTTGGCCAGCTTGATGGACTTTAGAGCCTAGAATTGCAGAAAAGGTGTGATTAATAGCCCAACATTTTGAATGTTTTTTAAAAGACCATTTTACAAGCTGGAATTTTACTTTATAAAAACATAAAGGCTTCTTAGCTTTCAATTTCATAATTAAAACACAAACAAAAGTGATCTACCAATTATATGTATATATTAATTACATATGATATTATTTATATCATAATATACATAAATATACTAGATCCAATAGTTCTCAGTCAAAGTTAATTATCATTTTATATGTAATCTAGCATTTTAGAATTAAATTTCTGTTTCAGAAAAAATTCAGGATACATATAACTTTTCCATTACATAATAAAATATTAATAACTGTTACAGAAAGAAAATGTTTTCTACTTCAAAAAGTTAGGCAAAAATTTAAATAACTTAATTAATATTTCATTATAAAATGTTTTTATCTTTGTCCCTCTAAGATGGCCTGAAGGGATCTCCTTCTAGGTTTTGCATATACTAGAAAAATAGTACCATGTCAAAAGCACATAAAATGAAAAAGAATTCAGAGATTTAATCCATGATACTTGAACAAATCCTTCACAGATAAGCTGAGAGAGAGAGACTGTATTCCATTCTATTCAAAGCAGCAAATTTGCCTTTTCCTTCCAAATGACAAGCTATAGATCTGTCACTTATAACAAAATTTCTTCCCAGCTAGTAGACTTAAGTGTAGAGATTAAAAAAAAACTTTATAGACTTTTATGATTGCTACTATTCCTTTCAGGGTCTTGGTTAAAGACTAAATTAAAGTTTCTTCTTCCAATGTTCTCTCATCACCAAAGCCCTAATTTACAACCATTCCTTTCCAACCAAAGGTACACAGTGGGAATACCCCCTAAAACCTTTCCCCTCCCCTGCACCCTGTACTTCTATCAACAAAAATAAACCAGGAACATCTCACTTCACTTTCTTTCTACATGATTATGTTTCCCTAGTGTAAGAATTCCCAAACACTGAAAATACCAATGAAAGAAAGTCAATTTCAACTACAATACACAGAATAAGGCTGTATCAACATTCAGCATTTTTATACAGCAGAAGTCACAACTCACTTCCCTGTAAACACTGTGAGCAAATATCATGAGATCTTTTTTTAAACTAAACTAGTCTAAGTCAAATATGCAACATATTCAGGAAACAAGGAATTATTTCCACTACCTTTTGCTTGTGAGACAGCCCCAGCTCTCATATTAGGTAGCGTTTGTGTTTTGAGCAGAGTGTCGGATGCTTGAGTGGTTAAAGAGCCATCTGGAAAGGGTGCTTTCACCAGAAGTTCTGGCCGTGAGGGAATCCGTGGCATAGTGGAGGACTGGATGTAGGGACCTACTGCCGCCACCCGACTTGGAGCTGATACCACTTGTTGAGGAAGGTTCCCATCAGATGAAATCTGAACAAAAGCAGTAACATTTTTTCTTCAGTGATACATAACACATCACATACTTTCTAAGTCAGAAAAGGTCATTAAAGTCTCAGGGTTCTTGACTATAAATTAATCTCAGTTTCCAACTATATGATGATTATGCAATAAAAATAAGGATCCAGAACAGAATGAAAGCACCTTTGTAACTGATGCAACCAGAACATTAACAAAATTCTGAATTACAAGAAGCACCAGACAGCAAAAGAAACTGGGTTGTTTTTTTAAGTATCCAGCACCAGCCACCCTCCTCCCAGCCAAGCTGAGCTGAGCTTTTCAATAGGCTACATGTAAAGAGGTGAACTCCGTAGGCTCACTGTCTCCCCCCCACCCCACCCCCAGTCTGGGTCTCAAGACCCTGTCCTTACTGGCCCATTTTCCTTTTGCTGTAGTGCTGCCTTCTTCTTCCACAGACGGTCCCGAAGCTCGTTCACACGCTTGTCCATGACGGCCACCTCTGAATTGCGCTTGTTCAAACACTCCCTCTGTTGCTGCAATTTGGCATTTTGTTCCTGATTCAATTTGTTTCTTAGCTAAATAAAGTGAAGCGAAGAGAGAAAGGGGTAAGGGATGTGAAGACAAACCTTTCAGATGGTAAAATACTCCCCAAAACACGACTACCTGTCTGGAGTAAACAAGTCCTGTCATCTCCCATCCTCTAGCCAACAGCTAGCTGACACTTGCTCTACTTCTAGCTGTGGTCAAGAGGAATACAGCAAATTCCCCACATGGGGTGCTGTGTTTTGTTTTTGAAAGGAGTGTTTGTGTTTTTTTTTAGTTTGGCTTTTTTTTTTTTTTAGGAGAAACCACCAAATAACCAGTATTTCCTGCCAGTAGTCTATAAATCTCTATGCTCCTGCCACTGTGGTTTTTACATATAAATAGTACTTCTACTTGTTTTTAATTAAAAAGTTACCTGCAGTTCCTTGTACAGCCGATCGAGCTCGGCTACTGCAGACTGGTTGTCATGGTATCCATCAATCCTACCATTCTTCAGCATCTCCAGTTGTCTGGTGAGCTCCTCAACTTTTGCCACAGCCAGAACCAGCTCTTTTTGTTTCTGCTGGAACAAACTATTCATCTGTTCAATTTCCTCCACTAGAAGGAGAACGAGAACACAGTAGTAATGACTGAAACAAAAGACAAGAATGGAATCCTTCCCAAGCATTAAGCCTCTTCAAGTTTGCTAATAAAAAGCAGCACAGTTTTTCAGAAATATCTCAGAATCAACACTCCCAATGTATACAAAGAAGACAAGTAAAACATGAAAAATCTGTCATCATTATCTGCAAATATCTTTGGCAAAATGGATATAAGTATACCCTAAATAAGGCTGTCCTGATCAATGACATAATCATCATAATAGCTAATTCATAATGTGTGGATTATTCATAATTCATAATAATAATGGTTAATGCACAAACCAAATGATACCACAAGGCTGTAAAACCCTCAGCAATGCTGTTTAATTGATCACTCATTTATATCAGTTTCCATGAATTATTTTTCTTCCTATAATACTACTTTAGTGCAACTAGACAACATCTGTCCATATTAGAAAGAAACATTACTCAGTAAAAACTTAGTTCAAGTTCTGTAGAACTAAATTTACAAAAACATTTTAAGGACAGATAACAAATCCAATTAATAATAATTAATAAATCAAATTATTATACCACTGAAAAAGGGCATATCTCTTAGTAAAATCCTTAGACTTTTATTGCATATAATCAAACCAAAAAAGAAACAATGAAAAGATTTGGTTAAAAATAGCTTTTCCAAAAATAGTTTTGCCAAAATATCCAAAATTAGATCTAAGAAAATAATCACAGTAAAAAAAATCCAGAAAAGCAACCTGTTAAAGAACAAAACTAATTAAAACTAATTAGTCTTTTCTAAAACTAATCTTGTCTCTTCTAGCACTAATCTTATAAACACAAAAATATTTTGTTAATTTGTATTTGCCAACAATTTACATAAATGTTTAGAGTAAGAATAAAAAGACTAGGTCTTTGGAAGCTTATCACAGTCCAAAAATAATATAAGCATTTGCACTAAGCTTTATTTTTTCTTGTACTTTACCTAATACTTATTTTGCCCATTCCTGTGATTCCATCAATGTGAGGACCAAGAGTCAGAAACTGATGAGATTTAGAATGCTGCCTGGGTTGGAGATCGTAGCTGATGTGCCCAGGGTCACAGAGCTAGCATTAATAAAGAGGCAGGACTTCCTGCAGACCTGCTAGTTTCTAAGGCTCTTTCTTCATCTTACACATAATAGGTGCTTAAGCAGTATTTACTGTTGTGAATTATCTCACTCTGAACTGGACTAATATAGATTCTCTCAGATTTGAATACTCACCTAGTTTTCCATTACTGAGTCTTTTCTGTTCTACATGACCCTTGAGGGCTCTCACTTTTTTCAACTTGGCTTCCTGATTCTCAGCAATTTCCTTTAGTCTCTTCAGTTTTTCCTGTTCTGCAGCTTGTTGTTGCTGGCGTTGATCTTGCTGTTTTAAAAACTTCAGGCGTTGTTCCTCAAAAAAGAAACAATGAATAGGCATGTTATTTTAGACAGGAATATCACACATTTAATGAACAGAACAAATATTTAGGCAGTAGGATGCAGAAAATACTGATTTTCCTTCTTTTCTGGCAAAATTAGGTCAAGAAAGAAATCCATCTAAAAGTAGAGTTTTATAACACTAGAGTAGATTCTATTATAACTCTTTTAGAAAATTATGTATAAGAATATAGGAAGTTACTCTATTGAAATATCAGGATTAAATGAAACTGGCTCAAAGATTAAAGGTTTATTTATGATTTAGTAATTTAGTCAAACACTTTCCCAGAAAATAAAATCCAAACGTTTGTTTATAATACACAAATTATTTTAAGGTCAAGTCGTGACTTTGAGCCTAGAAGTTTGCTCCACAACTAACAAGCAGTTCTGTATGTCAAAATGCATTACCTTGGTAGCCAGCATTTGCTGCTGAGCCTCAATCTGCTGCTGTTGGCGTGATGCCATCTCCTGCAGCTCAGCAAGAGTCATATCTATCCTGGGACTATTAACCTGAAAATGAAAAATCAAAATCCAACTAATTACAGAATCATTACCAGTTTCCCTTCTGATGGGTTCTCTTTATCTTGCCTACAGTTTTAAAAGGTTTCATGTGAAAACTTACTATGGCAAAATGACAACCATTTGTTTATAATAAAACAGCCATGTTGATGGAAACTCACAAGTTAATCTACAGGATTTAAACTTACAATGTTGAATTATAAGCTAAAAATTCACTCTGTAAGTCAATTAATATGAAAGTAGACTAAATTTTGAATTAACATACCTGTAGTTTGTGTCACAACCTTTCTTTCTACTATATCAACTACAAAGTAAGATGGCAAAGACACCAAACCTCGTAATGGTCACTTGTCTTCAATTAGGAATACAATGGCAACATACTTGTTGTTACTCTCTAGTATCCAAGGAATACCAGACTTAAGCAATAATAATAGTAATAATAAATTTTACAAAGCCCTTCAAGGTTTCCAAAGCATCTTAAATGCATGCCTTTCATTTGAACCTTACCACCATATATTATTACCTCATTTTAGAGCGCAGGAAATTTAGTTTTGGTGAAGGAAAATAACTTGCTCATGATTCCCCAGCTACTGAGTGTCAAAGGTGAAAGTCAAACTTCAGTCTAACTGAATCTAAGACCAGTGTTTTATCCACTATACCATTCTGCCTCTTACAGAAGCAAAGCTTGTTAAACTGGGGTCTATAAACTCGTGTTTGTGATTTCATTTTTACAATTATTTCACTATAAATCGTTTCCTTTGTAATTAAATGTATTTTACCTTATGCATTTAAAAACATTATTTTTAGAATAATATTGCTAAGAGTCTATGACATGATGACATGAAAAAGTTAAGAACCCCTGGCTTAGGCTCTAAACTATGAAAGTTAAGGCTACAGCTTCCACTTACTTATTCCTTTCTTAACACCATTACAAACAAACAAACAAACAAAAAAAAAAAAGAATTAAGTAACAACTCAGATGCACCGGAGGAATTCAGTGTCCCTATACTGGGTGAGAAGCAGTATGGCATAGAATAGCAGAAAAAGGTAGAAGGCCTATAGTTCTAATCTTATTACTTATGTAACCCTGGCAAGTAATCCCCCTGAAACTGAAATTTGTAAAGTTTATACCATTATTATCACAATAAACATTCAAAAAAATACTTACACCATTCTCAATTCTCCGATCACTAGGAACTTTAACTCCATTCCTTTTTGAGATAGGATCCTGAATCCTTGGTCCACTCACTAAACACAAAATTAAAAACTATACATTAAAACTAGGTGATAGAAATGTTGTGAACTCATGTGTTCCTACCACCCCCACTTTCAACTGGATATATATTGTAAAATGACATTTTCAAATATCACTGGAATAATCATCACAGTTTGGTCCCATAGCAAATTATTTGAAATCACGTATAATAGTACTCAGTTAACGGGAGAAAAAAAAAACGAGAGAAAAAGAGTATGAACTAACTTGGAAAATTATATAAACACATCTTTAAGAAAGAAACAAATCTATACTATAATACCTTAACAGAGAAACAATGCCTTTATTCTTGTTACTACAGAAGCATTATACACACACACTACAGAAGCATTATACACACACACACACACACACACACACACACACACACACACACTACAGAAGCATTATACATACACACACACACTCTTGACTAATGACTCAAACTTTCACCTTAAATTTTCTGCAGTTGACACTGTTTACTGAGTTACTCATTATGAGCTTTGTCAAAGAACAAGGAACATCAGTAAAATTCAAATCATCTTATCTTATACTCATTAGTTGCTCTTCTAAGGTATGTGATTGAAGAGCTCAATGAAAATATATACTAAATTCTTAGTTTTGCATAACTTGAATATGTCTTGTATTAAAAAATATTTATCCTTTTCTTAGACAGGATATATTCAGTATATCTCTTCTATGCAACATATATATTTTTGGAAAAGATCTGGCATACTATAGAGGTAATCAAATGAACAGAAATGTAATTACTTTCTCAACTGTGTTGACTAATGTGGACCAGTACAGTAAGGTAGAACTGTTTGAAAGACAGGATCCAAAAAGTAGTTATGAATCAATGCCAATAAAATAGGAATTTCTAGTGGAGTATCTCAGAGATTTGCCTTTGGTTCTGTGCACTTTATTGAAAATGTTTTATCAATTATTTAGATGAACGCACAGATGGCATGCTTATCAGATCTGAAAATGACACAAAGCTTGGAGAAAATACATTAGACAAGAAGGTAAGACCCAAAAAAATAGCTCAATAAGCAAGGTCACTGGATACAATCTAATAAAGAAAGTTTACCTGGGTTCAAAAAATATCAAGTTCCTAAGTTTAAAAAGGGGAAGAGGCTCCTAAGTTCATTTTTTTTTAAGATGTGGGGGTTTTAGTGGACTGCAAATTCAATGCATGAACAATGAGTAAATAAAAAGCTTCATTGACAAGCATAGTGCCCAGAAAGAGGAAGGTGAAGGTCCCACTGTACTCTGCCTGGTTTAGCCTACATCTGGAGTAGCCTGTTTGGTTCTAGACAACATAGACCTTAAAAAAATCACAAGCTCATAGATTTAGAACTGGAAGGCCCATCCTACTTTATTTTAAAATGTAGGAATTGAGGTATAGTTAGGTTAAGTGATTTGCTCAGGGTCACCAAGCTACTAAGTATCTGCAGTCACATCTGACTGCAGTCATTCCTGACTCCAGAGTTCTGTCCATGATACCACATTCCCTCTGAATCATCTTTTAGAAATATTAATAAGGTTAAGAGAGTCTAAGGGGAAATAACCAGGCTTTGAGAGGACAACTTTTGAGTATTAGCTGAAGGAAACTGAAATGCTGATCCCGAGGGAAAGATATATATAGAGAAAAGAAAACAGCTGTCCTTGGGAGTCGTCGAGGGTATCGGATGTTTGAGTTATGAGCAATGAGGGGAATGTGATACAATAGGAAAGGTACCTGAAAGTCAGAATTTCTAGCTGTGCCACCTGGTATTCATGCTACCCTGGTGAAGGAATTTAACATCCATGGCTCTTAGTAAATGCAGGATTATACTCAACAATCTCTAATGTCCCTTCCTCCTAAGAATTCCACAAAGTTGCCAAGAATTGACAAATTGTGGCTTAATATAAAGAAAAACTTCGGGGTGGCTAGGTGGCGCAGTGAGCAAGTGCGCCAGCTCTGAGTCAGGAGGACCCGGGATTGGTTCCAGCCTCAGATACTTAACACCCACATAAAAATAACTGGCCGTGTAACCTTGGGCAAGTTACTTAACCCCAACTGCAGAGAGAGAGAGAGAGAGAGAGAGAGAGAGAGAGAGAGAGAGAGAGAGAGAGAGAGAAACTTCCTAACAATTACGACTATTTAAAAATGGAATGTGCTATCTCAGAAGGTAGTAGGTTGCCCATCACTAGAAGTCTTTAAGTTGAATAAGTCCCTGTGTAAAGCCAGAGTTCGAGTCTTGCCTCTGAAACAGATGTGGTGTGTGACTCTGGGCAACTTCATCTCTTAGTACTCTAAGACATCCTCCAAGGTTCTATGTTGAAGAGGAGATGTTCACTTGCACTAGTGGAGGGTGTTTCCACACCATGGACTTCCCATACCAATGGAGTCACAAGCCAAGTCACTATCTGTCCAGTTATAGAAAAGATTCCTGATACATTAATCTAGATAACCTTTGAGGTCCTTTGTAACTCTGGGATTCTGTGGTCTTTTATATGCTCATTTACATAAGAGTATTTAAGTAGCAAAGACTTTTTTTGAAGCCCTGGATTCCAATTTATATACATTCTTGATCACATTAAGTGGAGGACCTAGCTAAGCTGGAACAACTTCAACAGTACTTATTCTCTTAAACTGCTTAGAAAAGGAAAACTTTTTTTTATTCAAGTTTATGAACACTTTGTGACTCTGATGTTTTCTACTGTGAAAAAAACTTTGTTTCCAGATTTTATTCTCCATATTACAGTACACTTCAACACAGACCCACTGAAACTACATATTGTACTTTGAAAGGTTAATGAATAATTCACATTAAGCCTAGTCAAAGAAGATATTTGACCTGGGAGACTAACTTGCAAAATTCAACTCATTCATTAGAATATCCATGAAGTGGGGCGGCTAGGTGGCGCAGTGAGTAGAGTGTCAGCCCTGGAGTCAGAAGGACCTGAGTTCGGATCCGACCTCAAACACTTAATGCACACACAAACAAAAACCTAGCTGTGTGATCTTGGGCAAGTTACTTAACCCCAATTGCCCTCCAAAAAAAAAAAAAAGAGAGAGAGAGAGTATCCATGAAGTAATTTAAAAAGAGAAAGCAAATATAGTTCAGGTAATGCATTAAGGTTTCCTGGCATAATTATCAGGTGAAAATGCATGTACCATTTAAAAACTACATTAATAAAAAAAATAAAATTTTTTTAAAAACTAAATATTTGTCAAATAAAACTAGTTACCATGTCATATTTTTCACTATAAATGTATCAAATCTCTAACAACTGTCTCCATGTATCACTTGCCCATATAAACTAATTATATTTTTAGCAACAGTGAAAATTAAGTTTTCTTTCCTAACAAATATTAAGTAAACTGCCTTTTGTACTCAATAGAGGTATAAATTGTAGTTTTGCACTTCTCTATTATAATGTAAAACATAATTTAGTCTTGAATTATTTCTACCTTCAAATGTCCATAATGATATCTTCCAGTATTTCAGGGTATACAAGAATATATGATCCAGGTAAGATTACTCCAAAGTCTTCTCTTAGACAATCACCTTAACATTAACTCCAAAAGACCAAAAAATCAAACTACATGTATTTATTAATCCCCACCCCCCAACTTATCAGATGCAGATTTTTCAAACTATGATTTATAAGAAATCACCTACCCATATCCCTGCCAGGGGGATGTTCATGGCGAAGAAAGAAACGAACTTCACTTTTCTGGACTCCAAGTCGCTGTAGAACATCAAACATTCTCTCATTATCAGCAACTGGACGCTCTTAAAGGAAAAGAGGGAGAAAAAAAGATGAAAAAAATGTTCTGTGCACAAATTTCCAAAAAAGGCAATTCGCTATTCACACTACACAAAGTTCCATAACAGAAAACTCAATTAAGTTCTTGAAATTAGAAAATAAACGAAGTATTTCAGCATTAAAAGGTTCTAAACAAACCTGTTTCATCCCTAACTCCTCACTCTTTCCACTACCATATATTCAATCAGTTGCCAAATCTTGTCATTTCTCTCAACATCGCACATCTATTTCTTTCTCTCCACTTACATAGCCAATCAGACCAGAACATCACCTCTTGCCTGGACTACTACAAGCAACAGCCCTTTAATTAATCTTCCTCCCTCAAGTCTTTATCCACTTCAGTCCACCCTCTACAAAGATTCCAAAGTGATTTTTCTAAAGTACAGGTCTGATCATGTCACTTCCCTATATCAACCCCAGTGGTTCTTATCACCTCTAAGATCAAATATAAATGCCTCTGTTAGGTTTTCAAAGTTCTTCATAATCTAGACTCAATTATGTGTCTCCTTACTAATCTCTAGCCTCCACAAAGAGAGGTGGTATGCCTTCCATCTTTCAGCATATATCCCTTGCCTGTTTTCCAGTTTCCCACAAGATTGTGAAGGAGGTGCAGACATCCTGCCACTGTACCTCCCATGCATTTCCTGCCTGTTTCCCTAGACTCCTGTAGGAAGAGAAGTCCCATGCCATCTATCTCACTGGTTTTCAGATGCTGAGATGTGGAGAAAGAAGCCCATTACACCAAGTTTCCAGTTTGGTTTCTTATCCGGAAGGAGAGTATCACCATTCCTTTTTCACCAAGTACTTCTCCCCTTGTCTCAGCTACCCAAAGTTCTGAAAGGACTCTACCCTTAGGTCATAATACCACTGACTTTGAAAATCTCTCTAAATTTTTCACTTAATGATTAACAAACTCCCACCAGATTATACAGGATTCTGAAGCCCTGTGGGTCATCAACCAAACCCCAGTCCCCATTAGGCATTCCACTGTACTTTTTTAATTACTATAATTTTTTAAGCTTAATTTTATTTTATTTTCAGGTCTGAATCCTCTCCCACCCACCCACCTCCATTCAGAAAGCAAGAAAAACAAAATCTATTACAAATATGTACAGTCATGCAAAACAAATTCTCACATTAGTCATATCCCCCAAAAAAGTTTCAATCTGCACTCTGAGTCTATCACTTCTCTATCTAGAAGTGCATAGCAAGTTTCATCATGAGTCTTTTGGAATTATGTTTAGTCATTATGTTAATCAGAGTTCCCAAGTCTTTCAAAGTTCTTTTGTCTTATAATATTATTGTTATTGTATAATTTTTTTTTTTCCTGGTTCTGCTCACAAGTCTTTCCAGGTTTCTCTAAAACCATCCCCTTTATCATTTTTTACAGCACAATAACATTCTATGATCCTCATATACTATAACTTGTTAAGCTGTTCCCCAACTACTGGGCACCCTCTTAAGTTTCCAATTCTTTGCTACCACAAAAAGAACCTCCATAATTTTTTGTCTGGTACACAATGAATCCTTTTCTTCTTTCCATGGTCTCAATGGGGTGTAGTGTTAGGAGTGGTATTGCTGGGTCAAAAGCTATGCACAGGGGCAGCTAGGTGGCGCAGTGAGTAGAGCGCTGGCCCTGGAGTCAGAAGGACCTGGGTTCGGATCCAGCCTCAGACACTTAACACACACAAACAAAAAAACCTAGCCGTGTAACCTTGGGCAAGTTACTTAACCCCAATTGCCCTCCAAAAAAGCAAAAAAAAAAAAAAAGCTATGCACAGTTTAATGCCTTTTGAGGCAGTTCCAAATCATTTTCTAGTATGACTGGACAAGTCCACCAATGCTAAATTTAAGGTAACTGTTTTCTCACTCATCTTACAGCATTTATCATTTCCTTTTTTTGTTAACTTCTAACCAATTTAATAGGTTTGACATAATACTTCAAGAATTGTTTTGATTTGTATTTATTCGTGATTTAGAATACTTTTTTCATATGGCTATTAATAACTTGCATTTCTTCCTCTGAAAACCACGTATTCATATGCTTTGACCATTTATCAATTAGGTAATGGCTCTTCCTATAAATTTGAATAAGTTCCCCAAGTATCTTAGAAAGAAGGCCTTTATCAAAAAAACTTGATTCAAAGACTTTTTCCCAATTCCCTGTTTCTCTTTCAATTTTAGATGCGCTGGTTCTGTTCATGAAAAATCTTTTTTTAATTTTATGTGTCCACTTTACTTCCTGTGAATCTCTTTATCTTGTTTGGTCAAACCTCTTCACAGCTAAGTGACTTAGGGGAATGGGGAAAAGAGAAATTTCCTTAAGAGAGAAGAGTAAATAGCTAGCAGATTCAAAGTCAGAACAGACTGACAAGAAAAGAATTGTTTACTGCTCTATTGAGAGCAGAGGTAGATTTTGGAAGAATTAATGGTATTCCAACTAATGAACGATACAAAATGTATTGAGAAAAGGGGCTTAATATTAGATGGAACAGGGAAGTGAGGACTGCCCCTACAGATCCCCCTGAATCCTTTTATCTAAGTTCATCACACCTTCAGGGAGAATAGGAAATTAGCCAAGCCCAAATTCAGATTAAAGAAACACACAGGTGGGATTATAGACCCCGTGTCAATCTGACCACATATTAGAAAAAACAGATAAAATACTGTAACTAGGGCATTAATAGATATAGGGCGGAGGCCTCCCTTATATATGGGTACCTGGATAAATTCAAACATGGAACTCCTATTACCATCACAGGACTGGGAGGGGTTGAAATATCAGACAAGTTAAACTAATGATGAAAACTGAACAATTACCTAAGAAAGAATATACTGTGGTAATTGTACCCATTCCTAAATATATCATTGATATAGATACATTGAGAGGTATGATTAAATTTACCTAAAGGGAGATACCAATTTGCAGTAAGGAAAATAGTAATTAATAGTTTTATCGGGAAAAATAAAAATGTAACCAATCACTTTTACCTGAACCTTCTGAAGTAATTACTTTGAAGCAGTATCATGTGCCAGGTGGGCAAGATGAAATTACCAATACCATAACAGAATATGTTGAGGCAGGAGTGTTGGTCCCTACAATGGATGGAAGGGGATTCCGCCCCCCTTTTTCTCATGCCCTTAAGCAACACAAGGAAAATATGTATATTATTATTAAATTAATTATTTGACTCAGTTGGGAGGTTTGAGGAAGAATGAAAAGGTTTGGAAAAGCAACTCTGATCAGTGAGATAGTTCACTGACGAGGGAGGTGTTAAATTACCTAAAGGATCTAGGCAGACCTGTGCTTTTAGGAACAGCAATTTAGCAGGTCTACCCAGATACCTTTCCTACTCAAGTCCCTGCACTCGATCAAATAACCCTGTCTGGCCAATATGAAAGTCATATGGGACATGGAAATTGACAGTGAATTACAGACAATTGAATAAGGTGACTGCTCCCTTGTATGCTGCTGTTCCAGATATTGTTACCTTAATAGAAAGGATCCAGCAATATGATGGGACTTGGTACGCAGTTACTGATTTAGCCAATGCTTTCTTCATCATCCCAAAAGATTCTAAACAATGTGACCAGTTTGCTTTCACTTGGCAGGGCAGACAATATACTCACTTGCCACAAGGACATCTGCATAGCCCCACTATTTGTCATAGGATTGTGGCTGAACATTTGGATGAATTAAGAGCTACCTGGTATACAGTGTACCCACTATATAAATGATATTAAAATACTGGGAGAAAAAAAGTAAAAGAAATGGAGTACAGTTCAATGCTTTTAAATGAGTACATGAAAAGCAAAGGGTGGGAAATTAACCCTACAAAAGATTCAAGGGCCAGCTCAAAACATAAAATTTTGGGGCATACAAAGGAATAAGGGGCTGCAAGGGATTCTCCCACAAGTCCGACAAAAGATTCAGGATTTTCCTAAGCCTACCAATAAGAAAGAAGCCCAAAAGTTTATAGGATTATTTGGATATTGGAGTCACCAGATTCCACATCTGGGACAGATTCTGAAGCTCTTAAGGTTATTAGGAAGAAATATGAATGTGATTGGGGAATTGAGCAGAGTAAAGGTTTTGAAGAAGCCAAGGCTGCTATACAATTGGCCCTAGACTTATGGCCTATCCAAAATGGCCCGGTGGAATTACAAGTGACTGTACAGGATGATTATGCAAACTGGAGTCTACAGCAAAAACAACAAAGCCATAATGTATCCTTAGAATTTTGGTCTAGGAAACTTCCTTCATCTGGAGTTGAATATACCCCTTTTGAAAAGCAGTTGTTAGCTACATATTGGGTTTTAGCAAGGAGAAGAAAGATAAAAGTATCATACATAGGAAAAAAGCAGGTAGGACAGTTTGGCTGGAACATAGCGCCTGAAAGCACTGTGGACAAGTATAACACATTACAAAGAATAATGAATTTTTAATCCAATGATTTATGTTCACATTCTGGGTCTGCCACTCGCTTGTGGGATCTTGGGCAAGTCTCTTCACTTCTCTAGACTTCAGTTTACTCAGCTATAAAATGCAGGGGTTAAACAAGATGACCTCTCAAATGCCTTCATCTCTATAATCCATTATCCTATAAAATAAGTCTAGAAATGTAGGTGGGAAACATACTTAAAAAGGCTTTAAAAACCAAATAGGATACTTGATCTTAAAGGCAAGAAGAAACCACAGAAGGCTCTTGATCAGGGAAGGGATCTAGGCAGACTCCTGTGCTTTTAGGAATAACAATTTAGCAGGTCTGCCCAGATCCCTTTCCTACTCAAGAAGCTCTTCTCTTGCCTAGTTCAATTCTATATTATCCTCTTCTCTAAGTCCCTTGCCACTTTATCCTCTGGCCAATCTCTCCCAGACAATCCCAGTCTTAGATCACTCCCACCATCACACCCATTGCCTTTGCTCCTATTCATGTAGTGATGCTAAATGACACAGGAAAAAATAATGAAATTGTGCTAACTAGGTTCACTACAAAACTCTGTTAATATAATCTTAAGTGGGCTCTCACTGTACTAAGGCAAACTTTTAACACCTTCCTCATCAGTGAACTATCTCACTGACTACAGTTACTTTTCCAAACCTTTCATTCTTCCTCAAACCTCCCAATTAAGCCAAATAATTAATTTAATAAAAATATACATATTTTCCTTGTGTTGTTTAAGGGCATGAGAAGGGGGGGGGGAAGAAAAGTTAAACAAACCCTCAGGTACTGAATTCTGAAAGCTCATATTCAGAAGATCAAAATTTCACCTTAACATAAAGTAGAATACTTTGAAAGATTTAAGATTATGCTGCTTCAAAAATGTTTCGTCATACGAAACCTGAACTTTATTTGAAGGACAATTCACATTGATGTGTCCATTGGCAAAGCCAGGACTAGAAATGACATCTCCTGACTCTACTATTCTTTCTACAAATTTCTTGAGGATAAACAGGAGTGCTTTTTAAACAAAATCTTACAATATCCCCAAACTAATAAAGGATGATGATGACACAGCCATAAAATTATACCTGAACCACCCCACACTTCAGCCAAATGGCAGTCATTCTCTCCAGGCTCCTTACACAGCTCTACCACATCTCTGCATGTTGTTTCTGGTGTAACTGGAACCTCTGTGAAGTGTTGTTCATTGTTGCTAAGGTACACCGTAAGAAACATCTAAAAAATAAAGGAAAATAATAATGTCGCCTGAATCACATCACTGAACACAACTCTAAAAATGTAGGCTGGAAACAGATGGCTTTATGGCTTCTATGAGAAGTATCCCTTTTTCCTTGCTTAAAACTATTTATTTAAAGTATATTTTAAAAATAAGTTGTGCACGGGCAGCTAGGTGGCACAGTGAATAGAGCACCAGCCCTGGAGTCAGGAGGACCCGAGTTCAAATTTGATCCAGACACCAAACAATTACTAGCCATGTGGCCTTGGGCAAGTCACAACACCAATTGCCCTGCATTCCCTTCTCCAAAAAAGCAAAAAATAAAAAAATAAAAATAATTTGTGCAAACTCTGAACCAAAAAGGGTATAAAAATTCTGTCCCTTTTACCATGACTGATGTTTGTTTTGTTATGCTTTGTTTCAACTTTGATTACAATAATATGAACTTAATCAAAAATAGATTTGAAGAGCCTATTGTTCCAAACCAAGATTTCCTTTCCACATAAATGTGCATAAATAAGTTCACATGCATACTATGTACACATTTACAAGCCATCTGGGACTTTCAAATATTTAACCAAATAACTATTAGAATTTTAAAAACCTTTGTTACAATAAAATTCTTAATAAGTTGGATACAAATAGGGGGTCAATAATAGTCAAATACCCAAAAAGTTATTATAGGAGGTTGAAGCCAGGTAACTATAAACAAGGTAGGCAAAAAGACTATTAAAGCACACTGAAATATAACACTGAATAATTGGAAAGCCCTGTGAAAAGTGGCAAGAGAAAGACTAAATTCAATAACAAATAATCCCATAAAATGACTCATTAGGAGCAAAAGCACCGGACTACAGTTTTGTAAGATATGGTTATGAATAGGCCTTTCAAGTAGTGGTGTGATTTATTACTAAAATGTAAGGTGTTTTGTGTATCTAACATGAAAAAGGGCCATCACACTGAACAAAAAACTAACAATGATATCAGAAACATCTTGGCATATACAGGACAATAGCACATTCAAGGTATTTTTACCTTGACTATAAACAGAAGAAGTCACTGCAACAAATAACAAATGTAGCTCTTATCCATATGAGGGCAAAACCACAGTTTAAGGCTGTAAGCCAATTTTGAATATGATAAAATCCTAATATCTAACTTCCCTGAATAAATTCTTCCCTCTAACTAGACAGTGTTTATGTTAGATTTAAAGAAAACTTTTTTATCAAAATGATTCCTATGATAACAATCTTAAGTAAATGTAAATCAAAAGAGACAAAATTTTATAGTTTGTTTTGGGGTTTTTTTTGTCTTTAAAAAAGACAAGTTAAATGAGAAATCTGGGACATCTTTTTGTTGTTCTCCCAAAAGTCTCCCAAAAAACTTCTGTAGAAAAAATGTTAATAAAAGACAGTATCCACCTTCCTTTGTCACCATTATACAGTCATCACATACACAGAAACTAAACACAAAACATCATTGCTTCAATGTGAATCATTCCCAAATAAAGGGAGAAACCTGCTAAAAAAAAAAAACAAAACACAGATATAGCAAACCAGTAACTATGAAAAGGTAAAAATACTGAAAAAAAAAAATTGGTTATATATTATTTAGACTGAATAGGTAAAGGCTAATTTTATTATCAATCTCAGTTTGCTGCCTATAATGCATTTTAGTATTTCTGAAACAAATGATGGCATTTAAATTTCATTTCTGTGTTATTCATGTTCAAAATATCTTCATCAGTTTAAAAAAAATCTCCATCAGATCCAGCTAATAGAAATGAAACAGGAAAAAAGGAACATAATTTGAAGCACAATTTTTTTACAGAATATACTCTTAATAGTCATCATATTTAAAATCTGGAATTTATACATACAGACCAAACATAAAGTAAGCACTATCCTCAGTACTTTGGAACAATTTTTTTTGTCGAATAATGACTCCTTACACCATCAGTTTGTGTCCATTCTTGTACCCATACTAAACCCTATGCTGCTGTGTTCAATTGCTTCTGGATTTCATATTCCTAGACTGTTCTATTGATCAACTTTTCTATTTTTTTAGCCAATAGAAAAAATTGTTTTTTGATAATTACTACATTGTCTAAAGTCTGGTATTTCTAGGCCTCCTTTATTTCCCACTTTTCCTCCCATTATTTCCCTTGATACTCTCAACCTTTTGTTCCCCTCAAGTAAACTTTTGGTAGCTTTATCAGGTAAACCACCATGGTAAGTTAAAGTGGTATTGGTAAATTAATTTAGGTAATATTGTCACTTTTTTCACAAAAGCACAGCCCAACCATGAACAATTCCTTTCCTGAGTCCATTTCCACAGAGTTTAAGTTTTGGGGGAGGGTTTTGTATCACAGACACCCCCTTTTCATGATTGATGAAATCTATGGACTCCTCAGAATGTTTTTAAATGCACAAAATAAAATATATAGTATTACAAAGGAAAACAAATATAGGGAAATAGAGATTTTCAAAATATTTTGTAAAACAATTTCATAGATCCCAGGCTACAAATCTCTGCTGTAGAATGTTTTGTAGTTTGGATAAGTACTATATTTCTCAATAAGTAAACTCCCAGGTATTTTATATATTCTGTAGTAATTTTAAATAGAATTTCTTTTACTATATATTCCAGCTGGTTTTTGTTATTTGTATGCATAGAATGGTTGGTAATTTTGTGGGTTTATTTCATATCTTATTACTTTACTTAAGTTATTATTTCTATTAAATTTTTTAGCTGAAGGGAAATCTCTTCAATACCTCATCTGCTAAGAATAGTCATTTTCTTTCTTCTTTGCCTATACTTTTTCCTTCTATTTCATTTTTTTTTTTTTTGGAGGGAAGAAGGCAAGGCAATTGGGGTTAAGTGACTTGCTCAAGGTCACACAGCTAGTAAATGTGTCAAGTGTCTGAGACCAGATTTGAACTCAGGTCCTCCTGACTCCAGGGTCAGTGCTCTATTCACTGTGCCACCTGGGCATCCCAATTTCATTTCTTATCTAATTCCTATAGCTAGTATTCTAGAACTATATCAAATAACAGTGGTGACAATGAAAATCTTTATTTTATTCCTGATCTCATTAGAAATGCCTATAATGTTTCTCTACTACAGGTCGTACTAACTTTTGAATTTAGATACTGTTAACCACATTAAAGAAAGGTACACTTATTGCCAAGCTTCCCAGGATTTTAGCATCTATTTCTAATGGAGGTATCATCATCTTTTCAATCACTCAGATTCATAACCTTGGACTTACCTAGACTCTTCCTTCTCTTTCATTCCTATATCCAAACACAGATAAGATTTTCAGGTTCTATCTCCATATCATTTTTTATGTAGAGCTCCTTTCAACTCACAGAGCCAACACAAACTGAAGTTGTTATCATTTCTTCCCTGGACAATTATAATAGCCTCTCCTTATGGTCTCCCTGATTTCAGTCTTCCCTTCACACACCTACCAAAATGATCATCCTAAGGCACAGGTCTAACCATGCCACTCCCCAGTTAAAAAATAATCAGAGTTGCTACTATAAAATGAATTTTTTTTCTAGAGGCAAACTCCTTAATCTGACATTTAGAGTCATCAATCTGGCTTCCATTTACTTTTCTGCGTTATTCATACTACTCCTCACTCACAAACTATAAATTTTAGTTATTCTAGACCACTAGCCCAGTCTTTAAATTTGATACCGTGCCTCCTGCTTCCCTGAACTCCCTCATATTTACTTCTCAGAATTTGTCGTCCTTCAAGGCTCAGTACAGGTACTACCTTCTCTGTGAAAACTTCCCTAATCCTCTCAGTTGAGAGTGTGCCCTTCCTCAATTTTCCTTGTATTACACTTATCTGTATCCATATTGTTTACCCTAGTGGAATGCAAACTTCTCAAAGAAATAAGTCTCATTTTTTTCTCTGTATTCCTACTAACTTGGACATAGTAGTGCTTGATGACTGTTGGAATAAATGATGTCTGAGAAGCAGCTTGTACCACATATGGATTTGCATATGCAATTTCTGGGAAAGGTTTTAGATAAGTAATACAAAGGTACTATACTTAAAGGATCTCAAAAAGAGTGAATAGTCTGGTGATATTAGTAACAAAGGGTTTTTCACTCAGAATGACAGAGCAGTCTCATACCCACTAACCTGGCTGACAAACACCCCCCTTTCGGTAGCTGCTATTAGGAATGCTATATGCAAAGATATAAGGATGGAAATCAAGCAACCTGTAGATTAGCACACCTGAAGCAATGGGTCAGTGAGTAAGGAAAAAAAAATCTAAGGTTATCAAGACAGAAGATAGAAAGCATGGCAATGAATAAAGGTTCTGAAATGTTTTAGCCAGAGTTCAGATTTGCTGAACAACCAAAAGGGAGGAAGAAAATGCATATTTATTAAGTACCTACTCTACTACGTGCCACTCATTGAATATGTCTTTACAAATATTTTCTCACTGGGGCAGAGCCAAGATGGAAGAGTAGAAACAGCACTTCCAAGGTGCTCTCTCCCACACCACTTCAAAATCATGTAAAAGGGGACTCTGAGCAACTTTTGGAGCTCCAGCACCCACAGAATGACACAGAGAAGCTAACCTCCCACTGAGGATAACCCAGCAGCCCTGCAGGGAGCAGCCAGCGCAGCACTCTGGGAGCCAAGCCCAGGTCCACATGAGACACTGTGGCGATTCCAGAATTATCAACACAGACATGCCTAGGACAAAGTGAGAGGTTAGTGCCCTATGGACTTTGGGACCAGTATTTGGGGAACATGTTGGCTTCTTCCCCTGGTGGAGAGAAGTAGCTGAGGAGACACAGCACAGACACCATTTTGCAGCTTTAGCTGCAACTTCAGCTCCTGGCCTGCAAACTGTAAGGAGATCCATCGATCAGTCTTGGGGAGTAATCACTCTTGCTTTAACCTCCCTGGATCTGGATTGTGGTCTGGGGTGGAGGTCTTGGGGTGGGTATCCAGCTTGCCAGAGCATGGGAAGGCTTCACAGAGGCCACCCAAATAATACCTCCGGAAGTTCAGAAAAACCCCAACATTTGGGACAGAAGCTCCCCTGTCTGGTGGCAGAGTCCTACTGTGGCAACAAGCCCAAAAGTCAAGTAATTAAGTGGCAACATGCCTAGGGAAAGGAAACAAAATAAACAGAAAAATGCAACATTAGACTCCTATTTTGGGGGCAAAGAAGATCGAAGCATGGAACGGGAAGAGGACTGTGAGGTCAGAAATCCTGCACCAAAAGCCCCAAATGAAAATACGAGCAGGTTACAAGCCATAGAGGACCTTAAGAAGGATTTTAAAAACCAAATAAGAGAAGTGGAGGAAAAATTGGGAAGAGAAATGAGAAGGATGCAGGAAAAGTATGAAATGAGGGTCAACAGCCTGACTGAGGAAAATAACACCTTAAAAAATACACTAACTCAAATGGCAAAGGAGGCTCAAAAGGGCAATGAGGAAAAGAATGCCTTAAAAAGCCAAATTTGCCAGATGGAAAAAGAATCTCAAAAGCTCACTGAGAACATTCATTCCTTCAGAGTTAGACAGGAGCAAATGGAAGCTAATGACTTTATGAGAAATCAAGATGCTGTTAAACAGATCCAAACAAATGAAAGAATAGAAGGCAATGTGAAATATCTCATGGGAAAAACCACTGACCTGGAAAATAGATCCAGGAGAGATAATTTAAAAATTATTGGACTACCTGGAAGCCATGATCAAAGAAAGAACCTAGAAACCTAAACAAAGAACCCTTCAAGAAATTCTCAAGGAAAATTGCCCTGATGTTTTAGACCCAGAGGGCAAAACAGAGGTTGAAAGAATCCACAGATCACCTCCTGAAAAAGATCCCAAAAAGAAAACTCCCAAGAATATTATAGCCAGGTTCCAGAATTCCCAGATTAAGGAGAAAATACTACAAGCAGCCAGGAAGAAACAATTTCAATATTGTGGAAACACAATCAGAATAGCACAGGACCTGGCAGCTTCTACACTGAGGGATCAAAGGGCATGGAATATGATATTCCACAGGGCAAAGGAGCTGGGATTAAAACCAAGAATTACATACCCAGCAAAACTGAGTATCTTGTTTCAGGGGAAAATATGGTCATTCAGTGTAATAGAGGACTTTCAAGCATTCTTGAGGAAAAAACCAGAGTTGAATAGAATATCTGACATTCAGACACAAGAAGCAAGAGATGATTGAGAAGGTAATCAGGGAAAAAAAATCAAAAGGAACTTATCAAAGTTGACCTATTTACATTCCTACATGGAAAAACAATAACAGTGACTGATGAAACCTTTCTCATTATGAAAATAATTGAAGAAGGGTGTATGGACATATGAATACATATGTGAATGTGTGTATATATGTTTACAGGTATACATGGATAGAGGGCACAGGTTGAATTTGGTGGGAAGGGATGATACTTAAGGGGTGAAGTTAAGAGGTGAGAGAGGAAAGTGGCAAGAGGAGATGGGGATTGAGACAGGGTAGGGTAAACTATCTCACATAGAAGAGGTAAGGGGAAGTAGTTGCAGGGGAGGGAAAGAACAGGAAGGCAAAAAGACAAAACCATATTCTCACTGAATTTGGCTCAGGGAGAGAATGACATACATACTAAATGGGATATCTCACCCTGCAGGAGAGTAGGGGGGATGGGGATGAGAGGGGGGATGATGGAGGGGAGGGCATGCGGGGCCGAGGGAAGCTTGGAAGTACCCACTTTCGAAGAGGGACAGGATCAAAGTAGGGAATGGACCAGGTGGGGGGTGGGATGGGTGGGAGGAAAATATAAGCAGTCTTTTATAATATATCTACTGTGGCAATGTTGTGCATAGCTATATATGTACAACACATACTGAATTGCTTATCTTCCCAGAGGGAATGGGTGACAAGGGAGGAAGGGAACGGATCTGAAATTCGAGGTTTTAAAATTAAATGTTTCAAATATATATAAATACTATTATTAATACTATTTTACATGTAATTGGGAGATAAGATGTGCAGGCATTGGGGCACAGAGATTCACCTTGCCCTAATGGTAAAGTCGAAGGGGGTATGGGAGAAGATATGGGAGAGAGCAGACTGCATGAGGGGATAATCTTGTGGGACTGCTATTCTGGGGTGGTGGGTAGGGGAAAATGGGGGCAAAATGATTGTAACTCAAAATCTGGCGGAAATGAATGATGTAAAACAGAAGTTAATAAAGCATTTGTTTAAAAAAAATAGTACCTATGTCTCAAGGTTGTTGTGAGGATTAGATGAGACTAAGCGAGAAAATATATATTTTTTAACAAATGCTTTATTAACTTCTGGTTTACATCATTCATTTCCGCCAGATTTTGAGTTACAATCATTTCCCCCCCATTATTCCCCTACCCAACCTCCCAGAATAGTAGTCCCACAAGATATTGCTTCCTCCAATCTGCTCTCTCCCATACCCCCTTCAACTTTTCCATTAGAGGAAGGTGAATCTTTGTGTCCCAATGCCTGCACATCTTATCTCCCTATTACAAGCAAAAGAGTATTAATAATAGTATTTATATATATTTGAAACATTTAATGTTAAGACCTCGAATTTCAGATCCATTTCCTTCCTCCCTTGTCACCCATTCCCTCTTGGGAGATAAGTAATTCAGTATATGTTGTACATGTCTAGCTATGCAAAACATTATCATAGTAGATATATTGTACAAGGCTGCTTATAATTCCCTCCCACTCATCCCACCCCCCACCTGGTCCATTCCCTACATGATCCTGTCCCTCTTCTATAGTGGGTACTTCCAACCTCCCCTCACCCCAAGGATGCCCTCCCATCCATCATCCCTCCTCTCATCCCCCTTCCCCCTATCCTGCTGCAGGTTGAGATATCCCATTTAGTATGTATGTCATTCTCTCCCTGAACCAAATTCAATGTGAATGTGGTTTTGCCTTTTTAGCCTTCCTTATTCTCCCCCTCCTTTGCAACCACTTCCCCTTGCTTCTTCTACATGGGATAGTTTACCCTATCCTGTCTCTCCCCATCTCCTCTTGCCACTTTCCTCTCTCACCTCATAATTTCATCCCTTGAGTATTCTCCCTTCCCAACAAATTCAACCTATGCCCTCTATCCATATATAACTGTAACCATATACACACACATTCACATAGAGACATAGGTACTATTAATATCTCAATTCTATCATTGAGAAGGCAGAGGTTAAATGGCTCACACACAGGGTCACACAGCTAGAAAGTATCTGAGGCCAGATTCGAATTCAGATTTTCCTGACCCAGGAAAATTATCTACTGTACCACCTAACTTCTTCTGTTTCTATAGAATTATAGAAGTAACAAAAGAAATAATCTTCAACTTTAAGGAATTTATAATCCAGGTGAGAAGAAAAGACAACTACCCATGAAACAATACATAATTGTATGATACAGATTACATATAATGTAGGAATTCACACAATCTATTTAATCTAGCAAAAGGAAGCTACCATTAACTCTTATGCAGGCAGAGTTAAAGGTGGATAAGACTGTCTTCTGAGAGCACTGCTATCCTCCCAATCACCCAGATTCCTAAACTATGAGTCATATTTGACTCTTCCCTCTCTCTCATCCCGCATACCCAATCAGTTACTGCCAAATCTGATTAATTCAGCCTTCTCTAAATTTTTTATATCTAAACTCTTCCCTCTACACATAAAGTCATCACCTTAGTTCAAGCCTTCATCACTTTTCACTTAGACTCCTAATTGATTTCTTTGCATCTATGTACCTCACAGCTGTCAAAAGATTATTTCTAAATCATAGGCCTAATAGCTCCAAAGATGTCACTTCCCTGGCTCAGTAATGTCCAGCAGCTTCCTTTCAGCTCTAGGACAAAAGACCAACTCCTCTGTTTGGCATTTAAAGCCCTTCACACACTGGCTCAAACCTCTTTTTTCTAGCTGATTATACACTACTGTCCTTTGCACAAACTGTGCTTCAGCCAAACTGGCCTGCCAGCTGTTCCTCATACATGACATTCAATCTCTCACCTCTACACTTTTGCCCAGGCTCTCTTCCAAATCTTGAATACTCTCCCTCCTCACCTCTGCCCCTATGAAATTCCCATGTATCTTCAAAGTTCAGCTCAATTGCCACCTATTTCAAGAGGCACAGATAGAGATACAGACAGAAATAGACCTAGAGATAGGTAATGAGTGTGTATATGTATCATATATGTATGTATATTTTAATACATCCACATACACACATATTCACATGCACATATATGTATGTGTGTATCCTATATTTACTTCTCTATGTACAGGTTGTAATACCTCAGTAGAATGTACAAAATTTAAATTTCTTGAGGAAAGATCACCTCATTTTTGTATTTGTAACCCCCCAATACCTAGAACATATAGGTGTTTGATAAATATCTTTTGTTTAAGGGATTCATTTATATATGTAAATCAGTTATGTGAATACAAATGGTGGTTCACAATGCAAGGATGAACTCTTCAATGGAATGAAGGCAGAAAGAAGCTTAGAATTCAGTCTTGAAAGATAGCCATAGACTGGGTAAAACTCAATACAGTCAGTCTAGCAAAGAACCAAAACCAAAGTAAAAATGGCCAATGAAATAGGAAGGCCAGGAAAAAACAAGACAGAAACCAAGGGAAAAGTGTTCTGTGCATGAAAAGATAAAAACTAACCTGAAGTCTTGTAGAAGGCAGTTCTATTAAAAATTCATGTTGACTTTACAATTCTGATTCCGTCTTCTAACAGTCCAGCTTAAAGCACTTTTCAAACCTTAATTGGTTTTCACCCAGTGTAAAGAAGGTAAAAATGTACACAGTATAACACAGTATGATTGGATGACTTATCCCAATAATATCAGTTTAGTACTTGCCCTAATTATTCTTGCTAGTCCCAGTTCTAATTCCCAAATTACACTATGCTGCATTCCTCGTGTGCACATCAAAACAAATGTGCAGACAATCTAAAATAGGTGGATTTTGTACCTAAGTAACCAGAAATCCTCCCTCAACTCTTAAATTACTCATACAAAATTTATTAATTAAATTACTCATTACAAAAGAGTATGTGGTACCCTGGGAAGGCTAGATATTCTGTTCAGCCTTCCAGCTACTGAAGGCCCAAAGTGAGGACAAAATGAACAAGTGCTGAGAACCCAAGGAAATTGCAGTCCTAAAGGGCTAGAGGTCAGAGATCTATCACTTTGATCAGAACTTATATGCTTATGTGACCTTAGGCTAATCATACCTCTCTATTGCAGCTTCACTGTTTATAAAGTGGAAATAACAATAGTAGCACTACTTTTACCTCACTCTATTACTGTTAGAAATCTTAAAGGTCCTACAGAAATGTGAACTCTTATTAGGAGGGTGGAGATGAGGAGATGGAGAGAGGAATGAATGATTAACCCATATGAAATATTTTCAGAAATGTAATTATTAAAAATATTGCAAGGGGGTAGCTAGATGGCGCAGTGAGTAGAGCACCGGCCCTGGAGTCAGAAGGACCTGAGTTCAGATCCAGCCTCAGACACTTAACACACACACACAAACAAAAACCTAGCCGTGTGACTTTGGGCAAGTTACTTAACCCCAATTGCCCTCCAAAAAGCAAATATGTGTGTGTGTGCGTGTGTGTGTGTGTGTGTGTGTATATATATATATATATATATATATATATATAGCAAGTATAGTATGTGAAATACAAGTATATTTGCAAGTATTTATTACAAATATATACTACATAAGGCACAGCATTTAAGGAATGTTTACACTAATACCTTCACTATAAATACATTTTTAAGGCAAAAAAATTGTGAACTGGTCAATAGCTAGTTGCAATGCTGAAAATTAGCTTCAGCTCTGCACAAGAAGTTATTCAAAGTTCCTTTACATTTTTAAACACTAAATGTGGACCCTCAAAACACCACCATTTTGAAGTTACCAAAAAAAAAATCAGCTATTTCTCAAAATTAAGTCAGAAACTTTCAAACTGCAGTTCTTCACATAATCAACTATACTATAGTTGCAGAGTCTTAGCTCCCAACTAAAGAGAAAGCACTTGAATTTGTTACATAAAACATAAATCAGTAACTTAAATCACTTAACCAAATAACAAAGATTAACTACCAATGCAAGGGCTGCTACAGCAAAGAAACACAATATACTTAAAGGCTTAGATAAACAACTTACATTGAAGGATTAACTGGCCAAAAAGAAATTAATTTCACTTTTCCATCTCATATTTAGTTCTGTTATAAAAAAAAAAATCACAAAACTTAAGATAAAATATTTAATAAGTTACCTAAAAAGTACATCAAGTATACAGTATGTGTTTCCTTCTCAGCTACTGAACACTGAAGTTTAAATGCACTGGCACTTATCCATAAATAACAAAAAGGAAATGATGCAACATCCATGGAGTTAAATAGGAAGTCCTCTATTTGAACCCACAGTAATCTGAACTATTATCAACAGTAGCTCATTTCCTTTTGGTCAATTTTTTTAAAAATCTACCCAAACTTTCCTTAACAGTAATAGACAAAAGACAAGTATAAATCAATTTCCTTAGACAGAGATAGTTTCTTCCCAAAAAACAAAGGATACACAAAGTACATAAAGTTGTGTTAAAACCTGAAGTTTCTTACCCGTTTGAAGACTGGAGTTTCTACTACAATATAAATTAAAAGATCACTAAAAGAAAGCCAAATTCTGAGTAACTGAAAAACCATTAGTGGTCTAGGAGAACAGATAGTGAAACAGACCTCTCTCCTGGGAATAGGTTAGTGGAATAAGGTCTAATGTTGAATACACTGTCAGACACAGTAACTCTATCAGGTGTTTTTGTTTAACTTTTTTTTCTTTGTGACAAGACAGGGTTCAGTTCAGGAGAAGAAAGATGTAAATACATATCCAGACAATTTAGAGGAATGAAAAATATATATCCTGAAATTACTATGATATTAAAAAAAAAACCCATGAAGATATATATATATATATATATGTATTTTTTTTTTTTTTAAGGAAGGGTTCCAAACATTTTAAGCAGTGGCAACAACAATGGAAAAAACACTGCCTCCCCACCCCAAGTGACTACTCTGAAGGCCAACAGTCATTTGGATCTACAGGTTCTGGTATGTTTATTTAATAAGTAGTCACACTTATGTGAGTCAAGTAAATGATTAAAGACCAAACGGGGGAAGGGAAAAGACTGGGTTTCTGGTAGTTTTGGTGATTACATGATACTAAAAAACCACTGTAAGATCCTACTCTTTTGTCTAATTGCCTAAAGGTAATGGATGTCCTTTGGTTAGCAATTAATATGTAACAGACTTACCCTAGTCTTTTGGAAGCTGATGTGTTCCTTAAAATATCCCACCGATTTCTGACTGCTAACTGCCATTTTCTTTCAGCTGCTACTAAGTTACAATACTTACATTTAAACAGTGCAAAAAGTACTTTTCTGACAATGACCAAGATAAGCAGTACATCTTATTTTACTGATGAAGAAGCTATTGATAGGCTAAATGGTTCGCCCACTGGCCACAACTAATAGTATCTGAGGTGAGATTTCAACCAGACTGGAAGATACTGGGTGGCTTAGTGGAAGGAGCACTGGGCCTATTATAAGGGAAATGAGTTCAAATCCAGCTTTAGACACTTACTAGCCACATGACCCTGGTCAAGTCAGTTAATCTCTTAACCTCAGTCTACCAGTTTCCTCAACTATAAAATGACAATAATAGCACCTACTTCCCAAGGTGGTTGTAACAATAAAATGAGATAATACTCATAAAGCATGTAGTAGGCACTTAATAAATGCTTGTTTCCTTCCTTCCTTCCTGACTCCAAGATTTGCATAATCTTCTTACTACGATAACTTCCCATCAATAAAATGACACAGCAGAAGGACCTGAGTTGGAGCCGGCCTCCGACACTTAATCCGCACAAACAAAAAAAAAAAAACCTAGCCGTGTAACCTTGGGCAAGTTACTTAACCCCAACTGCCCTAAAGGGGCGGCTAGGTGGCACAGTGAGTAAGAGCACCGGCCTCGGAGTTTGGATGACCCGAGATCAGATCCGGCCTCAGAAAATGAGCACCCACGCATAAATCAAATGACTAGCCGTGTAACCTTGAGCAAGTTACTTAACCCCAATTGCTTTAAAAAAAAAAATAAAAAATAAAAATAAAATGACACAGCTAAGTTAATTAAGTCTGAGAGAAACCAGACAATATAACACTTCTTTAGTTTACCCTGAAAGAATTGGTTACTCGTGTTTTAACTGTCTGCCTGGCACAGAAAGCATCATTTCAATAGTGTCAGACTGGCTGTGTTCCAGAACTGTTAGATTTATGATTCATCGATTACATTAAGAAAAGTACACAAGGGGCGGCTAGGTGGCACAGTGAGTAGAGCGCCGGCCCTGGAGTCAGAAGGACCTGAGTGCGGATCCGGCCTCAGACACTTAACACACACACAAACAAAAACCTAGCCGTGTGGCCTTGGGCAAGTCACTTAACCCCAATTGCCCTCCAAAAAAAAAAAAAGTATACAAGGTATCATACGTGCCATCTATGATAAACTAACATTTGTAGGGAAGTTGGACACTGTGTGGTTTGCTGCCACTTAACTCACTTCTAATTCATTGTAATAACTGTTATTGTTCTACCACCTTCCTTTCGATGCTGTTATTCACTAGATCTATTCACAGAGCCCTCAGGCATTGATTAGCCCCTGGGCTTTAGACCAAGGACAGTCAGATCACTAGATCTTAACCCAGTCCCTAGGAATACACAGAGATCATACAGTAGGATGGATCTAGGCCTGGAAAGGACTTTAGAGGCATATACACAAGGAGTCACTTGTGTAGAGTTGACTCAACTCACCTCAGAGAGGCTGAGTGACTTGTCCACAGTCACACAAAAAGTAAAAATGTAGTAAAGAGAAGAGAATAATGCGGTGTTGACACTTAAAACATACAAAAAAAGACAATGAAAGAGTAGTTATGGAGTCTGTCTAGATGCACCGGTTATTTGCTATGAGCTAGAACGCAGATCTGGTACTGTAATGAGCTTAAGTGACGATGATTTTAGGCACTTGTCTTTTATTTTCATTCTCTCCCTATTGATTGGCTTTTCCCTTCATGCCTATGAACATTCTCATGTTTCCTCATCCTCTAAAAAACCCAAAACCCCTTCACTTGATCTTTACATTCTTCACCCTTCACAGCTAAATTCAACAGGTGCCTCCACTTTCTCTCCTCTCATTCTTCTTCACCCCCTACAACACTTCTGACCTTATCATTCCACTGAAACTGCCCTCTCCAAAGTTACCAATGATTTCTAAATTGCCAAATCCAATGGCCTTCAACACCTCAAACTGGATCCCATAAGCATCTCAAACTCAACATGTCCCAAAGAGAATTCCATATTTTTCCCCTGAAAATCTTTCCCTCTTCCAAACCTCTTTATTACCATCAAAGGCACCACCACAAACCCAGGTTTGAAACCTCAGTGTTGCCCTTCTTTACTTGCATTCATCTCACATGTACTATTTGTTGTCAAATCTAGTCATTGCTACCTTTTTGGAATGTGTGTGCATGTGTCTATGTCTCCTCTCCACTCACACAACCAGAAGCCTACTTCATAACCTCTTACAATAGCTTCCTAACTAGTCTCCTGACTTAAGTGTCTCTACTCCAACAGATCCTCAAATTCAACTAAATCTTCAGTCTGATTATGTTACCTCCCTACTCAGCAAAGTCCAGTGGTTCCCTATGGTCTTAAGGATCAAATATAAAGTCCTTTTGGGGGGCATTTAAAGCCCTTCACAAGCTGACTCCTTACAATCTTCCTCCCCTCTAAGCACTCTACAATCCAGCTTCATCAGCCTACATGCTATTCTTTGCACACTACATTTCACTCAATGTCATGCCACTTATTGTCCCCCATGCTGGGAATGCTCTGCCCCCCTCACCTCTACCATTTAGCTTCTCTAGTTTCTTTCAAGTCTCAGCTCAAATCTTACCTTCGGATTTTTCCTTTCCCATCTATCTCCCTGTCCTCCCCCCCAACTTCTCTCTGAGGTTACAATCCATCTATTTTGTATATCTTTTATGTACATTTTTGTTTCCTTCCTCCTCCATGAGAACATGTATTCCTTTAGGAGAGTTTTACTTGTTTTTCCTTTCTATGTCTCCCCAAAGCTTAGGGCAAAGGCTGGCAACTAGTAATCACATAATAAATGCCTGTTGGAAGATTTTTCTATCTGCCTACCTGTCCATCTGGCACATGAATTAGGGTGGCCCTCTATGATGGCAGTCTTCTGTCCCTAGAAGTTATACTTCTAGACTTAGCCTGAGGAAAGTGCCAAGAGCAGATCTGTAGCTGGAAGTAGGTACGAGCCAAAACTGAAACAGGCTAAACTTCTTCAGGCCACAGATAGGTTTTTAGCAAATTATTTTCCAAGTAAGGGTATAATTAATGATTAGACTATTTTGTAAACAAACCATATTTTTAAAAAAGGAAATTTCAATTAACATCAATTAATTACACTTATAACTTATACTTAAGATTTTTATTTATCATGAAATTGCTCTCCTCAAACTAGACAGACAGTGGTTGGTTGTCATGGGTCACATGACAAACAGGAGAGAATGCACAGTGACAACCTGCCTGCTAAGTTACATGACAGACACAAGAGTGACTAGTGGAAGCAGGGCACAAAGGACTCATTCCATCTTTACTTTCTTTCACATCCTCTCCACTTTTCTCAGGCCACCAGAAATGCTTTGGTGGGCTGTGAGTGGCCCACAGGCCACGTGTTGTGCAGCCTGGCACAGTGGAAAAGAGTACTGGACTCTCAGTGCAGTACTGGGTTCAAATCCCGCCTCAGATATTCTGGAGCTATGTGACCCAGGGTCACACATGTAACCTGCCTGGGCTTCAATTTGCTCCTTTGCAAAATGAGAGGGTTGGATTCCATGACTTTGAAGGTCTCTTCTAGCTCAGACTCTATTATCTAGTTATCTCATTGTATGCTGGAGGGAAAGGGGCTGAGTGGTTTTTTAACCTCACATTTTTTTAAACTAATTCTTTAATCTCCTACAAAGTAAAAACCCAGAGTGTCTTACTGAATTTTAAAGCTCAAAGCTGAGTAGTTGGACTAGCCTAATTTATATCTGGCCCACAGTATTATAGACTTAGACCTAAAAGGGACCGTAGAGGACAAGTTCAATTCCTCATTTAACAAACAGATGAGCTGATGCAGTGAACAGTGTTGGGCCTGGAGTTAGGCACACTAAAGTTCAAGTCTTGCCTCAGATGCATATTAGCTGTGTGACCCTAAGGAACAAGTCATTTAATCTGCCTCAATTTCCTCATCTGTAAAGGGGAAGGGGGATGATAACGGCACCTACTTCCCAAGGTTATTTCCAGCATATAATGAGATAACAATTGTAAAGGGCACAGTGCCTGCTACATAGTAAGCCCTAAATAAAAGGGTCACACAGCTAGCAAGTATCTTAGAGGGGATTTAAAGCTTCCTAAGCCAAGGACTCTATCCAGAACACTGTGCTAGGTGCTCTGCTGTCTTTTCCCCTCACAAAGTATGTCATCTAAAAAAAAGTTTTAATATTGACATAAGGAAATCAGTTGCTCACTGACAAGTTTAGAGCTTTGAAGTAAGCAAAAGAAACCTCACCTCTATCTGCCTCCTGGTTTCTGACTTCTTTCAAATTTCAACTAATATTACCTAACACAAAGAGTCTCTCAGTTTTCCTTAGTGTTAGTGCCCTCCTTCTGAAATAATCTATAATCTATCCTGTATACATCTTATTTGTATATAGGTGTTTGCTTGGATTGCAAACTCCTTGAAGACAGACTGGTTTCAGCTTTCTTTGAATTCCCAGTGTTTAGCACAGTTCCTGGCACAGAGTAGGCCCTTAATAAATGTCTACCGACTTGAAAGGGGGCAGGGAAAGGAGAAGGGAATAAGCAGTTTTATGATACCTACTATGCGCCGGGCACTGTACTTAGCACTATACAAATACTATCTCATTTGACCCTCTCAACAGCCCCAGGAATTAATTGCTATTACTAATCCCATTTCACAGTTGAGGAAATTCAGGCCTACAGGTTAAATTACTTGCCCAGGGTCACACAGCTACTGTTGGAGATCAGATCTGAATACAGGTCTTTCTGACTCTAAGCTTGGAGTCTGACTCTGTCCACTTTGTCACATAGCTGGAAAAGACTCTCCACAACAGAAGTTCAGTTAGCTTCCTTTTCTATGATCTTTCATCAAACTAGGCAACTGCTTTTGCTAAGCAGGGAAATGTTGATTGTGTATCAAGACACTCATAATGCTACCACCAGTGGCTCTATTTTTTAATGTGATAACTACTGTTATTTTCTACCATACTGATAGTTTATAAATTAGCGATTTTCTAAAGTGATTCAACAATCACTTATAGAAATTCATCATACAGAACTCTTCTGGATAGTGTTTTAATAACTACTCTTCAATAGAAAGTCACAAATGGAATTACCAACTCTGACTACAATTTCCATGTGTAGACTTCACAGTACTTAGTTTTTCTGGAAAGGTATAATTACAGCATAATCAAAGTATTTTTGAACATTCCTAACTACTGATCACAACTTTTATCTAAATACTACTGCTCTTAAAAATCATTACATTCCCTCTTCAGATTTATAGGTATGAGTAGTATAATTAAAGGTTAAATATCACTTATTATAAATATTATTTTTCAACAACATATAATTTGACCACATTAAGTGGCTTTAATATGACAACCTAAAACTGTTTTTAAAAAAATTAGGAACACATTAGTAACACAGTAGAGTCTCCTAATCTTAGTCTTTTCACTTGCTCTACACTAAAAGGGAAAGATTAAAAGAAAGTCAAAGGACAACAGATACAAACATACATACATACACACCTATATATACGTGTACAGATATATGATAAAACTGGTAATAATCAACTTCTTAAATTAAGGAGAAAATAACTAAGTAGATATATGCTTTCTTTTGCCATACTCAAATTTATCAATTAAATGTTGTAAAAGTCTAGTCTACAACTTTCTAGATTATTTTTAAAAATACCTCCATGTTAAAACAAAAATGAATTATTATTTCCTTTTTTCATTTTCAAAATTATTATAAGGAATGGCTTTCTTTTGGAGGCATGGGGGAATACAATAGGGATTATAGGTCACATAAAGTAAAGATATTAACAGAAATTTATTTTTAAAAAAGAAATTAGGGGGTGGCTAGGTGGCGCAGTGAGTAGAGTGTTGGCCCTGGAGTCAGAAGGACCTGAGTTCGGATCCAGCCTCAGACACTTAACACACACACAAATAAAAACCTAGCCGTGTGACCTTGGGCAAGTTACTTAACCCCAATTGTCCCCCAAAAGGCAAAAGGCAAAAAAAAAAAAGAAATTAGTCATATGGGTTGTATTTGTCAGTGGTTTCTTAGACATATTCCTTTTAGATGATAATACAATCTAACTTGCCCTTTCTTATGGAATCTTCCTTTCTTTTTAATATATTAAAATCAGTCTTTAAAGAATACCCTCAAAATTGTGTTGCCTCCAACAGGGATTTCCTCTGTATGTATCTGAATACATAGATATATATAGATATAGATATAGATATTCCTTTCATCTTAAAGGTCCATGTCCATTTCTCCATATAGTACAATGGATATACAATGGGAGTAGAGTACAAATGCACAGGTTTCATCATCAAGCATGAGATGCTCACCACAGAAATATTGATAAAAGTGTTCTATTGTACATTTAGCTATAGTACTCCTTCCTTTTGGATCTCTACATATACTCTCCTAGATGATCCACCTTAGTTGGGTCTCATGCTTTCTGTTAGTTTGCCCTACTCCAATGACAGGTAAAAGTGATCCTGGGTTCTTAAAGGCTATGCCAGCAGAACACAAGATCTGGGACAGAAGCTTTCAGTACATACTCAGCAACAAACTTGTGCCTTCTATCTGAGGACTAGCTTAGCTAAATAAAAAGAGGGTCATCCTCAAAAGACTGGCCCCTAATTAATGAATTCTTTAGCCAAAGAAGTCCATGAGATATTTTTTAATACAAAATAATCCTTGATCTAGAGCAATCTTATTAAATTACCCCGAAGTTCATCTTTTCTTGCTAACTTAGAGGTTTTTTAAAAACCTCCATTATTCAAAAAAAGATATTATGACAAAGCAATTTCCTAGATGGAAACTCAGCTAAATGGAGTTATAAAATGTAATTCTAGTGTAATAATTCTAGTAATTCTAGAAATTCATGAGAAACTCAATCATTTTCACTGACTCTAAATATAAATATATTCCCGGAAAATTTTGAAGCAAATTCTTTACATTACAAAAAGCAAGGATATTGAAAACATATAAACATTTTCAGGTACAGCAACATTTAGGGTACAACATACTGATTTCAATAAAAGCTTTCAAACAGTCCATGAATCTAGGTTGAATAGCAAAATGGCAGTTGATTTCATGTTACCTGGTAGAAGATCAGGGATTGGACTGTTGTTCAAGGCAAATGGAATAATGATCATGGACAACAGAGAGAAGCTAAGTAGAAGCATTGACTTCTTAATTTGCTTCTATTTTCTCTGACGAGGAGAATGAATGATCTTTGGACTGGAAGGGCAAATCAAAAACAGCTAACAAAGACTTGAATCCTAAGACAAGTAGGAAGATAAAGAGAACCCTTCAATACCCTTGAGAAGGGTCACCAAACCCACGCAAACTAACTACCTATCAGAATGCCAAAAGAACCAGCAAATGTGAGTGTACTAAGTCACCATCAATAATCATTGAAAGAGTGGGGAGAAGAGCAAATGTTATGATTTTCAACAAAAAGGAAGAAAGCAGAGCCTGAAAATGATAGGTCAGTGGACTTGGTTTTGATTGTGGCAAATTTTAGAATGTATTATTAAAGGGTAGGAATGGGGTTGGGGGAGGAGAGGAGTGAAGACTACAAAACCAGCATTTTTTTTCATGAAGAACAGGTCTTTCTGATAGGATTAATAGATTAACAGATCAAGGAACATTGTAGATACAGTTACATACAATTTTGCAAAGTATTCATAGTTCAGGACCTCAAGCTCAATGAGTCAATATTATATACCAGGGGTGAGGAACCTGTAGCCTTGAGGCCACATGTGGCCCTCTAGGTCCTAGAGGGCAACCCTTAGACTTTGAAGTTTGGATTCAGTCCAAGAGCTACACTTGAGGACCTAGAGGGCCACATGTGGTCTTGAGACCACAGGCTCCCCACCCTGGCATATATTATGACAGGCAAAAGAGCTCATATGAAGTTAAGTGTAGCACTCAAGACCAGAGATGGAAGTCCCACTCTACTTTGCCCTGATCAGATCATACCTGGAATATCATTCTCAGGTGTCCATGCCAATTGTCTAGTTTAAGTAAAACAGTGAAAAGCCAAAGTGTCTTGAGTAGGAATTTAATCCTCTAAGATCAAACATAAAATCCTCTCTTTGGTATTCAAAGACCTTCGCAAGCTATCTTCCTCCTATCTTTCCAGGCTTCTTAGATATTACTCCACACCACGAACCCTGTGACACACTAACATTGGCTTTACTTAATATTCCTCGAACAAAATGCCATCTCCACAGTCCAGGCATTTTCGCTGGCTGCTCTCCTTGCTAGAATATTCTCCCCTCTTCACCTCGGCTTCCTGGCCTCCCTCAAGTCCCAGCTGCTATCAAAAGTCCTTCTTGAGATCCCCCTGAATGCTAGTGCCTTCTCTCTACTGATTATCTTCAATTAAGCCTGTGTATATCTTGTCTGTACATGGTGTTTTCATGTTACCTCTCCCATTAAACTGTGAACTCCCTAAGAGAACAACTGTCTTTGGCCTTTCTGTATCCCCAACACTTGGTACAGTGCCTAAACATAGCAGACACTTAATGCTTACTGACCTAGTATGGCAAACAGCATGGTGAAGATCCTACAAGATGAACTTCAGTTTAAAACAAAATTAGAGATATTTAGCACAGAGAAGAAAATATTTAAAGGAAAGAAAGCCATCTTTAATTACCCAAGGGCTATCACTGGAAGAAGATTTAGACTTGGTCTTTTAAAAAACATTAATGAAACAAGGACAGTGGGGCAGATTTAGACTTGATGCATGAAAAAACTCCCTAGCAGCTACCCAAGGGAAAGGAAGGCCATATTTATGTCAATTTATTTATAGCAGCACTTTATGTAGAAACAAAATATATGCCCATCAATTGGGGAATTAACAAATATAAATAACAAATAATATATGAATGCAATGAGATGTTGTTGAATGATAAAAAATACCAAATAGGAGAAATTAAGATAAACCAAGAGGGAAGGTTTATATAAACTGAGAATGCAATAAGAAGAAAAACAATATGCACAATGACTACAATAAATGAACACTAAAAAGAAGATTAATCTCATTAATCATAAAGATCATTTTTTGGATCAAAGAACAAATGAACAATGTTACATTCGCTGTCAGATTCTTGGATGGGTTGGTTTTGCTTAATCAGCTTCCTTTCTTACAAATGTGGGTTTAAATGGTGGAGGGGAGGCATCTGGGAAGGAGAGCTGAGAAATGAAGGTGCTCCCATCAATGATCTATGAGGTCCCTTTCAAACTGTTATGCTGCAGGCAAAGGCAACATAAATCAGCAAGTAAAAGGCAAAATTCAAAACGACATTGCATTTAGCATAATATACATCACTGTGTTTCTCAAAGACTGGCAAGGTAGAAGGAGGATGGGTTGTAAAGGACTTTGAATGCCAAATGGAGGGTTTTATCTTTATTTTTGTAGGATCAAATCCCTACTCTAGACACTGGCTTGTCAGTGACTTTCTTTTCAATGTCTTCCTTCAAATTAGACATTTGGCATAAACAACTGAATGTGATCAAGTGAAAAATAAATTAAAATTTGGGACCTTCATTCTATTTCTTCATCAAGTAACAATAAATGCCTGCTATGAAAATAAATTTCAGATAATTCTGCCAGCTTGGAAAACAGAATTCCAGAAATAATTGTAAAAACACATATAAAAGGGACTTACTGAATTTAAAGAGAAAAATAATTCGTGGGGGATAGTTCATGATTCCTGATTAAAATATGTACACTAGGTACATACTATGTTAGTCACAATAACATGTTAAATTTAAATCCAAAAGAAAATTTACCTTTCCAAAATCCCTGGATGATGCTTCATTTAAAAAGGACGGGGATAACATTTTATTTTTAAATGGTGCATTTTTACAAAATAAGTTTTAAGAAGTTAGTATAATGCTATTGCTAAAACTTATTTTTAATCTATAGTCTTACCTCTATTTCCTCCCCTTTTACTCATTCCTCAAACCTTTATAATCTGATTTTGATTACTCAATTTATAGTGTTCTCTCCAAAGTTATTTATAATACTGTCCCCTACGGCCTGCAGGTTAAATATGCTATATCCCCCTCTCCCAGGGTTTGCTGGTACCCTTAAAGGGAATTTGAGGTGTCTAGACTTTCTCTCAATGATTCCAACCCCTACCAATGATATTCCTCTTAATACTAATTGCATTTAGCTCCTAACAGTAAGATTAGCTTTTACAAAGGAATATTTACTTCAAAAAGTATAATCATAAATATCCAAACTTACTCCTGTAACATGTGGGACTTAATCCTCCCTTCTCATACCACCTTAGTTTCTGAGGAAGCAGAAGGGGATCAGAGAAGGGATTTGCAGATATAAATTTCTAGCTCCAGTTTCTCCTTCAAGCTTCAGTCCCAAATCATCAATTGTCTACTACAGAGTATCAAAAACAGTGGAAAATGTTTAACAAAATAAATAAATATACAATGAAACTTAGTTACTGTTGTCATTTTTCAAATCAATATGCTGGCCAGCACGGATTCATTCTTATTTGAATGAGACACCACTGAACTACTAGAAAATTCAAAATAAATGTGTTGAAGACATATAAAGCTCAGCAGTCCCAAGAAGAAAACCTTATGGTTTTTTCCCACCCCACCCCCCAAACCCACCACTTTTCCAAATTTCCCTATCTCTGTTGAAACCATCATACTACATATACTACATATACATATACTACAAACATCATATTCTAGTTTCTGGGTTTACAATTTTGGCATCATCCTTGACTCCTCACTCAAGTTAATCAATGTTTATTGAAACTCTACTATGTTTATTAAATATTATTAAACATGCTTATATACTTTAAAGGGGGTGGAGCCAAGATGGCAAAGTAAAACTCATTTTTAAAATTTTATTTTTATGAGCATGTATAATCTCTCCCCCAATGACCCTGCCCATTGAATAAAAAAAAAAAAACAACCTTCATAGCATCTAAAAACAAAGTTCCACACTGGTCATGTCCAACAATGTATGTCACATTCTACATTTTAAGTTCATCAATTCTCTAGCAGTAGGTGGATGGTAATTCACCTTCAATCATCTGGACTTTAGGGCTATCACTGTAATCTGAATTCTGAAGGCTTTCAAAGTTATTTTTCTCCACAATGATATTATATAAATTGTTCTACTTCTGGTCACTTCACACTGCATCATTTCATTGAGGCCTTCTCAGTTACCTGTGAAACTTTCCATTTTGACATTTCTCATGGTGTAATAATATTCCACTGCTTCATATACCAAAATGTAATTAGTCATTTGCCACTTTCTTCCCTGATCCTCTAATTTACTTGTGATACCATCATCCAGTCACATCTACCTACTATATACCATTATCTTGGTATATAGTACAAGATGTTGGTTTATATTCAACTGGTTTATATTCAACCAACTTTCCAGGACTGCTAGCAGTTTTTTTTTTTTTTTTAAAGCAAATAGTGAATCTTTACCCTAGGAACTAGGACTTTGGGGTTTATCAAACACAATGCTTCTGTGTTCACTTGATTCTATATATTATATAACAAATCTTTTGAAATGATTTACCTCTCCAACATGATTGATCTATCCAACATGTATCAACAGCAACTGAACTCAAGCTTTTAAAACCAATTCAAATCTGATAGTCTCTAAAGAAAGTACATGTTATGTGGAATTACTGAAAAAAATGACAAATCACATTTTTAGCTATCTAAGACAATCCCATTTTATTAAGATAAATAAAATTCTACTGCACTACACAGCAAATAAGATAAGTGGTCCAGAATTAGAGATCACTATATTAAGCAATGAAACCACTGATCTCACGTCAAAAAAATCAGCATTCCATTTTTAATTTTGTTTAGCTTAATGAATCACTTAACATTTGTAGAAATGAAAAATAACATTAAGTGACCTAATAAGACTTCAGAAGAATTTATGTTATCACATGATTGAAGGCCTTTAAACCAAAATCTGTGTGAATAAGATTCGCATTTAACACAGATAAAATGCACCTTAGGAGTTATCCTTGACTCCTCACTATATCTCACCTCCCCCACTCCATATCCAACTTGTTGCCAAGGCCTCCGAATTTTGTCTTTTGTAAAATCTCTTGAATACTCCCCTCTTCTCTCATCTGACATTGCCACCACTCTAGTGCAGATCATCATTAACTCAAACCCGGCTTACTGTAATAGCCTGCTGATAGGTCTGCCTATTTCAAGTCTCTCTCCACTACAATCCACCTTCCATTCAGCCACCAAAGTAATTTTCCTAAAGTTCAAGTTTGACCATGCCACCTCCCAACTCAATAAACTCCAGTAGGTCCCCTATCACTTCCAAGATCAAATACAAAAGTTTGTTTGTCATTCAAGGCCTTTATAACCTAGATCCTTCCTACCTTGCCATTCATTCTTTTTATACCTTACTCCTCCCCCCCTCCCCCACTATGTACTTTTCAATGCAGAGACACTGACTTGCTGCTGCTCAACAAGACACTCCATCTCTCTACTGGGGGTTTGTCTGCTTGTTTTTCTGGTTGTCCCCTATTCCTGGAACTCATGTCAAAATGGCAAAGGAGAAATTCATGCTCTCTCCCCAACCCCACCTACTGACTGTCCTGGCTTCCTTTAAGTCCCAAGAAAAAACTCATCTTTTACAGCGAGCTTTTCCCAATCCCTGTTAATTACAGCGTCTTTCTTCTTTAAAATATTTCCTATTTAGTCAGTATATAGTTTGTGCATATTCGTTTGGTTGTCTCCCTCATTAGATTGCAAGTTCCTTGAGGGTACAGAACCCTCAAGAACTGCTGCCCATTTTGGTACTGCCACAACTTAGCACAGTGCCTGGCACATAAACATTAACAAATGTTTACTGATGGTTGACTGAAATCAGATTCCAGCTGAAATTAATCCTACACTTCCCCTTAAGTGAGCAATAAAATGATACAAATGGCATACATTCAAAATATATTTTTGAATACCCATGACAAGTATAGGATCTGTTTCAAATGAAGAGAAGGAACTAAGACTAGTAGGGGAAAAGGCAAGTTAGTTAACTTCTCTAAGCCTCAGGTTTACTATCTGTAAAATGGCCATAATACTACCTGTAGGTATAATAATGCCTTTAAGTACCTACTAACTGTGATTATGAGGCTCAAAAGGAATAATACAGGTAAAGTGCTTTGCAAACTTTAAAATACTAGATAGATGTATGAGTTAATACCTAGTGAGCAGAAAAAAGAAGTCCTCACTAAAGCTAAGCAACTTACTTTTACTAGGACTGAAACGTGATGAAAATAGCTAAAGCTTTGAATGTATCCAACAAATAAGTGACTAGAAAAATTAAACACTTCATAAAGTTGGAAAAAAACTATGAATTTTCATTGTTACTTATATTTCACACTCACAACCTGAAAAGCAATGGGCTCCTCCTATTCCTCAACCTCTCAGTTCTCTCCCAGGCCATCTCTTAACTAGTCATTCTCTCCCCTTTCCCCCATCATGACCCCTTGGTGAAGCAGGTCAACTCTGGATTTTCTTTTTCTCAAGTCCCATGGTCTCCTCCTTATCATATTGCCAACTGTGCCCTGCCAGGCTTCAGCCTTGGATCACTCTCACCATCCACTAACTTTGCTCCTACACACCTGCTGCTGAAGATGGAGAAAATCTCACGACCATTCTGACTAGGTCTACTACAAACGTAAATTCCATAACCTCAACTAAGCAGTTAGTGCTGGTAAGCAATCCCCACTATACTCCCCTTATCAATTTTCTACCTCCCTCTCTCCACAATGGCTTTTTCAGCACTCTTCAAACTCCCATTTCCCTCTCTCCCCCAACATTTTCATCTGAAAACCTCACTTCATATTTTACAAAAAAAAAAAAAAAAATTGAGGTCATTTGACATTTCTTTTTCCCCTCACCTATCATTCAGATGCCTTCTGCCACTTTCTCCTCCTTTGACCCTGCCTCACATGAAGAAGTGAACTTACTCCTTACCAAAGCTAACTATCCCCTCTCTACCTACACAAGAGATCTCATACCATCCCACCTCCACCAACAAATTGTCCCCTCATCCCATTCTCACTTATCTTCAGTCTCTTTCCCTACTGGCTCCTATCCACTGCCTACAAACATGCCTGTCTTCACCATCTTCAAAAAGCCTTCACTTGATGCTTCTATCCCTGACAACTAGCAGGCTCTCTACTGCCCTTTGTAGCTAAACTCTTTGAAAAGGCCTTCTATGGTAGCTGTGCTTCCATTTTCTCTCCTGTCTTCATAATACCTTACAATGTAGACTTCCTGCCTCAGAATTCTGCTGAAACTTCTCCAAAGTTACCCATGATTTCCTAATTGCCAAATCCAATGGCCTTCTTTCAGTCTTCATTCCTGAACTCTCCACAACCTCATTTAGAACTGATCACCCTTTTGTACTGATACTCTTTATCTCTAGGTTTTCAGACCCCGCCCTCTCCTACCCCTCCTCTTACCTTTCAGACCATTCCTTCTCAGTCTCCTTTGTTGGATCTTCCTCCAGAACATGCCCTCCCTCTACCTGGAGGAGTTCTTACAGGTTTCTGTCCTGAGCCCTCTTCTCTTCTCTCCCTATAAGATCTCATTTGGTAATCTTACCAGCTACTATCTCTCTGCAGACCTCCAAACTCACATCTCCAACTGCTTTTCAGATATCTTGCATTAGATGTTCAGTAGACATCTTAAACTCAACATGGCCAAAACTGAACTCATTATCCTCCTCCCTAAATCTACCTTCTTTCTAACTTCCCTACTGCTATACAAGGTAATACCATACTCCCAGTTTCTCAGGCTTGAAACCTTGCAATCCTCTCACTCTCTCAGCCCCTCATATTCAATTTCTTGCCAACACCTACCAGCTTCACCTTTGCAATCTCTCAAATATACCCCTTCTCTCTTCTGACACTTGTCACCATTCTAGCACTGATCATGATCACCTCATAACAGGATCACTGCAATAGCCTGTTACTGGGTCTGCCTGCCTCAAGTCTCTTCCCATTCCAATCCATGCTCTATTCAGTCACCAAAGTGACTTTCCTAAAGCACATGTCTGACCATGTCACCTCCCTATTCAATAAACTTCAGTGGCTCCCTATCACCTCCAGGACCAAACACAAAAATCCTCTGCTTAACATGCAAAGCCCTTCATGACCTAGCTCCCTGCTACCTTTCCTGTAGTCTTACACTTTACTCCCTCCCATACATTCTTGGATCCAGTGACACTGACCTCCTGGATGTTCCTCGGACATGAAGCTCCATCTTTCTGCTCTGAGCATTTTCTCTGGCTGTCCCCCAACACCTGTAATCTCCACCTACTGGCTTCCCAGGCTTCCTTCAAGCTCCAGCTAAAATTCCATCTTCTATAGGAAGCCTTTCCCAATTTCACTTTTAATTATTTCCCTACTCATCTAGTATATAGCTTGTGTGTACATAATTTTTTGCTGGTTGCCTTCTCCATTAGACAGTGAGTTCCTTAAGAACAGGGACCGTCTTTTGACTCTCTGTATTCCCAAAACCTTAGCACACAGTGGCACTTAATAAATGTTTATTGACTGACTCGTCTGAATATTTAATTATTACACATGCTTCAATTTTTTTCATAGGCAAAAGTGGTGAGGAGAATAAAGTCATCACCAGAATTTACAAGTTATTTATGATCCTCACAAGAGAAACTAGAGGTTCCTAACAAAGTGAGTGGCTTTATTGTAAACATTGCATAACACAAATCACACCATCAGGAGATAAGTTAATTTTTAAGAGGTGTGAGTTAATCTTCAAGTTGTAGTTTGTTATAACATTAACTATAGTTCAGCTTTAAATACTTTTAAATGAATTTCTATTTGATTACAGAAAATAGTAAATCTTTAAATTAATTTCAAATTCCTGGTTCTATAAGGAACAGTGATTCAGAATTCTATGATAGTTATATGACCACTGAGTGACAAATCAAGAAACTTCTAAACTTAATACCTGGACTGCCTTCTAAGTTAAATAAATAAATAACAGCGCCTCAAATAAAAATGCTATGTTTTGCTTAGTCTGCTTACTCTGAGATGACTTAGAAAACTTTTTCTTTGTTTTTCACTTAAGCTTCAAGTCTTGATTTATGTGGAAATCAAATTCTGAATGCATTCTCAAAGCACCTACCCAAAGTCCTAGAGGCTCTCCTCTAGGTCTAGGCTGTTTCACATTTCCTAAGTACCTGTGAAATACTGGGGAACCCATTACTGTTCTCCTCTCAAACAGCACACTCTAAGTGATGATTTTTCTTGCAGTAGCAACCAATGACACAAAAGTCTCAGCAACAGCTATCATATCCCTGTTCTCCACATTTTCTATGCACATCCCTGTGCATCCTTCCCTCTTCCTCATCTGCTTTTTCTTCCTTCTTCACCACCACCCCCAATTCTGCTACAACTTTTAGACAATGGACCTACCACTGCAATAATCGTAACACTTTCATTCATGTTGCAAATGTTATGAGGTGAGGGAAGAAATACATAATAGTGGATAATTTTGCTTATAAAAGGTTGAGGATAACAAGATTTTGAGCCAAAAGAGACAAGGAACTTAAAATGTATGTACTTAAAATGTACTTAAATTATGTATCTAATCCAACAGTTTCCAAAAGATGAAGAAACTGAGGCTCAGAAGTAAAGTCACTTTCCCAAGGACACATAGCTAGTAAGTGGCAGAGCCAATAATTTAACCTGGATCCATCTATTCCAATTCCAGTGCTCTTTGCATTACCTCATACTGAATCTTAGTATGAAGGATTACAAATCACTGCTTATTGCTCTAGCCCTTCCTTTTCATCATTTTCAGAGGTGAGAGGTATACTGGTTTGAATCTAATCAGGAGGAAGGGTTTCCTATTTTTATCTACATCAGTTATATCCATAAATGCAATGCTTTTAATTGACATTTATAAACAACATTATCTACCACCTGATTTACTGTAAAACTCAATAAATATTCTAGATCAGAAAAAAAAAGGTCTTAAAGAAACACAGAATATATGCAAAAATATGTGAAGAAACATCATCTGTAAAGCACTGAACTACAATGATATAATCCTCTGCTAATCTAGTTATCTTCACTAGTGGGGCAGCATTGAAGTAACTTTTTTTTTTTAATTAAGCTCCTAGCTGATGCTGTTTTACAATGTTTTATTTATTATAGTGATGTGCTAATTTTCTGCACTTGTGCCCTAGGAGAATTCTGCAAAGATACAATGTTAAAAACTGAATAAGCAATCCCAAAACATGTATCCAGTAGGCAAAACAACTAAAATGAGCATTTTAAAAATAATTTTTCAAACCTTTTAGCTAAATTAACACTGTCAAACAAATCTTTCTGGTAAAAGTCATCCAAAAGCAGTATTTTTTTACGTAAGAAATTATATGTAAGAAAACATCTGCTAATGACCTCTAGCTCTATGAAACTGCTTAACCAGCATTATAAAAAAAATGATGACCAGCATTTCCATAATGCCCATTATCTAAGAATCTCCTATGCTTTTAAGCATTATTACATTAATCATCTTAGTACTTCTTTGGCTTCAGTTAGTTCTGCTTTCCAGAGTAAAGGACAGACATACTAAAGCCTCCTTCCAAACTGACTTGGCAGGTTCCTTCCAACACAACCCTCACCTCACCCCACACTCCCCACCTAGTCTTTCAAGGTCCCTCTTTTTCTTCATTTAAGCAGCATTTAAAAATCTCACCTCCTTCATTAAGGCTCCTTTGATTGATCCAGAAGAGAAATTAGTTGTGACTCATTCCCCATTTGCACAAGCAATTTTTATGACATCTACCATCTAACAAAATACATGTAACTCCTTTACTGGTATGATGTTTAATAGCATTTTCACTGTATGCCCAATTATCTGTATTTCCATCTGTCGATGTCGTATATTATGAAATCCTTGGCAATTAAAAGAAATGGATTCTAGAGCACATAAGATACAATCATACCAAGACAAGTATTCAATGATACTAAATTTGGCAAAGTATCAACAACAAAAAGCAAAAGTCTAGATTCTAAAATTCCTATTCCATGTTACATCTTCCCATTGTTTAGGAATTATTTGTTATTTGGGAGACAAATTAGACATGGCATTTAAAAAATACCAAGTATGTGAAAATATATGAGTAACAGCATACAGCTATATACTATGGCTTATCAAAACTCTGTATCTTCCCCAGACTCTATTACAGAGTTCTCTGCACCTAATCAAGCCCTGATGCTTGTTGAACTATTTACTTAACTTTCAACTGAATGCAGGGTAAGACACGAAGCACAAGGATTTTAAGAAAACTTCCCAAAAGTTGTGAGACAATGGAATACATGGAAAAGAAAAACTAAATCATCTATCTCTGTGAAACTTTAAAAATAAGACAGACTTGCATTTCCTAATCCTTCTGCATGATATAAATAAGGGTTCCACAAGAACATTTCAAAAACAATTTATTTTTTCTCAAATATTAAACTTAAAATTATGCATACAGTTGGTTAACAAGAAACAAAATCCAAGGTCTCATTAATTTAACTGACTATATTCTGCTAAACACTGAACAACTTTATGAACTGAAAAAAAATTCTAGGTACTTCAATAAAATTTTATGAAAAAAAAATTTTTTTAGCTACACAGGCATCAAAAATAGTTGCACGTGACAACTTTTCTGTACAAAATGCCAAATCTATTTCTTTTGCTCCAAAATTTTCCCAATTTGCAATGTTATTTCATTCCCCCCCAGGCCAACATTTATGAATTCTCTCAAAACAGTTAAACACACTAAGGTATTTTAGGATCAAATTACTCTGACAAAATGTTCAGATAAACATTTTTCAAGGATGTCTTTCTAGAAATAAGGCATAACTTTAAGTGACCTTTCAAGGTCCCTTCTAGAGATATTCTACTCTTTTAATAACGCAAGTTTAAATATGGTATATTTCAACACCATTATGTTTCTGCTTTACAAATCTGAGAACACCTTTTTCATCTTCATTTCTTAAAAAAAAATACTACTTTCTGAGAGATATGGTACCAAATAGGGTGAAAACTAAAACTCACTTGTTCTCATTGCTATGTTGGAAGTCACAATCCAACAAATGGTGACAAGTTATCAGCAGATAAAAGTGAGATTTGCACTTTTTTTTCCAAAAGAAATGATTCATTTAACACAAAGTTTAACCTTTTGAGAATTACATCTCAATCTAAAAAGGGCTCATCTTAGAATATGAAATATTATACTGGTCTAAAATGGTCACACCAGTGACTGGTTTGGAAAAAAAAAAGAACTTGGGATCTTATGGCTGTGATCTCTGCCATTAAGTGCCACAGATGTATTATTTTAAATTGTGGAAATTTTGTAAAAGTGTAAATACAATGCTGCCTCTGAAGCATCGCAATATCCTGAATGAATTTCTGAATCAAAGATTAAATTATAAGTTTAGTTTTATTTCCAAATATATTTTAATTCGTTGAAAATATATACATTATAATTAAAGAGTGCTGGATTTTGGAACATGTAGACCTAAGTTTGAATCCTGATTTTGACAGGTATTATGGTTTGTGTGAACATATGGGCCTCAGTTTCCTGATCTGTAAAATGATGCTGGCCTAGATGATTTTTAAGTGCCCTTCCAACTGGAAATCTGTATTTTATACACACATACACTGTAACTCCCATTTAGTCAGGATGTTAAATTAACCAGGATACCCCCACACACACACACACACACACATACATACATACATACAACATAACCATTTGAAATAGCTAATGACTACATTTCTCTCATCCCCTCCTAACCTCCAAAGATCGGAGATGCATATCAAAATAGAAGTCAGTGGAAGTGAAGAATTTCCTCTACACCTCCAATTCATACCAAAATTCAGTCAATGGCTCACATCTACACACAAAACAGATGCTGTCACATTTCATGTGGGAGTAAAATAAAAGTAGAAAACTCTGATTAACCGCATTCTACTTTTGACAAAGGAATTTCATTTTTTCTTTCTCAAAACCTGGACTCTGGATCGGTTTCATGATTCCTGTTTTGACATTCTTTAAATCACCTTAGCAGCCTATACATTTCAATTTGCTGGTAGAATAATTTGCACTCCAGACTGTCAAAGGGGTTCATGACCCAAAAAAAGTTGGGTAAATACTCATTTGTATTTCCAGCTTAGGTTCTGGGATAATAGTAAAGACAGGATTATCAAAATAAAATCTTACTTTAAAATTTCATTGTGCAAAATTTCAGCACTTAGTGCTTCTTTCATTTTGTTTTTCCTTTCCTCTGTTATCTTTTGGAGTTTGAGAATAACAAATGTGAAATGGCCTGACAGTTTGTTCAAGGCCTTTTAAATTTGTTACCCACACTGCATTGTATCCTGGTTCTGGTAAACTTGCCTTTTTAACCTGGTGCTGAGCAGACAGATGCCAAACCTGTGGTGCATGTGCCCATTCCTAAAAACATCTTTCTTGGACTCCTAACAGATAAGAAGTTTTACAATTGCAAAGGGAAATGAACAATCCTACCAAACACAGCTACAATTAAGAAAGGAAGGAAGGAAACAAGCATTTATGAAGTGCCTCCCATGTGCCTGGCACCGTGCTAAGTGCCTTACAAATAATAACTCCTTTGATATTACAAAGAATCTCAATTACAAAGAAAATTTTAAGTTTGTTCACAGAACTGCCAGTGAAGTTTAGTGACCTGTGGGAAATCACCTTACTCTGCCAGGAAGGTAACCAAGTATCATTGGGTTTTTTTGGTCTTCTTTTTAATGTATATGATTACAACTACAAAAATGTAAGGACACTGTACTTCACATATTAGCAACAAACATAGCAGGGGGCAGCTAGGTGATTGAATAAGAATGAAGAGAGCCCCGGCCCTGGAGTCAGGAAGACCTGAGTTCAAATCTAACCTCAAACACTTACTAGTTGTGTGACCTTGGGCAAATCACTTGACCCCTCCAAAAAAAAAAAAAAAACACCATAGCAAAGAACCTATTTTAAAAATTACAGACAGAAACATCCCTACTCCAGGGAAATGGAAACCAGGCTGGGAAACAGTGCTAACAATTGCATTCTATGATTTCAGGTTTACAAAGCCTCTTGGATACAGTTTCTCTTAACATTTGATCCGCATAATATCACTACCTCAACCATTAAAATAAGGACTAGGTGCACTAACCTGGGCTAGATGTCAACTACAAGTTTCATAAATAAACAAGTGTATCGAAATACGAATCATTCATTGACATAAACCTTGCCATTACATTGCCATTAAGGTTTCCCTTCCCCTGCATCCAGCACCTTAACTTCAAGCCTTTTGTACACCTGTTATGTGTGCCTAGTAGATTTTCAACAACTTGTCGATCTCTCAAACAAAAATCACTATCTTGATCCCCAAATATCTAATTAATCAAAAGGAAGGAAAATAGTTTTAGAGGATTCATAAATATCCAAATTACCAACTGTAGAGTGGGATGATAGGAGTCATTATTAAAGGCTGAGATCTTTTGAAAGTGCCTTTGCCAAAGTCAATTTCCAAGAGGAGATAAGAGGGTAAAGAGAGCTATCGGTTCCAAATTCTGTTTAAAATAGGGCACGGGCCAAGTGCCCCTAATCATGGCCTCGGCAACTGAAAAGAACTAAGTCAATACCGTACTAATGATCGAAAGGGAAAAGTTTTGCGTTTCAGTATAAGTTCTTCACTAAGTTCCAGAGCTGGACTCGCTCTCCTGGGGAAGAAGAGAGGAAAAGTGCGGAACATACTTCCAGAGCCCCCAAATTGTGATTCCCCCCCCCCACTCCGTCATCTCAAAGCCTCAAGAGGCCTCAATCAAAGACGTGAGAGAGCCTGGGGAATGGAAGGTAAAGCTGGGAGGCGCCGACCCAACCCCCCACCCCCGCCGGCAAAAACAGGTGGGGCAGAGGCAGGAACAGGGTTGGGGATCAGGAGCAGCTCGCACTAAAGGAGCGAAAGGGGGCAAATATCCTTCAAGGGGCCCCCCGCTACCTCCCCGCCGGGAGCCGTCCCAGAAACGGAGCCCAGGCCCGGAGCCGCCGCCTCCCCCCACCCCTCGCCACCCCCAAACACACAAGACGCTCACACTCCCTTCCACTCTTCCGGACACGCTCCGCACTCACCGGCATCATTTTGGATCCGAACCGCATCGAAGCGGGGAGCAGGGCTAGAGCCCCGCCCGGCAAGCGTAGGGACACGACCCCAGGGATCAGGACGGGGCCCGGACCGGGCCGGTGGGGCGGGGGAGGCCGGACCTGTTGCGAAGGGAGGCAGAGGGTTCAGGTCGAGAGCGGCGGCCACACGGCGCCCGCCGCCCAAGAAGAGAGGCCTCCGAGCCCCCGAGCCCACCCCCTCCCGAGTGGCAGCGCCCCCACGCCGCGGCTTTGTCTCCTCGGCTTTCCCGGCGGCTCCGACTCCCACCTCCGCTGCGAAACCCACTAATCCCGGGGCCCGCCCCGGCTCTGGCCCCGCCCAGCCGCGCCGCTGGCCCCGCCCTACGTGAGGGGAGAGGGCGGGGCGGAAGAATCAGCACCTCGGGGAAGCCAAGGGGCCTATGGGCGGGCGCGCGCTCCCGCTCACGAGCCCTGAGCGGGGTTGGAGGACGAACGCGGTTCCAAGACAAAAGCACGCGGGTGAAGGCGCGCACTGGAGCTCTGGTGAGCGCGCGCGCCTCCGAGCGCAAGGTGAAGGGAAGAGTGTGTGTGGAGTGACGCGAAGGGCGCGCGCCCCAGGACCCGGGAAGTTGCGCGGGCACCCCGGCTGCGCGACTCCACGCCCTCCCTAAAGGCCGAGGGAGGGGGCGTGAGTGCTCCTGTAGCAGTCTAGGCTTGGGGAGCGGCTACCGCCATTTATGTGATCCCGAGAGAGATTTGGGACAAAATTACATGTGTTTTGTTTCTCCGAGATTTCTGGGGAAGCTACACCTTCTCGGAGTGCTTAGGAGGCGGGACACCCCAGAATGGGGGCTCCCCTAGTCCTGCGATACATCCGGAGGACCCCCCCCCCACACACACACACACACATCTGGCAAGCTCCTGGTGGGGGGAGGAGAGGCAGAGAAGGCCCTGGGGGCCAGGGTCTCCTCCGAGACTCCTCCCGGAGCGGGAGAACCTGGAAAAAGCCACTGTTCCTCTGAACATTCCTAAGCCGGGAGTGGGTTTCAAGTGTCCCGGTTACTCCTCTGGGGACTCTTGGCCCCATTTTCTCAGAGGCATGTGTGTCCCATTTCCATGAATGATCCGTCTGGGAGCGGTGCCCCACCTTGGCTCCCTTCCCACCTGGGGAGTGCCGCCGTGTTCCAGATAGGGACATTACACTCGGGTGGGAGGAACAGGCTTAGTCAATTACACAGCTTAACTGACCCGGAGTGCTGGGAGAACCTGTCTCGGTCTTGCAAAAAAAAGAGGCTTTTGTTTCTGTCTAGAAGTGATTTGGAAAGCTCTCTCTGGATCTACCTGGTTGTTCTTGGGGTGAGTTTTCACTGCCCTAGGTGCTGGCAAATGCTTAACGCCCACAACGCACTTTTGAGTTTAATCTCCGTTATTAACATTTCTCCATCACTTTCTCAAATCCAGGCAATCAAAGAACAATAAATTTAACCTTGGTTTGTATAGTTTGCCACTTTCTGAGGTGTTCTGAGGTGTAAATTCTCACGAGCTGAACTGGTTTCATCTGGTTCTAGCACACCTCAGAGAAACCTTATTCTTAGGGTAGAACAATTAATTCAGGCTTTCACTCAGAGGCCTAAATTTCATACTAAAAAAAGAAATTAAGCAAAAGTCTGACTCTGCAAAAAATGAAATAACACCTTGTACTGCATACGAATTTTTAATAGAGTCTACCTATCATTCCAGGTTGACTAGAAGAGAGTCCTACCTCAACCATCTGTTTGTTGTGTGACCCTGGACAAGTCACCATCTCTCCTCGAATGTGTTAAAAAAAAAAATAAGAAGAAAGAGAAATAATACTTTGGATCTCTACCTTACAGGATTGTGAAGCAAGTGCTTTATAAACCTTGAAGACCTGTATAAATGAGTTGTTACTATCAGTATCTTGCTGTGAAAAAAGGTCAGCATAACATAGTGCATTAAAGAGCCAGTCTCTTAGCCAGGAAGGCCTTTAATCCTATCGATATGGTTATTTCCTCCAATTACAAGCTATTTGTGTATGTCCCTCTCTCTTCTCAATTCTTTTCCACTACTTCCCAAAAATTCAACGTGGGAATCCATCCAAGGTGCTGAGGACTGTCATCATGTACTCCTAACATTTTGGCCATGCTAGTGGAGCATGAAGGCATAGAGAACTGGCCATAGAGAACACACATACACATATCTGTATGTATGTAGATAGATAGACTTTTCTCAGTTCTTATCCTTCTTGGTATCTCTAGCACTTGACACTGTTGACCATGTCCTTCTCTTGGATCCTCTCTACTCTCTGATTTTTCATAACACTGCTCTCATTTGGTCCCCTTCATGCCTAGCTGACTACTTCTCAGGCTCCTTTGTTGGATCATTGTTTCATACCCAACGGCTCTGACCTGGGCCCTATTTTTTTTTCTCTCTACTGATCTGCATATCTAGACACAATAACTCTCTCGAGTTCCACACTGCTAACATATTTTGGACACTTCAAGATATGTTATATAGACATATCAGACTCGACATGTACAAAACAGAACTTAGTAACTTCTCCCCAAAAGTTCTTCTTCTAAACTTGCCTATTATTGTTGAGGCTATCACTATCCAATTATCCATTTTCAAAACCTTGGTCTAATCCTCTACTCCACACTCATCTTACATACCTAGTCAGTTGCCACCTAATATCCTTCCAACCTGTCTCGCCTAGAACCCCTCCTCTTTCCACTCAAACGGGTACCATGTATTTAAACTGTCATCTCTGCTCTCCTCCACTGTTTCGACTGCCTCCTAATTGGTCTCTGCCTCAGTCTCTCTCTCCTCTAGTTCATTCTGTCATACAGCTGCCAAAATGATTTTCCCACAGTGAAGACCTGACCATTCCACCTCCTACTCAAACTCCAGTGGCTCCTTATAACCTCCAGAGTAAAATATAAGCTCTGTCTTAGTTCTTAAGAATTTGGCCCCTTTACACCTTTCCCGATTTATTATATGTTACTCTCCTCTATGGACTCTACATAGAGTCAAATTTGCCTTCTTGCTATTTCTCACACACAGCCCTCCATCTCTTTGCCTTTGCAATGGGTATCTCCAGTGTCTAAGATGCACTCCATCCTCATCTCTACATACTGGAACCTCAGAGTTCCTTTAAGATTCAGCCCAAGAGCCATTTTCTGCATGAGTCCTTTCCTGGTATCCCCAGATGCTAGTGACCCCCTCTCCAAGGTTACTTTGTAACACTTTTGTATTGTATTTGTTTTCTATTTAAGATTGGAAGTCTACTCACTCTAATTGAATCTCAATTGAGATTAAATCAAAACATAAGTAAAATGGTGGTACAGTGGATAGAGGGTTGGCCCTGAAGTCCAGAGGATCTGGTTCAAATCTGACCTCAACATTTATTAGCTGTATGACCCTGGGCAAGTCACTTAACCCTACTTGCCTCTGTTTCTTCATTTGTAAAATGAGCTGGAGAAGGAAATGGTAAACCAGTCCAGTATCTTTACCAAGAAAACCCCAAATGGAATCACTAAGAGTCAGACACAACTAAACAATTACAAAACACAAAAAGTATTTTGGGATTGGTTTGATAAAACAGTTCACAGTCATTCCAATCATAAGCAGCCCAGTGATGGAGTAGCTTTATCTAAACCCCTGGGAGAGAATAATTTGGGTGGCAAGGGAGGAGGGAAAACATAAGTTCACACACACACACACACACACACACACACACACACACACACACACATATACGTTGATCATGGAATATGATTTCAAACTTCAAACAGTCAGAATATTTGGAATTTCCCATCTGCAGATATGTGTCCCCAAAATAGCAGTGGCTGACAGTAGCACTGCACTGGGAGTTGAGAAACATAGAAGAAAACTTTCCCTGAGGAAAGAGCTCTAGGAGGCTACAAGGAACCTAGGAAAAAACTAAACCATGGGGTGGCTAGGTGGTGCAGTGAGCAGAGCACTGGCCCTGGAGTCAGGAGGACCTGAGCTCAAATCCAGCCTCAGACACTTAACACTTATTAGCCATGTGACCTTGACAAGTCACTTAACCCCAGTTGCCCTGCCTTCCCCCTCCAAAAAAAAGCACAAAAAAATAAAAACTATACCATGCCTAGGGGGAACTTCATGAAAACCCAGTAAGGGAAAGGTGGAATAGAAGACTTCCAGCAACTTGAAGCTAATATCTATCACTTTATTACATGCCTTGAGCCCACTTTCCCCTGAATTCTGTAAGAGAAGCGTCTCCCTAGTTTGGCAGGAGGACGGGGAGAGTGTTTTATAACAACTGTTCTTACTATAGTCAGTGCTTAATAAATACGTGCTGTTGAGTATCCAGTCTAAGTCTTATTGATCTTAAGTATACAATATTTCTTGCATCGATCCCCTTCTCTACAATCCCAACACCTCTACCCAGTTCAGTCCCTTGTGATCACTTGACTGGATGATTGCAGTAACCTGTCTCTCCACGCCACTCTCTGATCCATCTTCCTTACAGCTTACAAACTGGCATTCCTAAAATACAGATCTATGTCATTTTCCCCCAACCTACCCCTAACACTGAATAAAAATGTCCAATAGCTCTCTATTGGCTCTAGGATAAAATACAAAAATTCTCAGCCTAGCATACAATCCCTACACTAACTTTACACAGTCTGACTTCCCACCAATCTTGCTAAACTTATTTAATATTATTTCCCATCACACATGCTACTTTTGAAATAGGCCTGTTATTTTCTGCCTCTGGGCCTTGGCACAAATGGTTGCCATTTCTAGAATATATTCCTTCCTCATATCTAAATGGCAGAAGCCTTAGTTCCTTCTGAGTATCATTCAGGTACCAGTCCTACACAAGGCTTTTGTTGATCCCTCCATTTATCATCATCTCTCTCTCTCCTCCCTCTCTATTACCTTGTATTTACTTACCTTTGCATATGTTGTACCCCTTCTTTCCAAAAGAATATCAATTGCTTGAAAAACAAGAACAGTTTCATGTTTTGTCTCTGTAGCCTCAGTCTCCAACACAATAGCATGCCCATAGTAGTGCTATTTACTAATCCTTCAATAAGTTGAGGGCACTGCCAATTTTTCAGTCACCCAGGTTTGTAACCTTAACATAATTCATGACTCTTCACTGTCATTGTGAAGATTAAGTCAGATATCTATAAAAGCACTTTGCAAACCTAAAAGCAGTTTGTAGCTGTCAGTCACATTATCCCATTATCCAATCAATTGCCAAACCACAAACACACAGTGACACCAACCCTAATTTCGTTCTTTATCACCACTCACTCAGACAGTGGTAATAGTGTCCTAATTGGCTTCCTTGCTTCTAGCCTCTCTCCTCTCCCACTCATCTTCAGCAACAGTTGCCAAAATAATCTGCTTGAAGTCTGACCATATCACTATATCAAAATTTTTCTTGGAATTACTACTTTCTTCTAAGATAAAATATAAACTCCTTAGCCTACCATTTAAGAGCCTTCACAATTTGGGTCATACTTACCTTTCTAGCTTTGCTTTATATTAATCCCATTTATATACTTCAGGACAAAGTGAATTACTAGCAGCTCCTTAAACTTTACACTATCTCCCACTACTATGTATTCACACTAGCATAACAGGATGTTAAGTTTGGTAACATCACATATAGACTACATGGGTTCTAAGTGTATTATATTTGTCAACAACAACACGAAACCCTGTCCCTCATCATTTTATTCATTCTCATTTTCATACCAGGTTCTAAGACAAACAGAATTATGTTCTGATATTTCATTATAAAATGTGAAAACTGTGACATCTCTCCTCTCTCAGTAATTATCTCTGATCCCCTACCTTAGTTTATTAAAGTGGAGAAACTTTTTTAAAACTTTTTTTAAACTTTCTCTCTCTCTTTCTCTCTCCCTCCCTCTCTCCATAAAAATGTGTATATATCTCCCTGTGCATATATGTTCTAAGTATGTATTTATATATTCTACAGATTAAATATGTTCTCGGTGTTTATATATGTTCTGTGTATGTTTACATATATGTTATATGTATTGTTTATATGTGTTCTATGCATAGATTTATATATTCTCTATATGGGTTCTATGTATTGATTTATATATTCTCTATATGGGTTCTATGTATAGATTTATATGCTCTATATATCCTCTCTATATGTTCTATGTTTATATATTTTATATATTCTCTTTCTCTATAAATACATATATATATATTTTTTAAATAAAACCCAATATCCTAGGCTTAAAACATCAAGGTTGCTAACTTCCTAATTATCCAGTGTATTAACAGTGTAACAAGAAATAAAAAGAAATAATGTCTCACCTGTGAAAAAGTCCCTGCTAAGCATCACTGCTCCTGCTGACCTCCTTAAGTCTGGAAGCCCAGTAGCATGATTCAGCTTGCTCAGGACAGCAGCCAAAATCCAAGAATTGTCTTCATAATGTTTCACAGCAATATAAGAGTTAAATGCAGTCTCTCAGGAAATCAATTCTCTTAGTTCTTTCTCTCTTGTCTTCACATAGTCTTTCTCCAGCCACCACAGTTAACTCTCCAGTATGACAATTAAGCTGCCAGTTTTTTCAAGCTTCATTCCCTCTTAAAAATAGCAGTTAAACTGTAACTTCCCAAGATTCCATTGCCTCTTAAAGACATAGCAGCAAAGAGTCTTCGTTAGAGAAGCTATTGAAGCTGATGTTATACTAGCTATTCCCTATGCTTAAAATGTGCCACCCCTTCTCATTGGTGCCTGTCAGCATGCTTTTCTTTCTTCAAGACTCAGCTCAGGTGCCATCTCTTCCACGAAACTTTCCCTGATCCTCACAGTATTAGAAGTTGAATTTACCTTGTACTTCACATATATGAGGGATGTTACCAAGGCTCTGGGTGTACCAGGTGCATATCTCCATTTCTGGACTACATTCCCACAGGATTTGAAGGCAAAGAGCTTACTGTTTCCTTGGGGAGGCCCTACAAAGTGGTTTCTCCAGAAGTATGTTTCAGGTTCCACATCATGTCTGTCTACATCATTTAGATTCTGGTTGATTAGGCACACTTCTGCAGAAACTTATAGGAGAAAATTAAAAAGTCAAGAAGCACAAAATTTAAAGGAAAAAAGAAGGGGAAGATGGAAGTGAGGAGGGGTGCAAAATGGCTCTAGAAATCAGAAGCTCTAAGAGCATCATACATCATCCTGACAAGGTTTATAAACATTAAGGTTTTCCCCAACACTTTTGCTGATGCTAGGCTTTGGGGCATGGATGTTCTGGCACTGTTTAAAGCAACAAGGCTTTCCCCCATGTTTGCCATGGCTTTGATCTTGCTCCATATGTGTTCCAATAGTCATTTGAGGCCTCACCCCTTCTGCTCAGGAAGCATCAGCAGCCAAACCCTGAAGGCTCACCAGTTCAATGGTGATGGACAACCAGTGAACAATGAAGACAAAGATTCAGCAGCTTTTGTAGTTATCTGATGAATGAGTTGTTAAACCACTGTTTCTTGCTTCCTGAGATTAGATGCTGGGTTGATAGTCAAGATATGGGGCCAAAAAATCAGGTTTGATTCATAAACATATCATCTGGGATTTGGGTAACAGGTGGTAAGAATGTTTTCTGTTAATTCATTTTCTTGATATATCCCTTACATTTCTATTACAAATAAATTATCCAAGGGTGGCTAGGTGGTGCAGTGAATAAAGCACCTGCCCTGGAGTCAGGAGGACCTGAGTTCAGAACCAGCCTCAGACATTTAAAACAAAAACTAGCCATGTGACCTTGGGCAAGTTGCTTAACCACAATTGCCCTACAAAAAAAAAAAAATAAAATAAAATAAAAAAATAAATTATCCCTCTTTGCATTGCTAATAATGTGATTAATATTGGCTGATCTTGGAAGGAATCAGAAAGGGAAAATAGGGACTTGGAGCAGTGATTTTGGTTTTGGGTATATAGATGAATGTGTGTAAATTGACTTAGACTTTTCCTTTTTTAATGTTTTATTGATGTTTTTTGTTTTAAAAAAATACACACACTATATTACCCTTCACACATTGAGCTTTCTCTTATAACAAAGAAAGAGTAAAGCAAGACCAGCTAACACATTGCATGTAATATATTTGGAGTAGTTATTTGAGTATGTAACAATTCTAATGTGATCCCAAAGAGAAGGTACTGTGCCCTCTCCCTTCTTTCCTAAGGGATTCTTCTGCAAACCTGGTGGCATGGCTCAGCCCTGGAGAAGTCCTGCCCATGGGACTTACCCTTACTCTTCAGCTTTTTATATCCCTACCTCAGAGTCCCAGAAAAAATTACTGATAGCTTACATTTGTCTCATGTGTATGTTCTCCCCCAAAAGGGGAGAGTAGACAAGTTATCAGTGTACAATATAAACCAGATATGGGACATATATTTATTTCCTCCACACACAAAGAAATTCCAAACACAAAGACTTGCAAGGTTGGATTGATAGAGTTAAAACTGGATAGAGTAACTTATAACTATGGTAACGGCTCTCCTAGCTGGTTGATACTTAAAACATGATGCAGTTTGTGAGACTGATGAACAGGTATTTTACTTTTCACTTCAGCTCTGTACTGTCCAAACAGCTCCCTCTAGGTCTATGTCTTCTGGCAAGGCAAGCCAGTCCAGGGGTCCATATCATCCTTTATACAACTTTTTGGACTCAACGAGTAATTAATCAATAAGTATTTTTGTTAAGCATCTACCATGTTGCAGTCTGTGGTAGGTGTTAGGGATACAAAGACAAAGACCAAACAGGGCTTACCCTTAAGATGTTTACATTCTAGGAGGACCTAGGTGGTACAGTGGATAAAACACTGACCCTGGAGTAGGGAGGACCTGAGTTCGAATTCAGTCCTAGGCACAGGACACTTTACTAGCTATGTGACCCTGGGCAAGTCACTTAACCCCAATTAACTTGCCAAACAAAACAAAAAAAAGATGTTTACATACTATCCAATTAACCAAAAAGTATTAAGTACTTACTATGTGCAGTCATTGTGCTACATGCTTGTGAGATAAAGAATAGTCAAAAAAACAAAATCTACAAACCAGTTCCTGCCCTCAAGGAGCTCACACTCTAATGGGAAAACAACATGTACATTTGTAGGTATATAAGAGATACATATAAAATAGAGGGGAAGCAATCTCAGATGGAATTGCACTAGCAGCTTTAGGGATGGACACAAAATACACTTATGAAGATATTATGTATAAAGTGCTCTGAGAAGTTTAAAGTACTATATAAATGTTTTTATCATCATCATATAGGAATAGAGTAAGGACTGTACCTGTGATTTCATTGGCATAGGGAAGTGCCAGGTTGAACACACGCACACATACACACATAAATATAAAATATATTTTAAAATAAGAGAAAGGTAATTTGGGTTGGAGGAGAAAAAAGGTGCTTGCAACTGGGGGATGAGGAAAATCTTCATAATGAAGGAGTCCATGAGCTAAAGAAAGCCAGGCATGGTAGGAAGTAGAGGTAAGAAGGGAGAGTATTCCAGGTGTGGGGTCCCGTCTATGTGAAAGCATGAACACAGAAAGGATATGGAATCTTATATGTGAAGAGCAGCAAGCAAGCCAGTTTGGCTTATCTATAGAGGATGTGAAGGGGACTAATGTATAATAAGCATAGAAAAGTAAGCAGAAGCCAAATTGTAAAGTGCACTAAATGCCAGTGCTGTGAATCTAACATGCTAAACTGAATGGAATTTGTATTCATTACCCACCAGAACATCTATAAATGCTAGTGAAAGCTCTTAAATAACTTAGAGCCTAGAAGTGACTAGAGTTCTGCTTTGAAATTACCTGGCAAAGGAAATTGATTTGTAGAATGCAATACTTTTTAAAGCTAAATGAGAATACTGAATGCTATAATAATTCATATTTATATAGGTCATAAAGTTTACAAAGCACTTTGATCAGAACAACCTTGCAAGGTAGATAGGAAGCTATTATTATCCCCATTTTGCAAAATGAAATTCAGAGAAGTTGAGTGATTTGACTAAGACCACATAACTAGAAAATGATCATAATTTTGGAACAGAAGAGATCTACTAGGAATCATCTAATCCAGAGATTCCCAAACTTATTTGACCTACTGCCCCCTTTTCAAAAAGAAAATTACTTAGCATCCCTACCCCAGAAATCTTTCTTTAACCCTTTAACTTTTTTTGAAAGTTGTATCATTTATCATATCATATTTTTAAATAGTGTATCTTAAATTTAATAATTTATTATAAATTTGTGGGGTTTTTCCTGCATTGAAATTTTGATGATGCAACATTGCATCATGTAACCATATAGTATTGTATTATAAATAAATCATTACATGCACACATTCCTGCTGATACATGCTGGACTTCCTGACAATATGCAACAGGCTTGCCTGCCAACACTTTTGTGTTAAGACCTGTTGGTGGACTTGACCACTGATTGGTTATAATTTGCATTTTGTGTGTTTATTTGGTAAATAATGTAATCACTATGACTTTAACTCTGTTACACAATAGATGAAACTTGTATGAATGTTTTTCAAAATTTTCTTCTTTCTTTATGCTTCCACCACCCCCTTATTTTTATTCAATGCCCCCCAATTGCACCGAGGCTGTTACCAATCCCCTACTATTGCAGCATCCCCCATGGGGTGGTATCACCCATTTTGGGAACCTTTGAATCCAATCCCCTTATTTTACAGATGAGAAAACTGAGGCCCAGAGAGATTATAATTCCAAGAGAGATTATAATTTGTAAGCCATTGAGTAGGTAGTGACAAACCAAAGCCAAAACTTAAACTGAGGTCATCTGACTCCAAACCAAGTATTCTTTCTATCAAACCATTCTCCCTCTATAACTCTTTTCTAGGTGTTATATACTATCAAGTAGTCTGAGTGTCAGACACACTTTTAAAAGTTTTTTTGATAACCGTCTGTTCTTTGTTGTTTAGTCCATCAGTTGTGTCTAACTCTGTGACCCCATATGGGGTTTTCTTGACAAAGATACTACCATGATTTGCCATTTCCTTCTCCAGATCATTTCATAGATGAAAGAACTAAGTCAATTATGGTTTAAGTGACTTGCTCAGGGTCACACGACTAAGTATCTGAGGCTGGATTTGAACTCAGCTCTTCCTGATTCCAGGCACCACACTCTATGCCACATAGCTGCCCTGATGTTTGAGTAATAGCAACCTGAATGAGAAGCATAGGAACTATAATCCCTAAGAATTAATACATTTGCAAGAAGCAGTACTTAAAAGTAAACATCAGAGTACAAAAGGACAATTTCACAGAAAAGGTTTTTCTCAGGCTCATCTTTAGTCATTTTTGTTTTGTTTTCCTTATTTGCACATGTCAAAAGAAACACAAGAAATCTCAAAAACTCTGTATACCATGCAGTCAGCCAGCAAGCACATGGATCCTTTAGATGTCTGTCACCAAATTCCAGCTTCTCTCCAATAGGAAACCATGGCACAAAGCCTCCTTATCACCTTAAAATCTGCTTGCATATAAAAACAACTTAATGTTTTGATGTGTTTGTCATGTCAATAAATAAAACTGAAAAAGGGGTGAGGTAAGAAAAGTAGATAGGTTGAATTGTTGACATCTGGATTCTTTTCTATTTCTTTACTGCTTGTTTTCACAAATGCCCTGCCTTGAAGGGAGGGAGGTAAAGAGGGACAACAGCTGGCAATTTGTCCTGAAACTAATTCCTGTCCAATTGAGATTTCTCTTCTGCCAAGTTGCTGCTTTGTTTATATTGGGTTTTTTAAATAACAGAAGAATGAAACCAAAGCAACCTTGTCTATGCTTTGGTTACACATTCCCTCAATCTCTCAAAGCTCTCATCTGGCTCTCAAGTTAATCATTTTCTTTCATTTTGCCCTTCCAAGTTTCAGTTTCTCCTTCCTCCCACCTGCTTCTTCTATGTATAAGTCTTTCTGAAGTTTTCTCCACCCCTTCATTTTATATTCAACTTCTTTTGCAAAGGAGATAAGACAAATTACTGTTATCAGTAGTTGCCTGGGCGTGGAGCACCTGTTTTCACATTCTTTCTCTTGCCCTTGACACCTAGCACAATTCCCAGTGTATTGCAAACCCAGAATAATTTTGTATACCATCTTAATCTCAGTCTTCTCATTTACAAAGAGGTAATAGAAGAGTTAGTGCAAAAAGGAGATAGCTGACATAGGAGATTTTCCGTGCCTGGGAAAAGTTGTATTCAAACTAGACTATACCTCTAGGTTATAGCTTACAATTGACACTGTAGGAAGGCAATGTGATAGGTTGGATGAAATTCTGGACTTGGATCAGAGGGACCCAGGTTCAAATCCTGCTTTTGTTGTTTATTAACTGTATGATCATAGCCAAGTCGCAACATTTCTGAGCCTTAGTTTTTTCACACCTAAAAACAAGGATAATAATAGTGGTTATACTATCCTTGAAGTGTTGCTGTAAGGTTCAAATGAGCTAATGTATGTAAAATATTTTGCAAATTTTAAAGTGCCATATAAATGTCAATTATTATTATTAATTATATGAACTTATTGCTTTCTGGAAACCTCCAACATGGACTGAATCTTGGTCAAATATATGTATTTCTCTTCATCAGTGGCAATCTACATGTAATAGATGCAATCAGGGGAGTCAATTCAATTCAACAAGCATTTATTAAACATTTACAAAATGCCAGTCACTGTGCTAGGTGCTGGTGCTATATAGATTTAAAAAAAGAAAATGGTCCCTATTTTCAAGAGCTTATTGGGAGAAAACCACATGTACTTAGAAAGTCAAACAGAAAATATATACAAAGTAATTTTCCAGTGGGATTAGGGTGGGCTTCCTGAAGGATGTAGCACTTGAACTGAGCTCTGAAGGAAGCTCAGTATTCTGTGATGCAGAGGTGATGTGGAAAGACATTTCAGACATGGAAGAAAGCCTATGGAAAGACATGGAAACAGGAGGTGGGATGTAATGTACAGGAAACAGCAAGCAGGCCAGGTTTCCTTGAACATAAATAATGATTGCAAGAGGCATAAAAAAAAAAAAAACAGTGAAATTCATATTTTAACCTATATATGAGGTAGATACTCTATTGGCTGGGGTCAGGAGGGGAGGGGGAGAGGAAGGGAAAGGAATAGCTGAGATATGGTCAGGCCCCTGCTTTATGAATAACAATTAAGGGCAGAGCCAAGATGGCAGAGTAAAGGCTGGGACTCACCTAAGCCCTCTCCCAAGCCCCTCCAAATGCCTTTAAACAATGACTCTAAATAAATTCTAGAGTAGCAGAACCCACAAAAAGATGGAGTGAAACAATTTTCAAGCCCAACATAACTTTGAAGTTTGTCAGGAAAAGTCTGTTACAGCAGGATGAGAAAGGAGCAGGCCACATCAGCACAGACCCATCCTCAGAAAACCTGGAGGAGGCCTTGGAGTGACTAAATCAATGGCAGAAGTGGTGGTTTCCAGACCTCTCAGCCCACAGATCCCAAAGACAACTTAGAAAGTTGGCAGGGAAGATCTGCTGCACCTGGGTGAGAGTGGAGCACAGTCTCAGCACAGGCCATTCCACCACAGTCCCAGTCCTATCAGGAGCAGGTCTTGGGAGCCACTGAATCAGCAGTGGCAGCACCTGCTTCCAGAGCTCTCAGCCCACAGTAAAGGAGTTGAACAATTGGTCAGAAGGAGATTATAGCTATCTCTTTGCTAGCACTGAGGTGGTACTCTGTTGCTTTGCCCATACTTGAATCCCAGTCACAGTCCTGGGTGGTAGTCCAGGGGCAAAGAGGAGCACTAGCACAGTAGAGCTTGAAACCACAGTATAGGGAGGGTCCTCCTCACAGTCCCAGGGCAAAAAAGAATGCTTGTGGTTACTCACAGACCAGAGCTCAGGCCAGGAGAGGTGTAAACACCTCTCCTTAGATCATAAGAACTTGGAAGAACTAAAAACTTATAGGTCCCTAGAAGTATTTCTGAAAACAGCTGCACAAAACCCCTGAAGTTTGGGACCATGCACCGCCCACCCTGGAAGCAGAGCCCTACTTTAACAAAGAGTTAAAAGTCAAGTTATAGGCTGAGAAAATGAGCAAGCAACAGAAAAAAAAAAAGCTTTGATTATAGAAAGTTACTATGGTAAGAAGGAAGATCAAAATGCACCCTCAGAAGACAACAAAGTCAAAGATTCTACATCCAAAGTCCCTGAGAAAAATATGAATTAGTCTCAGGCCATGAACTCAAAAAGGATTTTGAAAGTCAAGTAAAAGGAGTAGAAGAAAAATTGGGATGAAAAATGAGAGTGATGAAAGAAAATCATGAAAAATAAGTCAAAAGCTTGGTAAAGGGGACACAAAAAACACTGAAGAAAATAACACTTTAAAAAACAGACTAGGAGGGTGGAGCCAAGACAGCAGAGTAAAAGCAGAAACTTACTTGGAGTCATCCCCAATTACCTCAAATACCTGTAAAAAACGACTCTAAACAAATTTTAGAGCTATAGGACCCACAAAATGACAGAATGAAATGCTCTTCAGTTGAAGACAGCCTGGCACAGTGATAGGAAGGGTCTATTGCACCAAGCAGGGAGCGGAACACAGTCCTGCATGGGCTGTGCTGCCACAGACCATTGGCACAGACTAGCCCGAGCAGACCTCAGAGTTTTGAATCACTGGCAACTGTGGTCGTTTCCAGACTTCTCAACCCCCAAACACCAAAGAGAAAGTAAAAGATCAGTAGGGAAACTCTGCTGAAGCTGGGTGAGAGAAGACTGTGGTCTGGCCCCTGCCCCCAGGGCAGCTGCTGCCCTGGTTGCTGCTTCCAGAGCTCCAGGCCCACAGATGGTGGAGGGGACCAAGGGACTGACCAGAAGGTAATTACAGGAATCTCTGCTGACACTGAGGCAGGATCCTCTTGCTTTGCCCTGCTTGGATCTGGGTTGCACTCCTGGGTGGCAGTCCTAGGGTGAAGAGGACCACTGGCATGGCAGAGTTTGTTGAGGCTGTGGAGAGGCAGTCCTCTTCACAGTTCTGAGGCAGGTGCCTAGAAGAAGCTCTGACAACAGCTGCACAAAACCCCAGAAATTTGGGGCACAGCTCTCTCCACTCTGGAAGCAGAGTTCTACTGTGGCAAAGGACTCAAAAGTCAAATATTTGACTGGCAAGATAAGCAAACAGAGGAAGAGACATCAGACTATAGAATCTTTTTTTTGGTGACAAAGAGGATCAAATCAGAGAACCAGAAAAAGACAACAAAGTCAAAACCCCTGCATCAAAAATCTCCAAGAAAAATATGAATTGGTTACAGGCCATGGAGGAGCTCAAGAAGGATTTTGAAAATCAAGTAAGAGAAGTAGAGGAAAAATTGAGAAGAGAAAAGAGAGTGTTGCAAGAAAATCATGAAAAATGAGTAAATAGCTTGCTAAAGGAGACCCCCCAAAAAAAAAATACTGAAGAAAATAACACCTTAAAAAACTGACTAACTCAAATGGCAAAAGAAGTCCAAAAAGCCAATGAGGAGAAGAATGCCTTAAAAAGCAAAATTGGTCAGGTGGGAAAGGAACTTCAAAAGCTCACTGAAGAAAATAATTCCTTCAAAATTAGATTGAAGCAAATAGAAGCTAATGACTTTATAAGAAATCAAGATATTATAAAAAAGATTCAAAAGAATGAAAAAATAGAAGGCAATGTGAGATATCTCATTGAAAAAACTACTGACCTGAAAAATAGATCCAGGAGAGATCATTAAAAAAATTTTGGACTACCTGAAAGCCAAGTTCAGAAAAAGAGACTACACATCATCTTTCAAGAAATTATCAAAGAAAACTGCCCTGATATTATAGAACCAGAGGAAAAAATAGAAATTGAAAGAATTCACTGATTACCTCTTGAAAAGGATCCCAAAAAGAAAACTCCTAGGAATATTATAGCCAAATTCCAGAGTTCTCAGGTCAAGGAGAAAATATTACAAGCAGTCAGGGAGAAACAATTTGAGTGTTGTGAAAACACAATCAGGATAACACAGGACCTGGCAGCTTCTACATTTAGGTATCAAAGGGCTTTGAATATGATATTCCAGCGATCAAAAAAGCTAGGGTTAAAACAAAGAATCACCTACTCAGCAAAAGTGAGTATAATACTTCAGGAGAAAATATGGATATTCAATGAAATAAAGGACTTTCAAGCATTCTTGATGAAAAGACCAGAGCTGAATAGAAAATCTGACTTTCAAATACAAGAATCAAGAGAAGCATGAAAAGATAAACAGTAAAGAGAAATCATAAGGAACTTATTAAAGTTCAGCTGTTTACATTCCCACATGGAAAGATGATATTTGTAACCCATGAGACTTTTCTCAGTACAAGGATAGTTGAAGGAAATATATATGTATATGTGTGTGTGTGTGTGTGTATATATATATATATATATATATATATGTATCTATACATATGTATGTGTTTCTAGGTGGATGTATGTGTGTATATGTGTGTACATGTATACATAGAGGGCATAGGGTGAGTTGTATATGAAGGGATGATATAAAAAATGAAATTAAGAGGTGAGAGAGGAATATATTGGGAGGAGAAAGGGAGAGATAAAATAGGGTTAATTATCTCATATAAAAGAGGCAAGAGAAAACTATTACAGTGGAGGGGAAGAGCAGAAAGATGAAAGGGAATGGTTCAACTTTACTCTCATTGAATTTATCTTAAGGAGGGAATAACATACCATTCAATTGGGTGTCTTACCCTACAGGAAAATGGGGGGGGAATGGGCTAAGAGGGGGATAATAGAAGGGAGGGCAGACTGGGGGAAAGGGTAGTTAGAAGCAAATGCTTTTGAAAAGGGACAGGGTCAGAGTTTGAATGCAAATTGAAGCAAATTACCTGCTCTCTTTCATGTTTGGTTTTGTTTCCTCTTTCCCATTGTTCATTCCATCTGTTACAATCCTTTATAACCTGACTAATGTCTAATGTAGAAGTATTTGCAGATCCTATACTTGATTGCATGCCACCATGGGGTGGGGGGGAGGAGGAGAGAGACGGGGAGAAAACTTGAAACTCAGGGGATTGTGGAACTGAATCTTGTAAACTAAAACTAAACAAACAAATTAATAAAGACAAAAATATTTTTTAAAAAGGGACTGGGTCAAAGGAGAAAATAGAATAAGTGGGGGTGGGATAGGGTGGAGGGAAACATAGTTAGTCTTTCACAACATTACTACTATGGAAATGTTTTGTATAACTACACATTTATAACCTATATTGAATTGCTCATCTTCCCAGTGGGGGTAGGTGAGGAGGGAAGAAGAGAGAGAATCTGAAACTCAAAGTTTTAAAAACAAATGTTAAAACATTGTTGTTACATGCAACTGGGAAATAAGTTATACAGGCAGTGGGGTATAGAAATACATCTTGCCCTACAAGAAAGTAAGGGAGAAGGGGAGAAGGGGAGGGATAGGAAGGATATATGAGAAGGCAAACTGGGGAAGGAGTAATCAGTATGCTTGTTATCTTGGGGTGCAGGGTAGGGGAAAGATGGGGAGAAAATTTAGAATTCAAAATCTTGTGGCAATGAATATTGAAAACTAAAAATAAATAAATAAATTATCAAAACACAACAAAACACACTAAGCCAAATGGTAAAAGAGATCCAAAAAGCCAATGAGGAGAAGAATGCCTTAAAAAATAGAATTGGCCAAATGGAAAAGGATGCACAAAAATTCACTGAAAAAAAACCTTTAAAAGTAGAATTGCTGAGGGGCGGAGCCAAGATGGCAGAGTAGAAACAGCATTTCCAATGTGCTCTGCCCCACACAAATTTCAAATAATGTGAAAGGGGACTCCAAACAACTTCTGGAGCCACAGCACCCACAGAACAGCACAGAGAAGCTAACCTCCTGCAAGGGACAGCCCAGCAGCCCTTCAGGGAGCAGCCAGCGCAGCACTCTGGAAGCAGGCAGCACAGCGCACTGGGAACCGACAGCGCAGCCCACAGAGCCGAGCCCAGGTCCGCGGTTTTAGCCCCAGGGTGGCCAGGCCTTCAGCCGGCTGGAGGGACCCCAGAACACCAGCAATTGTGGCGATTCCAGAATTATCAGCACAGATATGCCTAGGACAAAGTGAGAGGTTACTGCCTTATGGACTTTGGGACCAGTATTTGGGGAATGCGCGGCTGCCTCCCCTGGGGGCGAAAAGCTGCTGAAGAAACTGCAGCACAGAAGCCATTTTGCAGCATCAGTAGTGGCTCTAGCTCCTGGTCTGTGAACTGTAGGAAGATCCAGCAATCAGTCTGGGGGTTAATCACTCTTACTTTAAACTGCCTGGATCCGGATTGTGGTCTGCGGGGAAAGTTTGGGGTGGGTATCCAACTTGCCAGAGTGGGTGGAGGCTTTACAGAGGCCACACAACTGGTGGAAGTTGTGAAGACCCCACGTTTGGGCGGAAGCTCCCCTGTCTGGTGGCAGAGTCCTACTGTGGCAACAAGCCCAAAAATCAAGTAATTAAGTGGCAATATGCCTAGGCAAATGAAACAAAAGAAACAGAAAAGTTCAACATTGGACTCCTATTTTAGGGGCAAAGAGGCTCAAAGCATGGAGGAGGACTGTGAGGTCAGAACTCCTGCACCAAAAGCCCCAAATGAAAATACAAGCTGGCTACAGGCCATAGAGGACCTTAAGAAGCAGATAAGAGAAGTGAGGGAAAATTTAGGAAGAGAAATGAAAAAGATGCAAGAAACGTATGAAATGACATTCAACAGTCTGACTGAGGAAAATAACACCTTAAAAAATAGACTAAGTCAAATGGCAAAAGAGGCTCAGAAAGGCAATGAGGAGAAGAATGCCTTAAAAAGTCGAATTTGCCAGATGGAAAAAGAATCTCAAAAGCTTACTGAGGAGATTCATTCCTTCAGAGTTAGACTGGAGCAAATGGAAGCTAGTGACTTTATGAGAAATCAAGATGCTGTTAAACAGATCCAAACAAACGAAAGAATAGAAGGCAATGTGAAATATCTCATGGGAAAAACCATTGACCTGGAAAATAGATCCAGGAGAGAGAATTTAAAAATTATTGGAATACCTGAAATCCATGATCAAAGAAAGAACCTAGAAATCATCCTTCAAGAATTCTCAAGGAAAATTGCCCTGATGTTTTAGACCCAGTGGGGGAAATAGAGGTTGAAAGAATCCACAGATCACCTCCTGAAAATGATCCCAAAAAGAAAACTCCCAGGAATAATATAGCCAGGTTCCAGAATCCCCAGATCAGGGAGAAAATACTACAAGCAGCCAGGAGGAAACAATTTCAATATTGTGGAAACACAATCAGAATAGCACAGGACCTGGCAGCTTCTACACTGAGGGATTGAAATGCATGGAATATGATATTCCAGAGGGCAAAAGAGCTGGGATTGAAGCCAAGGGTCACCTACCCAGCAAAACTGAGTATCTTGTTTCAGGGGAAAATATGGTCATTCAGTGGAATAGAGGACTTTCAAGCATTCTTGATGAAAAAACCAGAGTTGAATAGAAAATCTGACATTCAGACGCAAGAAGCAAGAGATGCTTGAGAAGGTAATCAAGGAAAAGAAATCAAAAGGAACTTATCAAAGTTGGACTATTTACAGTCCTACATGGAAAAACAATAACTGTGTTTGATGAAACCTCTCTCATTATGAAAATAATTGAAGAAGGGTACATGGCATGTTCACAGGTATACATGGATAGAGGGCACAAGTTGAATTTGATGGGAAGGGATGATTCTTTTTTTTTTTTTTTTTTGGAGGGCAGTTGGGGTTGGGTGACTTGCCCGGGGTCACACGGCTGGGTTTTTGTTTGTGTGTCGGGTGTCTGGGGCCGGATCCGAGCTCGGGTCCTTCTGACTTCAGGCCCAGCGCTCTGCTTGCTGCACCACCTAGCCGCCCCAAGGAAGGGATGATTCTTAAGGGGTGAAGTCAAGAGGTGAGAGAGGAAAGTGGCAAGAGGAGATGGAGAGAGACAGGGTTGGGTAAACTATCTCATGTAGAAGAGGCAAGGGGAAGTAGTTGCAGGGGAGGGGAAGAACAGGAAGGCAAAAAGGCAAAAGCATATTCTCATTGAAGTTGGCTCAAGGAGAGAACCACATACATACTAAATGGAATATCTTACCCTCATTCACTCTCCTGAGTAGGGGAAAGGGGGATGAGAAGGGGGATGATGGAGGGGAGGGCATTCTGGGGGGAGGGGAGGTTGGAAGTACCCACTATCAAAGAGGGACAGGATCAAAGCAGGGAATGGACCAGGTGGGAGGTGAGACAGGTGGAAGGGAAATATAAGCAGTCTTTTACAATATATCTACTATGGTAATGTTTTGCATAGCTATACATGTACAACACATACTGAATTGCTTATCTTCTCAGAGGGAGTGGGTGACAAGGGAGGAAGGGAATGGATCTGAAAATTGAAGTTTTAAAATTAAATGTTTCATAAGATGTCCAAGCACTGGGGCCCAGAGATTCACCTTGCCCTAATGGCAAAGTTGAAGGGGGTATGGGAGAAGATATGGGAGAGAGCAGATTGGATGAGGGGATATCTAGTGGGACTGCTATTCTGGGGTGGTGGGTAGAGAAAATGGGGGAAAAATTTAAGTCATAATCTGGTGGAAATGAATGATGTAAACCAGAAGTTAATAAAGCATTTGTTTAATTAAAAAAAAAAAAAGTAGAATTGCCCATGTGAAAAAGGAGATAAGGAAGCTTACTGAAGAAAAAAATCCTTAAAAATTAGAATTGAGGGGGCAGCTAGGTGGCTCAGTGAATAGAGCACTAGCCTTGGAGTCAGGAGGACCTGAGTTCAAATCCAGCCTCAGAGACTTAACATTTATTAGCCATAAGACCTTGGGCAAGTCACCTACTTGCCCTGTCTTTCCCCCTCCAAAAAGAAAAATTTAGAATTGAGCAAATGGAAGCTAATGACTTTATGAGAAATCAAGAAACAATAAAATAAAACCAAAAGAATGAAAAAATAAAAGACAATGTAAAATCTCTCATTGAAAAAACAACTAACCTGGAAAATACAGGATGTTCCTAAAATCCGGGTACATAGGAAATCTCATTAACTATGCATATTTTCAAGAAATGAAATGAATGAAATTTTCAACAACATTTTATTTAACTAGCATAAATTTTAACCATGACAATTTCATATGGAATTAAACTTTCATTACCTATTGGGGACTATTTTCCATACTAATGAGATTAATTTAATTTAATTAATTAATGAGATTTCCTATGTGTTTCTTATGTCTTCCTATGAAATCTCATTTGGGCTAATTAAATAAAATGTTGTTGAAAATTTAATTCATTTCATTTCTTGAAAATATGCATAGTTAATAAGATTTCCCATGTGTCCAGACTTTAGGAACACCCTCTAGATACAGGAGAGATAATTTTCAAATTATTGAACTACCTGAAAGCCAAGATCAAAAAAAAAGATCTTAGACATAATCTTTCAAAAAATCATCAAGGAAAACTAGCTCAATATCCTAGAACCAGAGGGTAAAATAGATATTGAAAGAATCTACTAATCACTTCCTGAAAGAGATCCCACAATGAAAATTCCCAGGAATATTATAGCCAAGTTCCAGAGCTCCCAGGTGAAGAAGAAAATACTGCAAGCACACAATTTGGTGGGGGGTGGGAGGAGGCAAGGAATGAGAAAATGAACAAAAATATTAAGAAAGACAGGAGATGAAGGTCCAAGACAGAGTACGGGAGTACACCTAGTCCATTCATAGGAGTTGAAACTAGATTGATTGATGGTCCTTCAAAGGAGACTGAAAGGAATGGTCAAACAGGAAGGGAATGAGAAGAGAACCATATCATGAGATCCCAAGGAAGAGTGGGTGTCTAGGAGGAAGGGGTAGTCATCCATCTCAAAACACACCATAGTGCTTAATAAGAATGAAGATTACAAAACGATGTGGTAATTATAAATACTGAAATATATTGTTTGAGGTGATAGGACTTTAATATGAAGTTATTTAAGCTAAGTGGTCCTAATGACCATAAACATAAACAATGACAGCCTGTGCTTTTTCTCTAACCCTAAGTAAATGATCATGGCTCCTGATTGGACAAGTCTCCCAAGACAACTGCAGCAGCTGCACACGAATGCCTATTTCTGGGATCCCCATTTTCCAAACTGAACCCTCACCAAATTTCTGGGCCCCTTAGGAAACTCCCCATCCAAGTCTGGTATCTATAAGTGCCATGGGGCATTTCCCCACCATACCTAGGTGTAATTAGGAATATCTCCCATATCTGGCATTGATTACCTGTTCTCAACCAAGCCCATCATTAAGGTATATATAAATTCCCTGCTCAGACACCACTCTGAACATGTGCTCCCACCAAAGTCTTTGCCACAGTACACATCTCCTTCATGAGTGTGACCAAATTCCTGTTTGTCTATATCGTAATATTGTGTGTGTGTGATCTTTAGTTTTTGCCTCTTTGCTGAGCTGTATAATTTGAAGATCATACTTGTGCTAGCTTCCTGAGGACCAATTTTTTGTAAGTCCTCAAACCTCTTTATCTTGAGCCATAAAGCCAAATAAAGCAAAAGACCATTAGATTTACCAAATAATTTATCATTATTACCCTGGAGAAAACCCTTTCAATTGAGTGATGAGGCTAAAAGGGTTATAATAAAATATATTAAGATTATAAGGGTTTGAGGAATGAATATGAGGTGAAAAAAGAGAGGCAATAAGTATAGACCACTTTTTCCAGGAGTTTCTAGGCTGTGAAAGAGAGTTTCATTACTACTCAAATATTTGGAATTCACTGCAGGGGAAATTGTGCTCACCTTAATTTATTGTGGCCATGGGTTTTTGCATAATTACCTCATTAATTAAACCATGAGACTAAAGTCAGGCTGTTGCTCTAGCATAGATAATACTTAACAAGTCATCTCTCTAATGCTTACCAAGGACCATGTAAAAGATTGTTCCTGAATTTTGTTATTGTTGTTGTTGTTCAGTCACGTTCTGGTTTTCTTGACAAAGGTACTAGAGTACCATTTACTTCTCCAGCTCATTTTATAGATAATGATACTACAGATAAGCAAACAGGGTTAAGTGACTTGCCTAGGGTCACACAGTTAGTAAGTATTTTAGGCTGGATTTGAACTCAGCTCTTCCTCCAACATTCTATCCACTATGCCACCTAGCTGCCCCCTTAGAAGCAGTGAGGCATAAACAGGGTGGGAAACCTACCAGACACCCAGTTGGACATATCTAATAGTCAGTTGGTAATATAGGACTGGAGTTCAGGAGAGAGACAGGAAGGTTATACTGGTAGTTATCCATATAGAAATGTAAGTTAAATTTGTCGGGCAATGGGGGGGGAGGGAGAGGCAAGGAATGATAAAATCAACAAGAAAATGAAGAAAAGACATGAAGGTCCAAGACAGAGCGTAGCGGAACCTTTGGTCTTGAGGCCACATGTGGCCCTCTAGGTTCTCAAGTGTGGCCCTTTGACTGAATCCAAACTTCACAGAACAAATCCTTTTAAAATTAAGCTGGGAGGTGGGGTGGGGGAGAGAGTGCTTTTGAATACAGTAAGAACTCTAATATCTGATGAATTCATAAAATTCGTCATTGGTATAAAGTAGGCCTGTTTTTTTTTTTTCTTGGTGGTCAAGAAGGACATAGGGAAAATCAGTGAGAAAGAGTTAGACATATTATATTTTATGAAAAAAAGTCTCTGAAGGTCAACTAATACAAGGTTCTATTGAACCAAGGATTCACTTCTGGACCCCTGCTGTCTACTGATAAGGTTAACAGTAATTCATTGATAATTTTGAATGAGCTGATCATGACCCAACTTAGATTGTTGAGAATGCTATAATTCACTTCCAAATGTCTCAGATGTTGTTTTTGTCTATGCTAAACCTCCTTATCTCTCATTACCCAGCAACCTTCTGTCACTATCTCCTCCTTCACCCTGGTCTCACATTGGACCTCCTCTTTACCAGTGCAAACCTCTCTACATGTACAAGTGATTCTGTTATTTTCCATCATCTCCAACAGATTTCCCCTTCTATCATCTTCACACTCTCACTTATCTTCCATCTCTCAACTACTGGCTGTTTTCCCTACTGCCTTCAATACTTTAAGTGGATTGTCATATAGTTCCTCATCTGTAAAGTGAGCTGGAGAAGAAAATGGCAAACCACACCAGTATCTTTGCCAAGAAAATCCCAAATAGGGTCATTAAGAGTAGGACATGACTAACTGACAAAACAACAACAATGATTAGATTTATTTACACCATCAACACTACTCTAACCCAAAACAGGAAAAGACCTCAGGAAGCATTATAATAATCTTGGTCAGTCAATGAACAAGCACTTATTTAGCATATATTTTGGGCCAGAACTATGTCAAGCTTTGGGGATAAAAAGAAAAACAAAAGCACTGGCCCGATCCTCAAGGAGTTCATGTTATAATAGGGAAGACAACACACAAATAACTAGGAATATACAAAGTACTTTCAGAGTAAATGGAAGGTAATCTCAAAGGGAATACACCAGGAGATGGGGAGACTGAAAAACATGTCTGGCAGAGGTAGAATTTGAATTGTGTCTTTAAAGGAGCCAGGAGAGCTAAGAGGGAGATATGAGGAAGGAGAGCATATGGGGGGAGGGGCAGCCTATGCAAAATCAGCAATGTAGCTGGATTGTAGAATGCATTAAATAGTATAGAGATTAAGGATATTGGAAAATGGGCAGGTTATAGAGGGTTTTAAATGCCAAACAGAGGACTTTAGAGGATTCTTGACATAATAGGGAGCCACTGGAATTTATTGAGTAGTGGAATGACATGGTCAAACCTATACTTTAGGAAAATCACTTTCACAACTGAGTGGAGCATAGTCAGGAGAGACTTGAGGTAGGGAGAACAATTTCAAGGCTATTTTAATGGTCCAGGTAAGTGGTGATGAGGCCTTATACAAGAGTGGTGGCTGGGTGAGCATAGAGAAGGGGATGTATATGAGAGATCTTGTAAAAGTAAAAATGTCAAGATTTCATGGAATGGATATGCATGTAGGGTGAGTGTGCATGAGGAATTGAAGATGCCACTGAAGTTTTAAGACTGACTAAGTAAAAGGATAATGATGCCTTCAACAGTGAAAGGAAAATTCAGAAGGGGGGAGAGGGTTTGGGAGGAAATGTCTATGGGACATCCAGTTCAAGATGTTAAAAAGTCAACTGGGGCTGCAGACCTGGAACTCAGATTCCTCTCGAACCGCATCCCACTTTATGACCTTCCATGAATATGTAACCATATGAGCAATGTGTATTTCCTAGTGAATACTTCCATGGAAGTACTATGAGATACCACAATGACATAGACATCACTTAATGGTGTTAAAGGGACAATGAAGAGAAAATTCTACCCATTCCTTTCATGCTAGAAAGACTTTGCATACAGACCCAATGACAGATAGTTCTGCTTTCCTAGCACTGATGTAGCTAAGTGTGGAACAGCTCAACCCCAAAAGGCAGGTTAGTACGTGTTTTGGTCAGGGAAGCTCATGAACGCACTGTCTGTGACATTTGAAAGATCATGGAAAATGAAATAAGTGACACAGGCTTGGAGGAAAGCAAATGTTATGATTTAAAAAAAAAAAAGAAATGAACAGGATCTATAAACTATGTGGCAGTGAAGTTGACTTCAGTTCCTAGAGAATTCTGGAGTTCTTGGTCCCATGGTTCTCTTCGTTTCTTAGTGAAAGATTGGAGACTTAAAATCTTGCAAGTTTCAAAAGGCATGGAGGTAGCTCCAGAGTACCAGCACTCCAGAGTCCAGAAAGTACAGCATGGCCTGAAGAGCAAGAAGTGATCTAAGGGGTCCAGTCTAGCAATAGCTGAGACAAGGATTCCTCTGGCAAGTCATACTGCATCTGGTCACAAACTTATTAGGACCAATATTATATAGGAACTGAACTAAGAGTTTATCCCCTAGGTGATGGAGAAGGGGGAGGAGTATCACTTCTTGATATATTTTCAAAGTAAATGGCCCTTTATAAAGGCTAATTAATTAAGTAGCTTAATGAAATTAGGGAGCTAGTCACTGGCACCTAATAATGAGTCTGGAGAGTAGGGGTGAGATGACTTACAGCCAGTGGGGGGCCTGAACCTATTAACATCAGAGAAGAGAAGCTCCAAAGGAGGCATTTACCTTGAAGATATAAATAGAAGAAACATACAAACATTTCCCCCTGGAAATGTAAATTGTCTGGGCCTAGGAGAATGAGTCTGAGCAAATTTGCTATACTTCTTTCAAGCAATTATATGATGTTCCCAAGTGAAAACCCTGGGTAAGGGTCAAAATAAGTCAAATTCTTATGATTCCAGGGGAAATCCTGGGTGGGACCATGAGCCAAAGAGAGAATTTTTGTGAAGCCTAAGTTTCTATGCTTGCCACAGATACTAATGTTTTTTAAACTATATTTTGATTTTATTGAAAATAAGTGATCCTATTCACATACAGGTTGAACTAGGTGACCTTGGAGGTGACTCCCAACCCTGAAGCTGCATAAACAAAATCTTCCCTTAGATATTATTTTGACACAGCAAAAGTGCTGGATGTGGACATCAGAAGATCCAGGTTTGACTTCAGGCTTCTGTCAGATACCAGTTGTATGGTTAAGAGTGAGTGTTGGGTTTTTACTTTGAAACTTGGCTTTTTCATCTATAAAATGAAACTAGTAATTCTTGTGCTATGACCTTAGAAGGTTTTTCTGAGGATCAAACAAGATAACATATACGTGTGCTTTGTAAACATTAAACAAAATAAAGGTAAGCTTCTGTTGTTGGTACTGCTACTCTGTATAATATGAAGCATTAAAGCTTTCCGTGTTGACTTGTTGAAGAAAAAATGTTAATGCTGTGCACTATACTTTAGAAATAAATCTGCCAGAAATAATTTTATTTAATTTATCATTACTCTCTATTTAGGCCATTTCTAGCTCAGACAGAGACAGAGATGGAAAGGTAAACTCAGAGAAAAACAGATACATACACAGGTTCAAACTGGCAAAATACCATCCTTGCCTTCTGACATGTCTCTACCTCAAGACAATTAGAAATAACATTTATTTTTGTTTTGTTTTTTCTTTATTAAATTTTTTAAGTCAATGAAAGTACGCCTGATCTCCTTCCTCCCTCCCTCCCTCTCTCCCTCTTGGAGAAAGCTCAAAAAACAATACCCTTGTTATAAACTTGTATAGTTGAGCACTTAAGGGATGGGGGAGAGGCAGGCAGGGCATGGAAGAAAGGGAAGCAATGATCTTATCTAGAATTCTAGATAACTGTTTGGTGAGTTTCCACTCTGTTTCTTGGGGACCATAGCCTTTCCAAGGGAAAGGTCTAGAAAGGGTTTAAGGCTAGAGAAAATATTATTTCTAAAAAGAAGGTTTTTAAAAGACTTCCACAACTTCAGTGAGAGGAGGGGCTTTGTATTAGTTAAACTTCCCCCATCACGTCACACCCAACTCCTTCCCACTACCCAGTAGAGTTTCAAATAGTATTTTTGAGATCTAGTACAACTAGGCCACTTTCCTTCACATAAAGAGTGTTAGAAGATCTGGAGCTGTGAGGAACTGGTGGACGGAGTTTGTGTTGAAGAGCCAGGGGAAGAACTGTGCTTTTCTAGAGTACCTGAGGAGGGGATAAAGGGAGAAATGGTCCAGAGATGGTTTCAACAAAAGGATAGCTTGATACTGCCTGGCACACATTATGGCCAGAAGCTTGACCCACAAAAGGCAGTGGCAGCAGTAGTGACCAGCCCAGGAAATAGGAACCAAGCTTGGTTTTGCCCAGGATTGGGGTCTACCCCAGCAATGGATAGAATACTTTCTCTGTGAGTCCTACTTTCTTAGTCTCTTTCCCTCATCCTATCATTTAGACAAAAAAAAAAAAAAGCCAGGGTGGGGGGTGGACAATGTTGTCTGCTTTCCTATCCTACTCCCCTACTCCCTAATGCCTATGTAGTTTGTAAGCCTGATTCTCTTTTTATAAATGAATTTGTTTTCATTGTCAACAACCATTTGCAATCATAATGTGAATGAGGAGGGGAGGGGATAATTCTGAGGATTTTCTTAACATTTTGGAAGGTTCTAGTTCAGTGGGTAAAACCTACCCCTACCATCCTGGGGGCTATTTGAACTATGTTTAGTTTCATGAATTATTTTATAACTTTCCCAAAAGTAGAACTTTAAAACTTGAAATAAGGGACTCAGATTTTCTCCTGAAGGACTTACTGGTTGTCATTGTGTGACTCATTGTATGGAAATTATGATACTAAGGGGTCTTGGGGCTAAACCGTTTTTTTCTACCCTGAAGAAATAAGAGGAGGAAGTTCTACCTCACAGTCAACCCAGTAGGCAGAATTAGGAATGTCATGTGAAGGTCTTTACTGTATCCCTCTTTCTAGTTGGTAAGGGGAAGTGAGGAAATAAAACCCATTCTTATTCCATACTGACACTCCCAGTTACAAATGAATGAATAAATGGTCATTTGTCACCACCTATTCATTATTCTTTTAATACAGAGCCACACTAGAGAATGACCTCACCTGCTTACCTCCTGTCTTACTCAGATAATGACTACAAAGATTAAGACTGAAAAGGACCCTTGTTCTTGAAACTAAAGGTAACAGAGATTCAGGAAATCAGAGGATGTTGACACCTAGTGTTTCAACCAACATTTTGGTTAATCTACAATTACTTAATTTTTCTCTGACTCTGATGCCCAGACTGCAAATGACAAGTTCCAATATTTCAATATGTCAATGCATATGTGATTTCAGTGATGTATTTTCTCTAATAATGCAGATCACATGATTTACCATCCTGTGCAACTCTGGTACATGTCCTCCCATAATTCCACGGCAAGAGCATCTCCCCAACATGCTAAGGATCTTCCTTATGTTTAACAATATATGGATTCCACAGAGCATGTGGTCTGCACATTGGTTGTCCCTTCTGTTTTATATGTGACCAGCCCATTTTCCAGTAATACTTTCCCTCAATAGTATCTTTTCCCCTATTTGTACTGAGTAATTCTTTACTTGTCACGTGTTACAGTCTATTCACACCTTTTCAGACCTTTCCATCACTCTTTAGATTATCCTCAACTATAGTATTCCCTGACTTGCAGCTATATTTCACCAAAAGAATATTTTTTTAATGTGCCTTGTTCAGCAGACATGTGGAAAATCTCATATCTCTCATGTGTCTTTTGGAGAGCTGATTACAGAAAACTTTGCAACTATAAAAATTATTTATGAGTGTGGAATTCAATGAAAGAACACTCAGAGATAACAGTGAAATCACATAAGTTCTATGGTTAAATAGAACCAAGAGGGTAACCACCTACTGGCAACTGACAAAGAAGGACCCAGAAATATAGAATAAGCCTTTATTGTGTACTGTACCATTTGTGTGTTCTAGGTGACTAATTTTGTTTATATTGTTCCCAACAGAGACATCCTGTGTTTCACTTATATGAGATAGAAAATAGCAAAACAAGGTACTTGCCTTGAGTAAAAAGAAATCTTACTGTATTTTGGGTTTGTTGCTTTTTTTTTTTATTGCTTTTTTGAGGGCAATTGGGGTTAAGTGACTTGCTCAAGGTAACAGTTTTTGTGTTAAGTGTCTGAGGCCAGGCCGGCGCTCTATTCACTCCCGCCCCTAAAATTTGGAGTTTGTTTTTTTTAGGGAGGTAATTGGATTTAAGTGGCTTATCTAGAGTCATAGGTAAGTGTCTGAGATGGGATCTGAACTCAGATGCTGCAGACTCCAGGGTCAATAGTCTATCCATTGCACCACCTAGCTGCTCCCTGCTGTATTTTCTTTAGGTCATTAGGAGGCATGTGGAAAAGGTTAATATGGAGGGAGGAAGGAAAATTCAGGAAAGGAAAACTTGGGAAAAATTAGAGAGAAATCAGAAAATAAGATTTAGAAAAAGGGGAGAAAACTCATAGAGAAGGATTTTTATTATTTGTGGAGCTCTGACTTGGTGTGGACCCTCATTCTCACTCTCTAGGCTGGCTCACTCATCCAATATGCATTCAAGCTGGTGGGTCTGTAGTTTTCAGTTAAACTCAAACATCTCTATTCTCAAGGTGCTAGGGACAAGCTTGGTACTGAGGAATATGCTTTTACATGCTACTATAGCTCCCAAGCCCCAACCAGTGTATTTCCTATTTATACAAAATCAGTCACTCTAATACCATTAACTGTTAAACATAAAACATTTAGTGATAAAACAAAGACAATAATAATCATAACATTAACTCATTAGGATACATAAACAAGAATAGTTACTACATTTATTCAACAAAAGGCAAAAGTGGGAAACAATCATTCATTAAGGAGTTTATGATATGGGAGGTTCTGTGCTAAGTGCTAAGGATACAAATATGAAAAAGAAAGGCAACCTCTGAACTTAAAGAACTTACAATCTAATGGAGAAAGACAACACACAAAAAGGAGCTAGAAAAGACTAGGGAGAAGTATGATGGAGAAATGCAAAGGTGTGCAGCCAGATGGGAAATAAAAACATGTCTGACTTGGGCCTCTCTTTAAATAGAGGTTTGGGGAGGAGCTCTTCACTCTCTCCTCCATCCAGAGTGGCAGAAAGTACAAGAGAATAGTTAAACATCAGTTACTTAATAGAAGACAAATGGAGAAATAATAATATTTACTTAATAGAAGGTCAGAGCAAGAACACCAGAAAATAACATTCCACCCATAAACCTGGGTCATTCTACCACCAAAGCACATAGTATCCAGAGGGGAGGGTGAATACATGGATATAGAAACTTAAGGAGGCACATGAGTGGCAAAATGTTACCCCATATGCCCAAGGCAACTCACAACTCTGAATTACACCTTACTGTCCCTTCAGAGACAATCTATAACACACAAAGCTGCTTTTCTGCCAGCTGTTCTCACTCTGATTTTTGCCATTCTCTTAGTGGGCAAAGTCTTTCCTCTTTCATTCCCAAGGCAATAGAGTAGTGATAAGCTCTTTTTGTTCCCAGTCACCCTCAGTGAGACACTGAGAAAAATGTTATGCTCTCTCAGTGACAAGCATTTCCCTTAAGCCAGAGAAGGCCATGCTCCTCAGATCTACAAATGGCAAGGGAAATTCCACTTTGCTGAATCAGCTCCAAGCCTATTCTCAGTGCAAAGCACAGTTCACAGTAAAACAGATGCAAAGCCTTTCTTTCCCCCTCTGTTTCACTGTCTCAAACAAGGAGGCACAACAGAGAGTGTCATAAGCACTTCTGAGAGTTTACCTTCTCAGAATCTTTAGATGACAACAAAAACCAGTATTCTCCAGAAAGCTATTCTCCAAACAGCAAGATTCAGCTCTCAGCCAATGAACTTCCAGCCTTTCTCCAGCCAATCAGCAATCAATGTCTCTGTTATAATCAGCAAGTTATCTGCAAAGCAGCTAAAGAATCAGCTGTTAATAATTAGTAAAATGCAAATTCAAACAATTTAAACGACTCTACCTCACACCTAGAGGACTGGCAAAGATGATAAAGAAGAAAAATGACAGATGCTAGGGAAGCTATGAGAAAACAGGCACATTAATACATTGTTAGTGGAGCTGTGAACTGATCTCAACTATTATGGAAAGCAATCTGGAACTCTACTCCCCCCCCAAAAAAAACTATTAAATTATGCATATCCTTTGACATGGCACCCTAAAGAATTCAAAGAAAGAAGAAAAGGACACATATACAAAAATATGCAAAAATAGCAGCTCTCTTCATGGCAACAAATAATTGAAAACTGAGGGGATGTCCATCAATTGGGGAATGACTGGAAAAGTTGTGGTATATGAATGTAATGGAATACTATTGTACTATAAGAAATGAGGAGCAGGTGGATTTCAGAAAAACCTGCAAAGACTTACATGAACTGACGCTGAATGAAGCGAGAAGAAAAGGAGAACATTGTACATAGTAATAGCAATATTGTGCAATGACCAACTTTGATAAACTTAACTCTTCTCAGCAATGCAATGATCTAAGACAATTCCAAGAGACTCATGATGGAAAATGCTATCCACATTTAGAGAAAAAACTATGGAGTCTAAATGCAGATCAGAGCATATTATTTTCTCTCTTTTTTTTTCTTTCACATGGTTTTTTCCTTTTGTTCTGATTCTTTCTTCCCAATATAACTAACGTGGAAATATGTTTAATATGATTGTACATGTATAGCCTATATCAGATTGCATGCCATCTTGGGGAAAGTGAAGAGGAGCAAGGGAGAAAACAAATTTGGAACTCAAAATCTTGTAAAAGTGAATGTTGAAAACTATCTTTGCATATAATTGGAAAAAAACAAAATATTACTAAGTGGGGGAAAAAACTTGTGGTTTGTAATTGTGATGGAATACTATTGTGCTGTGAGAATTGATGAAGGGAATGCCATTAGAAAAACCTGGAAAGACCTCTGTAAACTGATGCAAAGTGGAATGAGCAGAACCAAGAGAAAAACATAGGCAGTAAGAATGATGTTTACTCCAAAAGACTCATGATGGGAAATGCTACCCACATCCAGAGAAAGAAGCATACTATTTGCTCCCCTTTTCTTTTGTTGTTTTGTTTCTCCTTTCTCCTGGTTCCTCCCATTAGTTCTAAGTCTTCTTTACATCATGACTAATGTGAAAATGTTTAATATAAATGTATAAGTAGAGCCTATATCAGATTGTTTGCTGTTTGGGGAAGGAGGGAGGAGAGGGATGGGGTAGTTTAAAACTCAAAATCTTATGGAACTGAATGTTGAAAACTAAAAATAAATTAATTATATAAAAAAGAAAGATGTTTTAAAGACAAATTACTTTGAAAGACTTGGGAATTCTGATCAACACAACAGAACTAAGTGTAGTGGAAGAGGACTCATTATGAAATTGCTATCTACCTCTAGATTGTGTGTGTGTGTGTGTGTGTGTGTGTGAGAGAGAGAGAGAGAGAGAGAGAGAGAGAGAGAGAGAGAGAGAGAGACACGGCTAACTCAGGAAATTTTTTAAAGTTTTGTTTTCTCAATGAGTGGGAGGATGAGATTTCATTTTTTATTTTTATTTTTTGCTTTTTTTTTTTTTTTGGAGGGGAAAAGTAGGGAAATTGGGGTTAAGTGACTTGCCCAAGGTCACATGGCTAGTTTTTTGTGTTAAGTGTCTGATGCTGAATTTGAACTCAGATCCTCCTGACTCCAGGGCCAGTGCTCTATTCACTGTGCTACCTAGCCACCCCATACATTTAGAACTGAAAATAAAATAAAATTTAAAAAATAAATAACAGTATGTCAAGGAAAGTTAAAAATAAAGAATCATCTGTTTCAGCTAGAAGCTTTCTATTACACCTTTCCTCAACTGCTAGTGATTCCTCCTATGCTCAGCTCATTTCTTTTCCTTCTTCTCCTTTTCCTCCTCCTCTTTTTATCTTATATATAACTTCTTCTCTTAACATTTCTTCTGCTGGTGTCTTAACAGACTCTAATGCCTCAAATCAAAGCCTCCCAGTAAATTGAGATTAATCTTTAGCTTATGAGGTAAAAGTCAAATACTGCATCTTTCTGTCAGATTTGAACCCAAGAGTCCTAATAACATTTTCCCATAGTTCCAAAATAGTTATTTGATTTATTATTTTTGTCAATTACAAACTTTAAAACTCTAAAAACTGTCACACATAAAGAAGCAAATGGGCCACAGTTTCTGTAGTCATTGTCACCTCAAGCATTTTCTGCCTTCAAACATACGTTCTTAGTATATTGATCTAAGGTCCTCAGGAAAAACCCGTGTCTTTCCTCACTACTTTATCTAATAGACTGAATATCCTCATACAATTTTTTCTCCAACAACTGAAATTTCAACATAGAAAAGGGGCCTTCTCTTATTTAGTGTTCTATATATGTTTTGAATCTGTGCTATCACCAACATAGTATACTCCCAGGGAGGAAATTCCCTCTACAGATGGAGATCAGAACCTGATCTACAATTTTTCAAAGGTTAATATCTTGTCCAAGGTCGTATATCCAGTAGGTATCCAAAGCAGGACTTGAACCCAAGTCTTCCTAATTGTGAGCCCTCTGTTTATTACATCATGCAACCTCTATTATACTTACTTTAATATTAAAAAAATAAAATAAAAAAGAGCAGAAGTTGTATAGTGGACACTGGACTTGGAGTTAAGACCTTGATTCAAATCCCAGCACCCCAAGGCTCATTTTGTTAATCTGTAAAAATGTAGAAAACAATACTTTCACTATCTAGCTTAGAGGGTTGTTGTAATCCTTAAAGTACCACAAGATTACATATATATATATATATATATATATATATTATATATACATGTTATATATATATTATATATATAATATATATATATATACCACAAATAAAGATGTCCATCTTAGATTCAAACAGATACCATTCAACCACTACTGCTTTTCTAACCCTTTTATTGACTATGAGGGCCACTCTATTTCTTCCAAGGGATTCTTGCCCATAGTAGTATATGTAATGATCACCTCAATTAAATTCACCCATTTCTTTCCATTTAAATTCACTAACACCCAAGATGTCAACATTAATCTTTCTGTCTCCTTCTTGGCCACATTTGGCTTACCTTGGTTCATAGATCTTCTATCCCAGGTTCCTATACAATATTGATCTTTATAGCATCAGACTTTCCTTCCAACACCAGAAACATCTGCAGCTGAACTTCCTTTCCACTTTGGCCCAGCTGCTTCATTAGTACTAGGGCTACTTGTAGTTGTCCTCTGCTCTTCCCCAGCAGCATATTGGACCTTCCGACCTGAGGGGCTCATCTTCCAGTGCCAGATCTTTTATCCTTTTAATAACATCCTTGGGATTTTCTTGGCAAAGACACTGGATTGATTTGCCATTTCCTCCTCCAGTGAATCACCTTATATCAGAATTTTCCACTATGACCAGTCCATCTTGGGTAACCCTGCGTGGTAGAACTCATAGTTTCATTGAGCTACAGCAAGCCCCTTCACTACAACAAGGCAGTGATCCAGGAGGGGACATAGATTCATGACCAGTGTTCTGGTGATAGCCCTATCTACCTAAGCTCATCCTGAGACATCTGGGCTTTTCTAGCTGGGTAGTAACTATCAAAGTTTGGGATTCCCTGGAGCCTTTGAAAACGTTGTGTCACTACTTTGTAAAAAAAAATAATAACATTAGAGTAGAACTCTAGTGGAAAGGAACTCTTTATACAAGACACTATTAAAAAAAAATCTTCTGGGTCAGCTAAGTGGTACAGTGAATAGAGCACCAGCCCTGGAATCAGGAGGACCTGAGTACAAATCTGGCCTCAGACATTTTATACATTTACTAGTTGTGTGACCTTGGGAAAGCTGCTTAACCCCAATTGCCCTGGCTTTCACTCTCCAGAAAAAAAAACAAAACCCAAAACCTTTCTCTCTGACTTTCATTTCATGTGGACTTTATTGTGCTGGTGTCTCCTTACAGTTGTACTATTGAAAAAGTGTACACTGGAAATTCACCTAGAAATGGAAGAACCTTCACTTTTCATTGCATATAGTTATATATTTTTCCAGGTGGGGAGGTTTTCTAAATTCATATAAGATATTAGCAATGTTTCTGCACTTTCATTAACTAGGTAAAGGGGTTCTTAACCTTTGTTGTAGCATGAACTCTTTCAACAGTCTAGTAAAGCCTAGGGATTCCCTCTCATAATAATGGTCTTAAAGATACATAAAATAAAATTCATAGGATTACAAAGAAAACAAATACATTGAAAAATAATTGTCTATCTCTATTTAAATAACTTTATAGACCCTAGGTCAAAATCTCCTCATTTAGCCTTTCTGTAAAAAAGATCAAAAAGTTCCTGGAATCATGAACCAATTCAACAACTTTTAATTCATCCTCAAATTGTTCCATGAAAATGAATCTTAGTGTCACAAATCTTATTGTCATAAAATGATTCCATGAAGTTTCCAATTTTAATGTGGGCTTTTTTTAATTGTCAATTTTCCTTATCAGAAAAAAAAAAGCCCTGAAAAATAATAGCAGATTTAAGGACAAATGTTAGAAAAGTAGTAAGCTTTTTCTATTTGTATTAAGAAAAGTAAATCTACTTATATAATATGCTTATGCTATATGTTTATGTTTGCAAGTTTAATTTTTGAGGTGTTCATTCACCACTCAAAACAATTGATTTTACAGTTAGTATTTTTTACCCCCAGGTGGCAGTAGATGCCTTAGTTGCTTTGAAATTCCATGTTTAAAATGTAGATATAATTAACTGAAATAAAAATTGCTTTTTTATCAAAAATATAATTCAGTAATGTTCATAGGCAGCTACTTTAATAAAGAATAAAATAGGAAATAGTAGAGAAAACTTTTTTTTTGCTTTTTGCAGGGCAATTGGGGTTAAGTGACTTGCCCAAGGTCACACAGCTAGTTTTTTTGTGTGTGTTAAGTGTCTGAGCCTGGATTTGAACTCAGGTCCTCCTGACTCCAGGACCCGTGCTCTATTCACTGCACCACCTAGCTGCTCCCTAGAGAAAACTTTTTAAGGAAATAAACAATGAGGTATAAGTTAGTACCTTTCTCACTAAACTTTAAGTCTTATCAATCATAGATTAATCTAATTTTTTGTCTTGTGGTCATTCAGTTGTTTCAGTCATGTCTGTCTCTTCATGACCCCATTTGGGTTTTCTTGGCAAAGATACTGGAGTGGTTTGCCATTTCCTTTTCCAGCTCATTTTTACAGATGAGGAAACTAAGGCAAACACAGGGTTAACAAGTATCTGAGACTATATTTGAAGTCACCTCTTCCTGACTCCAAAGTTGGCACTCTATCTACTATGCCACCTTGCTGCCCCAATCTTGGTCTTACTTTTTTTCAGATTGTTGATTTTTTTTTAAAAAAGCAATTGGAGTTAAGTAACTTGCCTAAGGTTACATGGCCAGTTATTTTTGTGTGGGTGTTAAGTATCTGAGGCTGGAACCCATCCAGGTCCTCCTGACTCCTGGCTGGAGTTCTTATTCACTACACCACCTAGCCACTCCCAGATTGTTACTTTCTAAAAAGCCTTTAATTCTTTTTTTTTTTAATTTTTGGAGTGGGGAGGGCAGGGCAATTGGGGTTAAGTGACTTGCCCAAGGTCACTTTAATTCTTACCTTAGGGTCAAATTCCTTCCCATGATAGTACTAGGATTCCCACTTAGAATTTCAGTTCAAGATTTCAGAAATCTTAATGTAACAAACCCTTCTATGTCCAGGCAGTTATGATGTTGGACTTGGAGTAAGAAAGACCTAAGTTCAAATCCAGTCTCAGACTTTTACTACCTGTGTAACTATTGGCAAGTCACTTACTGTCTCTCAGTCTCAATTTCCTCATCTGTAAAATGGAGATAATATTTTACCAATCTCACAGTTGTTGTGAGGACCAAATGAGATAATGTTTGTAAAGTGGTTAGCAAAGTAGGCACTTGTTTGTTTTCCCTACCCTTTCTAACTTTTAGAAACTGAATGAGAGAAACAGCAGGAGGATTCAGGGTTGGGCATATAGTAAAGGAGCATTGGGAAGGTGGAGGTAAAAAGTTCTGTAGCACATACTCTGGCCCCACTCATCCTGTGACAGGCAGGGTACATCTTCTCCTCAGGATTTTAGGGTTGACAGAAAGGTTTGTAGATATCTTTTGTATTATCACTAGGTCAAACCCCATTAGCTGTGTTCTTCTCATTTGTTAAAGGCAGTGACCAGAATCCCAATTCCATTTAGAAACTTCTTTTGCAAAGAAGATATTTACTATGAAGATACAGCAGGAACAAAACTATAAACATTTCTTCTAATACATCCAGAGTAAACTCTTCCCCATTCTACCTTGGTCTCTGGGGAAAGGAAGCTCAAAATTTAGTTCAGTTCTTCTGTAGCATGGCTCCCACTAAGTTCACATCCAAATACAATATCACTCCTGGATGACTCTCCATCTCAGTCACCATTGGACTGGGTCCAGAAGATTACTCTGCTCCTCTAGCACTGATGCTAGATACTAGGCTGGCAACATCATCCAGCCTATGTTCTGACTCCCAGATTCCTGTGGCTTCTCTCCTGTTGTTGGAGAGTCCACTCCCTGCACTTAGAACACAGAAGAACAAACAAGAAGGCCAAGGACCATTTCTCAGGCACTATATGGTCTCAGGGAAGCAAGAAGGCTTTAAAGCCCTTCCTCTTACCACATGATCTTACGCTGAACTTCTGAGCAATGTAGGAAATGTAGCAAAAAGTCTGTTGAAGTCTGTTGAAGCTGACTCGGGCCCTTTTGAAAATACTGATAAGTCTAGCTATGCTACAAATATAAAAAGAAAAAGAAAAAAGGTCCTCCAAAAAATGTGGTTAGATAAACGGAATAGTTACAGAATTTCCACACATGCCCCAGTCCCTCTCAGGGACTTCCCTTATATGCCACAGTGATTCTCCTAGAACCAAATCTCTCAGCTTCTCTAGTGGGAAGACACTGTTCTAGCCATTCTGCATACGTGTCAGACTTCTATTACAGATCAAAGCAAACATAACAGGGGCAAAAAGGGGCCTATTCCCTACTAGGAGAAGCACTCTAAGGCCATTAGAGTCTTTATTTCTATTGTAGTTTCTCTGACCTCACTGGCATTGTGTGACTTAACAATGTATATGGAAAGACTGGAGACTTCCTGCTAAATCTTTCCAAAATGAGTTGTTAGTTTTTTGGTTGGAAGCAGAGAAGCAAACCAGGAGTTGGGGAGTAAGGGGCAGCTATGCTGCCTTGTGGATAGCTAGTAGATAGAGCACTGAACTTTGAATAAGAAAGATTCAACTTCATGTGTTCAAATTTGGCCACTTACTATGTGACCCAGCACAAGTCACTTTGCCCTGTTTGTCTCAGTTCCTTGTCTTTAAAATGGATGGGAGAAGGAAATGGCAAAACAGTGTCTCTGCTAAGAAAGCCCTGAATGAGGTCACAAAGAATCAGACATGACTGAAACAACACAACGAATACTGCTTTGATTGTCTTTTGGGTTGAAATTTATCCTTTACCTCCTTTAGTTGAGATTAGTCTAGACCCAGAGCAAAATAGTGGACTTATTTACAAGTTTCAGGTAAATATATTTCTTGGATCCTAGTCTAAGGGAGAATTCTTTCAAAATAAGTCTATATACAAAGTGACAGTTATGAGGAGAAAACATTGATTGCAAGCAGCTAGAAGGAAACAATTCAAATACTGTGGAGCTACAGTCAGGATAACATAAGATTTAGCAGCTTCTACATTGAAGGATCAGAGGGTTTAGAATATGACATTCCAGAGGACAAAGGAGCTAGGATTACAACCAAGAATCACATGTCCAGCAAAACTGAGTATGATCTTTCAGGGGGGAAAATAGATATTCAATGAAATAGAGGATTTTTCAAGCATTCGTGATAAAAAAGACCAGAGCTGAATAGAAAATTTGACTTTCAAATATAAGACTCAAGAGAAAGATAAAAAGGTAAACAGAAAAGGGAAATCATAAGGAACTTAATAAGGTTAAACTGTTTACATCCCTACATGGGAAGGGGATATTTGTAACTCATAAGACCTTTCTCATTATGAGGTAGTTAGAAGATATATATATATATATATATATATATATATATATATATATATATATATATATACATATAGAGAGACAGATAGAGAGACAGACAGACAGACAGACAGACATAGGACACAAGTGTGAGTTGAATATGAAGAGATATCTAAAAAAAATAAAATTAAAGGATGATAAAGGAATGTACTGAGAGAAAAGGAAAGGGAGGGGTAAAATGGGGTAAATAGTCTCACATAAAAGAGGCCCAAAAAAGGCTTTTATATTAGAGAGGAAGAGCGGGGAGATGAGGAGAAATGAGTAAACCTTACTCTCATCAGAACTGGCTCAAAGAGAAAATAACATACTTACTCAATTGGATATAAAACTCTAGCTTTCCCTACAGGAAAGAAGGAGGGGAAAGGGATAAGAGAAGGGGGAAGGTTGGTAGAAGGAAGGACAGATTAAGGGAGGGGGAATCATAAGCAAAACACTTTTGAGGAGGGACAGGGTGAAAGGAGAGAGAGAATAGAATAAACAGGTGTAGGAGGGGAATAGGATGGAGGGAAATATACTTACCAATAGTAACTGTGAAAAGTATTTTTGATAGTTTCTCTGACAAAGGTTTCATTTCTCAAAAATATAGAGAACTAAGTCAATTTTATAAAAATAAGAGGCACTCCCCAATTGATAAATGATCAAAAGATATATATATATATATATATATATATATAAATTTTCAGATGAAGTAATCAAAGCTACCTATAGTTGCATGAAAAAAATATTCTAACTCACTAATGATTGGAAAATGCAAATTAAAACAATTCTGAGGTACTAACTCATATCTATTTGATTGTCTAATAGGACAGAAAACATAAATGAAAATATTGGAGAAGATGTGGGGGAAAAGAGACATTAATATACTATTGGCAGAGTTGTGAACTGATTAAAACATTCTATAGAGCAATTTGGAGCTATGCCCAAAGGGCTATAAAACCATGCATACCCTTTAACTTAGCAATACCACTACTATGTCTGTATCCTAAAAGAGATTAAAAAAAAAAAAGGAAAATTACCTATATGTAAGGAGAAATTTGTAAAAAATATTTATAGCAACTCTTTTTCTGGGGGGTAAAGAATTAGAAATTAAGGGGTTGCCCATCAGTTGGGGAATGGTTGAGTAAGTTGTGGTATGTGATTGTGACAGAATTCTATTGTACTATAAGAAATGATTATTAGGTGCTTTCAGAAAAACCTGATAAGACTTATTTGGGCTGATACAATATGAAATGTACTGTGTATAAAGTAACAGCAATATTGTAAGATCACCTGTGAATGACTTAGATATTCTAAGCAATACAGTGATCTAAGACAATTCTGAAGGATTTGTGATAAAAAAAAATGCTATCTATCCACAGAGAAAGAACTGATGGTGTATGAATACAGATTAAAGCATATTTTTTTTAAGTTTTCTTTATTTTTTCCTTAGGTTTTTTTGTCTGCTTTCTTTCACAACATGATTATTATGGGTATGTTTTACATAACTATACATGTATAACCTACTGAAAAATGACAGTTATGGCAGAAGGCTGCCCTGTGGGTGTAATGAGGTAGGGAGACTAACTCTAAAACAATGCAGCCAATGAGCAGAATAGCTGTCTCTGCTTCCTAGTTAGGATTGCTCTGTCCACTCAGGGTAAATTTAAAAATAAAAGAGATAAAAGCCCTACATAAATACATTCAAGCAAAGATGAAAACTATACCTTTGACCTTCTTAGTCACCAAGAAGGTCATCTCTTTTTTTGTTCCCTAAAAGGAAAGTTAATTGTACCTTTTTGTTGGTTATTAAGGTTCAAATAAATTTGCCATCTACTACCTCCTTTCCATTAATTTCAGACATTTTGGCTAGGGTTAAGGTCGAAGATCTATTCCAAGCTAGACATGTGGTGGGCCTGTGACCTCCTTAGAATCAGGTAGGGGTGACTGGAAAAGATATTCTGTGTCATGAGTGCCTGGTTCTGCCGATGGGTGGGTTAACTCGTCTACAGCATTCCAATATTTCAGCAAACTCAAACCAACAAACATAAATTAACAATGGATACATAGATCTTCTCAATCAACAGGTAACCTACAAAGAAGGTTCTAATTTTTTCCTCAAGCAAACATGTTTTATAGATTCACAAAGAACTTACTGTCATGTTATGCTATGGTTTATACTGCAAGCCCAAGGCATGTTTTCTCTCAGAGCCAAGAAAACTTTGTGTGGTTTGTGCTGAGACTAGCTCTTGAAAAGACTCAATATGGGTCTATGCCATAAAGGACTGGATTCCATTAGCTAATGCTAAGTCCTTAAGGCCTTGTAGTATTCCTTAATGCTATGACCTTTTACCTTTATTCTAGAGGACTCAAGGTTCAAAGAACTCATCACACACTTATGAAAAAAAATTAGTTTTGAGACTTCAAGTAAGATGTCTAAGTGTGTAGTCATGATTTAATTCATATATCTCTCTTGTCCTCTAAGCAATAACAAATGTGGAGTACCAAAATATAGGAAGGAGCAAAGAAATCTCACAAGAAAATTAACAACTGAAAAAATGAGTAAGCAAAAAAAATAAACCCCAATACAATAAATACTGTAAAGCATGGAGAAATTTCCAGAAAGAAATAAGAATGAAAGCCAGTGACTTGTCTATAAGAAATAATCTTAAAGGATAGGTACTCAGACAAATCTGAGGGAAGAAGGGACTGAAAGAAAACATTATGATTCAACTGAATAAAAAGAAAAGAATGGTTTGCAATCATGTTTTTGATTAAGACAACAGATAATGTTGAGAGGAAAACTAGAAAGCTATATTGTAATAAAGACACCATAGAAAATAAAATAATGCCAATATTAAATCTATATGTACTGAATGAAATGGCAATTAAATTCTTTTTAAAATTATTTATTTTATTTATTTTTAGCTTTCAACATTCACTTTTATAAGATTTTGAGTTCCAAATTTCCTCCCCTCCCCCAAGATGGCATGTAATCTGATAGAGATATACATGTACAATCATATTAAATATATTTTCACATTAGTCATATGGCATAAAAATCAGAACAAAAGGGGAAAACCACAAGAAAGGAAAGAAAGAGAGAAAATAATATGCTTTGAACTGCATTCAGACTCCATAGTTCTTTCTCTAAACGTGGATAGCATTTTCCATCATTAGTCTTTTGGAATTGTCTTAGATCATTGTGTTGCTGAGAATAGGTAAGTCTATCAAAGTTGGTCACTACACAATGTTGCTGTTACTGTGTACAATGTTCTCCTGGTTCTGCTCACTTCACTTAACATCAATTTATGTAAGTCCATTTTTTTCTGAAATCTGTTAGCAACTAATTCCTTAAAGGAAAATCTACCTAAAATGCAAAGCGATCTTCACATTAAGGAGTTGGGTATAGATATCTTTAATATTCCTCTGTTAAAGCTGGGAAAATATATAAGAAATATAAATAAGGAAGCTGTAGAATCAAACAGAAGGTTGGAAAAATGTTTGTTAGACATATGATTATAGACTCATAGTCTAATGATTTGGAATCTTAGGGAATGCCCATATTCCTCAGATTCTACGTAAATTTTGTAAAAATTCCAGGGCATAAAAAAACGCATAAATAATTACAGAAATACAGAAAATTTCAACACATCCTGCATAGATCATAAAACAAAGGACATAAACCCAAGGGGCGGAGCCAAGATGGCGGAGTAGAAACAGCAAGTCCAAGGTGCTCTCCCCCGAGATCACCTCCAAGCCATGTAAAAGGGGACTTTGAACAACTTCTGGAGCCCCAGCACCCACAGAACGAAACAGAAAAGCTAACCTCCTGCTGAGGACAGCCCAGCAGCCCTTCAGGGAGCGGCCAGCACAGTGCTCTGGGAGCCAACAGCACAGCAAGCTGGGAACTGATAGCGCAGTACTCTGGGAGCTGAGCCCAGGCCCAAGTGACCCATGGTTTTAGCTCCAGGGTGGCCGGGCCAGCTGCCAGCCAGGGGGACCTCAGAACACCAGCAGCTGTGGCGATTCCAGAATTATCAACACAGACATGCCTAGGACAAAGTGAGAGGTTAGTGCCCTATGGACTTTGGGACCAGTGTTTGGGGAATGTGTCGGCTTCCTCCCCTGGGGCTAGAAGCCACTCAGGAGACACGCCATTTTGCAGTTTCAGTGGCAGCTCCAGCCCCTGGCCTGCGAACTGTAAGGAGATCCAACGATCAGTCTTGGGGGTTAATCACTCTTGCTTTAACCTGCTTGGATCTGGATTGTGATCTGGGGGGGAGGTCTGGGGTAGGAATCCAGCTTGCCAGAACCGGAAGTTGTGAAGATCCCAACATTCGGGACGGAAGCTCCCCTGTCTAGTGGCAGAGTCCTACTGTGACAAAAAGCCCAAAAGTCAAGTAATTAAGTGGCAACATGCCTAGGCAAAGGAAACAAAATAAACAGAAAAATGAAACATTAGACTCCTATTTTGGGGGCAAAGAGGATGGAAGCATGGAACAGGAGGAGGAATGTGAGGTCAGAAATCCTGCTCCAAAAGCCCCAAAGGAAAATATGAGCAGGTTACAGTCCATAGAGGACCTTAAGAAGGACTTTAAAAATCAAATAAGAGAAGTGGAGGAAAAAATGGGAAGGGAAACGAGAAGGATGCAGGAAAAATATGAAATGAGGGTCAACAGCCTGACTGAGGAAAACAACAGCTTAAAAAATAGACTGGAAAAGGAGGCCCAAAAGGGCGATGAGAAGAAGAATGCCTTAAAAAGCCGAATTTGCCAGATGGAAAAAGAATCTCAAAAGCTCACTGAGAACATTCATTCCTTCAGAGCTAGACTGGAGCAAATGGAAGCTAATGACTTTATGAGAAATGAAGATGCTGTTAAACAGATCCAAACAAATGAAAGAATAGAAGGCAATGTGAAATATCTCATGGGAAAAACCACTGACCTGGAAAATAGATCCAGGAGAGACAATTTAAACATTATTGGACTACCTGAAAGCCATGATCAAAGAAAGAACCTAGAAATCACCCTTCAAGAAATTCTCAAGGAAAACTGCCCTGATGTTTTAGATCCAGAGGGCAAAATAGAGGTTGAAAGAATCCACAGATCACCTCCTGAAAAAGATCCCAAAAAGAAAACTCCAGGAATATTATAGCCAGGTTCCAGAATCCCCAGATCAAGGAGAAAATACTACAAGCAGCCAGGAAGAAACAATTTCAATATTGTGGAAACACAATCAGAATAGCACAGGACCTGGCAGCTTCTACACTGAGGGATCAAAGGGCATGGAATATGATATTCCAGAGGGCAAAAGAGCTGGGATTGAAGCCAAGGGTCACCTACCCAGCAAAACTGAGTATTTTTTTCCAGGGGAAAATATGGTCATTCAGTGGAATAGAGGACTTTCAAGCATTGTTGAGGAAAATACCAGAGTTGAATAGAATATTTGACATCCAGACACAAGAAGCAAGAGATGCCTGAAAAGTTAATCAGGGAAAAGAAATCAAAAGGAACTTATCAAAGTTGAACTATTTACATTCCTACATGGAAAAACAATAACTGTGACTGATGAAACCTTTCTCAGTATGAAAATAATGGAAGAAGGGTATATGGGCATATGAATACATATGTGAATGTGTGTATATATGTTTACAGTTATACATGGATAGAGGGCATAGGTTGAATTTATTGGGAAGGGATGATACTTAAGGGGTGAAATTATGAGGTGAGAGAGGAAAGTGGCAAGAGGAGATGGGGAGAGACAGGGTAGGGTAAACTATCTCATGTAGAAGAAGCAAGGGGAAGTGACTGCATGGGAGGGGTAGAATAGGAAGGCAAAAAGGCAAAACCACATTCTCATTGAATTTGGCTCAGGGAGAGAATGACATACATACTAAAATACATACATACATATCTCAACCTGCAGCAGAATAGGGGGAAGGGGGATGAGAGGAGGGATAATGGATGGGAGGGCATTCTTGGGGGGGAGGGGAGGTTGGAAGTACCCACTATAGAAGAGGGACAGGATCAAGTAGGGAATGGACCAGGTGGGGGGTGGGATGAGTGGGAGGGAATTATAAGCAGCCTTGTACAATATATCTACTATGATAATGTTTTGCATAGCCAGACATGTACAACATGTACTGAATTACTTATCTCCCAAGAGGGAATGGGTGACAAGGGAGGAAGGAAATGGATCTGAAATCCAAGGTCTTAGGATTAAATGTTTCAAATATATATAAATACTATTATTAATACTCTTTTGCTTGTAATTGGGAGATAAGATGTGCAGGCATTGGGGCACAGAGATTCACCTTGCTCTAATGGAAAAGTCGAAGGGGGTATGGGAGAAGATATGGGAGAGAGCAGATTGGATGAGGGGATATCTTGTGGTACTGCTATTCTAGGGTGGTGGGTAGGGGAAAAACGAGGAAAAAATTGTAACTCAAAATCTGGCAGAAATGAATGATGTAAACCAGAAGTTAATAAAGCATTTGTTTAAAAAAATAAATAAAGCAAAGGACATATGAATAAAAGACATAAAAACTAAACAGAGACTGAAAAAAATAAATATTAAATGAGTATATAAAAAACAGATCATAGAGAAATTAAAGGTACATTGAATATAACAGAACCATGAAAGACCACCTTCACTGATTTAATCTAATATCCAATAAACATTTATTAAGTGCCTTCTGTGTGCTAGATAGAGACAGGTCAATCAGTGAATAGAGTGATGGACCTGAAATCAGGAAGACTCAAGTTCAAATCGAGCCTCAAATACTTCCTAGAGCTGTGATCCTGGACAAGTCACTTAACTTCTGTTTGCTTTAATCTGCTTGAGAAAGAAATGGCAAACCATTCCAAAATCTTTGCCAAGGAAACCCCAAGGACAGCATTGATGTGCTATGGTCCATGGGGTCGTAAAGAGTGGGACATGACTGAATGACTGAACAACAATCACATTGTATTCCTCTTTCTCTCCCTCCTAACAGTAATCCCATGTAATAAACTATTTTTAACAGACAAAAAAAAAAAAGGAAAAAATCAGCATAACTGATCAACATATTGAGTCCTATTAAAGTATCCTTTTGACAACTTGATTGACATAGCATTAAGATTTATATTAACTTTGATAGTATTATCTATTTTTATCATATTAGTAAGATCCAGTTGGGGCGGCTAGGTGGCTCAGTGAATAGAGCGCCGGCCCTGGAATCAGAAGGACCTGAGTTCGGAGCCGGCCTCCGACACTTAATCCGCACAAACAAAAACCTAGTCGTGTAACCTTGGGCAAGTTACTTAACCCCAATTGCCCTAAAGGGGCGGCTAGGTGGCGCAGTGAGTAAGAGTGCCGGCCTCGGAGTTGGGATGACCTGAGATCAGATCCGACCTCAGAAAATGAGCACCCACGCATAAATAATGACTAGCCATGTAACCTTGAGCAAGTTACTTAACCCCAATTGCTTTAAAAAAAAAAAAAGATCCAGTCATCAGCATGAATATTATTCTAGCTGTTCAAGATATTCTTTATTTCTTTAAGGCATACTTTGTCACTGAATCTGTACAAGTTGTTTGTGTGTATCTGGCGATCAGTCTTCCAAAGCATACAAAAGATTTGTAATTTGAAATTCTTTTACATTCTAATCAGGTAGTGGCTAGAAAGAGACATTGTAGGCTAGGAAAGCTACTGTAGATTGGTACACTGTAGGCTAAGAAAGTTATTGTAGATGGACATACTCAATTAAGGACCAATTGAGAGTTGATTTGATCATAGTTCATGATTCCAGACATGGAGGGTGGGGTAGGTACTGGAAGATGGGGAGAAAGGTAAATAGTGGGTGGGGGCCCCAGGGCAGAAATCTTTGCTCTTAGCAGGTAGGCATTAGGAGAGGAAACTGTGGAGGAGGTGGTCAGAGGGAAGAGACTGAAGTGAAATACCTGGGGCTTTCTTGAAATAGCATCATTCAACCATATTCTTGGTAAAGATTGGCATATAAGTAGATTTACACAAACATACCCTTCACAGGGAGAATGCCACCATCCTCATTCTTTAAAATGTTTCTTTTTCTTGAATCTGTCACTTTTCAATGAATCCTCTCTGATCCCTATTGCCCAGATTGAACCTTCCTTTATAGCAAATAAATGTTGTTTTTCAGTAATGCCTGACTCTTCCTGATCCTGTATGGGGTTTTCTTGGCAAAGATCCTGGGGCGGTTTGCCATTTCCTTCTCCAGTGGATGAAGGCAGAGATTACATGACCTCCCCTACGTCACACAGCTAGTGAATATCTGAGGTGAAATTTAAACTCAGGTTTTCTGACTCCAGGCTCAGCACTCTTTCCATTGAGCCATCTAACTGCATCTAAGGCAAAAAGGAGTTAAGTGACCTAGCTAGGGTCACACACATAAAATAAGTACAATCAGACAAAGCACATCAATACAAGTGATTAAGACTAGACTATTTTCCCAGAATTTGCCATATGATCTCATATCCTAAAGTGACCGCTATCCTTCGTATCTTACAGCATTTTTAAAGGAGGTCCCCCAGCTGTGTGGGCTTCCTCTGCAAATCATTCTGCATTAGAGTCCATAGTTCACTGCCAACCTCCGTAGAAGACTACAAAAGAAGGGAGGAATCCAGCTATTGCTTACCATTGCCTACCACCCACAGGCCAATGAATGTATGGGGAAAATGAACCAGGACACCAGAAATAGTCATGTTTCTCTATAGTACATTTGTAGCAGGACTGAGTCTGGTTCCTTCTGAGTTTGCCAAGATACACTCCACCATTGAAAGCTCACTCTCTCAATGTCGAATGGATGCTGACTACATATGGACTTGGAAGATAAACCATGTATGTAGCAAATGACACCTTTGTTTCCCTGAAAATATCTACAGAGCATATTTGGGACATCTTGCTAACATTAAGGTGGGGGAGGAACAAGGAGACTGATGGAGAATAAATGCCCTGTTGTGGGGAACTAGAGACTAGATCTGACTTGAGGCCACAGACCCTCCCACCCATTAGACCAGATATTCAGGACTGTTTTTGATTTAATGATACCTGGAGATGGATGAACTGGGATTAGCATGTATCTGGAATTGACTCAGTCTTTTGCATTTTGATCTTAGGTCGGTATGTTCTTCCAATTTTCCATAGTAACAAGAGGAATAAGCTGCCTCTGTGAAGGTGAAGTTGAAGGACAAATATGAGGTACAAGAGACAAGATTGGTCTGCAAGACCATACCTGATAGCCAAATTCATGGCCCTTTCCCTGGTGAGGGAATTTCTCTGGACACAGAGAGGCCCTAAGTCTTCCTCTGTACTGTGGGTGCAGGGAGATATGCAATTATTATGGGCAGGGACATTGAAGAGTCCAGGAGCTATTAACTGCATAATCAATTATGGCATATTGTGCTACCACTGTGGAAGGGCAAGAACAGAGAGGAGTAGATTTAAGGAAAAAGAAAATGATGGTTTTCTATTCGCTTAAAGCTGGTGGGTATTATGGAGCTTTGTTGCTTCTTTTGATTTTGATTCTTAGAAAGTGACTCAGACCTAGCTGAGTCTCCAGAATTTGGGAAGGACATTATCACCATCCTTGAGTTGCTTCTCTGACATGAGGTGGGAGTAGGGGAGAAGGAGGAGAGACTGGGGACTAGGAACTTTTAGATTAGCAATATCTGAGGACATTCAACAGTAAAGGAAAAGACTATAGTTAGATAATATTCAGGAAGGAATGAGGTTCTAGCACAGGGGTTCTTAATCTGGGGTCTGTAAACTTGTTTTTGAAAAACATTTTTAGAACTGTACCTCAATATAATTGGTTTCCTTTATAATTCAACATATTTTATTATATGCATTTAAAAACATTCTTCAGAGAAGGGAACCATGAATTTTACCAGACTGCCAAAGGAGTTCATGACATTAAAAGGTGAAGAGATCTAAATGTTGTCAAAAGGGATGAAAGCATAGGAAATGTATAATGCCAAACTTCAGAGTGATGCATCATCTAGCTCCTTCCATGGATTTGGGAGTGACTCTGGACAAGTCATTTAACCTCAGCCTCAGTTCCCTCATCTGTAAAATGGGGATAATAATGGTACCTATCATACAGGGATATTGTGGGGACCAGATGAGATAATATATGTAAAGTACTTTATAAACATTAAAGCTCCATTTAAATGCTTAAATTTAAATCCACATCAATTTGAATTTATCCTCATAAGCTTTTGTTCCCTTAGAATATCTTTCCCACAACCAACCAATAATTACTCAGTCACATGATATCACATTGTAGTGGTGAAAAAGAAGAGTTGACTTAAGATAGAAATGTAGGATAAAATTAGGAAAATGTGTTAACAGCAAACACTCCCAACCCCCGCAGCCCAAAGCAAATCACGTCCCCACACATTTGCCAGTGGACATTGGCTTTGGCAGAACCCTACGGACTAAAGACACTCACGGTAAGGAGTCAGCCCCAGAACCAGGAAACTTTGTAGAAAGTCTTGCTGTTTACGTTCAGTAAATCAGCCAAGTAAATAGGATGTCAGAGCCAGACAAAGGTACCTTTCTTTGGGGTTTCTTTTCAGCTCAAACAATCCTCCTTATTGTAGTAATACCCAGGGACTCTCTCCAATGTCTCCTGAACTATCTGAGCATAGAAAGGGCAGTCTCACAAGGCTTGTCTGTCATTGTCCAGGGAGAAGAGAAAAGCCTCAGTCTGCAAATTGGCAAAATGAGTCAGAGAAACTTCTTGAAATAGCCTTTCCCCCATTCCTCTTTTCTTTTTTTTTCTTTTATGGGGGGGGGGGGCGATGCAGTAGGATTAATTGACTTGCCCAGGGTCACACTGCTAGTAAGTGTGACCTGACTCCAGGGCTGGTACTCTATGCACTATGCCACCTAGCTGCCCAACCTTTTTTCTTAAAAAAAATATCAGGGCAGCTAGGTGGCACAGTGAATAGAGCACCTGCCCTGGGGTGAGGAGGACCTCAGTTCATATTCAGCCTCAGACACTTGACATTTACTAGCTGTGTGACCTTGGGCAAGTCACTTAACCCCAATTGCCTTGCCTTCCCTCCTCCAAAAAAAATCTCTTAGAAAAGTACAGTGAGGCCTCTCTCCATCGTGAGTCTCTCTAGTCCCAAAGTATTGTGGGAATATTGCCATAGTCCATTGAGAGGTTCAGTATTTCCCTCCAAAAAGACAGGAGAAATCTCTTCTTCTCTCTTAGATTAAAGGAGATTCTTCTATCCAGCTTGGTCCTACGCCATGGTAATAATATGCTGGGAAAGTTTAAGCCAGAGGAGGGAGAGAGAGAGAGAGAGAGAGAGAGAGAGAGAGAGAGAGAGAGCCTGAGGTCTGTTCAATTACATCAGTTTAGTTCCCTTTAAATCAATTAAGTCTAAAGGATAGTTTTTTAACTTTTTAGCAACTGAAAAAAAGCCTTACAACTAGCCTATGTGGGAGGAACTTTCCAGTCTTTTCAAGTTATATATGATGAATTTCTAGCTGTACAACAGGCCCTACTCCTGTGGATCCTAAATAAGATTAGTAAGGGGGCGGCTAGGTGGTGCAGTGAGTAGAGCATCGGCCCTGGAGTCAGAAGGACCTGAGTTCAGATCTGGCCTCAGACGCTTAACGCACACACAAACAACAAAAAAAAAAAAACCTAGCCGTGTGACCTTGGGCAAGTTACTTAACCCCAATTGCCCCGCGGAAAAAAAAATAACTAAATTCTTGGGGTGACTAGGTGGAGCAGTGAGTAAGAACGCCGGCCTCAGAGTTGGGATGACCTGGGATCGAAACCGGCCTCAGAAAATGAGCACCCACACATAAATAATGACTAGCCATGTAACCTTGAGCAAGTTACTTAACCCCAATTGCTTTATATATATATATATATATATATATATATATATAAGATTAGTAGTAGATGTTGCTTCTATGGTATTTATGTTCTATCCTACTCTCCCAGGGCCAGGAAGACTATATTTATCCCTCAAGGTTCCAGAGGGCAAACCTGAGGAGTTAGGGTGTCTCTTTTCTCTCTTGACATGACTCAAATACCTATAGCTGGGTTTTCCCCATTGTTAGGCACCAGTCTTCAGCATTCATTCAGTCAGTAAATATTTATGAAGCACCTACTCTGTACTGGGCAGTATGCTAAGCCCTGTACAAGGAAAGGTAAAAGATGGTCTGGGCTCTCAAGAAGTGAACAGTCTAATGAGGAGACAGCATACAAATAACTGCACAAATAAGCTATAGACCAGTTAAATTGGAAATAATCAACTAGAGGGAAGGCGTTAGAATTAAGAAGGATCAGGAAAGGTTTCCTGTAGAAGGTGGAATTTTAGCTGGGAATTGAAGGAAGCTAGGGAGACCAGGAGGCAGCAATCAAGATGAACATTCCAGGAACGGGGGATAGCCAGTGAAAATGTCCAGAAGATGAAATATCTTGTGTGAGGAACAGAAAGTAGGCCAGTGTCACTGGATTGCACAGTATGGGTGGGGAGGAGGAGGGAGAAGATATAAGACTACCAGGTCTTCTAAAGATGAGCCAGGTTATGAAGGACTTTCACATCAATTAGTATTTACAAAGAAATTTTTGCTCCAAAGATATAACAAGGACATAGGACAAACATTTCCCCAAATACTTGGGATCATAATATCCATTTTACAACCTTGATCTTTGGGGGAACAGGCTCAAAACTTAACCCAGTTCCACCATAGTACTAGCTCCCCAAGTTCCTTGTCCAATGGCAGCCTCTCTACCCAGGAAGGGCTCTTCTCAGCTACTTCCAGGCTTCAGTCCCTGACATTACTTCTTGTCCACTAGGGCAGTAATGCTAGGCTGGATGCAATACTCAGCCTAGAATGATGGGACAACACTGAGGTACCCCCTGGATTCTGAAATGCTGGGCTGCACTGGAACCCACTGGACTTTATGGAACTGATTCTGATACTCCACTCTTCACCTAGAATTGAAAAGAATGAACACAGAGGTCAAAAACCAAAGCCCACTTCTTGGAACTATGTGGCCTAAGAAAGGAAGAGGCTTTTGAGACCTCTCTCTGTATTTCATTTAATTCAATAAACATTTATTAAGCACCTACTATATGTAAGGCACTGTGCTAAGCACAGAGGGCACAAAAAGAAGCAAAAGACAGTCCCTGCCCTCTGGAAGCATATGATTTGATGCAAACAAATATATACAAAGCAAGCTATAGACTGTATAGTTAGGAAAATAACTAACAGAGGGAAGGCACCAGAATTAAGAAGGGTTAGGGGAAGGCTTCCTGTAGGAAGTAGGATTTTAGATGGGACTTAGAGGAAGTCAGGGAGGTCAGTAGTAAGAGTAGAGGAGGGAGAGCATTCTGGGTGTGGAGGAGTCAGAAAGAATACCTAGACCAAGAGATGAAGTGTCTTGGTGGGACAGCTAGGAGGCCAATGTCACTGGACTGAAGAGTATATGAAGCCTGGAAAGGTAGGTGGAGACTATGTTATAAAGGGCTTTGAATGACAGAGAACTGCTACTGCAGTAATCAGAGTATAAGATGATGAAGGCCTGCAGTAGAGTGGTGCCAGTGTTAGAGGAGGAAGAGGCTGTACTAAATCCATAGTTCTTGGCAACAGCTTGGATATAGGGGTAAGAAGTAGTGAGGACTGGAGGATGACTCACAGGTTTTGAGCCTGAGGTACTGGGAGGATGGTATTGCCCTCTACAGTAGGGAAGGTAGGAGGGGGAGAGGGTTTGAGAAAAAAAATAATGAATTTTGTTTTGGACATATTAAGCTTAAGATGTCTACTGAACATCCAGTTCAAGGTGTCTGAAAGACAGTTGGAGATGCAAGATTGGAGGTCAGTAGAGAGACTGGGGCAGGAAAAGTATATTTGAGAATCATCAGCATAAAGATGGTTATTAAATCTATAGTCGCTGCTGAGATTACCAAGTAAAGAAGTATAGAACAAGAGAAGAGGACCCAGGACAGAATCTTGAAGGTCACTCATGTTTAGAGGGCTTGAACTGGAAGAGGATCCAGTGAAAGAGACAGAGGAGGAGCAGTCAGATAGGAGACACAGCCGTCACTATCTCTCACGAGACACTGTGGACAAAGGAGATGCATCATCAGGCACAGAGGACCATAAGGCCCGAGACCAAGAGTGAGACGGCCAAAGCCAGCTCAGCCTTTTAAATACATCTGCAGCCAATCAAAGACCCTGCCATTCACCATACGATTAGCCAATCACAACCAGTTTTAGAAATTCCTACAAATTCTCCACAGGCTCTACAAGGCCCTTCCCCTCATATCATTACAATTTCCTGGAAGCAAACTCCCCACCTTTTCTACCTAGAAAGCTTGTACAGCTACGTAAGCTGATGAGATCTGTGCATGTTCCAGATTTAGGATACACTTTTACATATTTCACTCTCTAAAGACCTCTAGAGAGATGAGGTCACTTACAGAAGGTATAAATGGTCATTGGGTTGATGGTTCATATTTATGTATCATATGGCATTACACTACTCAACTCCTTTGACCCTCTCCTCCACTCCATGTCAACCACATGCACACAGATTGTTAACCCTCAATCTTGTTATCTATAACCATTTCACTTTCATGATCAAGAACCCCAAAATTTCTTTATCTGATCATAATCTCCTATCATTGCATCTTTCCTTATGGCTCAGGGCTTCTAAGGGGCAGCTAGGTGGCACAGTAGATAGAGCACTGGGCTGGAGTCAGAAGACCTGAGTTCAAATGTGGCCTCAGACATATATTAGCTTGGCAAGTTATAACCTTGTTTGCCTCAGTTTCTTCATCTGTAAAGATGGAGAGAAGGAAATAGCTAGAGAAGGAAATAGCAAACCACTCCAGCATCTCTATCAAGAAAACCCCAAATGGGATCATGAAGAGTCGGAAATGACTGAAAAATGACTGAACAACATTATTACTTGTCCCTTGCAAAGCCTCAACCCTGTATTATTCCTCCTCTAAGGTATGTGCTGCCTATGCAAGATGGGCACATTCATATGGGATCTCTAAATATAGACACAGGGACTCTTGGGGAACTATAAGATAGCTATCTCTGGAATCTTCCCACCATTCTCTAAGGCAGACTGTGATTATTTTCTTGAAGGAAATAGGAAAAGGAACTATGAAGTTATAGCTCTGCTCTCCTCTGAGAGAGAAGGGTACTGGACTAGAGTTATATCTATCTGCTTCACTAAATATTGCCAGTTAAGGGGTATTATTTTTAGATCCAAAAACTTCTACTTTTCTTGATTATTATCCCTAAAAGTGGGAGGGTATCCCAAGGTTACACCCTCAGGCTTGGCTTCTTCTCACCATAGCTAGTTACTCAAAAGACGATCACAGATAAGTGATTCCTAGTAAACCTATTTACCCATTCAAAGAGCAAGCAAATATCAGAAAAGTTTTATAGATTAGAAATCAACATGCAAATCCACAAGAATGAATGGGTTACTTAGATGAGGGTGAGCTGAGATTTCAGCTCAACCTGGAGAGAAGCCCTGATCTCGCCCAAGGGAAATTCCTCCAAATCTCTAGGGAGCTGAACTTGAAAAGAGGGGCATAATAAGGAGCTGGCTTCCTTTACATATATGCCTTCCAAACTTTATCTTTCTTCATGTGTCTCAAGTTGGTCTCCAAGAAAGCCTAGAGCCATGTGTGACCTCTCTCAAAGAAAAGAATGTCTTTCCTCTCCAAAGCTCTTGAACAAATTGTGCCTCTTGTCCAGTCCCAGAGGGTCATGCTAGTGTTCTCTCTATCACTCCAGAATCATGCCCTGCAGGCAGCTTACAGCACAGGGCCACCCCTTGCCCATCCAGAGGTAACTTGATGTTTCAGTGGCTAAAGCCCAAGCCCTAGAGTCAGACCTGAGTTCAAATCCGGCCTCAGACTTACCTGTGTGTGATGCTGGCAAGTTACTTAATCTCTATTTGCTTCAGTTTTCTCAATTGCATAATAGGGATAATAACAGCACCTGCTTCCCAGGGTTGTTGTTAGGATCAAATGAGATATTTGTAAAGTGCTTAGCACCTGTCTGTTATCATAGTAGGTGCTTAAAAAATAATTTTAAAAAAGAGTTTATTCTCTTTCCCTTCCCCCAACTAGCTAGTTTACACTCCCCTCATTTACCTCCTCGGGTCCTACTCATGTGCTGTGCAGTGGAGCTGAATGAAATTACACCAAGTGCCTGACTGAATCCATTACAAATTTGTTACCTTATCTCAACTGGGCCTTGAACTGCAATGAGACCATGCTTTTACAGCTTTCCTAGTCTCTTATTTATTTTACTCCTCCACAGAGACTATTTCAAACTCTTCTCACTTCACATCTTCCAATGTATCCTCCATGTATTTGATAAATTACCAAATCTTGCCAATTCTTCCTTCAAACATCTCTTATTTCCACCCTCACATTCAAGCACCTCATCTCATATTTTATTGAAAAAATGAGACTATTTCACAGTTCACTGACCCTCTTTTTCCCTTCTCTACCACTACATTTTCCAGCAGTCTCTTCTTTACTTGAGTCTCTGAAGAAGGGATGGCCCTTCTCAACAAAGCCCACCACCTACATATACCTATCATCCCATCTCCTCCCCACTTCTCCAGTGTCAGTTATTTAGTTGTTTTCAATTATGTTCAATTCTTCCTGACCCCATTTGGGGTTTTCATGGCAAAGATACTAGAGTAGTTTGCCGTTTCCTTCTCCAGTTCATTTTACAGATGAGGAAACTGAGACAAACAGGGTTAAGTGACTTGCCTAACACCTAGTAAGTATCTGAAGACAGATTTGAATTCCTAAAATGAGTCTGCCTGACTCCAAGTCTGGTACTCCATCCACTGTACCACCCACCTGCTCCTTCTCCAATAAACAGTCACAAAATAGCTATAGTCACTGCCTCTCTTTTCCCAGTAATCTCGGGATTGCCAAATCTGATGTGGGGGGGTTTCCCCTCAATCCTAATCCTTTTTTATTTATCTACTGCATTTGGCACTGTTGACCATACCTTTACTCCTAGATACTCTTTCTTCTCTAAATTTTCAATGATATGCTTCTCTCATGGGTCGCCTCCTACAGGTCTGACCATTTGTTCTCAGTCTCTTTTGTTGGCTCGTCATCTCTATCATGCTCCCTAACTATGCATGCTCCCCAAGGTTCTGTCCTGGGCCCCTTTCTCTTCTCTCTCAGTACTCTCAGCTCCCATGAGTTTAACTATGATCTCTAGGCATATACTCTCTTATTTACATGTCCTGCTCTAATTTTTCCCCTGAGTTTCAGTCCTGTATTTACCTATTCAATATTTCAAATTGGATGTCCCAGAAACAAACCTTAAAAAAAAAACCCAGGGGGGGGGCGGAGCCAAGATGGCGGAGTAGAAACAGCTCTTCCAAGCCTCTCTGCCCCCAGATTCTCCACAAACTATGTAAAAAAGGACTCTGAAAATCTTCTGGAGCCCCAGCACCCACAGAACGACACAGAGAAGCTAACCTCCCGCTGAGGACAGCCCAGCACCCTGCAGGAAGGACCAGCGCAGTGGTCTGGGAGCCGGCAGCGCGCAGAGCCAGAGCCGAGCCGAGCCCAGGTCCACGGGAGCCGAGGTTTTAGCCCCAGGGCGGCAGGGCCAGCAGCCGGCTGGAGGAACCCCAGAACACCAGGAACTGTGGAGACGCCAGAATTATCAACATAGACTTGCCTAGGACAAAGTAGAGGTTAGTGTCCTATGGACTTTGGGACCTGTATTTGGGGAATGCGTCAGCTCCCTCCCCTGGGGGCTAGAAGCTGCTGAGGAGACGCGCCACTGTGTAGTTTTCAGAGGCATTTCCGGCTCCCAGCCTACAAATCGTGGGGAGATCCAGCGATCAGTCTTGGGGGGTAATCGCTCTTGCTTTAACCTCCCTGGATCTGGATTGGGATCTAGGGTGGAAGTTGTGGGTGGGTTTACAGCTTGCCAGAAACGGAAGTTACCCCCCACACGTTCGGGACGAAAATTCCTCTATCTGGCCTTAAAGCCATAGTGTGGCAACAAGCCCAAAAGTCAAGCAATTAAGTGGCAACATGCCAAGGCAAAGGAAACAGAAAAATGCAACCTAGACTCCTATTTTGGGGGCATAGAGCGGGAAAAGGACTGTGAGGTCAGAAGTCCTGCTCCAAAAGCCCCAGGGGAAAACATGAGCGGGTTGCAGGCCATAGAGGACCTTAAGAAGGACTTTAAAATCAAATAAGAGAAGTGGAGGAAAAATTAGAAAGAGAAATGAGAAGGATGCAGGAAAAGTATGAAATGAGGGTCAACAGCCTGACTGAGGAAAATAACACCTTAAAAAATAGACTAACTCAAATGGCTAAGGAGGCCCAAAAGGGCAATGAGGAGAAGAATGCCTTAAAAAGTCGAATTTGCCAGATGGAAAAAGAATCTCAAAGTTCACTGAGGAGATTCATTCCTTCAGAGTTAGACTGGAGCAAATGGAAGCTAATGACTTTATGAGAAATCAAGATGCTGTTAAACAGATCCAAACAAATGAAAGAATAGAAGGCAATGTGAAATATCTCATAGGAAAAACCACTGACCTGGAAAATAGATCCAGGAGAGACAATTTAAAAATTATTGGACTACCCAAAAGCCATGATCAAAGAAAGAACCTAGAAATCACCCTTCAAGAAATTCTCAAGGAAAATTGCCCTGATGTTTTAGATCCAGAGGGCAAAATAGAGGTTGAAAGAATCCACAGATCACCTCCTGAAAAAGATCCAAAAAGAAAACTCCCAGGAATATTATAGCCAGGTTCCAGAATCCCCAGATCAAGGAGAAAATACTACAAGCAGCCAGGAAGAAACAATTTCAATATTGTGGAAACACAATCAGAATAGCCCAGGACCTGGCAGCTTCTACACTGAGGGATGGAAGGGCATGGAATATGATATTCCAGAGGGCAAAAGAACTGGGAATGAACCCAAGGGTCACCTACCCAGCAAAACTGAGTATTTTGTTTCAGGGGAAAATATGGTCATTCAGTGGAATAGAGGACTTTCAAGCATTCTTGAGGAAAAAACCAGAATTGAATAGAAAATTTGACATCCAGACACAAGAAGCAAGAGATGCCTGAGAAGGTAATCAGGGAAAAGAAATCAAAAGGAACTTATCAAAGTTGAACTATTTACATTCCTATATGGAAAAGCAATAACTGTGACTGATGATATCTTTCTCACTATGAAAATAATGGAAGAAGGGGTGTGGTCATATGAATACATATGTGAATGTGTGTGTATAAGGTTACAGTTATATATGGATAGAGGGCATAGGTTGAATTTGTTGGGAAGGGAGAATACTCAAGGGATGAAATTATGAGGTGAGAGAGGAAAGTGGCAAGAGGAGATGGGGAGAGACAGGGTAGGGTAAACTATCCCATGTAGAAGAAGCAAGGGGAAGTGGTTGCAAAGGAGGGGGAGAATAAGGAAGGCTAAAAAGGCAAAACCACATTCACATTGAATTTGGTTCAGGGAGAAAATGACATACATACTAAATGGGATATCTCAACCTGCAGCAGGATAGGGGGAAGGGGGATGAGAGGAGGGATGATGGATGGGAGGGCATCCTTGGGGTGAGGGGAGGTTGGAAGTACCCACTATAGAAGAGGGACAGGATCATGTAGGGAATGGACCAGGTGGGGGGTGGGATGAGTGGGAGGGAATTATAAGCAGCCTTGTACAATATATCTACTATGATAATGTTTTGCATAGCTAGACATGTACAACATATACTGAATTACTTATCTCCCCAGAGGGAATGGGTGACAAGGGAGGAAGGAAATGGATCTGAAATTCGAGGTCTTAACATTAAATGTTTCAAATATATATAAATACTATTATTAATACTCTTTTGCTTGTAATAGGGAGATAAGATGTGCAGGCATTGGGACACAAGATTCATCTTCCTCTAATGGAAAAGTCGAAGGGGGTATGGGAGAAGGTATGGGAGAGAGCAGATTGGAGGAAGCGATATCTTGTGGGACTGCTATTCTGGGAGGTTGGGTAGGGGAATAATGGGGGGAAAATGATTGTAACTCAAAATCTGGCGGAAATGAATGATGTAAAACAGAAGTTAATAAAGTATTTGTTTAAAGAAAAAAAAATTTAAAAAATAAAAAGAAGAGTTGAGTAAAAAAAAAAAAAAAAAAACCCAGTGGGTGGCTAGTTGGCGCAGTGAATAGAGTACCGGCCCTGGGGTCAGGAGGACCTGAGTTCAAATCCGGCCTCAGACACTTAACATACAAAAAACTAGCCATGTGACTTGGGCAAGTCACTTAACCCCAATTGCCCTCCAAAAAGAAAAAAAAAAATTAAGATATTTTAGGAGTGGCTAGGTGGTGCAGTGAGTAAGAGGACCCAGGATTGGTTCTGGCCTCAGAAAATGAGCACCCACACATAAATAATGACTCAATAAACCTTGAGCAAGCTACTTAACCCCAATTGCTTTAAAAAAAAAAAAACCCAAATGTCATGTATATCTAATTGGAGAAAAAAAAAAAACCTCATATGTGACCCTTATCTCTGCCCACACAGCCACACCTTAGTTTAGGCCATTATCATCTCTCACCTAGATTATTGCAGCAGCTTCCTAATTGGTTCCCCTGCCTTAAGTTTCTCAGCAGTTCGGTTTATTCTACCAAAGTAAGTTTCCTGAAGTACAGGTTTGACTATTTGACTTACCTTCTCAGTCAGCTATTTTAGTTTCCTCTCACCTCTAAAATAAAATATGAATTCTTATTTTTAACTTGTAAATCCCTGTATAACATGGCCCCAACCTACCTTCCAACCTCATCACCCATTATTCTCCTTCCCACATTCCTGGATCCAGCTAAATTAGCTTTGTCTCTGTTCCTAATTTCCAACAATCCATTTCCCACATCCACAACTTTGTAGTGCCTATTCCCCCTTCTTGGACTGTACTCCCTCCTTGTCTCCACCTCTCTTCCTTTGATATGCAACTCAGATACCAGCTTCTGCATGAAGCCTTTCTTGATCCCTCTCTTCCCATCAATTAATGTCCTCTGTCCCATAGTACCTTTTATTTAACTAGTATATGTATGTATTAGCTTTATATTTATGTTGTATATATTTTAATATGTACCTGTTGTCTCCTAATTGGAACATAAGCTCATTGTAAATAGAATTTATTTCATTTTTTATTCTTGTATCCCTAGTGCCTAGCACAATGTCTGGCAAAGAGTTGGCACCTAATGAATAGTTATTCTTGTTGTTGTACAAAGACAGTAGGTGAAACCATAGGTACCATGGCTATGACTCAACTTTATTTGGTGGAAATTAAAAGACATAAAATTTTTGGGGACAAACCAAATCTGCTAACCTTATACCAGGGAATACAGCCTATGTTATAACATCTTTTGTTAACAGATTTTTAAAAAGAAAATATGAAGGAAAGAAATACAGATTATTCACTTAACATCTCTATGTACCTCTAAATCTGCATGGCAAACAATTCATGAAATTACACAGGGAAAGAGAAGCTAGGCCACCACTATTCCCTTCAGGTCAGTAACACTTAACCTTTGACCCTTATACTCACATGGTGTTCTCAAGCTTTGTTTTCTGTGACAAACTTATCCAAATGTTTGCCTGAGTCATTGTAGATCAATAAAAATAACAATTCTCCAAATGAAAGTACACAGTTTGACAGTGTATGTCCTCTTTTCACCTGTTCATTAAGTATCCCTAAATGACTCATTCTATCCAGACCTGGTACCCTGCACTCAACCTGCTGCCTGCCTTAAAAGCCCATATGTTCACAAACAATTTACTTCCTCAGAAAGAATCAATTAAAATGACGTTTTTTTCATTGACTTGTGATTTCATCTCTGTCATTCTCTCTAAGATTCACTTGATGTGCTAGATTTGCAATAGTTTCCAATGTGGACTCCATGTCCACAACAAAAGGATTGTCAGAAAACTTGCTTGGGACAAAAAGTACCAGAACATGGTGGGGATATGACTCCAAGAGTTAAGAATTTGTCACCCTCTGATCAGGGGCTCCTGAGGAATGCCAGATCAGATAAAGTAAGATTTCATAATGGAGTCCACAACCAAAAGAAATGCCCTGCTGCTGGTCATCTCTCTGTTCCTTCAATGGACAAACATGTCAGAATAAAGCAAGGGTCCTTAGCCTGGAGTCTATGAACTTATTTTTTTTAATTTTGACTATTTCACATTGCATTTTATTTTGTTTTTGAGACTGAATCTCCCTATCTCACCCAGGCTGGAAGTTTAGCATTGACTATGGGCTTGATCCCAGCACTGATCAGCTGAAAGCTTTAACTAGATCTCTTTCTTCAATCTGCATCTTCTCCTCTCCTTGGGCAGCTGGTGGCCTAGTACTGTAGTAGTAGGCTCATCATAATGATACCAAACTTAGTACAGACAACTGATCAACTCAGAACTCCTGAACCCAAGTAGTATACCAGCCTCCCTAGCAGCAGGGGTTGCAGTTAGGTGTGTACCAGCATAACTGGCCAATTTATTTCATTTTATGCATTTATAAGGGAATCTGGGGGTACTGTATTTTGACATGTAGCTTATAGGTATCCACATGAGTCAAGATGTGGCTTGTATGGTGGCTAGGTGGCACAGTGAATAGAGCATTGGCCCTGGTGTTAGGAGGACCTGAGTTCAAATCTGGCCTCAGACACTTGACACACTTAGTAGCTCTGTGACTTTGGTTAAGCAAGTCACTTAACCCCAATTGCCCTCCAAAAAAGCAAAAAAGAAAGATGTGACTTGTGGGGAACCAAGAATATATATCTCAATACCTAATTGCACCCTTCTCCAAGGAAGAATTTTTCCTTCTAGAAGGGGAAGCAGGAGTCTGGGGTCAGAAGTTGGCCAGTCTATTCTCATCAGAAAGAGGGTATAGTAGGATAGAATTATATTTCTCTGCCTCCTTAAATATTGTTAGTCTAGGGGAAATAATTTGTAAATTCAAGCTGTACTCCTGATCACTATCCTTTAATAGGAAAAGAGTATACCAAGCTATATATCCAAGACTTATCTTTCATTTCACTAGATGCCAGTTCTAAAATGAACACACATGGAAAATAACAAACCTGTTTATCCAAACAGATAGCATGCAAACATTGAGAAAGTATACATATGAGAACATATACCAGGCAAGATACAAATTAAATAAGTTGTCTCATTAGCAGTGAAATAACTCAACCAAGAGAGAAAGAACTTCAGATCTTACTGAAGGGGAAATTCCCAAAGTTTCGAGTGTAAATTGGAAATCGGGGCATTATTAAAGTTTCTGGCTCCTCTACAAGACTTTTAGTCTTTTTCTCCCTTCAGAGATCTGAAGAAAGTTTGGGACCAGATGGCTTCTCTCTCAAAGCTGGAAACCAGCTTTCTTTCTTCAAACTTTCACCAACGTTGTCCTTCACACAGATGTAGAGCATTGAGCAACCAGGAGAGTCATATGTAAGTATCTTTGACCCAATGGTTACACAATTTTAAAATATTATTCTGAAAAGGGGAATCAAGAGGCTTCAAGAGACTTCCAAACAGGTCCATAATGCAACAAATTGTTATAGACAAGGGAACTAAAGGAGTGTAGAAGGCATGTTTTCATGCAACAGCCTGATTCCATAATTTTATCCTGCATTCTTCATTGGTGCAGTCAGAAGGACCTGGATTCTCAGTCACTCACTAGCTGTGTGAGCTAGTCACTTTCCTCAGTTTCTTCAGCTATAAAATGGGGATAATAACAGCACCTGATTCACAGGTTGGTTGTGAGAGTCAAATGAGATAATGTTTATAAAGTGTTCAGCATGATAGATACCTGGAATACAGTCGATGCTTAATTAAACTTTTATACCCCCTTGTTCCCTTCAACGCAACTTCAGAGAAGATGAAACCCTTCTCATATTTTTCAACAAATTCCTAAAGCTACCAGCATGCTTTTTATTTATTTATTTATTTATTTTTGGTTTTTGGAGGGTAATTGGGGTTAAGTAACTTGCCCAAGGCCACACGGCTAGGTTTTTATTTGTGTGTGCATTAAGTGTCTGAGGCCGGATCCGAACTCAGGTCCTTCTGACTCCAGGGCTGACGCTCTACTCACTACACCACCTAGCCGCCCCAGCAGCATGCTTTTTTTAAAAAAGCATATTAAAAACAATATTGTGGCTGTGTGACCTTGGGCAAGTCACTTAACCCCAGTTGCATTCCAAAAAGCAAAAAGAAACAAACAAACAATATTGTATATGTTTTCCATGTATGTTATACATGGAAAAAACTTCCAGTTATCCATTGCCTCTCCCTTTCCATCCCAACCTTAAAGCTGTTTTTGCATATGCCAACACAAGATACACAAACATATTCACTCACACACACACACACACACACACACACACACATACACTCATACATATTCACACACACTCACACTCCCTCCTTCCCTCTCCCAATTACTGTTCTCCACTGAACTTTTCAGGAATGACTTGTGATAGTGAATAGCAAAGTAGAGATCAGCTTAGTCTCACAGAATCTCAGTTAGAAGGGACGACAAGGGCCATCTAGTCCCAACTAGTCCACCTAGTCTGCTTACTCCAAGGGGACCCAGTAGTTGCTGGGAATTTTTAAAGCCTTTCTCTCTATTAGAATGTAATCTCTTTGAAAGCAAGGACTGTTTCACTTTTGTATTCCTAGTACCTGGCACAGTGCCTGGCATGCAAAAGGCACTTGTCAAATTTTTTTTATTCATTCATGAGGGCTATGTAAGGTTTATTGAGATGGTATCAGCAGCTCATTATAATCCAAATTCCTAGCACAGGATCTGTTATAGTAAGCACTTAACAAATGTTTATTGAAGTAAATTAAATGGAATCCCCTGGATTTCAGAACAGAAAGAAGGACCTCTACTTTTTCCAAGTGAACTTTAAGCAGTGTCATATAATCAATTCATAGGTCATCCAATTTTGAAATCAGCACAAGGTGAGTTAATTTTATAAAGGAAGAAAAATGTGACAATAATGAGACATGATGGTTTAATAAATCCTGATTGCTCTTTTGCATCTGACTTTGCTGTGTGAACTTGAGCCAGTACTTCTGTCTGTGTCTGTGAAACAGAGAATTCTCAAGTTCTTCAGGTGGTTACTGAGTTTATGAAGTACTTAGAAAATTCAGTCAATGCTAATTCTTTTTTTTTTTTTTTTTTTTGCTTTTTGGGAGAGCAATTGGGGTTAAGTAACTTGCCCAAGGTCACATGGCTAGTTTTTTGTGTTGAGTGTCTGAAGCTGGATTTGAACTCAGGTCTTCCTGACCCCAGGGCCAGTGCTCTATTCACTGTGCCACCTAGCCTCCTGTCAATGCTAATTCTTATATTCAAAATGATTCCTTCTGCAATAATGAGAATGAGTAAGGTTTTTGTTTGGGGGCAGTGAGATGGAAAAACAAATTCAGTGAAGGAAATCATGGAAAGAATTTTTCCACTCGTTAAAAAACCCCCACAAACTCCAGCTCATCCATCTGGCAAACATTATAACAAAGCAACTAGGACCAATTGAATGCAATAATGGGTCAGTATTTAGAAGAGGGGTGGGTGAAGGGCAGGGTGCTGGGAGGTGAAGGGCAGGGTGCAGGGAGGTGAAGGGCAGGGTGCAGGGAGGTAAAGAGATGGCAGAATGCTTGCTATAGAATTACAAAACCCACACCTGTGTAATTAAAGTTAACTTCTGTGGAGTTAAAGGCCACCTTGTGGCCAGTAAGGATACAGACCAGTGCTCGTGTATGAGGTTGGATGGACCAGAGGATTATAAATTTAGAGCTGGAAGGGAACTTAACAACTATCCAGCCAAGCCCTCTTCTTTTACAGCTAAGGAAATAGAAGCACAGAGAAATTAAGTGACTTACTTACGGTAGCATACTTAGTGTCTAAGACAGTATTGAAACTCAGATCTTCACAACCAATCCCAGCACTCTATCCTCTGTCTCCTAGCCTCCTTAAATGGCACCAAAAAGAAAGAAGTAAACAAAACCCTAAAAAAGAATCTAATTTAACCACAACATAAGGACCCACTTTGTTCCCAAATGAAAATAAAATAAAACAAAGCCCACCATATTAATAGACTTGATTTTCCCCTATTAACACCTCTAATTTGACATGTCTCAATCTGAGGAAATTGTTTTTCCCTTTAAAACCACTCTTCTTTCTGATTTCACTGTTTCTATCAGTGTTATTTCCATTCACCATGTCTCTCATGTTTAAAAACTTTGTATTATTTTGGGCAGCCACATGGCACAATAGTAGAGCACTGGTCCTAGAGTCGGGAAAACTTATGCTCCTGAGTTCAAATCCGACCTCAGATACTTACTAGCTGTGTGACCCTGGGCAAGTCACTTAACCTTGTTTACCTCAGTTTCATCATCTGTAAAATGATCTGAAGAAAGAAATGGAAAACCACTCCAGTATATTTGCCAAGAAAACCCCAAATGGGGTCATAAAGAGTCAGAAATGACTGAACAAATAATTTTTTACTTCCTTCTCTTTAAACTCATATCCAATCAATTACCAAGTGTTGTCAATTTTGCTACTGCACTGTCTCGCTTATCTGTTCTCTCTACTCCCATCCTACTGCTATCAATCCAGAAGAGGCCCTTATTACTACCCACCTGAGTTATTGCAACAGAAAGAATGAATGAAAGCTTTGGAATCAGAGAACTCAGATTCAAATCCTCCCTCTGCCCTGTCACTTTTCCCTGTGTGGCTTTGGACAAGTCACTTTTCCTCTCTGGGTCCAAAGATGACCACAAAGGGCCCTTTTAGATCAAATGTATGATCCTATGATCTGTGATCTTTCTACAAGGTTGTCTTGTCTCCTTCTTCTCGCTACTCCAACACATCTTTACCACTACCAGATTTACTTTCCTTCTACATGTAAATCATTCTATTTCTCTGCCCCAAACCACTCAATGACCCTCCATTGCCTATCAAATACAATTTGAACTGCCTAGCATATTATTTAAGATCCCTTACTATCTGGCACCTCACTAGTTCTCCAGACTTATTTCATTCTATTCCTCTCAATTTACTCTATAATGTAGCTAAATAGAACTGTTCTCTCACTACACCACTGATCCCTCCATACAAGCAATGCATTTACTTATCAATGTGCTTTCTTTTTTGTTTGAATTCAATTTTACTTTATTTTCATTTTTGAATTTTCTCTCCCCTCTTCTCCTTTGCTTGAGAAGGTAACAAAAACAAAATGCATTATAAATAAGTATAATCACGCAACTCAAAATTCCTGCACTAGCTATGTTAAAAAAAGAGAAAAGAAAGAACTTTTAATAAGAAGAATAATTTATTAATCATGCAAAACAAATCCCTGTATTAGCCATGTCAAAAAGAAAGCAAGGAACTTATACCTCAATCTATACTGTTGAGTCTATTATCTCCCTATCTGGAGGGAGAGTGCACATTTTGCATCCCATCAATTTATAATTCTTTGCTATTGCTATTCTTGCACATATGGGCCCTCTTCTTTTTTCATTGATCCCTTTGGACTATTGATCTAGCAATGGGATTTTGGGTAGAATTTTGGACATAGTTTCAAAATTGCTTTCTAGTATGACTAGACAACTACACAGTTCCATCAACAGTGGAATAATAAGGTGTCTGTTTTTCCACACCCTTCTAGCATTTGTCATTTTCCATTTTCTGTCATTTTAACCAATCTGATGGGTATGAAATGATACCTCCGATCAATATGCTTTTCCCACACTATTCCCTAGGCCTAGACTACTTTGCCACCTCATTTTATTAATTGAATTCCTACCCACCCATTAAAGCCCAAATCAAAAGCCAACTTCTCCAATGAACCTTCCTTAATTCCCTAGTCACCCATGACCTTGCCTCATTAGCTGGCATGAGGTATGGCTTATGCAAAGGCAAAGAGATGGGAGATTTGAGTTCTAATAACAGAGTAGTCTGACTAATCAGTGTATGAAGACAAGTAGTATGAAATATATTAAAAACTAGCTTGGACGACTCCCAGGTGGCCAGGAAACTTCAGCCATTTCCATTGCTGTTCTTCACTTGTCAGGCCGGGCAGCTGACGCTTGGACTGTTTCTAACTGGGAACGGCCTTTTCCAGAGGATTTGGGGGATGGAGGGATGCACGACACAGGGAGGGCCAGGAAGGAACGAGACTGAGCCTGGTCCTAAGTCGTGAAGCCTACTGAAAGCTACATGAAAGCTGCTGACTAGGGCATGGACACGCATCGGGTCCTTCACAGCTGGAGACTGCTCAGACCTCACTCAAGCTTCCCAGCACCCCTCTGAAGCCGGGCAGGAATCCTTGGCCCATTTCAGCTGAGGACACTGAGGCTCAACACGGTCCCAGCGCCCTGACTCTCAGGCCCCTACTCCCTCCTACAGACCAAAAGCTGAGGCCGTTTGTTCAGAGAACAATAACTGACTCATACAATGTTTTAGAGTTTACAAAGCACTTCGTGGATATTATCGTGAGAACCTTCCCCCATATTATATTGTATTTCTCTCGTAGATATGTATTTACATCTCCCTCGGCAGCCTGTAAGCATGTTGAGGGGAGGAAGTATTTCATTTTTGTTTTTGTATCTCTAGACTCTATTATACAGTTAGTATTTAATAAATGCTTTTTGACTCAAAAAACAAAAAAAAAACTAGCTTGGAGGTAGGTGCTATTATTATTATTATCCACATTTTACATATGAAGAAACTGAGGCAAATAGATTAAGTGACTTGCCCAGAGTCACACAGTTAATAAGTGTCTGAGACCAAATTTTAACTCAGATCTTCCTGATTCTAAGCCTGGCACCTGATACACTATGCCACCTAAATGCCTCATATGCCAAAAAGTGGATTCGCTGGGTCTAAAGATGTAAACTGTTTAGATATTTTTGTTTTCCAGGGTGACAACACCAATTCATAGTCCCACTACCAGTGTGCCTATCTTCCCACAGCCTCCCCAACATTGAGTCCATTTGTTTTTATCATCTTTACTAATTTGATAGGTGAGGTGAAACCTCAGAGTTTTAATTTTATATTTCTCTTATTAAAGAGCTTGCCTAGATTTTTAGCTGAACAAATGACAAGTTCTCTCATGTTATTTTTGTGGAAAAGATGGAGAGAAGTGAGAGAGACAATAGTTAGGTGGCTTCAGAACTGGGTGTATGGCTGTATTCAAAAAGTAGTCATCAATGGTTTGAGGTCAACTTGGAAGAAGGTCTCTAGTGCAATTCACCAAGAATTTGTTCAGGGCTCTGTGAAATTTAACATTTTTATCAATTACTTGGATGAAGACATACTGATATGCTTATCAAATTTGCAGGTTACATAAAACTATTAAGAAGAGCAAACACAGGAAATGATAGTCTGAAGAATAAAAAAAATCTGGACAGAATAGATTACTGGGCCAAATCTAATAAGATACAATTTAATAGGGGTGAATAAGGTAAAATTCAATAGAGATAAAATAGACCAGACAATACCAGATAAGTATGGAGAAGGATGGTGGAAGAGTATGAGCAACATCACCTCATAAAACAAAATGTAGCAGTACCAGGGAAAATGAACTGAAAGAAAACTTGCAAGAGACCCAACTAAGCAAAGTCATCCAAAGGGCATTTAAAGATAAAATGGGAAGGAGAGCAATAAACAGCAAAAACTGCAAAAGTTCTGTTCAATTTCTGCCATCCTTTTCTCCATCAATGACAATGAAACTCATATCTAGATGGTAACAGTACCCCCAAGGTGCTGCATGAGGAAGTAGAAATGGCTCCAAAAAACCAAAGATGGGGAAAAGCATCTGGGAACAACACAATTTTGAAAATGTTAAGATCGGTTCTCAAGATCTTGAGAACTCCTATTCCTAATTTCCAAACTCCACAAAAATTTTTCTAATTGTAATCTGCTTATACATCATGCTCATCCTTATTGAAGGTATGAAGAGGGAACAAACAGGTTTTCACAAATGATTTCTACAGCAGGCCACAACCATCACACAACTGACTGAATGTTACATAGAACTCAAGAACCTCCTGTGCCAGTTGCTTATTGAGTATTTAAAAAGGCATCTGATTCTATAGGTCAAAATTCTCTCTCCAGCAAGGCATCTCTTATGCACATTTCCATAATCATAAAGAATACTTTGACAGATATAATAAGAGCAATTTGCTACAATGGCCCTCTAACTGTTGTTATCAAGTAAGTCATAAAACAGGAAGAGATAAGCTCATCAAAGAGGGTTATCTCATCATGAAGGATACCAAGTAAAGCATTCAAAGGTAAGAGGGATTCCCTGGAAATGGAAGTATCCTCCATGTGTTCCTGTTTCTAGATAGCATTAGGCTTAATGCATCAAAAATCAGAAATATAGAATCTAAATGAGATCCACAATGGGTTGAAAGAGCCTTATAAAACTGTATACCCTTTGACCCACAATTCCACTACTAGGTCTATATACCAAAGAGAACAAAGGAAAAGGACCTATCTATACAAAGATATTTATAGCAGCCCTTTTTGTGGTGGCAAAAAAATCGGAAATCTAGGGGATACTTATCAATAGGGGAATGGCTGAACGAGTTGTGGCATATGATTGTGATGGAATACTACTGTGCTATAAGAAATGAGGATGCTTCCAGGAAAACCTGGGAATTCTTATATGAACTGATATAAAATGAAATGAGCAGAACTAGGAGAACATTGTACACAATGACTTAGCTATTCTGATTAACATCATGATTCAAGGCAGTTCTGAAGGACCCATGATGACAAATGCTGTCCAACACCAGAGAAAACTGGTGAAATCTGAATATAAACTGAAGTATAATTTTAGCCTTATTTTTAGTCCCTCTCTTGCAATATGGCTAATATGGAAATGTGTTTTGCATAATTTCACATGTATAATTGATATCATATTATGCATGGGTAATATGGTGGATAGAGTGATAGACTTAGAGTCAGAACAACCTGACTTCATGGAAAATTGAGAAAGAATTTTTACAACCAGTGTCTCTGATAAAGGCCCCATTTCTAAAATATACAGAGATTTGAGTCAAATCTATAAGAATACAAGTCATTCCCCAATTGATAAATGGTCAAAGGATATGAACAGGCAGTTTTCAAAGGAAGAAATTAAAGATATCTATAAGCATATGAAAAAATGCTCTAAATCGCTATTGATTAGAGAAATGCAAATCAAAACAACTCTGAGGTACTACATCTCACCAGTCAGATTGGCTAAGATGACAAAACAGAAAAATGATAAATGCTGGAGAGGATGTGGAAAAACCATTCTGAAGAACAATCTGAAACTATGCCCAAAGGGCTATAAATAAGTGCATACCCTTTGACCCAACAATGCCACTTCAAGGCATATCCCAAAGAGATCATAGAAGTGGGAAAAGGACCCGGATGTAAAAAATATTTATAGCCGCTCTTTTTGTGGTGGCAAAGAATTGGAAATCAAGGGGATGCCCATCAATTGGGGAATGGCTAAACAAGTTGTGGTATATGAATGTAATGGAATACTATTGTGCTATAACAAATGAGGAGCAGACAGACTTCATAATAACCTGGAGAGACTTATATAAACTGATGTTGAGTGAGAAGAGCAGAACCAGGAGAAATTTGTACATAATTACAGATACAAGGTATGTGTGATAACTGATTTCAATAGACTGGGCTCCTCTCAGCAATGCAAGGTTATAAGACAACTCCAAAAGACTCATGATAAAAAGAGATGTCCACATCCAGAGAAAGAATTACAGAGTTTAAATATAGATTGAAACAAACTACTTGCTCTCTTTCTTTTTCTTGTTTTGTTGTTTCCTCTTTCCCATTGTTCATTTCATTGGTTATAATCCTTCTTTACAATGTGACTAATGTTTAATGTGAAGATATTTGTAGTTCCTATATTTGATTGCATGCTGCCATGGGGTGGTGGGGAGAAGAAGGAGGGGGAGAAAATTTGAAACTCAAGGGATTGTGGAACTGAATGTTGTAAACTAAAAGTAAATTAATAAATTAATTTTTAAAAAAGAAAGAAAGAAAAACCTGACTTCAAATCTGGCCTCAAACACATATTACTGTGTGACCCCGGTCAAGTCACTTACCTACTCTGTGACTCATTTTTTTTCATCTGCATAATGGGGGCAGTAATTTCACCTATCTCATAGAGTTGTTGTGAATTTTAAAAATAATAATAAAGGTACAAAAGAACTGCAATGGTTCCAGTAAGACTCAGATGAGATAATATTTATAAAATGCTTAGCAAACATTAAGGTGTCATGTAAATACTAGCTATTATTACTTTTATTATTAATTATCATTATTAACATGGACAGTGATGGGAAGGAAAATTGGCTGGATTGCCTTTGGGATATTGTGCAACCCTCATTAGTGCTCCAACTTCTTTCTGAAACAAAGGCCCTTTCAAACAACAGTATTCTTCCAGTGATGCTAGATGGCTGAGTCATGGAATATCATAGTCTCCAAAGAATTAAAGCTGTGGGTCACCCAAAGGGCATGGCTGTAACATATTATCAACCAAGAATTGTGGAAGAGAAGTGACTTGAAGGATGTCATCAGAGGGCTGTGTGTCTTGAAAAGAAAATGGATTGGTCATGTGTTAAGAACAAGGGATAATTGATAGGTAGCTGCATACTCCACAGGTAACCACAGAATATCAAGCAAAAAGGCCCCCAGCATGCTTAATTAGAGTAGGCTGTGAAGGCTTTAAGGGAGGATGAAGAAAAGAGGCACCCTGGATGACAGGTTGTGTATGGGTGTGACTTGCAGCAATGAAGGCAGCAGCCACATCAGTTGGGTCACAGATTGCCCAAAATAGTAAAATAAGTGTAAAGTTTTACATTTAGCTTTTTAAAAATAAAGTCAACTGCATAAGTACAAGATGTGGGAGGCCTGAGTGGGCAACAGTTGGTCTGGAAAAGAACTGAGACTTTTAAAGGACTGTGTGCTTGATATAAAGTCAACAGCCAATATGACATGAATGCCCCCAAAATCTGTGATTTTATCTGCATTAAAGAGGAATAGTGTCCAGGACTAGAAAGGCAACAGTCTAGATATGATCTTCCTTGACCAGATCATATCTGGAGCTCAATTCTGAGACCTACATTTTATAAATAAAACAAAACATTGATGAGGTAGAAAGATTCCAGAGAGTGGTAACCAAGATAGCGAAGGGCAGCATGGTACACAGACCTGTGTTTAAATCATGGGTCTGCTGTTTATTATCTATGTGACCTTAGCTTAGTAAACAACATCCCTATGGCTCAGTTTTCTCATCCGTAAGATAAAGAACCAGACTAGATGACTTCTAATGTCCTTGATTCCAAATCTATCTTCCTAGAATGCTAACGGCCTTTGGATTATGCCATAATATAATCAATTGAAACAGTATTCACCTTGGGAAAGTAAAGAATTGGAAAGTAAAGGACAGTGAGTAGGGTGTGGTATCATAATTGTGTTAAAGTATTTGAAGACCTGCCATGTGGAAGAGGGATTAGATTTGTTGTTCTTGGTCCTCAAGGGCAGATTTAAGAGGGCAGACTTTGCAGAGATAAAATAAGATTTAATAGAAAGAAACATTTCCTAACAACTAGAACTTTCAGAAGTAGAATGCTTCCTCAGAATGCAGCAGACCAACTGAAGGGAAATCTTCAAGCAAAGGCTGGATGATCACTTGTTGGGTGTGTTATAGAAGTATTTTTATTCAGGTATAGGTCAAACTGGTTGATCTTTGAGACTCTTTCCAATTCTGAGATTGTGAAAAGAAAGGAAGGAAACAAGCATTTGTTAAATATCTACTATGTATCAGGCACTATGTCAAGTGCTTTATAAATATTATCATTTAATTCTTACAATGTTACAACATTATATATTTGTATCCCCAGTGCTTGGCACAATGCCTGATGCATCATAAGTACTTAATAATGTTTATTGACTGACTAATAAGTGAAGAAGTCACCTTCCTTCCTAGGACCTAAATAGTCATAAAAAGCCCAAAGGTATGGCTGGTCCTAACTCAGATCCTTTAAAGATGCTGCCAGTTCTGACTATATGGTCAATGATAAAAGGCTCCTCCAAACATGGTAGGCCAATGCATACGTTAGTTCTCCAGTCTACCAGGATCTTGCCTCTTCCTCTTGTATGCTGACATCTTAGGGCACGTGGGAATGTGCAAAACCTCCATTACAGAAAGAAGAGCTGAACCAATGAAGAAACCTCCTAATACAGTGGAGTGGAGTAACTATAGTGTAAGGGGAACATTTGAATGACTAGTAGTCCTGAACTATGTTTTTCAGCAGCTGCCATTAGTAGATTGGTTCATAGTTTTAGTGCCTATATGGCAGGATTGGTCAGCTGGGTTGGTGCAAACTTCTGTGTTAAGATATGAGTGTGGGGAACTCCAAGGTAAGACATAGAATAGGAAGAAGGATGCAGAAATGGGGAGAAAGAGGAACGGGCACTATAGTGCAGGAGAAAGCCCTGTGAGATGCATAGCATCCTTCTGGGATACGATAGTTATTAATATTATTCCATTCCTGCCAATGATGGCCTTGAGGGCTGGTGAAGCAGAATGATGGCAAACCAGTTAGGTTTCTCCTGATCCTGCTGATACTAGAACTGACTACTTGATGCAGCCATGAAGCCCTTAAGAACTTACACTTTGTGTAGGTTGTTGTTATTGTTCATCCTTCATACTCAAAGAGGACTGATGACATCACAAGGTTGGGATCAAGGTACATTGTGTTCAACTGTGGCTTATCAGTTCAACAGGAGCTTGGAAAGATTTATCTTCGTGTGAGATATTATGACTGGAGGACTGTATAGGAGTTCACTTACCTAGTGGCAAGAGATAATGGCCGCCAAGCAACCACCATGTTGGACCTTAGTAATCATATGTGGAAAGTCTGACCTCATCCCCCTCTGGTGGGAACCAGAGAGACTGAGGGTAGCTGCAGTAGAGCTATTAAATTTAGAGACCCAGACTCAGAGTCCACGTCTGAGGACTAGGAATCAGGACAATGAAATTGGATTTATTTTATTCCTTTTACCATTTGATGCTTTATTTTTCAGTGCTTTCTACATTAAGTAAATTGTTCCTGTTAGAATCATGTGATAAATTGTGGCAGGATCAAACCCCTTCAGTGGATATGGGGATCAAAGCATTATTGTGAGTAATATTGAGCTCCAAACCAAAGAGAAGTAGTTTGGAACCTGTTTAATAGTAAAAATGCCAATACTTTCTAAGCTAATTGATAGATTTAATAAAATACCATACTCCTCTATACAATCACATAGTCACAACAAAATTCATATGTGAAAGTAGATAAACAGCAATATTTTTTAAAATTGTAAAAAAGAAGGGGCGGCTAGGTGGCAAAGTGAATAGAGCGTCAGCCCTGGAGTCAGAAGGACCTGAGTTCAGATCCAGCCTCAGACACTTAACGCACACACAAACAAAAACCTAGCCATGTGACCTTGGGCAAGTTACTAAACCCCAATTGCCCTCCAAAAAGCAAAAAAAAAAATGTAAAAAAGAACAAGTGAAGGGAGATAAATGCTACCAGGTTTCAAAAAGTACAATAAAGCAGTAATTAAAAAAAAACTCTCTGTTACCAGGATGAAAAAAAATAGAATAGAACAGAAAACCCAGATATTGTTAAAGGGGACCTCAGTGATCATCTAGTCCAAGCCATATCTGAAAAAGTATTCTTTCTACAACACAAGCAGCACAAGCAGCAAAGACAGCCATACTCTTGATCTTTGCTATCATCCACAAAAGGACCATTTCCACCTTCATGAAATCTGAAATTTCCTTATCTTACCATGATTTGTTGTTATTCTACCTCTCCTTTTGCCTTTCAACCCCAAACCCTATTCCTTGTCCACACTCCTTGACCCCCTTGACCTCTCAGTTATTTCCCAAGCCATCACCCTGCACTAACTACACCTTCCTCTCTTCCCATCTTGACCCCTGGGTGAGCCAATTCAAATCTATACTATCCTCCACTCGAGGCCCTGGTCTCCTTATCATATCACCCAGCTTCCCCTGTCAAGCCACATCCTTAGATCACCCCCACCATTTGCTTCTTACACACGTGCTACTGAATGAAGCTAGAGAAAATTATAAAACCATACTGACTGGGTCCACTGAAAATATATGTTACATGACCTCAAATGGGCCCTTACTTCAGCAAGACAATCCTTTTACACCTCTCCAATCAACTCACTATCCCACTGGCCACATTAGCTCTTCCAATACCTTTTTGTCCCTCGTCAAACTTCCCATGGTTTCCCCTCTCCCCACCCTCTCAGCTACTTTTAAAATTAAGGCTACTTCCTGAGGGCTCCCTTTTTCCCCTCCTTCTTATCTCACATCATTCACCCCTCTCTCACAAGAAGTGGCCCTTCTCCTTGCCAAGACAAATCCCTCCACATGTACATGTATAAGTGATTCTATTCCATTCCATCTTTCCCATTCTCATTTATCCCCAATCTCACCCTATTGGCTAATTCCCTATTGCCAACAATATTGTCTATATCTCTCTCATCCTCAAAAAAACCCTCAGTTCATCCATCTATCCCCACTAGCTATCATCCCATATCTTTCCTTCCTTTTGTGGCTAACTTTGAGATCATTTCATCTATAATGGGTGCCTCTATTTCCTTTCTTCTCATTCTCTTCTTGACTTTATATAGTAGTCTGGCTTCTGACCGAATCACTCAACTCCTCTATCCATTTAATACTTCAACAGTAAAATTAGATTTTACAAAATAATATTTACTTCAAAAACATAAGAAGAACAAGCATACAAACATCACCAACCAGCATCTGAGGGCATAACCCTCCATATAACCTGTCAGCTTCTGGAGAGGAGAAGGAGATTAGGTTCATAGTTTCAGTTCATATATATCATAATCCTACCAAATTCCAAAACCAAAGTCCACCCTGGGCTTATGTACTGGTACCCTGGCTTCTCAGGGCTGGCAGTAACATCTGGCCTAAAATGCGAGCTCCAAGGTTATTATGGCTCACACTCTCAGATCTGGGACACACTGCCTATGCCTAGGAGCAAAAAAAGACAAACAAAATAGATCAAAAACCCCAAGCCCATCTTGAGGGGCCACAGAATCTAAGGGAGAGCATGGCATCCATGTTTCAGGTGAACAACAGACCTTCACACTATGCATGCTGCTTTCAAGAGAGACCATGACTAAACTGCTTGAGACAATAAATAAATTTGGCAAAGTTACAGGATATAAAATAAACCCACATAAATCCTCGGCCTTCCTATATATCTCTAATGAAATCCAACATCAAGAGCTAGAAAGAGAAATCCCATTTAAAGTCACTGTAGACATTATAAAATATTTGGGAATCTACCTGCCAGAACAAATCCAGGACCTATATGGACACAACTACAAAATACTTTTCAGACAAATAAAGTCAGATCTAACTCATTGGAAAAACATCAATTGCCCATGGCTGGGTAGAGCTAATATAATAAAAATGACAATTTTACCTAAATTAAATTATGTATTTAGTGCCATACCAATCAATTTACCAAACAATTACTTTATAGAACTGAAAAAAATAGTAACAAAATTCATTTGGAAAAACAAAAGGTCCAGATTATCAAGGGAATTAATGAAAAGAAATGCTAGGGAAGGTGGCCTAACCCTACCAGATTTTAATATATATTATAAAGCAACAGTCATCAAAACTACTTGGTACTGGCTGAGGAATACAGCAGTGGATCAATGGAATAGATTGGGTACACAAGACTCAGCAGTCAATGACTATAATAATCTACTCTTTGATAAATTCAAAGACCCAAGTTTGGGGGATAAGAACTCACTATTTGACAAAAACTTCTGGGAAAACTGGAATTCAATTGCAGAAACTGGGCATAGACCATTATCTAACACCGTCTAAATGCGTGCATGATCTAGGTATAAAGGATGATATTGTAAACAATCTGGGAAAGCAAGGAATAGTGTACCTGTCAGATTTGTGGAGAGGGGAAGACTTCATGACCAAACAAGAATTGGAGAGCATTATAAAATGCAAAATGGATAACTTTGATTACATGACATTGAAAAGCTTCTGTACAAACAAAGCCAATGTAACCAAGATTAAGAGGGAAGTGGGAAATTGGGAAAGAATTTTTACAACCAGTGTCTCTGATAAAGGCCTCATTTCTAAAATATACAGAGAATTGAGTCAAATCTATAAGAATACAAGTCATTCCCCAATTGATAAATGGTCAAAGGATATGAACAGGCAGTTCTCAGAGGAAGAAATTAAAGATATTTATAAGCATATGAAAAGATGCTCTAAATCACTATTGATCAGAGAAATGCAAATCAAAACAACTCTGAGGTACCCCATCTCACCAGTCAGATTGGTAAGATGACAAAACAGGAAAATGATAAATTCTGGAGAGGATGTGGAAAAATTGGAACACTAATACATTGCTGGTGGAGTTGTGAACTGATCCAACCATTCTGGAGCGCAATCTGGTACTATGCCCAAAGGGCTATAAGCAATTTCATATCCTTTGACCCAGCAATACCACTTCTAGGTTGTATCCCAAAGAGATCATAGAAGCAGGAGGAAGACCATATGTACAAAAATATTTACAGCAGCTCTTTTTTGTGATGGCAAAGAATTGGAAATCAATGGGATGCTCATCAATTGGGGAATGGCTAAACAGGTTATGGTATATGAATGTAATGGAGTAATGTTGTACCACAAGAAACGAAGAGCAGATGAACTTCATATTTACTTGGAAAGGCTTATATGAACTGAGGCTGAGTAAGAAGAGCAGAACCAGGAAAATTTATACACAATTACAGATACAACATACGTGTGATGACCAACTTTCATAGACCGGACTCCTCAGAAATAGAGGGAAAGTAAACTCCAAATGACTCACGATGGAGAGAGATGTCTACATTCAGAGAAAGAACTAGAAAGAACAGAGTTTGAATACAGATTGAAGCAAATTACCTTCTCTCTTTCTTTTTCTTGTTTGTTTTTGTTTCTTCTTTCCCGTTGTTCATTTCATTGATTATAATCCTTCTTTATAACCTGACTACTGTTTAGTGTTTTGTAGAGGCTATGTAGAAATGCATCTGGGGTAAGGTAACAACTAAGAGATGTGAGCAATTGAAAGCAAGTGAGAGAAAATAAGTGTCTAGGTCCTAACTCATGAGATATGCAGCTGGGTTCTATGTGGAAAGGCCCCAGGCTGCAGAGGATTTGCACTGTTCCTAGGCAGGAACCTGGAAGGGGGAAGCTTCCTGCTCAGATTATACTAAGGAAAAGAGGAATGGAAGGGTCTTTATTTGAGAAATAGGTGCTAAGAACTGTTATTTTTGGGGGGCGGCTAGGTGGCACAGTGAGTAAGAGCGCTGGTCTCAGAGTTGGGATGACCGGATATTGAATCCGGCCTCAGAAAATGAGCACCCACACATAAATAATGACTAGCCATGTAACCCTGGGCAAGTTACTTAACCCCAATTGCTTTAAACAAAAAAAAAAAACAAAACCTGTTATTTTTTTATATTTCCATTCTTGTTCTAATTAAATGCTTTTACAGATTTTATGCTCATTTCCCTGGATGTTTGTTAGCATAGTAGCCCAATATCTGTGCCAAGTTAACTTTAAACATTCTTAGTCCATGTTTTGAGCCAAGATAAGTAATTTACCAGACAATTCCCCTCAAATACAAACCATATCTGAGAAGCTATGCTGACTGGACACAGGTGGGAAAGAAATGAACTAGATACAACTTCTTATTCCAGAGGAAATTCCTGCCTCTCTCACAAGACAGAGCCCTCCATGTTCAACATTATCACCATCAAAAGGCATTTATCAAATAACTAGCTGACTGAATATTATGCAATGTTGTAAAGCATTATCAGAACAGAACAGTAAATGTCATGACTATAATTATCATGTTATTTTATTAAACAATTTTCATTTGCTGATACTTTACAAGATACATCATTCACCATATAAGAGAAATCATTACTAATCTGATGCTTTCATTACATTTGTATGGGACTGGGGCTTTGGAATGTTGTTAATGGTCAACATGGCACGCTGAAATCTTGGCCAGACATTAAAGGCACAATTGTCAGTCATCCTGACTTTTGTCTTGCCGCTAGATTTCAGTGACTCTGGAAGAAAGAGTGAGGCTGAGAACTTTGTGAAGCTCTCACTTAAATCCAATTTACTCTCTAGTCAAGACATCACCCTGTCGAGGCCGCCGGACAGCCGGTGGAGGGCCACAGAGGAGGCGGCAAAGCCCGGCCCTGGCCACCATGAAACCGCAGCTGGCGCCCATGTCCGGCAAGGTCTTCATCCAGCCAGACTACAACAGCGGCACACAGTGCCAGTTCCGGACCAAGTTCCCTGCCAAGTTGGAGAACCGGATTGGCCAGCAGCAATTTGAAGAAACAGTTCGTACTCTAAATAATCTTTATGCAGAAGCAGAAAAGCTTGGGGGCCAATCTTACCTTGAAGGCTGTTTAGCTTGTTTGATGGCATATACTATCTTTTTGTGCATGGAAACCATTATGAGAAGGTTCTGAAGAAAATCACCAAATATATTCAGGAACAGAATGAGAAGATTTATGCTCCACAGGCCTCCTTCTGCCAGACCTAACTGAGAGAGGACTTGGTGTCACTGAAATTACCATTTATGAAGACAGAGGCATGAGCAGGGGAAGATAAACCATGGAGTCTAAGAGTCTATCTCAGAATGGGACACTCTCTTCTGTCCACCGGCCAACTGCAGAGTGTCCCCTATCTCCTCTCCAAGCATCATTCCTTTGTATCTGCTGCCAGAGCCACGGTGCCATTCTACTCCAAGGACTAACTTTCTAAAATTCCACTCCTGGGGTGACATCTAGTCACTCAGCATCCACTTTGTATCTTTAAACTGTGTAGGACTCTGTAATCTTTGTAGTTATTTCTGAGAAAATGTAATGAAGCATTTCACTTTTTAAATTCAAAACAATTTAATAAAATGAGCTGTGTAAATCAGCCCAATTTAAAATCCATTTCCTATCTGCCACCACCAGGACTATTGGTTCTGCTCAGTATTTATGCAGTCATCTCTACCAGGTGGTTTGGGTTTTTTTTTATTTCAGCGAGTCATATCCAGGTTTGGTTTCGGTTCCCCTGAACTGAAGAATGTTTTTTCTTCTAGGCATGATTTTTGTTGAGGGGTAAGCTATGCCTGTGGCCTGGGGACACATCTCCCAGACCTCAAGGAACTCACAGGATTGCCAGAAGATCTGTTTCTACTGTTAGTTTCTCATACTAATGCTCATTGGAAAGATAATGTATAATGCTATTTGTTTTTAATGTAGCACTTATTACTAAGTGAACCAGTATTTAATGTGATTTCCAGTTACCTTGATTCTCCTTGGAGAATTTTATATCATTACAGCATTGCCATGAACATTGGGAGGATGTGGTATATGTTGCTTCTTTTATTAAAACTATGTAAGCACAATAAAGTGGATGCTAAACCATCAGACCTACAGACATCCTTGCTCTGTCCCTTAATGTGTAATAAGCAGGTATAATGAACATTTTCCGTATGGCTTTATCATAAGTATAACTTATGGGAAAAATAATTTGGTAGGAATAATACTGTATGTGCTCAATTTTAACTATTTCCACTGGCAAAACTTATGAATCATAACCCTTTCAAGAATTCAGTATTCAGGATGCACATAAATCTTTAGTTGAGGTAAAATAATATGAATATTTCCTAAGTAAAACTCCCCCAAATCTAATTTAATATTTGTTTTTCTTCTACCTATAGTCTTCATGACAGTGTTTTCCAAGACCTTGAAATTAAGTTAATCATTGTGGTTTGAGAGCATTGTTCTTTGGAAAGAGCTAAGGGATTTACTAGAAAAAAAAAATAAAGGAATTAAAGTTCTACTCCCAGTGATATTGTAGGTGCTAATACTGGATCTAATCTTCCAGATTTAATTTCTGTTATGGATTTGTTAGTCATTCACCTAAATCCTGGAGGCTTGTTGAATATTTTGATTGTATAAAACCCTTTTTGTTTTTCTATAGCCTGTAACAGTATGTCTGTCTGCCTTTCACACCCATTGCAATAACTTTACTCAAATATTAATGTGTTAGTAAAACGTGTCTTAAATAAATTGTCTCTCTGTTATAATTGCTTGGTAAAAAAAAAAAAGACATCACCCTGTCAATGTCATTGGTCCTCTTTGAAAACTAAGGATGAATAACAACATTGGCTATTGTGGCCATTGTGCTTACCTACCTTATTTCATGTTACTCCCTTTAATGTATTCCGTGTTTCAGCAAAATTGGATCTCCCAAAGAACATAAACCCTTTGGGGGCAAGGACTATTTCATATTTCTCTCTGTATCTATTATATGACAGGCTCAACACCTAGCCCAGTGTCTGTCATACAATAGGTCCTTATTGGATATGTTCATTTATTGATTGCCCTATGCATTTGTACAACTTGTCCCCTATGCTAGGAATTCTTTCCTGACCAATCATGACCTTTTGGAATCTTTTCCCTTTAAGACTCAGATCATGGGCCACTTCTTCCAGGAAACCTTTCCTGATCCTTCTAGTTATTAGTTTCTTCCCCCCCAATTTCTCCTTTACCCGCTTCATTTTCTATACTCTATTATACTTTTATGTATTCTTCTTGTGTCCCCTTGATAGAATATAATCTCCTTGAGGGCAAGAACTTTTTAAATTTATATTTCCTTTCCTAAATAATATAGTAGGAACTATATTATATTTGTCTTTGTATCTCCAGCACCTAGTACAGTGCCTGATATTTGTAAAGCACTTAGTATAGTGCATGGTACATAGTAGGTACTTCATAAATGCTATTCCCCTTCCAGCACTCCCCCCAGCCCCCCTCCCCCCCTCCACCTTTTCCCTTCATATAATAGTTCCTTAATGGATGCCTGTTTATTGATTGTAGGACTAGGTCTTTTTCCAAAGCTTGATGCAGTTCAGTATCTCCCTACCTATTGGCTCCTTTCTTGCTTAGTACAAACACCCCTGTATCTCCTTCATCTCTAAAAACCTTTGTTTGAACTTGTCATCTCCATTCTCTCTTCAAAGTTACCAGGGATTTTTCTCCAGATTAGCCAGGCCCTGATAGATCAAAGAACAAATTATAGAAACAATAGAAAATTTCATCAAAGAAAATGACAATAAGGGGCGGCTAGGTGGTGCAGTGAGTTGGGATGACCCGAGATCAGATCCGGCCTCAGAAAATGAGCACCCACGCATAAATAATGACTAGCCGTGTAACCTTGAGCAAGTTACTTAACCCCAATTGCTTTAAAAAAAAAGAAAGAAAATGACAATAATGAGACAATATATCAAAACTGATGGAATTCAGCAAAAGCTGTTGTTAGGGGGAAATTTATATTTGTAAATGCTTTCATCAACAAGCAAGAAAGAACAAATGAGTGATTTGAGTATGCCACTAAAAAAACAAACTTGAAGAACAAATCAAAAAACCCCAACTAAGCAACCAAGTAAAAACTCTGAAAATGAAAAAAAGATTAATAAAACTGAAAGCAAAAAATTATAATTAGAACTAGGTTTAAAAAAAAAAACTAATAAACTAGATAGAGTTGCCAAGTCTGATTTTTCTAAAAGAGATGAAAAACAAATTGTATCAATAAATCAAAACAGAATTCACAATTGAAAAGAAAATAAAGTAAATCATCAGAAATAATGCCAATAAGGCTGATAATTTAGACAAAATGGATAATTACAAACATATAAAATACCTCCCCCTACCATAGTCCCTTCTCTTAAGGAACTCACAGTCTAATGGGGGAGAATGTAAAGCTTTTCAGCACCTGGCTCTTTTCCTACTTTTTCAATAGTCTTACACTTTACCCCTTCCATGTTATGATCCAGTTACATACTGGACCAGGGCAACTAGGTGGCATCAGGCCTGGGAATTGGAAAGATCTGAGTTCCCACAGTTACTAACTGTGTGATCCCAGGCAAGTCACTTAACCTCTGGGTATAGCATCTACTACCTCCCAGGGTTGTTGTGAGGATCCAATGAGAAAACAATGGTAAAGTGCTCAACACAGTGCCTGGTCCATAGTAAGCACTATATAAATGTTAGCTATTATTATATACTATCGCATTTGCATTTCTGCACACAACACTACAACTCTTAATTCCATGTCTTAGTTTCCTTATCTGAAGATAATAGCACCTACCTCTTAGAGTTATTATAAGGATCAAATGAATTAGCATATGTGAAGCCAATTATAAACCTTAAAGCACTACATAAATGTTAGTTGCTGTATTTTACTACTTTTGTGGCCTTGGGCAAGTCATCTAACTTCTCTAGGTCTCAGTTTCCTCATCTGTAAAATGAGGGAACTGGGCCAGATAGCCTCTAAGATCCCTTCTTGCTCAACATCTATGATCCTATGTGGTTAGACATAGGCGAAGAATTTAGAATGGAAAGGACAGAAACCATGATCCAAAAGTATTTACTGAGGGCTCAGGGCATTGTCCCAGGCTATGAACCCAGAGAAAAAAGTTGAGCCTTTAATCCTGTTATTTGGTGAAATATGATAGGCAGGCCTTTCAACAATGGGCAGAGTGACTGTGAAGTGTTATTTTTGCACTATTATGAACAATAATCATCATCATTTCATGAACTATGGTAATGTACTATGTAAACTACAGAATTAGACAAAAAGAAAAGGGGGGGGGGTTGTTGTATATACCTCTTTTTTCAGTCTGCTAATGCTCAGGGAACAAATCAGGACTGGACAAGCAAAAGCATGTTAACTCAAGGTTTGAAAAAATAAGGTAAGGCAATTGCTGTTATGGTTTCTTCAGAAATCAAGACAAAAGACAATGACTCATCTTTTGTGTGGAGCAAATTGTTGAAGTCTAAACAACAGGGGAGCCAAAGAAATCTCAAAATGTCATCTTCCTGACATGATATTTAAGGGAAGTAGAAGGTAAAGGAATGAAAAAGCGCTTATAAATGTTTAACCTGATCAAACCATATGCCTATTGAAAAATTAGCTGCAGTCAGCCCAGAAAGCCTGATGCTCGTTTAGTTGTTCTCAAGGACAGCTTTCTTCTTTTTTTCCTCTTTCCCCCAACCTTTATTTTTTTAAAAAACAAGAATTATTAACCTTACAATGAAGGCTGCCTAGAACAAGCAATTTTGTTCTAAGTGATGCATCATATCAAACCAGTACAGGACAGTCACAGCCAATTTTTGAGTGTGTGTGGATAGAAAAATAGATAGACAGACAGATAGATGTTTGTACATTTTTAATATTTTCATTGGTAGGGAGAATACCTATTAGGAAATTCCCTTGACCAGTGAAGATTGCTCCTTCTTTGCAACTTATGGTCTGAGTTTCCTAGGGCATTAAGGTTTAGGGACTTTTCTACAGTCACATGATCAACATACATCAGAGACTTGAAATCAAATATTCCTGACTACAAAGCCAGTTTTCTATGTTACCTCTCTGCAGCCAGAATTGAACAATAGTGACTAGAAGAATGTAGCCTGGAGGGATGTACTCACTGGGGACAGCACAATCATTCACCTCTCTCACTGAACTGTTTTCCTCCTGTCTGCAAATATGACTGTGTCCCTAAGGAGGTCATTGATAAGAAAATAAAAAGAATGGTCTGATATACACGAAAATACTTATAGCAGAATTTTTTCTAGTAGCAAAGATCTAGAAATAAATTAGACACCAATCAATTAGAGAATGACTAAGTCAGAAGTAGGGAACCTTTGCACTCGAGGTCACATGTGGCCCTCTAGGTCCTCAAGTGTGGAAAAGCAAAGGTCATACCTGAACACCTAGAGGGTCATGTGTGGCCTCGAAGCCACAGGTTCCCTCTCTGAGCTAATGAGGAAGAACAAACAAAATGAATGAAAAGAAGCATAGAAAAACATAAATGAACTGATGAAAAATGAAGTAAGAAGAGCAAAGAAAACAATATATACAAATGACAACAATAGAAATGGAAGAACAACTACCCAAAACTGCCAAAAACCACTGTCACAAAATTAAAAAGAACAAGCATGGCCCCAAAGAAAATATATGACACCATATTCCTCTGCCTTCCTTTGCAGGTCCACGGGCATGGAGAATTGTATACATTGTCAGATTTTTTTTTTTTTTATGTACTGATAGTTTTCACTAATTTTTTCCTCTATTTCCTCCCTTTCTTTTTTCTTCTAAAAATTATTTGTTATATGGAATGGTTCTCTGGGAGGCGGAAAGGTTACAGAGGAAAATTCAGACAATATAAAAAACAAAAGATATTTTAAAAATTCAAAGAATGAGCACTGGCCCTAGAGTCGGAAGGACCTGAGTTCGGATCTGGCCTCAGGCACTTAACCCACATAAACAAAAACCTAGCCGTGGGACCTTGGGCAAGTTGCTTAACCCCAATTGCCCTCCAAAAAGCCAAAAAAAAAAAAATTCAAAGAATGTGTCTTAATGAAAGTTCATGAAAAGATACAGTGAGGTTGTCATTACAGAGGCGGTATTCTAGTGGAAAAAACACAGAATTGAGAGCTCGGAGAACTAAGCTTCAGTCACAACCTTGTCACCCATCACAATCTTCTGTGCCACTATTTTCCCTTCCATATGCAGCAAGCGTGCTCTGACTCCATCTCTCAGAGCTAGGCTGATCCATCTTCCCCTCAGTTTTCTCAGTATTTTGAGGGGTTGGTAGGTATTTGTTCTCTAATGCCATCAGGTTGATCTCCCACTGGCTATGCTCCCCACACACACCTTAGTCCCAGTGAGTAGCACCCCAGTTCCACTTAACATTAATTAGTTTTTACAAAAATAAATATGTGTGCATGTATGTATATACATATATACCTGTGTTTTTGTTATATAAATACAAACAATGTTTATATATATATACATATATATGTATATATATGTATATATATATATATATATATATATATATATATACACACACATATTAGCAAGAATGACAATATAAACATTTTCTCCCAACATCTTAGAACACACAGTTGTTTTTACCACCTTGGTCTCCAGGGAGAGCAGGCTTAGACTTAGACCCATTTCTATATAGCATTGGTACCACAAAGTTCACATATAATTGTGGCATCACTCCTGGATGAGTCCTTATCTCAGCTGCCAATGGACTAGGTCCCAAAGGTCACTCCTTGGTCCTTGGGACATCTCTTTGGATCACAGCAAAACCTGGACATCAGCGGCTCAATCACCTGATCTTTCAAAATTTACAAGGTTAGAGTCCAAAATTTCTTCACCTAAAAGGAAAAAAATAACATAACAAAGAGGCAAAAATGGTTTCCATGGGGCCACATATTGGCCTCAGGGGAGAAGGCCCATGACCTCTCTCCTTATAGCACTGTTTCTCACCAGACACCATAAGGAGAATAAAAGAGATCCATCAGGAGCAAACAGTAGGGAAAAATAAGTCTAAAGTTAACAAGGCTTTTTTGAAGGCTTCCTTAGTTCCAATTTTGCAAATTCAGTCAATCAAAGGGACTATTATCCATCACTGATTAGCAGACCAAATTCAGTTATAAAATGCCTATGTATCATGCTCCAAGGTCTCTCCAATGCCCTTCTATTACACAGCTGTATCTCTTCCAAACACAAGTTATGTAGAATATTCAACATGGGAAGATACAGACATACTCTCTGTATATGCCAGTCCCCATTACATGTGTTACCTACCTTGAAAAAATATTTATATGGATCAAAGATAAATTATTGTGAGAATAAATGGGCAAAAATCCTGGTAGGTCCTTAGACGGAGTTCCCCATGCAGGTTAGATATGAGCTAAGTCTTAAATAAAGCAAGGGAAACTAAGAGGTGGAGGTAAGGAGTAGAGTATTCCAGGCCTGGGGAACAGTGAGTGCAAAAAAACAACATGTAAGAAGTGAAACTGGATTGATAAGTATCTGAAGGAGTAAAGTATAAGGATACAGAAAACAGGAAGGAGTTGAGTACTAGATGGTTTCAAATAACAGGACTTTACATTTGATCCTTGAAGCAATAGGGAGCCAGTGTAGCTTACTGAGAAGTAAGGTAGCAGATGGATGCTCTGGAAAAATCACTTTGGCAATAGTCCAGGCAAGAGGGACCTGAACTAGAGTGGTGATTATATGAGTGGGAAGAAGGTGACATATACAAGATGCACGACAAAAATAGAAATGACAACATTTGGCAATAGATTGTGTACGTGGAGTGAAGGCAAGTGAGGAGTTGAGGTTGACACTGAGATTTTGGTCATGAGTGACTAATAAAATAATGATGCCCTAAACAGTAATAAGGAAGTTTGGGGAAAGGGAGGGTTTGGGGAGTAAAGATAATGATTTTTATTTTGGACATGTTGAGTTTGAGATGTTTATAGACTATCCAACAACTTATTTATTATTTAGACATCAAGATACCTAAAAAGCAATTGGTGATATAGGACTGGAGTCAAGGAGAGGGAATACAGCTGCTTTGTATAGATCTGGGAATCATCAGGATAAAGATGATATTGAACCCATGAGAACTGAAGAGATTACCAAGTGAAATAGTATAGAAGGAGAGAAGGGGGTCCAAGGACAGATCTTTAGGGGACACTCATAATTAATGGTTATGACTTAAAACTCCAGCAAAGCAGACTTGAGGAGTGGTCAGGCAGAGAGAAGAAAAACCACTAGAGAACAGACTTATAAGAACCTAGAAAGATGGAATATCCAGGAAGAGAAAATGATCAAAGGCTATAGAGGGGTCATAGTACATCAGGACTGAGAAAAGACCATTAGATTTGGCAATTGAGAAGTTATGGTAATGCTTAGTGAATCAGAGGGCCACAGGATGGAAAGAAAGAATTAATTAATTAAAATCTTGTTTGAATCCATCTTGAATGGGTGACCAAAGGTTATTATGAAATAATTTCCTGTGGCAATGATTCTCACGTGTTTTAGTCTCAGAATTACACTTTTAAAAATTACTGAGAACTCTCCTAAAGAGCTTTTGTTTATGAAGGTCATATCTGTCAACATTTACCATATTATAAATGAAAACATTTGAGTATTATTTTTTTACATAGTTTTAACCTCACAGACCACTTAAAAAGGCCTTGGGAACCCCCAGAAGTCCCCAGATCACATTTTGAAAACATCTATTTGATGGACACCTTTAAGGATATGAAGATACCTGAAATGCTTAGGACTTTAGGTGGAAAAGGGAATAAACTACATAGCCTCTGAAAACTCCTTCCACACCTATGGTTTTTTTAATTCTATTTTTTCTCCCTAGTTTCTATAATTATCAGGAAGGATACTAAGAGGAAATAGTGATATTCAAGTTTTGCCAAAACTCTCATTTGCCAAGATTAAGAGGAAAAATTATACTTTCTAAAAATAAGATGAGCCTAAAAAGAGAAAATGAAAAAATTCATATAGAAGAAGGTTCATACTCCTTTATTCAGCCTCCTTTCATCACTGGCTGATTTACTTTAATAGTAATCTGGTTACTGATGGGATGACTCAGGGGAATTGGTCATGGGTTACAGAGCATTCTGTCTCTTGGCCACTAATCCTGCCTATGAAGAAATGGATATTAAGTCACTGGAGAGACAGCACTCAGTGAATCACATGCTTTTCTTTCTACTCCTCTCCAAATGGTCAATAATCTGCTCTCACCTCTACAGAAAAAGTAAGGAGGAAAAAAATACTGGGTATATTGAGGCATTGAGGATTTTTCTGATGTTCAGACAAGTTGTTTCATTTTTTTCTGCTTGTTTCTGAACTCATAAAATAGGCATAATTTTTTTCAGCCTTGACCTATATCCCAAAAAGATTGTTAGTGCAAACTAAAAAAATAAAAATTCCACATGTGAGAATGAATTAGAGGGTATTTCCACAGGAACAACATATAACTTAATAGAATAGATGCAAAGTATTAGACTGTACCACCCAAGGCACCCTCACATATGGGTCCCATGGAGGCCACCTGAGATTCAAGGTACATTGTGGCTCAGCATTGCCATAAACTCACAGCTTATGAGTCCCCACTGATGTGTTTCTTTTTACCAACCAGCTAAAGAACTTGTTAGTTGAAAGCAAAAGACATTTAATTAAACAGCATAGCAAAAGAAGCAACAAGGAGTCCTATGCTCATAGAGGCACACTTACCCACAGGTTAATACTGTGCCACCAGTAGAAGACACATGTAGAGAATGCATATTCTAGAAATCAGACATGGAAGGGGCATAGGGAACACAGATCATTAGGAAACACACATAGCCAACACAACACATGCTTATGATCACAAAATTTGAATTAAAAGGTACCTCCTTGGTCCTCTAGTCTAACCCATATACCAAAAGATTACCCTTTATAACATGCCTAAAAAGAGGACATTCAGCCTCTCCTTGAAAATCTCCAAGAAGGAATGGCTTATTACTTCTCAAGGCAATCCATTCCATTTTTTTTTAAATTTTTAATTTTTTTTTTTGCTTTTTGGAGGGCAATTGAGGTTAAGTAACTTGCCCAAGGTCACACGGCTAGGTTTTTGTTTTTTTTTTTTTAATTTGTGTGTGCGTTAAGTGTCTGAGGTCAGATCTGAACTCAGGTCCTTCTGACGCTCTACTCACTGCACCACCTAGCCGACCCAATCCATTCCATTTTTAAAGAAGATTATTAGGAATTTTTTCCTAAAATCAAGCCTAAATTAGATTCTTCACAGTTTCCATTCTTTTCTCCTGATTCTTTTGTGGTCAAGAAGAATAAATCCAATCCCTTTCCCACATGACAGCTCTCAAAATACTTGAAGAGAGCTATTGTATCTCCCACAAATCTTACCTTTTCCCAATTAAATATGCCCAGTTTCCTAAACCAATCCTCATATGTAATGGGTTGTCCTTCGGACACTGCCCTATCAGTGCCCTTCTTAAACCATGCCACCCAGAACTGAACTCAATAATTCAGATGAAGTCTGACATGGACGAAATATACAGGAATATCATCTCAATTCCTGGAAGCTGTGCCCCCTGACTCCTGTGCAGCTTAAGATCACATTAGCCTTTTAGTTGCTATATGATGCTACTGACTTATGCTAAGTTTTCAGTCCACTAAAACTCCAAGATCTTTTCCAGAACTGATAGCTACCCAAGCCTTCCATATATTTTACTTATGAATTTGATTTTTCTATTCCTAAGTAAAAGAATTTATATTTATCCTTATTGGATTTGGTCTTATTGAATTTGACCAAAAGCATTAGTCTATTTTTTTATTTGTTCTCTTTTTTCATTATTTTAAAAATAATCTTAGCTGTCAATTTTTCCATATTAAGTTTGTTATTTTTTATCTAATTCCATGAATTAGCCTATTGATATTTTGGGAAATATTTTATTAAAACTGTAAGTTAATTTCAGAAATATTGACATTTTTTATTATTGTAGCAGGATCCCAGACTACTATCCCAGAAACGTGCCTGGTTTGGAAATAAGAACTTACTAACAATAATATTTGGACCTTTATCCATTGAATCTCCTCTTCCCCTTTAGACCAGTCACAATTTATCATATGACTTCATCTTGTGTCTAAACAAAAGCAATTTATTTAAAATAAAATGCATCATGATAGAGAAATCATCACAGATGAGACAGAAATCATCAGAAGACCTAATAGTTAACCAGTTAAACTAGACACTGTCTCCTCTCAAATCCCTCATTCTGTCTCCTATTATTGCATGCATGGATTGCCAAACCTCAACGCTGGCTTACTCCCACCATCTGCCCACCTGTTCTTACTCATGCCCTGCTGAATGGGTAAAGGAAGAAGTCACCTAACCAGGCTGTCTAGGTCCTCTTAGGTTTGTGTTACCCAATCTAAAATAGGCTCTCACAGCAAGTAAGATCATCCTTTTACCATCCCTAATCAACTTTATTACAGTGAGTGCTATGAACCATTTCCTTTCTCCTCAAGACTCCCTCACCATACCTTGTTTGACCCTCTCAGCAAAGGACCTCATTTCATATTTTACTGAGAAAATAGAAAATATTCATGGAGAACCCCCTCTTTTTCCTCATTCTACATTTCAGAACCCCCTTGACATCATACCCCAACCTCCCTTCCTCGTTGACTCCAGTCTCTGATAAAGTGACTTCATTCCTTACCAAGGTCAACCCCTTTTCTTATAGACTTCCCATCTCATTCCATCTTCTCTGGTAATTCTCCTCCTGAAATTGTCACTTTCCTAATTTGAATTCTCTCCCTCTCCACTATACCCTCTGAAGCTTGAAAACAGGCATAAATCTTCCTCATCATTTAACTCCCTTCACTTGACACCGTCAACCGTGAAGTTACAATCTTCTCTGTACATGACATTCTATCATACATCTCTGTGCCTTTTCACAGGCTGTTCCCCATGTATGGCATGCATTCCTGCCTCATCGGCACCTTTCAGAAGCCCCAGTTCCATGCTACCTCCTAAGCAAGACCCATCCTGCTTCTCCTAGTTGCTAGTATTGTCCTCCCCCCCAAAAGAATTGTATTTACTCCATATACATTTTATATTTTCTGATTTCTATTCCCCTAATGCCACATCCCCTCCAAGAGAATGTGAGCTTTTCTAGGATAACAGCCAATTAATGCTTGTTGAGTGAGTGAATGAATAAATGAATAAATAAATAAACAAATAAATAAATAAATAAATAAATAAATAAATAAATAAATAAATAAATAAATAAATATTGCTACTCGCTTCCCTATAAAGTAACAGTGACTTCTGGCAATGTCCTTAAACTGTGAGCTACTTGCTCCATTGAGCCAGTGCCTCTTACATAGAACAGTGGACCTGGAGTCAGAAAAACCCGAGTTCAAAGTTGGCCTCACACATTAACTATGTGACCCCAGATGAGTCATTTAAACTGTCTGCATAAGTTGTCTCAACTGTAAAATGAGGATGATATTAGCACTTCCTACCTCCCAGGGTTATTGTGAGGCTCAAACGAGATATTTGTAAAAGTTCCTGAAACACAGTAGGTGCTACATAAATTCTTATTCTCTCCTCTTTGTTGTTTGCCTACCTATATCCCTAAGTATGGGCCCCTTAACCCTCATCTGGACTGCCTTGAGTCTTAACCTCCTTCCTATCATTTTTTTTTGTCTTTATAAATTTGTTTGTTTATTTTTCGTTTACAAGATTCAATTCCACAATTCCTTGAGTTTCAAAATTTTCCCTACCTCTCCTCCCTGTTCCCATGCCGGCTCCTTCCTATTGTTAAGCATGTAACTGGAAGACTACCTGATTCTGCTGGTCCTGATCTACCTGGGGCTCCCTGTTTACCACAACCAGTGCAGTGCACATAAGAAAAACTTGAGATCAAAATCACAAAGAGAAGTTCACCCTTCTTCTGTGGGCCAGCATCAAAACCTTTAATGCTCATCAATTTTCTTTTCCTGTCTATTTCAAATGTTAGACCTGGATCTATGGAAAAGCAGCCTCCTGATGTTAATGAAAAACTGTTACCAAAATCAGGGAGACAAAACAGCTGATCTGTCAGGGAAAAAGACAGTAGCTGCTGCCTTCCTAACAAGAGGACCAGCTCTGTCCCTGCTTCATGGCTGCCTGGAGTGAGAAGATAAAAGCAGAGTGATACAGAATGTCTGGGCTGGTATTTGTTTTTGCCATAGTTGCCATGCTGAAAGTCACGCCAATGGAGTGCGAGCTCTTATAGGTCTTGGCAGACTACAAAGGCTTCAAGTGCAGGCCCACAGACAAACAGTTGCAAATGAGACACGAGGAAGAATATAAAGTGGATCCTTAAGAAGCCTGGTGTAATGAGAACAATGATGCATTTGCAGTCAGGAAGATATGGGTTCCAATCTCTCTCCTATTTACTCTTCCTACCGAGGAAACTTATAGCCTCATTTGGGGGTCTGTTTCCTCATCTGAAAATATGAGAGAGTTGAACCCAATGGCCTCTGGGATTCATAGGATCACAGACCAGAGCTGGAAGTGACCTGAGAGGTCATCAAGTGCAGTCTGACCCCATGTTTCAGATGAAGAAACCAAAACCTAAAGAGGGTAGGTAACTTTCCCAGGGTAACCCAGGGATTTGAATCCAAACCTTCCTGACTTCAAATTCAATGCCCTTCAAGCTCTAAATCTGTGATCCCAAGGCATCATAAGAACCAATTTCAGGAGATCAAAAGTCAAGGCAGCATTAGACAACGTCCTGTTTAGGTTTCAGGGAGCAATAAAAATGATTCTCAGCTTTTGTAGTTCTTGGAGAGGAACATATAAAGAGCAGAAGGTGAGCAATTGTTAGATATTAGAAGGATTAAGGAATTTTACAACTAAGCCTGGAACAAAAGCTCACACTGACTTAGCTCATTAGCACAGGCGTGTTTTAATTGCCCAGAATGGTGGCGCTCCTATGACCTCACTGAGCCAAGAATAAAAAGAGGTTGGATGATAGTGGGGTAGTTGAAGAAGAGAAGAAATTATCTTGTGCAAGATCTTTCAGTTTTGCCTTAAATCTTTTCTCCTCCTCGGACATTCTAACAGCTAGAGCCAAAGCGTGGTAGAAGTAGTCTGGTATGCTGAAATAAACATTGAGAAAGTCTTTCTACATCATAGCAATGGCATTCAAAGAATGGGTCCTGAAACAAATATTTCACAGGCAAGAATTGGTATGTAAGTGCCTACAGGCATTTGGACTATTTTTTTCTTCTGTAGCTACAGAGATGAAGGTGATATCTCCAGGCATACCACTGCAGTATGAGAATCTGTCAGGCTTTCTGACAAAACCCATTTATTGCCAGAGTTTAAAGTTTAGTCTTAAAACAACCCATGAATGATGGAAGCTTGACAAGCAACTAGGATTGTATAATACTAAGAACATATGATTATTTCACAAGGTTGGGTGGATTTTTTTTTTAGTTCCTTTTTTCTAGATCATTAACTTGTATTAATCCTCAACAAAATCATATTTTTGTGAAAATATAATACTTGGACTGTATGTGATCTTCTCACCTAAAATTTATGTCTACTTCCATCCATCCTCAGCATAATTTTGGGAGGTAATTGAGTGAGAAGGATTCTTGGCCTCTTTTTATAGAATAGAAAACTAAAGCTCAGAATGATGAACCAAATATCTGAAGGTCACTATATGGGGGATAGTTGGCAAACTCCAGGAATGTCAGTAATTCTCACTTATGATCTCAGAGACTAGAAATGGAAGAGCAAATAAAAGTGTCTGAAATATTAACATTCCCAAGATTACTTCATATCCTTTTGCACCTTTCAACTAGCCACTTGTGTCAAAATAAAAGCACCTAAGTATATATGAGTCATTGAGAATATTGATGTATGATAATTCATATTTATATAACACTTAATTTACAAAGCACTTTCCTAACAACATTCTATTATTATTATTACTATTTTAAATTTTGTAGATGAGGAAACTGAGATTGAGAAATTAAACTATTTCCTCAAGGCAAATCACACAACTAGTAAATGACAGAGAAATATTGTTCCTGTGATGACTTTTGGGAACCAGACTGCTGAGCAATGGAATGATCGAAATTAAGAGGTATTTTCTGACCATAACTTAAATCTAGGCACTGTGCTATATTACAAAGATAAAAGTGAAACAGTCCCTGCTCTCAAAGAGTTTACTTTAAATTTTTATTTTTATTCTAAACTTCCTAAGCACCTAATGGGCAATTCTACACACATAGTAGAACAGAAAAAGAGAATTGTGCATGAAACTGCAGCTCTTTATTATATACAGATTGCTTTTCTTTTTAATTATATGTTACAGTGACTACCCTGGCCCCCAAATGCCTGCAGATCAGGTATGTTATATTTCATCCATTTCCCAGGGTTCTCTGGTACCAGGAAGGCTGTTTGGGAGAGGGTCTCTAGTTTCTGTTATTGGCTCAATCCCTCACTGATTATGTTACTTAAATTTTAGGAGTATTCTGTACCTTAGTTCCATTTAAACACTTAATGGTCAGATTGGCTTTTACAAAGGAACACTTACTTTAGAGGTATACCAAGAAAAAAATGCAAATGGGGGGGGCACATAATCCTTCCATAAATCACCTCAGCCTCTGGGGAGAAGAGGGGGATTAGGTCCATGGCTTAACTCAATTCTTATAGAGTACAGTCCTACAAAGCTTTAAGCCCCAAACTCCCCTTGGCCTTGAGTCCTGGCACCCTGGCCTCTCAGGACTTCACTACCAGCTAGCAGCAACACCTGGCCTGGAATTCTGCCAAAGTCAATACAACACAAGCTCCTAGGTCCAGGGACTCCAGTACCTTTGCCTTGAACTGAAAAGGGCAAATGAAACAGGACAAAACCCAAGACTATTTCTTAGCAGAAACTTCACCCTCTTAGATGCTGCCAGAGAGACTGTCCCTGTCCAGTAGTGTTAAAGATCCAAACCTATACCAATCAATCTACCAAAAAATTATTTTATAGAGCTAGAAAAAATAGTAACAAAATTCATTTGGAAGAACAAAAGGTCCAGAATATCAAGGAAATTAATGAAATGAAATGCTAGGGAAAGTGGCCTAACCCTACCAGATTTTAATCTTTGTTATAAAGCAGCAGTCATCAAAACTACTTGGTACTGTCTGAGAAATAGAGTAGTGGAGCAGTGGAATAGACTAGGTACATGAGACACAGCAATCAATAACTATAGCAATCTACTGTTTGATAAACCCAAAGACCCCAGTTTTGGGGATAAGAACTCATTATTTGACAAAAACTGGTGGGAAAACTGGAATATAGTATGGCATAAACTGAATATAAACCAATATCTTACAACATATACCAAAATCAAGTTGAAATGGGTGCACAATCTAGGTATATAGGATGATACTGTAAGCAATCTGGGAAAGCAAGGAATAGTTTACCTGTCAGATTTGTGGAGAGGGGAAGACTTCATGACCAAACAAGAGTTAGAGAGCATTATGAAATGCAAAATGGATAATTTTAATTACATGAAATTGAAGTTTCTGTACAAATAAAGCCAATGTAACCAAGATTAAGGGGGAAGTGGGAAATTGGGAAAGAATTTTTACAACCAGTGTCTCTGATAAAAGCCTCATTTCTAAAATATACAGAGAATTGAGTCAAATCTATAAGAATACAAGTCATTCCCCAATTGATAAATGGTCAAAGGATATGAATAGGCAGTTGTCAGAGGTAGAAAGTAAAGATATTTATAAGCATATGAAAAGATGCTCTAAATCACTATTGATCTGAGAAATGCAAATCAAAACAACTCTGAGGTACCCCATCTCACCAGTCAGATTGGCTAAGATGACAAAACAGGAAAATGATAAGTGCTGGAGAGGATGTGGAAAAATTGGAACACTAATGCATTATTGGTGGAGTTGTGAACTGATTCAACCATTCTGGAGAGCAATCTGGAACTATGCCCAAAGGGCTATAAATAAGTGCATACTCTTTGACCCAGCAATACCACTTCTAGGGTGATCATAGGAGTAGGAAGAGAACCCATATGTACAAAAATATTTATAGCTGCTCTTTTTGTGGTGGCAAAGAATTGGAAATCAAGGGGATGCCCATCAATTGGGAAATGGCTGAACAAGTTGTGGTATATGAATGAAATGGAATACTATTGTGCTATAAGAAATGAGGAGCAGATGGACTTTATAATAACCTGGAGAGACATATATAAACTGATGTTGAGTGAGAAGAGAAGAACCAGGAGAAATTTGTACACAATTACAGACAAAAGTATGTGTGACGACAAACTTTGATAAAACCGGGCTCCTCTCATCAATGCAAGATTATAAGACAACTCCAAAAGACTCATGATGCAAAGAGATATCCATATCCAGAGAAAGAACTACAGAGTCTGAATGTGGACTGAAGCTAACTACTTGCTGTCTCGCTTTTGCTTTTTGTTTTGTTTTGTTTCCTCTTTCGCATTGTTCATTCCATTGGTTATAATCCTTCTTTACAACCTGACTAATGTTTAATGTAAAGGTATTTGTAGTTCCTATATTTGATTGTATACTGTCATGGGGAGAAGAAAGAGGAGGAAAGGGAGAGGGAGAAAATTGGAAACTCAAGGGATTGTAGAACTGAATGTTGTAAACTAAACGTAAATGAATACATTTTAAAAAATAAAGATGCAAACCAGTTCCAGCTATGCAACCAATGGGAAGAGGTTACATCCACCCACATGGTAGAGGAATGCCAACTCACTTCTCCCTAAAACTGGCACCTGCCATCTCCCACCTGGGTGCCTCCATTTTAGGTAATCTGAGTATGCTCAAGAAATACAGCCTAAATATACTCTGAGGATTCTCTTCCCAACTCCCATGCTTACAGGATTGAGTCCCTCAGCAAAGCTACATCTCTCCCCTCATGGGTGGCTGTAAAGGTACCCTTGCAGGGTCAGGGTGATTCTTTTCTAAACAAGCTCTCAGTTCGATACCCTATTCCTCTGTGTCTCCCCAATGTTAATACCCCAGTGATTATTGCCCCAGTTTCACATAACCAGAGAAACATTGACTGTAAAGATCTAGGAAATTATAAAACATTTCCCTCCCAACACCTGGAGACCATTCTTCTTGCTTAGACCTCAAACCCTGACCTCAAATTTAATGCAGTTTCTAAAAACATTTTCCACTTTCAAGTTCACTCCCAAATGTGTCATTGTCAACAAATTAATCTCTGTTGCTCCTCGTTGTCTGTCTTTGATATATGTGAAGTCAAACAGGTGGCTCAGTACTTCTTTCCTTGTAACTGGCTGCAAAATCTTTCATGAACTCAGGCTCCCAGATTTCTAGAAGGTCATCACTCCCAACTCTTTCAAATCTCACAATATAGTTGCCTCCAATACTCCACCTTGATATAGGAAGAAGAGATATAACAGACAGAAACAGCAGAGGAGTTATGTGTTCCTAAGTCACATAGTAGCAGCCCTAGCAGAGAGATAAAGGCATAAGACTTCTACAAAGGCTTATAGTAGGTTTTTGCCCCTTCACTTCAACAGAGCTAATGCTGTTTTGAGTGCTTTCCAGTTCCAGCTTAGTGGCCAAACATCAGTCTATCCTTTCCCTATCTGGTTACAGACTGGAACAAGTTTTAGAAATAGGTAAAGTTCCACTCTGGGAAGCAAGGCCCTTCCATTATACTTCATTATGCATTTCTGGAAGCAGGACCCCAGCTGGCAGCAGGCTGAGCATGTACTGGGGACAGAGCTCCACTACCAGACCCCTATTACATATATAATTCAATCTATCCTACGTTGGCCATGATGAAAAAATGTATTATTATGCATCATGAGGTAAATGGCATGTTCCGTTAGTCTTCTGGAATTGCACCAATCAGAGTTCTCAAATTTTTGAAAGTTGTTAGTAAAGTTGTTTTTCATTATAATGTATTAAGTATTCACCTATTACACGCATGTCACTGTATCAGTTCATAGCTTCTCTGAAGCTATCCTATTCGTCATTTCTCATGGAATAATATGATTTCTTTACAGTCATATTACCACAGTTTGTTTAGCCATTCTCCACTTGATAAGCAGTGCTGTAGTTTCTAGCTCTTTGCTACTGCATTCACACACAAAAAAAGCCGCTATAAGTATTTTTGTACATATTTTCCTTTTCTTCTTTCTTTGATCTCCTTGGGATACGTCTAGTAGTGGTATCTCTTGGCCAAAGGATATGTATACTTTAGTGATGGGGGAGGGTGGAGGGTCAACAGTTTAAATTGTTTTCCAGAATGGTTGGACCAATTCACAGGGAGCTTCCATTTTAACATGGGGAACAACATACACAGATATATAGTTATATACAAAGCACATATAAGGTAACCTTGGATAGGAAAGCACTCATAGCTGGAGATGCGGTATAGGAAATCCTTCCTGCTATAGAAGGTTGCCCTTGAACTGAGTCTTGAAGAAAACAAGGGATTCCAAGAGATGGACATAAGGAAGAAGGGCTTTTCAGACATAGGGAATAGCCAGCACAAAAGTATGAGAGAAGAAATGGATTTCATTTGTGAGTAACAGCAAGAAGGTAATTGTGACTTGACCACAGTACATGAAAGAGAATAAAGTATGAGAAGACTAGAAAGATAGAAAGGAGCCAGGTTGTAAGGAACTTTATATACCAAACAGAAGAATATATATTTGATCCTAGATGTAGCAGGGAGCCTTCTAGGGTTTATTAAGTGGGGTAGGGGAGGGAAAGATAGATACAACCTTGTGAGATTTGAAAGGTTGGAATAATGAAGTCTGAGAATCTGAATTCATGGAAGATTTTGTAGCCAGCCACAAGAAATGAAGAGTTTGGTGAAATCAATTAGGAAAATCACTTTGATGGCTATGTAGAGAATGGATTTGAAAGGAGAGAGATTAGAACTCAGGAGACCAATTAGAAAGCTATTGAAATGGTCCAGGTGAGAGGTGATGAGTGCCTAGGCTAGTGTGATAGTCATATGGATGGAGAGAAATAACAGATGTAAGAGATGTTATAGAGGTACAATTTACAAGATTTGATAATGATTAGTTATGTGAGGAGTCAGTGAAGATACCAATCATCTACTATGTGCCAAGCATCATACCTAATGGTTTCTCTGGCTAGCTGCAGCCTGGATTTGAATCATAGAGAATTGAAATAACTCCTTGTTACAGGCTCAAAAAAAAAAAAAAAAAAAAGGGAAATGTGACCTTCCCAGGGAAATGGCTACACAGCAACTGAACACCTGAAGATGACAACAGAGAGCAACTCTGCATAAGGCAGCAGAGTTCACAACAGAGAGTAGTTCAGTGGAGATAGTGGCAGAGAACAACCCAAAAATATCCCCCTTCAGTGGAGAAAGTATCTTGCCCCCTAATGATATAGGCAGCTGGGTTGCAGAGTGGATAGAGCTCTGGACTTACTAGTTATGTAACCCTAAGCAAGTCACTTAACCTGTTTGCCTCAGTTTTCTCATCTGTAAAATGAGCTGGAGAAGGAGATGACAAACCACTCCCCTAAAAAAACCCCAAATGAGGTCATGAAGAGTTGGACATGACTGGAACAACACAACAACAACAACAACAAACGATATGGTCCCAAGACATCAACAGCTCAGAGGTTCTACCTCACCAAGTTGTTCCCGAGCATTGACCAGTCCTGGGTTTGTGACCAATCCACCTGCCAGGCAGGGCTGCCTCCATTTCCCTTTAGTGGCTTAGTTCCTCCATTGAGCATAAGACTGCTGCCACTGTTGAAGCATCTGCTTTACCTCTTGGTGGCTAAAAATAAAACCAAAATAATTCCTGGAAAGAAATTTGCCCAGGATATCAAGTAGGAAGGAAGATAGTATAATAGTGAGTGACATTAGGCAACAAAAAGCCCTATCTATGTGTGGTCCTGATAGTAATTAGTCCTTTCTTTAAGTCATTCATTTTGAACAAGATCAAGGTTGTAGCACTGGAACATGGAATCAAGGGACTTAGGAAAATCTTGGCTATACTTCTAAAACCTTGAACAAGTCAGTTTTCCATTCTGGTATCAGTTTCTCACTTTTTTTTTTTTTTAAAGCAATTGGGGTTAAGTAACTTGCTCAAGGTTACACAGCTAGTCATTATTTTATGTGTGGGTGCTCATTTTCTGAGGCCAGATTTGATCTCGGGTCATCCCAACTCCGAGGCCGGCGCTCTTACTCACTGCGCCACCTAGCCGCCTCTTTAGGGCAATTGGGGTTAAGTAACTTGCCCAAGGTCACACAGCTAGGTTTTTTTTGTTTGTGTGGGTTAAGTGTCTGAGGCCTGCTCTGAAATCAGGTCCTTCTGACTCCAGGGCCGGCACTCTACTCACTGCGCCACCTAGCCGCCCCAAGTTTCTCACTTTTTAAGTAAGGGAATAGGGCTAGATCAGTGGTGTCAAACTCAAATAGAAAGGGATCCCTGACATCACATTTTTACTAAGAAAACCACAGATCAGCATTATGTTTCACTATATTATTTATTTATTTTGTCAAACATTTCTCAATCACATTTTAATCTGGTATGGGCCTCACTGAAATTTTTCTGGCACAGACAGTGAATTTGACATCCCTAGGCTAAATGACCTTCTAAAGTCCCTTCCGTCTAAATCTGTGGTTCTGGGATGGAGGACTCAGCAGTGAAACAATTCTGAAGCCTGCTTCCATTTCAGAGGAAGAGCTATTGGACTCTTAGAAAACTGATGCTGATGATGTAGATGGTCTTCACAGGGGTTGGGTGTTTAACCTTTCTTTGTATCTCCAGTGGTTAGCACAGCTTCATGCATATAGTAGTCACTTAATATATTCCCTTATCAAAGTCAGTCTGTTGACTCACTAGATAAGGAAAAGAATCCATCCATCGTCACAAATAAGCATTTTGATGGCTTTCATATGATCAAAGAGGCAAGCAACCCTGTAAGGGTATATTGGAGTCAGATTTTAACAGCTTGGTAAGCACAGAACTTAGCACAGTGCTTGGCACACAGTAAGCATTTAATAAATGTTTGTTGATTGAAAGTTAATTATTAAATTTTCAGTGTGATGATTTATACCTCAGAAATCAGTAAGGGCTATAAATCAGGGCTTGGTTTATTGTTTTGTTGATTTATAACCTTAAAGTGATGACAAAAATAATAATAATGCAATTAAACATAAAAGTGTGTGATGCATTTTTTTTATAAAGTTGGTTGTTAGCATTTGCCTGGATGCATGTAATCAGATTAAAGTTTAATGTTACCTGCCTACCAAAAAGGGTGTGTATGAAAAATAATTTTAACCCCAAGAGTGGGATTTTCATATTTAACCCTAGTAAATGCCAACTTATCTGACTCTGTCCATCATTCTGCCCTGTTGAGACCTTTTTGGATACTGACTGTGCTAGCAATTGTGCTAGCTATTTTTTTTAGCATATTTTCATGTGCTAGCTATTTCCCCCAGCTTTGTATTTCATGAAAATTCAATTAGCATGCTATCTATGACTTTACTAAAATAACTTAAAAATTGTTGAACAGTACAGGTTGAAGAACAAATCCCTAGGGAAATTCCAGGAGAGATCTCATTCCAAGATGGCATTGACTAATTAATGCCTACTCTGTAATTCCATTTATTCAACTAGATAGGAATCCACCTGTAGCTTAGAGAAGTTAAATGAAATGCACAAGTTTATACAGCAATAGATTTGATATTCTTTGTAACTAAAACAAACATAATTAAGGCTAAAGTATGAAACTTTGGGGGAGGGCAAATTTTTTCTCACTATAAAGAACTCTATAACAGTTTTCTGAAAATGGAATGGGCTGCCTTGGAAGGTAGTAAGCTCCATATTATTGAACATATTTATAAATAGGCAGAGGTTAGATGATCACTTTAATAGACTATAGAAGAGGTTCCAGTGTTAACTTAAAGTTTTCACTAGATTAATTCTAAAATCCCTTTCTACATTATGATTCTAGGATCAAAGAAATATTTTTAATGCAAATAATTATAAAGTGCTTAGTACAGTGCCAGGCACATAGCAAGCATTATACAAATGTTAGCTATTTTTATTATTAAATAATCTATATAGCTTCCCCTCTTTTTTCTGTCTGTTCTTTCTCCTATTTTGAATGGTGGGGCTGTGGCTAGGGTGGTGATAGGAAGTGAGTAGAGAAAAGGAAAGTAATAAGCATTTATATGGCACCTACTATGTGCCAGGTACTATGCTAAGCACTTTTTTTACAAACATTATCTCATTTCATCCTCACAACAATCCTACAAGGTAGGCGCTATCATTCCTATTTTGTAGTTGAGAAAACTGAGGCACAGAAAGGTTAAGTGACTTGCCCAGATGAAACTATTGCAGAAAGCTGATGGGTTCAAGGTCTGAGGGGATACTTTGGCAGAAACAGGCTTCTTCTTGCTAAGGCACCCACTTCACTCTTCCCACTCCATGATGGGGTAGCTGCAGCCAGAAGAGGTCAGAGGTTCCTTTTGGTGACAAGGAAACCAAGATTAAGTTTCTTGTTCTAGGCTGAGCTGAGATTCCAATTCTACCTGGATTCCAAATCCATTTCTTGCACTGTGATTCCCAGGATCTAAGTTTCTCCAGATTTTCTGTTTTTTCCTCTAGTGAGTCAAGCATTAAATGGATACATCTTTGTTCATTTAACTAAAACAAATTCACAAGGTGAGGTTTTGCCAGCAGAGGCTCAGAGCTAGTCTTAATTGGGCAGATCTGCAAATCCACACACCACTTGACAGCAAATCAGTGGGAAGGGGTGAAATAGAAGAAGCTGCTTGCCTCTCTGGTAACCATAGGGAATAAAGCATATAGCATTCCTGCCCAGTAGGACATGTGCAAACTTTCTGGGTAAGCTTTTTCCTAATGAATGGGTATCAGCACTGTCTGGTACTTAAAGACAACATCCATCATCTTCTTTTTACATGTGTTTCATATAAACAATAATTACCAGAGACCTATGACCTGCAGTTCCCTTTTCCTCCTTCATTTCTCATAACTCAAATTTCATGATCTTCCCTCTTTATCAGGGGTACTTAGCCTTTTTTGTGTCATGGACCCTTTTGGCAATCAGTGAATCCTATGGACTCCTTGTCAGAATAATGTTTTTTGGTGTATTGTTGTACCCCAATAAAAGCGAGACAGAAGATCCCTGAGATTAAATTTAAAAAGTGGATTTTATTACTGTGGGACTGTCAGGGTACATACCCAAATCAGACAGTGCTTTGGCACAGACATTGTGCCGGTTTTATAGAGGTTCCATAGCCAGGTTACATAAGCTGAAATTATAATGATATAAGCTGAAACTACAGTGATTGGTCAGTGTACATTTGAAACTACAATCAGTGATTGGTCAGTATACATTTGAATTTCCCACCAGCGAGAAACCCTAGGCTGGGACTCCCACCCACAGATCAATAAAGAGAAATCAAGGGGTGGGGGTCCTGCCGGTTTACAGATCAATTAAGGGAGAGGAAGGTGGAGTTCTCTGCTTTACAAATCAATGAAGGAAAGGGAAGGTTGAGTTGTCTGCTTTACAAATCAATGAAAGGAAGGGCAAAGTGGAGTAGTATCCAACAGTATAAAAGATAGGATTACAAAAGTAACAGATTATATTGAAATATAACTATGAAAATATTTAGCAAAGTCACAGACCCCAGGTTAAGACCCTCTGCTTTGTATTCTCATATCTTTCATTCTCTTCTCTTGTAAGCAACTTCTTGCATGTAGCATATAAGGTAGGAACTGTTTATCCCTAGCACCTCACCTAACACAGTGCCTTGCACATAGTAGGCACATGGTAAATGCTTATTTTTTTTTAAAGCAATTGGGGTTAAGTAACTTGCTCAAGGTTACACGGCTAGTCATTATTTATGTGTGGTTGCTCATTTTCTGAGGCCGGATTCGATCCTGGGTCATCCCAACTCCGAGGCTGGCGCTCTTACTCACTGCGCCACCTAGCCACCCCTAAATGAGATACTTTTTTTTTTTTTTGCTTTTTGGAGGGCAATTGGGGTTAAGTAACTTGCCCAAGGTCACATGGCTAGGTTTTTGTTTATATGTGTTAAGTGTCTGAGGCCAGATCCAAACTCAGGTCCTTCTGACTCCAGGGCTGGTGCTCTATTCACTGCGGTACCTAGCTGCCCCTCAGTAAATGCTTATTGATTTGGATCAGAAATAAATTGTACCCTATTCTGGTTGTTTCTCAAAGCGAATAAATCTTTCTCTTGTCCCACTGCTTAAAAATTAGGATGTTTGAAAGCATTAGGTTCCAGCCATTTGATCACACTAGTGTTTTCTCATTTTGAAACATAATGCTTTTCAGTCTGCTTTCACAATGAAACCTAAATCCTTGAACACTGAATTCAGAAGCAAAGCTGGGAAATATTATGCTCGATTTAGCTGTATCATCAATGAAGAATCACTGGCCTATTTGAATACTAATGACTTGTTAGGATTCCAGTGACTTTGTAAATGAAGTTATTATGTTATGACGATGGAAGAAGTATTAAAAATAATTTTGGGAAGCCTAGAGACATGAAACAAAGGCCCCAGTAATTGCTTTGCTCTGGGATTGTTAAATGTTTGGTATCTGTATTAGGCCAAGTATTTGAAGTGGAGTAAGATGAAACAAAATGCTAGCCTCCTTTCTTGGAGCACCTTAAACCATATATAGGTATCATGAGTCCCCACTCCTGGCTTAAACCATGTCACTTCCTTTTTTTTCTAACTGAAGTGATATAGAAACCATCTTGCTTCTTTTTTCTCATTTGAATTGTTTTTAAAATCTTGTTGTTGAGGTTCAAGGGCACCCCAAAATGTTAGGGTACAAGGTTGTCTCAAAAGAATTCACTCAGGCTGTCTCCAAATCAGGTAAAGTCATTTGCTGACGTAACAATAAAACAACACAGTACAACACACCAAGAAGTTTCCTTTGGCCCTAAAGGGAGACTCCAGCTTAAAGGGCGGGGAGAGGATGGCAGTGGAGGATGCCCATCAAGGAAGACCCCAGTTTCCTTAAACTGGGATGCCATCAGATTAAATAATCCCAATAGCCAGGAGAGGTTAGGGATTCTTATAGAGAAAAACCCAGGGTGGGCAGAGTGATGAGATGACCAGGGAGTTTTAAGCATTTTCTATTCTGGGGCCCAATTAGTCTCAGTATTTCACTGACCAGCCTACTTGAATCTCTTTGTCTCCTACAGTGTCTTTAAGTGGTACTTGAGATAATGGGCTTCTCATTAACCACCCTATTTGAATCTCAGCCTTGTAATATAGCATAAACTTTCAACAAAGAGAGGAAAATATACTTCCAAATATAGGGATAAGAGGATAAGAACCAGACCTGATATTTCATTGGTGTTAGGAAACTCCTACTAGTGCAAGTCAACACCTTCTCTGAAACTTACAGCCTTAGAGAGTTGCCTAGAGCACAGAGGTTAAGGGCAAGGACAAGTGACTTGTCCAGAGTCATGTAGTATGTGTCAAAGGTTTCCTGGTCTATCTATTCTATAATTCTATGAATATATATGTGTGTATAATATGCACACACATATATATTTATATCTATTTGCATACATATATACATATACACACATATGTGCAAGACCATACTATACATATCTCTATTTGTCAGTTTTTTCCTCTGGAGATGGATAGCATTTTTCTTCAAAGGTCCACATCATTCCATATTTTTCTAAAATCAACCAGCTCATCATCTCTTATATCACAGTAGTATTCCGTCATAATCACATACCAAAACTTAACCATTCCCCAATTAAAGAATATCTATTAACCAATCTGATAGGTGTCAGATGATATCTTAAAGTTGTATTAATTTGCATTTCTCTAATCAATAATGATTTGGAGCATTTTTTCATATGACTGTATATAATTTTCATTTTTTCATTGAAAAACTGCCTGCTCACATCCTTTGACAAATATCAATTGAGGAATAATTTGTATTCTTATAAATTTGACAAAATTCTTTATACATTTGAGAAACAAGACCTTTATCTGAGAGATTATCTATAAAAGTTATTTCCCTCAATTTTCTCCTTTCTGTCTAATCTCATCTACATTGGTTTTATTTGTACAAAAACTTTTTAATTTAACATAATCAAAATTATCCATTTAATACACCTCACAGTGCTCTCTTGATCATTTCTTCATATATTATTCTCCTATCCATGAGTCCAATAGGTAATATGTTCCATGTTCTTCTATTTTCCTGTGATATCTCCCTTTATATCTACATGATATATCCATGTATTCATCCATCTAGGTATGTCATTTAAGATACTGGTCTATGCCTAATTTCTGCCGAATTGCTTTCCAGCTTTTCCAACATTTTTTTTAAAACAAGTAATGAATTCTAAAACTAAAAACTTAAATTTTTACATGCGTCAAACACAAGTTTACTATAATCCTTTACTACTGTGTATTGTATGTCTACTCAGTTCCACTGATCTGTTTTTCTATTTCTTAGCCAGTACCAGATAGCTTTGATATTTATTGCCTTATAATATAGTTTAAAGTTTGGTACTGCTGAATCTCTTTTCTTTACATTTTTTTATTAGTTTCTTTGAAATTCTTGACTTTTTGTTCTTCCAAATTAATTTTGTTAATATTTTTTTCTAGCTCAGCAAAATACCCTTTAAAGTAATTTAATTGGGATGACATTGAATAGATTAATTAGGTAAAATTGTCATTTTTACTATATTGGTTTTACCTACCCATGAACAATTGATATTTCTCCAATTATTTAATATGACTTTATTTGATAAAGAGAGTTTTATAAATGTTCATGTAGTTCCTGGGTCTCTTTTGGCATACAGACTCTCAGATATATTATACTATCTACAGTTATTTTATGGTCACGTCAAATGAAACAGAACCAGCCTCTAACCTGTAAGTGGACAGAACAGAAACAGAGCAGGCTAGAGACAGGCGTGTCAGGACATAAAGAGAAGTTTAATTTATTTCAGAGTGAGGAAGATGACAATTGTAGGCAGAAGCCCCTCCTCCTAAGAAGGTGAGCTTAACTGCTAGACCAAAGGCCGGCCTTATGTACATAAAAACCACAAGTGGATTGGATTATGACATAATCATTTTTAGGTCTTGAGTTACTATTTCCATGGTTGGTATTTCTTGGGATAATACAGGCATTTTTTTCGTGGTCCCATGAGAATAGTCTTGGGGGTTATGATTACTCTTAGGTATAGAACCAGAGTTCTGTGGCAGGAACAAGAGTACAGTACAAGGAACAGGGATTGTGAACATGTGATAGACAGCTCTGGGAAACAGGGGGAGCTAATCCCTCAGTGAACATTTGGTGCTGGTCCAAGCAATGTACAGAGGGTGAGGTCATTCCAGTGTGCAAAGGATTATTGTTATGCCAAGCTCAGGACACAATCTGCTTGCTGGACCTTATGGAAAACAGGGTATCTCTAAAATATCTTGACAGTCTAAAACAATTTTGAATAATATTGGTGACACATAGTTTCCCTGTTCATCTTTTAATTAAATCTATTTTAAAACTTTTAAAACTTTGTCTGGAATCATGATTGCTATGCCTGCTTTTTTTACATCGCTCTACTCCAGTCCTTTATTTTGACTGTGTGTCTCATTTGTGGGTGTGTTTCCTGTAACATACTGTCGAATTCATATTTTTAATTCATTCTGCTATCTGTTTCCATTTTATGGATAAATTCATTCTGTTCCCATTCAAAGTTACAATTACTCTTTGTGTACTTCCCTCCATCCAATTTTTCTTCACTATCCTTTTCACCCTTATTTACTCCATCCCTCCTCACCAGTCTAATTTACTTCTACCTTCTACCTTATCCTCCCACCTAAGTGTCTCTCCCTTATCATCTTCCCCACCCTCCTAATTCTTAATCTACACACCCATCTAAAAATCTTTCCCTTATCCTATCCACTGGCCCTCTGATTTCTTTCTAAATTTAGAAGACTCTTATACCCTGGATGTATATGTTGCTCCCTCTTTAACCCATTTCCAATGAGAGTAAGGTTCCAGCACTACCAGTCCTCCACTCAGACTTGATTCTTCTATATCAGTTCTTCCTTTCATGCCTCATTTCTATGAGATAACAGCTCCTTTTTAATTCTCCCTACCCAGTTTTAGCTTTTATAATTACCCCACCATAGTCAGTTTAGCCCAAGCCTGTCTTTTAAACTACCCAAGTAATGATAACAGTCATAAAGAAAACAGTTTGACCTTGTAATTGGTCTTTAATGTTTACCTTATATTTCTCTTGGATCTTACATGTCCAATTTTCCATTAAGCTCTGGACATTGTGCCACAAATACTTGAAAGTCTTTCAATTCATTAAATGCCTATAAAAAATTTTTTTTTGGTTCAGGATAAACAACTTTGCTGGGTAAACTACCCTTGGTCACCACTCATCTCTTTTGCTCTCACACAGTCTTGTAACTACCAAGAATGACACTAGAGACTTTAAACCATACTAGTTTTGGAGCAAGAACCATGACTATTTATCATTTGTGTTTTAGAGTCACTGAGGTTGGTGAGACTGAAGACAGTAAATCTCTCCAATAAGATTATCTGTCTACAACTTCATCTCTGAAGAGTGCTGAGAGAGACAAACAACAGTATGATGGCCACATTGGTAGTCAGGATCTTGAACAAGGAGACATGGTTTTGCTAAGGAAGTTTGGTGTTCATAGGACACAAAATAGCAAATCCAAGAAAAATTACTCCAAACCAAGTTGTTGAAAGGCTTGTCAACTTGTTTATTTACAGAATAACCACTTATTGCTCATAGGTAAGTGATTGGATTTGCCTCTGAAGAAATAGAGACTGAAGGACTCAGAGTACTCAAAGTTAAATAGATGAGCTACCTGGTGTTCCAAGACCATCTAGGTCAGACAACGGCTCAGAAACAGATATTTTGTGTGAAAAAGACAGTGTACTGTGTGTGGATCCAACAACCAATTCAAATAAGGGAGAGGACTAGAGCCAAAGGCAGTACCTATCCTGCCTACAAACATCAGCTGTAGAGAGGTTTCAGATACAGAGACATCCCCAGGGTATGATAACATTGCTTGCCAGACTGGATTCTCTACAAGTTCAGATTTAGGAATATAGAACTACAGTTCTAATGAGGACTATGATCAGCCCAAACCATGAACTAATTCAGGTATGTGGGCAGATAGATTAGTCGGTTACAAGAAACCTAATCTATCCAACTTGTGACTAGACTAACTCATAGCATTAGAGAAGAAACTATAAAAATGATTTTATACAGTTAGTCAACTGGCATTTATTAAGAGTCTACTATATTCTAGACCAGATCTGTACAACTTGGCAGTAGGTAAGGGCCAAAATTAAAATAGGCTAAACTTCTTCAAGCCACAGATAGCTTTTCAGCATCTCTCTTTCCAAGTAAAGGTATAATTGACGATTAAAATATTTTGCAAATAAATCATATTTTTTAAAAAGGAAAATTTCAATTAATTACACTTATTACTTAAGATTTTTATTTATCATTAATGTCAAATGTTATTTGTATTCATGTTATTTTTATTTATATTAATGTTAAAAATTACTTTGCTAAGTGGTACAAGTTTTAATACATTTTTCAGGTTTTCTTACTGTTTACATTTAGATAACGGAACATCAGCAATCAGTTTATTATACTCTGGAATCATGTTTGAAATCCATTTCTTTTTTTTTTTTTTTTTTTTTTAATTTATTTATTAGCAATTGGGGTTAAGTAACTTGCTCAAGGTTACACGGCTAGTCATTATTTATGTGTGGGTGCTCATTTTCTGAGGCCGGATTTGATCTCGGGTCATCCCAACTCCGAGGCCGGTGCTCTTACTCACTGCGCCACCTAGCCGCCCTGAAATCCATTTCTTTAGGAATCTGAAAACTAACCTTAGTAGCTGCCTCATTTTCTGAGTTAACGTTCTTAAAAAACCATTGTTTCCCACTGAGATTTTTTAACAATTTAGTTGCTTTAATTTGTTTTTCATTGGTGTCTAATTTGCTTAAATCAGGATGCTTTGATTTGTAATAGAGACAAAGATTGTATTACTTCAGAATGGCTATTACTTCTCAGCAAACAGGGTACAATATTTTGTCTCTCCTGTAAGTGTTTACTAAAGTAAGTGTTTAAGTATCTATTTGTCCACTCCCAATTAAACACTCTATGCTCCGATTCGATCTTCTGTTTTTTTATCACCCATTTTACAAAGTCACCCCAAAAACTTTAATGTTAGAACCAAAAAAACCTCCACAGCAACTGCTCACATAGAAAAGAATAGGGAACTGAGAGTCTTACCTTGGAGAAAGTGCCAGACGCTCACGTATTTGGAGAGCAGTAATATAGCAAGGGGGGAAAGAGCCTTCGAGTTGTTGCCATTAATCACATAGCAGGTCTTGGCTGTGTTGGTGTGTGGCTGTATTTTGTCCCTGTTCAATGCCAGTAATGATTGAAAACACAGTGAAAAGATATGATTCTTGTATCTCTAACTTTCTTTTACATCCTCTACATTTTTCCTGGACCACCTAAAATCCTTTGGCAGACTGTAAGTGGTCCACACGTTGTTGTGCACGTCTGTTTTAGATATTGTGCTAAGCACTGAAGATTTTAATTGTTGTTCGGTTGTTTTCAGTCATGTCTGACTCTTTGTGACCCCATCTGAGGTTTTCTTGGCAAAGATAATGGATAGATAATTTCTTTCTCCAGCTTATTTTGCTGAAGAGAAAATGAGACAAACAGGGTTAAGGGACTTCCCCAGCATCACACAGCTAATAAATGTCTGAGGCTAGATTTTAATTCAGGAAGATGAGTCTGACTCCAGGCCCAGCCCTCTATCCACTGCACCTCCTAGATGCCTCAAAGCAATAGGCACAAAACAAAACAAAAACTCTCTTATTTTCAAGGAGCTCAGTCTAATGGAGGACATAACATGAAAACAACTATGTACAAACAAGATACAAGATAAACTGGGAGTAGTGTCAGAGAGAGGAGACTGAGAAGAGAAGACTGAAAAAGGCTTCTTGCAATATATGGGCTTTTAGCTGAGACTTGAACAAAGCCAGGGAAGCCAGGAGACAAAAATGAAGCAGAAGAGAATTCCAGGCATGAGGGATGGCCAGTAAAAAGTCACTTAGAAGATGGAATATCTTGTATATGGAACAGCAAAGAGGCCAGTGTCACTGGATCACAGTGTAAGGTGTAAGAAGCCTGGAAAGGTAGGAAAAGGATAGGTTATGGAGGGCTTTGAAGCCAAACAGTGGATTTGAAGATCAATTTGACAGCTGAGTGGAAGATAGATTGGAATGAGGAAAGACTTAAAGCCAGGAGACCAACTGGCAGGCTATTGCAATAGTCATGCAAGAGGTGATGAACGCCTGTTTGTGTGTGTGTGTGTTTGTGTGTGTGTGTGTGTGTAAAATAATGAGTTCAGTTTTGGACCTGTTGAGTTTAAGATATCTATGGGATACCTAAGTCTGGATTTTTAATAGGCAATTGAAGATATGTCTGGAAATTTGAGTCATCTGTATAGAGATAATTGAAACCAGATGACAATACAGTGTTTAACTATGAAAGCTATGTCTTGCATGTAATTGAATATGTTCATTGATGAACATGGTAATTACTACATATTTACATACCTTAGATAATTTGCCTGTTATCCAGGCATCATTTTTCTGCTTGCATATTTGATTATATGTACTATTGTTTATGCATCTTATTATTATGTAGACCTACTGATGTTATTATTACACTACTTTGTTTTACTGATTATATGTATTTGCTTATGGATAGAAATGTACTACTGTGACATGTACATATGAAATGTCCTGCATATCATTTAGATTTTCAATCGATAGAGCTAGTCAGGATTTAGTACTATATACAAATATGTCCAAATATATCCTGAATGATTTGCTGGGGACAGCAAATACATAACTAGAGAGAGTTAAAGGAGTTAGTATTTAAAAACCTAAGACCTTACAAAATAAAAAGGAGTAATAATGCAATATTAAATTAACTTTAGCTAGGTGGCCACTTCAGGGCTCCTTTTTATTAGGGGATTACTTTAAATCCCTGGAGTTAATTAGAGAGTAATGTCATTGGACAAATGATGATTAGCCGCACCCCCAGGTGACCCTTAAGAAATGATCCAATTCATGAGTCAATCAGTTCCAATGCTTCTAGGCAGATGTAAGACTTAAGGACCCATTTCCTGATGAAATGCATCATGGATGTATGGAGTTAGAGCAGAGAAAGCCCCAAGAAGCAAGGAAAGCAGAAACATAGGTAAGACCACCTCCTCAAAGAGTGGTTCCAAGGCTTGGGAAAAAGGCTGTTAAAACCAAATAATCATGAACAGTGTTGAGAGAGAGGATGGTAACTGCAATGCCCCCATCTCCCCCCCTCCCCACAGACCCCAAAGTAGCAATTCTGATTTTTCTTTCCCTCCTTGGGCTCCTTCATGGGACCCTGAATTTCCGTCTTGTAGAAGGAAAGTCTATTTGCCTCTTTGTTTTAAGAATTTACTTTTGTCTTTATAAAGTTATCCAGAAGAGCAAATGCTCTTTGGGGTATGCGTAGTGGGAGAAGGCAACTGAGAAGGGGAGGTTTGGGTGGGGAAGTGGCATCCCCAGAGAAGAGAGACATTTATTCAAGAGGTGTTTTGCCAAAGCATATCTCTGTTTAGGGGCTTGGAGACTAAAAAAATTTTAAGATAATTACATGTTTTTTGATACAACGTTCCAAAGCAGAGAAGTGGCATCTACCCTAGGGAATCCATAGGTAATGATAAGTCTGTAGGATGGGGGTGGGGTGGGGTGGGAAACAGGGGTGGTTGAACAACGCTTCTTACACCCCAGCCCTCCTAGAGGTGAACTTCAGAGAATTCCCCGGGTGATCGTGGGAGGGTGACTTGCCCATGGATGCACAGCGAGGATGTGTCATATTCTAATGCCAGGCCCTCACCCACTATTCCGCACACACGGTCTCCCCAAGATAACAGACCACTGAACAAATGTGTGCTCCCCGAATGAGCGCCTGACACTTCATGTCCCCATCCTTGCACATTCTCCCTCTTGTCTGACTACAGTCCCCAGCCCCGCTCATTTCCTATACAGCCTGTACATAGTTGCTTCCTGGGGTGGTCTCTCCCATTCGATTGTAAGCTCCTTGAGGGCAGGCACTGTCTTTTGCCTCTTTTTGTATCCCGTGGGTTTGGCACAGTGCCTGGCACACAGCAGGCGCTTACTAGTGGCTCTGAAGTGAACTGAAGCTGAGGCAGAGGATCTAAGTTCAAATTCTGGCTCTGCCCCTTACAATCTGGGTGACCTAGGGCAGATGGCTCCTCTACCGGGTGTCAAATGAAGGGAGTGGCTCGGACCCCGAAACCTGGGAGGCCCAGGAAGAGCCCCACGCACCCAAAGCGACCGCGCCTTCTGGAGGAACCCCACTTTCTGGGCTCCTGTCTCTCCCGCAGTGCGCCCCCACCCTCGGAGGAGGAGGAGGAGAAGGGGGAAGAGGAGGAGGAAATGACGTACAGGAAGTGTCCCTTTTCCCCTTGCAGCAGGGGGAAGGCATCAAACCCTCCCCCCCAAGATGGCGGCGGTGACGGAGGAGTGGATGGCGGAGGAAGGAGGCGGTGGCAGCTGCGGTGGCGGCTCTTCCCTGGCCGCGGGGGCGTCCCAGCGACTGTCGCCGCTGCCCCCGCCGCAGCCAGCGCTGCTGGGACCCCAGTCGCCGGCCTCGCCGTCCCTGGCCTTGGACCAGCTGCCGCACAACAACACGCTGGTGGCGCTGCCCATCGTGGCCATCGAGAACATCCTCAGCTTCATGTCCTACGACGAGATCAGCCAGCTCCGCCTGGTGAGGCTCTTCCCTCCCCGCCACGGCCTCCCCCCCTCCCTATCCCCTCCCCCAACCCCGGCCTCCCCTCCGCCTGGCAGGCAGTGGGGGAGGGACTCCAACCCCCCACACACCCCCGGCCCAGCGTCCAACCACCGAGAGAGGGGAGGGAGGGGCGTGTCCGGTTCCCCCTCCCCTCCCCCCCTGGCCCACCCCTACCTGGGGACTCGCGAACCCCTCCTGGACGGCTGCCGTACTTCGGGGACATCCTTCTCTTTGCCCCCCTTCCCCGGCCCACAGCAAAAGCATCGTTAAGGGGAGACCCAGTCGTCCGCACCCCACACTTCTGCAGTCTGGCCCCCACCACGTCTTGGGGGTGGAGGCTTGAAGTCCCGTCCCCTCATTTTCATCCCCCCTCTCTAAGGTTGCTTGTTATAGAGATCCTGGGCTTGGCTGGCTTCCTCTTGCTAGAAGGTGAGGTATTGTTTCCCCACTTGAGCTCCCTGTCCCCGTTGCTCTAGTGAGAGTGGGTTAAACCTTAGCCTCTGTCATTTCCCAAGAACCTTGTGAAGGCGTTCAGACACGCTGAGCAGCTTGAGTCTGTGCTCTTACCCCAACACCCAGCGCCCTCTTGACCCATAAAAACATCCCTGAAAAATAGGCTTTCAGACATCTGCTGTCACCCTTGACGCTTGCTCCTCACCCCCAACCAACTTGCCATTTGTATGTCCTGTTCTCCTTTGCAATATCTTCTAACTAGAGTAATTTACTTCTCTCCCCCCACCCCCTTTAGAATCTTTCCTATCCCATGATTGCGTCTAGCTTTGGCCATGAGTTTCATAAATAGAATCTATCATTAGAACTTGATTTCACCCAAGGGACTTTGCTCAAGGTTTGACCATGATTCAAGTTCACTCACATTTTGCTTCTTTTCAGTGATTTTTCTCTTTGAATGGGATAAGGAGAAGATTAAAGAAGGTGGGCATTTTGATGTGTGGTTTAAGAAAACCACATATGAGTAGAAGCTAAAACTGCAGTCTGTTTTCAAGAAGACAAAGACATCACACTTGACTGTGCATTCTGCTTTCTCTTTTGCAGAGATAGAATAGATTAAGTTGTATATAGGCATTTAGAAATTTTTTAGAATTTTGTCTTTATGGGAATCATACCAATTTGAGGAAGAAAGCTCATGAAGTCACAGAAGAAATACTAATCTGAAATGATAGCCAGCTTTCTAGTCAGCACAATTATCAAGCTGTGCCAATATCTGCAGGATACAAAATTCTTCAACTGAAGAATGATTTTTGAAGTAGGTTGGTCTTGTATTTCAAATAAATGTCACTGTAAATTTAATATTTAAATATTTAATTTTTTCCCCCAAAATGGGAATTCTTGCCTGTGATCACATACCTTTTTGATTTCTGAAAATGGGCAAAACAGTACTTTTGGGCAGTGGCTTTGGAAATTTGTATTGCTGTCAATTTCAAATGGGGGGTGAAAGGGAGGGATTTTAAAAGTTTAGAATGATTTTAAGACAGCTTTTTTTTAGAGGGAGAAAAAAATTTTGTCTTGAGGTTAGTCTTAAAATATCTTTACATAATCACTGGAAGTGAGCAGTCTGATATAAAACCTATAGACTCATGCTCTCTTAATTTTTAAATTGGTAAGTTTAGTTTTTATTACAAACATTAATACAGAGATCTACATATAAAGATTCTCTGTACATGTGGCCCCCCCATCCCTTAAAATTCTGCATAGTTTCTCTCATCCTCTGTGTTTTTTCCCTGATCTTCTCAGTGTACATTCTTATTCATATATAATATGAGTAATATATATTATGTTATAACATATATACATATGTTATAATATAACATAGTGCTCACATTATTTGATTTATCTTTTGTGGGGATGTTGAGGTGAATTTTTAGGTATAAGCCTTTAGTTTGGAGGCTCTAATGTAGCCCAGGATCTGATACCATTTTCAAAGGAGGTTTTTTCCCTTGCCAGTAGATGTCAGCACTACCTTAATTATTATCTCTTTCTTTTTGTGGCAATTGGCAGGAAAATACACCTAGTTGCTGGTAGGCTTTATTTGCCTTTTCAACTAAAGTAACAATTTATACAAATAAGCTTAGTTTGAAAAAATTAAAAATTCATTATATATGTTGGTATATAAATTTCCTTGTATTATAAACTAGGGTTTTTTGAGAGGAATTAAGTCTGACTATTTAAACTATGTAATATTTTGCCTGTTTTGAATAGCTTCCTTATAACTATTATTCTGTCAGTTTAACAGTCTTTTATGGGTTATTATTGCTCCTTTCTTCTTTTGCCACTTTTTGGAAATTTTACTATAGTTAGCACCCTAATTAGATGGTAATCAGATAAGGGCCACTTTTGAGTTATTATTCATGTCTGTGTCCTTTAAAAGATCTGATAGAAGAGGTTGAAATTGCTAAAATTAGGTTTTTACATTATTTATATAACTTAACAAGTTGACAGACATTCTTTGTTTCTCCATACCCTCGATTATTGAGATTTGACTGTTTATACAATGAATTCTAAAAAATTGTCGAGGCTCTTTAGTTTAAATTGGGATTTTGTTGCAATACCCCATTTATGTTCTTGTTCTCCTTCCCTCCTCTAGAACCTTGCATATGTTCAGTCTCTCCCTTTCTGGTTTCTTATATTCCTGTTACATGTTCATGATTCCCTAATTCTAAAAAAGCATCTCCTTAACTCTTCTGACCTATCTCACTTTGAATACCAAGCTTATTGGGAAAAGCTATCTATACTAGACATGTTACTGGCTCTTCTACCATCCTCACTCTACTGAAACCCTTCTCTCAAGTGTCAACAGTGATCTACAAATTGCCAAATCCAAAAACATTTTCCCCTCCCTTTTTATCCCTCATTCCTTTGTACTCTCTGTAGGTTTTGACTCTATTGACCAACCATTTCCCCACATACTTTTTTTTCCCTTGAATTTTGGGACATTATGTTCTTCCTGGTTCTCCTACTATCTCTGTAACCCTTCTGTCTCCACTAACTCCTTCCTTGCCCCTTTAATCTTGATATTCTCCAAAGTTTTGTACTGTGTTCTTTATATTCCTCATTTATTGTCTTTGCTTTCCAAGTCTCTGTAGCCCTGAGTTTTCATCTAAATTTCATACATGTCTCAGAATCTCCATATGAAATCATCATGTAGATGTGCCATAAGTAACTCAAAATTCTCAATGTCCAAAACTAAACATGTTTCTCCAAAAACTTGTTCTTCCTTCTTACTTGACTTTCTTTCTGTAATACCACCATTCACCCAGTTGCCTATGTTTGAAACTTTGTTATAATTGTTGATTTTACCCTCTCCCTCAGATGAACCTTCAGTCATGGACAAGTCCTGTTGATTTTCTCTCTACGTCTCTCAAGTCCTTCCATTCTGTATTTCTAGTGCCAATACCCCAGTACTAGCCAATGAGGGTGAGACCTAACACTTAAAGCACAGTTGTAAGCTTCCCAGTTCTACTTTCTCCTCAAACATATCCTGCTGCCAGATTAGTTTTCCTTATGGACTTATCTGAACACATTACTCTCCTCTGCTGAAAACAATCCATTGGCTCCTTGCTACATACTAAATAAATTTTCAACTATTTAAATTGTCATTCCAATCCCCCCATAATACATTTTGAACCTTATCTCATACAGTTCCAAGTATGCTGATCTGGAGTACTCACTGACCCCCATATGTGTCCTTCACTATCCATGCTAGTATTTTGCCCAAAATCCCCTCCCCTGCCTTTTTTACTCAGATCAAAAGCTACCTTCTCTCTTTTTCTCCCTTTCCCCTCAGTAACAGTTCTTTCTCCCTTTGAACCTGAAATAGCACTTGATTAAACCTCTCCTTTGTTACTTACATGTATATTTTTGTAAGGAATGGAGGAACAAGTATTTATTAAGCACTTTCTGTGTGCCAGCCACTGTGCTACCATGTGTAACTCCACTGTGCCAGGTACATAGTCTCACTTGAGATAATATTTGTATTACAGTTGCTTGTGAATCTTTATTACTCTATGAAGTTATAAATACCGCAAAACTATTACTGCTTTATTTGATCTTTGTATCTTCCCTAGCTCAGTGTTCTATACGTAGTAAACACTGAATAACTGTTGATGTTAAACTGTAATGGATGTTGATTCATTAAATGCACACAGATCTTGGAAATCTTGGCTATGCAAACATTTTATTTATTGTTGTATAGCTATCCCTTGCTTTAAACATACCTTGGAATGTAGAAATCCCGATTTATTCAAAGTGTTCCTCATAGGATTCTCTCTCACCAGCCTACCACTCTCAGTGCATCTAATGTTATTTGTCTTACACACAGGTTTTCTGGATGACCCATTATTGGTAGGGCATATACTTTGAAGTACTTTTCTGATAGAGCTAATAGATTTTGTACTGCTCAGAACTCTTATCTGTTCTCTTGGGATGAAGGACAGAACAGGCCATGAGGGCTACATAGAATCTTTTAGTTAAAAGTGACCTTAGAAGCAATGTAGTCCAAATTGGAGCCAAACAGAATCCCTGACAAGTGCTTGGTCATCCATTTTTGAAACCATCGATTGAGGCCCTTGGCCATAGAAAAGATTGAAACTAGTTTTGAATCTGTAATCTTGAATCCAAATATACCATGTTCTTTTAAGGACAAATGTACCATACCTATTTAAGAATGTAGCAAATGTGTAAAGTTTATTTCATAGAAATGTACTATAGACAATCTCTTCTAGATCTGTATTTTTAGTGTAGTTTTATTTTGTTTTTGTTTATGGAGGAATGAGCAGGCATAGAACAAAGCATTGGGGAATATAAAGATAATTTATGTTTGGTTTTCAAAAATGTAGACAGCTTTATACTTCATTCCCTTCTTGTCTTGAACTATAGGTGGCTTAAAATCCAGTTAAGACAATATATGGGGTAGCAGATTTCAGATTGCTATAGACAATTAAATTCAATGGGGAGTGTACACGTATGTACATGCACATGTACATATGTGTGCCTACCGTATGAATGACACTGTTAAAAACTGGCAGATATTTGAGGATTGACTATACTTTGCTATTAAAAAATTATTTTCTTTGAAGTTGAATAAGTGCAATTACATCAGTCCTACTTTTCAGTTATAGCCTTTAAGAACGTTAATTCTGAAGTAAATCTATTATTCAAGTATTCTATTCATGTAATATAAGAATTTGACCAATTTTGAAGTTCAGACTTCTTGCTTCTTGGGAGTTTGGGTCAGTATCTGAGCATCAATAGGAATAGGTTTTGACCACATTCAGTGCAGTTCAACAAAAAGTCCATACTTACAGCCTTTTCATCTTGGAAAAATCTAACAGTTTGTGCTCTTTTGAGAGTCCAGGGTCACTTGCACAACACAATAAAGTATCTGAGTAGAACTTTACTGAAGGGTCTCACTAATAGCATTATTTGTATGCAGATAACATATATATGCAACAGACTTTCTCCATGTTATGCTTATTTATTTACAGTATTAATGGATAGTACTTCTACATCTGGTCTTTTCTGCATGAATTAGATATCAAATACAAGCATTCATATTTGATATACCCACATTTATTTAAAAATAAAAATTGTGAGAACTAAGTCTCCCTGTTGACTGCATTTCAGTATTTCTTCTTACTAGTTTTGGTCATTTGCAAAGTATGATTAAATGAGCAGCTTTAACTCATTCCACAATATTATGAGTATTTTTCTTTAGAAGTTATTATGTGCAGAGTAAGACAACACACATGAAAAAATTTAAGCATGTTTACAAAATATCATGTCAGCAAATGGAGAGGAACAAAATGAGAATGCAAGTGCTGGGGAAAGTCAATTGGGGTTAATTATGGAAAGGTTCTTGTAGGAAGTGAGTTTTTACCCAGATTTTTAGAGATAGGCTTATGAATTAGTATAGTAACAAAGCATTCTAGGTAGAAATGGCATAGTCAAAGAAGGTGGAAACAATGTAAGTCAACTATAGGGACAGATTAGCCTGGCAAAAGCAGAGGTCCTAGGAATACTACAAAAATAATCTAATTTTCTTCTTTTGACAGATAGGGAAATTGAGACCCAGAGAAATAAAGTGACTTTTTTCACTTTTAAGTCTCAGTTAAGATACCACTTTCTTCAAGAACACTTTCCCACTACCTTTTAATGCTAGTGCCTGCCCTCTGAGATCACCTCCAAGTTATTCTGTACCTATCTTGTGTGTAGTCTGAATGTAGTATGTAAAATACTTGCATGTAGTCTCTTTCATCGATTGTGAGTTCCTTGAGGACAGAACTATTTCTTACCTTTCTTTGTATACTCAGTGCCTTGCATGGTGTCTGGCATATAGTAAGCAGTTAATAAGTGCTTGTTGATTTGATTTGTTCAGCCACAGCTAATGAGTGACAGAATCGGGACTAAAACCCAAGACTCCTGATACCTAATCCTATACTTTTTCCTAGTATTTTCAGTGCCAGTGTCAACAGCACTTAGGTCAGAGAAGTAGAGCTCTTTTCAGTGATAAAACAATTCTTATTCTAGTCTTTGAAAATTGTAAACAACGTGGTTGTTGGAGATTTTACAAAGGAGTCACTGTAAATTCTTAAACAGGAGGAGAGAATATAAAAAGAAATTTGTTTTTCTACGATTTAGAAGGAGAGATTGAGGGCAGAGTGAGAGTGCTATTTTGAACTAGATGTGAAATAACGTCACCTCCTTGGAATAAATGTAATCAAGGAATGAGAGGTTATCACTGCCTGATTAAGGTGGTATGATTGTAGACATTAGAAGCAGCTCTATCTAGAATGCTTCTTGAAAGAATTGGGAGATGATGGATTGAATGTGGGTAGCAAAGAAGAGAAATTAATTGAAGTTGACTCCAAAGTGTTAGCCTGTCGTATCTCTGCATTTATTCCTTTGGTTACAGAATTCAAACTATAAATTTTTGCCATAAAAATATTCTATTACCTTTAATTTTTATTTATGAAGAAAATTTTTGTTAAAATGAAATTTCTTTATTGGTGAAATATTTATTGTTTATAGACATGGAATTTCTCTATATCTAAGAAAAGCAGTGCAAGTAACATCATAAGTTTATATCCAAGGAAGTGTTCTCAGTTTCACCATCAAACAGCTTTTCAAGGGAAGTTCCTATTTCCCCTCTTCTGTCTTTTCTCCTTCCCTCTAACCCCCACTCCCTCAGCAATTTTAGATAGGACTATATAATTCATGAGGCTTGTTCAGACCATGGTGTTTACAATTAGACTACCTCTGCCTTATTCAGAAGATTCTTTCAGAGCTAAGAGTGGTTCAAAGATGAATTTTTTTTAATGAGTTTAGAAATGATTTAAAAAATCTTTTTAAAGTGGTTTATTTATCCAGCTTTGTCAAAAAGACAGGTGTGATGCAAATGATTTGGAGAGATTACCTAGTGCATGAGAAAGGAAGTATTTCTACATTTAGAGACTACTCAGAGAAGGAAAAGAGAGTAAAATATAGTAGTCAGTCAAAGCCTGAAATCATGACTAGGCTGGAAGCCCATGGACACATTTTTTCTTGCTCCCTCTCTAGGCTCCTAGCATACCTAAGGCTCTTTCTTCCTTTGAGAAAGTTACCTTTGAACTTGATGAGACAGGCCCTAGGATATAACACCTTCTAGGTATGCTTGAATATATTACCTCCTTCTTCCTAGCTGTGTGTTTGGGGGTGGCTCAGGCTATAATTCCTCCAGGAAGAGTCCTGGGCTCAGTTCCTACAGATTGAGGAGTCAGGGTCCAAGAGCTCCGTAACTCCTGTCTTCTGGCTAAGCTTACTGGACACACCATTTCCTGCCACTTTTCTATGCTTCAAAATCTCCAAAACTTGCTTGCTTACCTTAGGTGGGCCTCCTCTGAGAACCCACCGCCTTCTACCTCAACTTCCAGGTGCTTGCCAACATGCCAGCATAGCTCGTATTTTCTGTGCTTTGACTTAACCTGACAGCCTGAAGGACACAGCAGCGCTTGCCAAAAGATGGGATAGGGTTCCTCCCTAGACACTAATACTCTCCCTGACCTCATTTCCCAGCAATTAGCACGCTTCCACCCCAATTCTAGTGATTATAAAGACATAATTGCAAAAGAACAATTATTTTTCCAGGTGTATTTGCACTTATACACATGCACACGCACGCACACACACACCAACTCCAGTTGTCCAATCTCATTCCTCTTCACCTCTTACTAGCCCCACCTCCGATGTCCTGCCCTAAATTTGCCTGCCCCCTTCTACTGTACTTTCTGGAATTTGCCCTCCATGATGAATAAATTTCCTTTCATTTAAAAACTCTTCCTCTCTTTCTCCTTCCATTTTCTAGCACTTACTGAGATAGGCTCCCTCGGGATGACACTACATCCCTGGCTAGCCTTTCCAGTACTGGTTGTACTTTTATTTTATACCTACCAATTCAGTGGTTCCACTGAAGAAGTAAAAATACTCCTTGCTCTCTACTGCTATTTCCAGATTTTCTCTGTATCATTCAGCAACTTTACTTCCTCAGAGGTTCAGGCTATCCAAATTTATCACCTAATCCAGATCCTGAACCTGATGGTTAGCTACTGACCTCCCAGGACGTTCTCCCTTTTTTTCTTAGTAAGTTTAGTGACTATTTTAGTCTCCCATTCTACCTACAGTTTATGCCTTCATCTTGGGGGACTTCCACATACATGTTAATGCTAATGTTCTCTTATACACCAAAACATCCTAGTTCCTCAATCCACAAAACCCCCATGTTGTACTTTTCCATTCCCTCTCAGCTACACAAATGGATGGCTATACATTTGATCACTGCCATCACTTGAAAGAAATCCACATTCAAGAACTTCTAACTTCTTTTGTGATCATAATCTTTCTCTATATATTACTATGCTTCACCCTATTCTTTTTTTTTTGCTTTTGGGGGGCAATTGGGGTTAAGTAACTTGCCCAAGGTCACATAGCTAGGTTTTTTTGTTTGTGTGCGTTAAGTGTCTGAGGCTAGATCCGAACTCAGGTCCTTCTGACTCCAGGGCTGGCGCTCTACTCACTGCGCCACCTAGCCACCCCTTCACCCTATTCTTCATCTTTCTTGTGACTTGCACCATTTAGTACTATCTGAGACCATCACCCCTGATCTGGTTACATTATTTTTCCTTCCCACTCTTTACTCTTTAGAGGACAAGTTCAATTCCACACTATCCTGTACTCTCAAATCTTTTGTTGTAGTATACTATCGCTGCTTATGCCTTGCTAAACCTTAACCCTGATTTCCTTCTACTATTTGCCCACCTGTTCCTTCTTATGGACTGCTGAACAGAATTTGAGAAAGTCATGAAACCTTGCTTACTGGGTCCACTACAGTTTTGTTTTCCAATTTTGTCTGGATCTTTATCACAGCAAAAACAGTCCTAATACTCCTCCCCAATTGATTCTCTACCCATATACCATAGTGACTGTTTCCAAACCTCTCCTCAAGCCTTCCCTGCCATCCCTCCCTCCACCTTCAGCTGAGGACCTCACCTCGTATTTTATGGAAATATGTATTGAGAGGTGAGAGCCTTCTCCTCTTCCCATCTCACATCACCAACAACATCCTCCACTGTCTCCTCTTTCACTCCATTCTTTGATGAAGAGAAGACCCTTCTCCTTGCCAAGGCCAATGCCTCAACATAAATTCTTAATCCTGTCCTCTCTCATCTTCTCTAAGAGATTGTCCCCACTCTCTCTGATCATGAGTTTCTCCCTAACTACTGGTTCCTTCCCTTTTGCATACAAATACATTTACTTCTCCCCCATCCTTAGTAGAGCTCCTATATCTCTCCTCCCCTTCTCAGCAAAATGCTTTGGGAAAAAAATTGTCTATACTTGATACCCCCATTTTCTTTCTTCTCTTTTAAACCCTTTGAAATCAGGCTTCAGATCTTGTCATTCAACTGAATTCTACCCAAAGTTACCAGTGATCTCTTAATCACTAAATCTAATGACCTTCTCACAGTTAATTCCTTTTTCATCTGTGCAGCCTTTGACAGTGTTGACCACCATCTCTCCCTGGATACTCTTTCATCTCCTAGTTTTCATGATACTGCTCTAGGGTTCTCCTACCTGTCTGGTGGCTTCTTCTTAGTTTCCTTTGCTGGATCTTCATGTAATGAGCACTAACTGGAAGTGTCCTCCAAGGCTCTGGGCCCTTTCTCTGTATATACATTATCTCTCAGTGGTCCCAGTCAGCTCCCACAGGTTTAATTATCGCTCTGCAGATAATTCCCATACCTTTATTTCCAGTTCTAGTCTTCTGTGCCCTAGTTCTACATCACTAGCTACTTATTGGACAGTTAAAGCTACATGTCCTGTAAGGGTCTCAGCCTCATCATCTAAAAAAACAGCTTCTTATCTTTTTCTCCAAATTATCTTCTCTTCCAAACTTCTATATTTCTGATAAGAGCAACAGGGATCCTTCCCCTTGCCCAAGTTTACAGCTTCCATACCATTCTCAGCTCTTCATTCACTCTCACCACATATCCAGATCAGTTACCAAATCTTATTAATCCTACCTCCACAATATCTCTTGCATATGTTTCCTTTCCATTCACACAGTCTCCAACATCAGGCCATCATCAGCTCTCCCTGGATTCATGCAACAGCTTTCTCCTTGCTTCATGTCTCTCTCCACTACAATTCACACAGCAATGAAATCAATTTTTCCTAAGGCACAGATCTGACTATGTCTCCCCTTCCCCATTTGATACTCTCCACTTGTAGCCTTAGGACCCTGTCATTTAAATTTCTTCACAACCTGGCCCTTTTCTATCTTTCTAGTCTTTTTATTCATTACTCTCCTCTCTCAGATCTGTGGCCTACTTGCCATCTTTCACACACAACACTCAATTACATTTCTTTTTCTTTGCACTGGTTGTCTTCCATTCCTGAAATGCTCTCCCTCCCCACCTCTGCTTCTTGCAGTTCCTGGCTTCCTTCAAGATATAGGTCATATACCACCTTCTCTAAGATCCCTTTCCTCATCTACCCCAACTGCTAATGTTTTCCTCTATGAGATTACCTTTCTATGGTTCTGTTTTTATTTCTGTATGTAAACACATATACTTATGTGTATTTGTGTGTAAATATGTGTGTACACACACATATTATGTATACCCCATGTTGTGTCACATTAGAATGTAAGCTACTTGAGAGTAGACACAGTTTTTGTTTTTCTTTGTGTACCCAGTTCTTAATATGGTGCTTGACAAATAGTACTAAATAAATGCTTCTTGAATAATTGATCAATGCTATATTAGTTATTTTCCATTAATAAAATAACAAAAGGAGACCAAACTAAAAGTCAGACCAGCCTAAATAAAATTCATTTTTATTTCACATACTTGGGATTTGTTGGTACAAAAAGATCATTTGATAGTATTCATCTGATTAATCAGATATCAGTTCATAATTGACAGTGTACCCCAACCATCCTGTCTCATTGCACTGTGAACTTCATGTATTTCACAGTTGTGGCTAGAGGTGCTCCATGACGCTTCTTCTGAAACATTAATGTTTACTATAATTTATTTGGCCAGACTAAAGCCATTCTGTGAAATAAAAATTGAAATCATAATCAATGTGATGCACAGCCATAACTAGGAAGTCTTACATCTAGGGCAAACCATACCCATGTGAACGGCGTGAAAGATACCTTCAATTGGTGTTGAGGAAGATGCCACCTGATAGTGGGGCTGAATCAGCAGAGACCTTTAAGACACTTTAAGTTCATTGTTGAGGAAACTACCCTCAGAGGAGGGGGGCCATTAGGTAGCTTCCTGTTTAGACCTACCTTACCACCTAGTTATCAAGAATTATCAGTAGTTTCTTCAAGTTTGGCATGTAAGAAGCTTGATTACTGTTGGGAAAGGATAATGTTCATTTTTGTAGCAAAAAAGCTTTAAAAAAAAAAAGCTTTTGAGTAGAGGGCTGAAGGGTTTGAAACCAATTTTCCTGTGCCTCCTAAAAATCTCACAAAATGTGGTATTAAAGCTGGAAAAGACATGGATCATCTGGTCCAGTTCCTTGGTTTTACTGAGAAAAAAACATGAGACTCTAGAGAGGGAAAGTGACTTGCCCAAGGTCACCAAGGAAAGCTTATTCAATACTTACTGAAGTTAAAGTGGAGCTAAAGTGCAAACAAGTAGGACACAGATTCAGACTCATGTTAGAGTTGAACTCATATTCATTTTACAGAGGAGGAAATAGTGGCAGAGCAGGTACTGTTCTCCTAACTTCTGTGCCAACACATTTTTAAGGAAGGTTGTTGAAATTCAGCTGACTTCCTTCTGTTTGGGACACAGGGCTTTCCAGAGCATCAGACCTTAGTCTTGTTACTCAGAATAGGCACTTTCATTTGCAAAAAGCAGTCAAGGCCTAGGTTAGCAAAATGGCTCACACCAGGTAGTAGAATTGGTATTTATCCTTAGATACTCTGAATTCAAATCCTGCCATTTTCACCCATGCTACTTCACCCACTTATCATCCCATTTCAAGAAGCCTTTTTTGGAAAGAACAGTTATCATTTGAACTAGCTATAATCTTTTTGGTTTTGTTCTTTCCTTAATTGGAATTTAGGAAGTACCTATATTGGGATTACTCCCTTATTGTTGCCGGGATATTTCTTTTCTTGATTTTTATATTTCCAACCTGATCTTTCTGCTTAGCTGCCACACTGAGATTTCTGGGGGAGAAAAATTCAAGGGAAAAAAAATTCTAGGTTGGGAGAAGTCCCTGTGACTTTTCCCTTCTACCTGGGTCCCTTTCCTGATCCCTCTGCTTCCAGTGCCCTCTTCCCAAAACTCCTTTGTATTCATTTTGTATATAATATGCATATATTTATATGTATGCACATTGTTTCACCCTGTAGTAAGTTGCTTAATAAGTATGTGTTGAATAATCCTACAACTTGTTCTTAATCAAAAGGGATCTACCTGCCCTACTACCATGATTCAGTTGTGGAAGTGGGAAGTGAGTTTCTCTGGTTGCTGAACTGTGAGAAGTATTGGGGGGGGAGGCCATGAGGGGGACCTGAATCAGTCAGCCATTTTATCATGTGCTTTTTATGTGCCAGGAACTATGCTAAGTCCTAAAGATACTAAGACAAAAAAGTAATAGTCCTTTATTTCAAGGAATTTATATTCTATTGGGCAAAATAACAAGTCCTCATATAAATAGTTACAAAATATATACAAAGTAAGTGCATGGTAATTTCACAAGTTGGGCAGCTACTTGGTTCAGTGGATAGAATACCAGACTTGGAGTCAGGAAGACTCATCTTCCTGAGTTCAAATTCAGCTTTAAATGCTAGCTGTGAGTTCCTGGGCAAGTCATGTAACCCAGTTTGCCTCAGTTTCCTCATCTGTAAAATGAACCGGAGAAGGAAATGGCAAACCACTCCCAGTATCTTTGCCAAGAAAACCCCAAATGAGGTCATGAAAAGTAGGAAATGACTTAACAACAAATTTCACAGGGGATGCATTGCAGTAAGAGCTAGGGAAGTCAGGAAAGGTCTCATTTAGGAGGTGACATTTGAGCTGAGTTTTAAAGTAGGCTCTAGATTCTAAGAGGCAGAGGTGAGGAGGGAATACATTGTAGGCATGGAGGATTTTCCTGCATAAAGGCATAGACACTGGAAACAACATGTAATGTACAAGAAACAGCTTGTTCCTTTTCTGTGTTTGGGGCAGCTGGTGGCACAGTGGGTGCAGTGCTGGACCTGGAGTCAAGAAAACCTGAATTCAAATCCAGCCACCTTATACTGGCCTTATGAGCCTGGACAATTCTCTTAACTTCTGTTTGCCTCAATTTTCTCATCTGTAAAATCAGAATAACAATAGCAGCTATCTCCCAGGGTTGTTGTAAGGATCAAATGAGATGAAAATTATAAAGCACTTAGCATCTTGCTAGCAAATAGTAAGAACTCTGTAAATGTTTGTTGTTGTTATGACTAAATTGGCTGAATCTTGTAGTGAATGAGGAAGAATAACACATAATAAGTCTGGAAGGGAAGGCTTCTAACATTGTGAAGGGCTTTAAATGTCAAACAGAGAAGTTTATATTTTATCCAAAAGTCAAGAAAAGCCACTAGAATTTCTTGAGCAGGAAAGTTACATGATCAAACCTCTGCTTTAGAAATAATGATCACTTTGGTATTTGTATGGACAATGAATTGGAGACAATAATGAGGCTGTGGAAGCAGGAAAACCACTTAGTTGAATATTGCTAAAACCAAGTGATGGGCCATGAAGTTTTTAATTAGGATGGGGACTTTCTGAGGGAGGTGAAAGAATGGATGCAAGTTTGAAAGCTCTAGTGGGGAGAGAATTAGCGAGACCTGGCAGCTCATTGGAAACACTGAATAGCCCAGTGGCTTCAGGATTGTGAACTTGAACTGGAAGGGTGGTGATACCTTTGACGAGAATAGGGAAATTACAAAGAGGGCTAGCTTTAGGGAAATTAGGAGTTGTTTTGGCCATACTGAGTTTGAGGTATGTATAGGTCATTTGGTTGGAGAGAAACTAGGTCTAGATAAATAGACCTAAGAATTATTTCTGTAAAAGTGATAATTAAACCAATGGGAGCTGAGGAAATCACTGAGAGCATAGAGAGTGAAATGGAGAGGTCCCAGGACAGAGATAGTTAAGGGAAGAGACCTAGCAGTAGACTGTAAAGGAATAGTCAGACAGGCTTGGAAGAGAGAGAGAGAGAGAGAGAGAGAGAGAGAGAGAGAGAGAGAGGAAGGGAGAAGAAAGTGTCCAGCAGGACAGTCAGTATTGCCAAATGTTGCACAGAGGTTTAGAAGATCTAGCCTTGAGAAAGGCCATTGAATTTGGTCATTAGGTGATCACTTGTAATTTTAGAGAGCATAGCTTCAATTGAGTGGTAAGGTTAGAAGCCAGATTTCAAGGGTTTAAGTAGTCAATGAGAGGAGAGGAGAAGCAAGTAGATTGCTTTTCCAAGTAGTCTGGCTGAGAAAAGAAGTAAAGGTGTAAGACAAAACAGTGAGATGGTTTGGCTTTTTTTAAAGAGGAAGATTTGTATGTGTTTGTAGGCAGGATGTAAGAATCCAGTAACTAGGGAGAGACTAAAGAAGAGTAAACAGAGACTGAGAAGCAGTTAAGCATAGTAGCAGTCAATGTTAGGTAAATCTAAGAATTACAACTACTCTGGTAAGGGTCCATGATTTAACAAAAACTGTTGAGAAAACTGAAAAGCAGTCTGGCAAAAATTATTTTTAGGCTAACATCTGACACAGTATGCCATATTAACTTCCAAATGCATATATAACCTAGATAGGAAGAATGATATCAAAACAAATTACAGAAACAAGGAAGGAGATCCCTTTCACTGTCATGGAAAGCAGAGGAGCTCTTGACCAAACAAGGGATGGAAGTGATCAGAAGAGATAAAATGGATGATTTTATTCACAGATTTTTGGACAAATGCAATGTAGTTGGAAGAGAAACAGTGAACTAGGAAAATTTTCTTGCAGCAAATTCTTTTGATAAAGGTCTATTGTAGAAAAATGGAAGTAGCTTGGCTTGTCCCTTATAGGTCTGATATTTAAAATATATAAGGAATTGATAAAATATGTCAAAAACAAGAGCTATCCCCATTAGATCAGTAGTCAAGAGATATGAATAGGCAGTTCTACAGAGAAGAAAACAAATTATCAATAATTATTTGAAAAAAAATGTTCCAAATCACTAAAAATAGAAATGCAAATTAAAATGTCTCTGAGTTTCCACCTCAGACTCATCAGATTGACAAAAGATGACAAAAATGGAAAGTGACAGTTTTTAGAGGGACTATTGGAAGATAGGCATACTAATACATTGTTAGTGAAATTGAATTGGTTCAGCCATTGAAAGCAAATTGGAATTATACCTCAAAAGTTCCTAAACTGTGAATACCTTTTAACCCAGTGATACCACTACTACTAGGTCAGTGCTCCCTAAAGAGATCAAAGACAGAAGGAAAGGACCCCACCTGTTTTAAAAAGATATTTATAGCAGCTCTTTTTTTGTGGCAAAAGAAAAAAACTGGAATCTAAGAGGATGTGAGAGATGTCTGAACACATTACAGTATATAAATATAACAATATTATTGTGCCATTAGAAATGATAAAAGTAACTGCTTCCTAGAAACGTAGGACTTTATGAAGTGGTGCAGAGTACATGACCAAAAGCAGGAGAACAGTTTGTACAATGACTAGAACATTGTAATGAAAAGCAACTGTGAAAGACTTAAGAACTATGATCAATGCAGTGACCAGTGATGACTCTGGAATACTGGAGTTTGAACACTGTATATTGCTTCCCATATCTTGACTGAGCATCCAAGCACTAAAAGTGCAAAATTGTGACATATTTTCAGACTCAGTCTATATATGAATTTGTTTTTGTTTGACTATACTTGTTTTCTACAAGGGAGTGCTTTAGGAAGAGAGGAGTTGTTAATGGAGAGCAATCACAAGTGGTAATAGGGAGACCAAAAAAAGTGTCAATGAAACATTTTAAAATTATATAGAGAGCAAAAGGAAGTTAAGAAGGGACAGTGTTGTAGGAGTCAGACAGGAGAACCTAGGAGTTAATTTAATTTATACTTTTAAAGAAACAGGATGTATGTATTAGAGGATCACAATGTCACATACAGGCCTCATTTCCTGTTCTTTGTATAAGAAAATGTTCCTTTTTGTTGATGTTTGACAAGTCCATTATAAAAAAGGGGGTTTGGGGGTTGTTTATTTTTTTTGAAGGGCAATTGGGGTTAAATAACTTGCCCAAGGTCACACGGCTAGGTTTTTGTTTGTGTGTGCGTTAAGTGTCAGAGGCCCGATCCGAACTCAGGTCCTTCTGACTCCAGGGCCGACGCTCTACTCACTGAGTGCTGGCCCTGGAGTCAGAAGGACCTGAGTTCGGATCCGACCTCAGACACTTAACGCACGCACAGACAAAAACCTAGCCGTGTGACCTTGGGCAAGTTACTTAACCCCAATTGCCCTCCAAAAAGAAAAAAAAATGAAAGAGGGAATGATTTGGGAGGGAGCAGTCTGTTAAAGAAGACCAGGAAGGGGTGGGATCAAAGGAACAGTAGAGAGATTGGCCTTGTTAGAAGAAAAAGCCACTTCTGCCTCAGGGACTGAAATAAAGGGGGAGGATGGAAGATGTTCTCAGGGGGGTTGGGATGTAGAATAGGGGAAAAGACAGGGAGTTCTGGGAGAATGACTTGTGTTTGCTCAGTAATGTATACAGCTTTATCCAACATTGTAGGGATGTGGGAGACTTGAGAAGACATTTGAAACTATCTCTGAGGAATGCAGTAACCAGTTAGCAATAGAGTAGAATTGCCCGGCACTGAGGACCTAGTTGAGATAAAGAAACATAAATTTGTAATGAGCCTTGAAATGCCTCCCTCCTTCCCCCCCTCCTCCTGTGCTGAAGGAGTATTTCCTTATGAATTCCATGAAGTAATCAAGCTGTTTGACCTCCCTGGCTTCTTCCTTAGGCATAGATAATTGGCTGAAATCTTGAAATTTCCTACTCAGATTTACCTGTCCTGGAGCAAGGCCCTAATCTCCATTTGTGTGATATGTTGCTAGTGTTCATTATTATAATATCATTTCTTTTCACTATGTTCCTTCTGTCTAGTGAGTTTTTCCCCTTAGTTTACTCTATTACCCTGAGACTTCTGGCTAGAGGAATTGAGTTTGAATACTAGCTTTGCCATTTACTAGTTTAATGTTCAACTATAGGAAAATGTTAGCCTCTCAGAATTTCAGTTTCCTTAAGCACAAAATGAGGATGATATCCCACAGGATTCTTTTCAGCAAAGAAGTTTACAAATTTTAAAGGATTATGTAAGTGTGAATTGTTGTTTTCTAAATAAAGGGCTTCCAAGCTAATTTTTAAGTTAAGAAAACTGAACTGGAACCTACCATTCTCCCACCCCTAATAGTTAATTAAGGCTCTGGATGATAGTATGTTAGGACTTGGGATCAGATGACCTGAGTTTAAGTCCTTTCTGTATGACTTTGGACTTGCCACTTAATCTCTGAACATCAGTTTCCTCATGTATAAATTGGGGTTAATGATAATTATACTACTTGTATCACAGGGTTGTTATAAGGCCCCAATGGGATGAGTAGAAAGAACTGTTTAAAGTTCTATGTAAATGTATAATTATGGTACTAACAATAATAATATCCCTAATAATTATAATAGTAGTGATTAAGGGAAATTATAAATAAGATCTTATTTTTAATATGAACCTTCATTTTAAAATTTTTATTGATTTTTTTATACATTTCCAAATATATATAAAAAAGAGGAGGGAGGAAAGTTCAGCAAAACTAACCAAGACATCAGTCAAATCCAGCATTATATATAATGTTTGACATATAATCTTCACATAGTTTACCATCTATGCAAAGAATGGGAGATAGATTGAGAAAAGTGCTGAACTTGATGTCAGAAGACCAGAGTTTAAATCCTGCTACCAAGTCCTAGGCAAGAAACTTCACCTCAGTTTCTTTATCTGCAAAATGAGAAAGTTGGACCAGATAAGCTCTAAAGTCACTTCCAGTTCTAAATCTATGATTTTATGATCTAGTTCAGTCCTGTTAGAACCTGTGACTAAATCTAGGACTTTTTAATCAAAGCATTTAGCAACTTTTATTTTTATGTTACCATGTCTCCACATTTATAAAGAAGCTAATCCCCTTTTACAAGGATTTTATCTATGCCACATAGTTTCATTAAAGAAATACTCAGGATATTACAATACAAATTTTAAGTTCCTTCAGGGGCAAGGATTGTTTCACTTTTGTCCAATTTTAGCACATAGTATAGGGACTTAAAGGCTTGGTGAATTGAACTGAAATATAAAAACTAATTTTATCTTAACATTATTTGCAAACAAGCAGGAAGTATATTTGGAGTGTTGTGAAGAAAGTATATGGCAGAGTGTTTGCTTCCATTTAATTGGTAAAGAAATAGACTAGGAAGCTAGTGGAAGTGGTAAAGAGGAGACTAGAAAAGTGCAAAAGAACCTTTTGTCCAATTTTGAATCTGAACTAATAACATTTGTTTTTCCTTTGTTCCCCTTCATCTTGTAGGTTTGTAAGCGAATGGACTTAGTCTGCCAGAGAATGTTGAATCAGGGATTTCTGAAAGTGGAAAGATATCACAACCTGTGTCAAAAACAAGTTAAAGCACAACTTCCAAGGTATGTAGAGAGTAGAGCAAAGACTTCATGTCATTTTTTTAGGCCTTGACAAAGGTCCAGATGTTTAAGGAGTAATATCCAATGGTTTTCTAGCAAAGGTTACAGTAGCAATTTCTGTTGTCGTTTGGCCTTTTTCTTTTTTTTTTTTAATTAAATTTAATCTTTTTAAATTAACAATATTTTTTTTTTCTTTCTCACATTAAAAAGAAAAAAAAAACCCTTGTAACAAATGTTTAGTCAAGCAAAAATAATTTCCACATTGGGTATGTCCAAAAAATATATATCTTAGTCTTCATTCTGATTCCATCACCTACTTCTCTTTCAGTAGGTGATGGGAAGTGTATTTATAGGTCCTGTGGAATTGTGGTTGATCATTATGTTGATCAGAGTTCTCAAGTGGCCTTCTTTTTGAATAGATTTTTATCAGACAATCATGACCTGCATGATTGAGGAAAAGCTTTAATTATTGCCTTTTTTTCTTTTATTTTTTTCCTAACTCAGGATATTTGATCTTTGATCATTAAGGATTTTATTAAGTAGTAAACAGGCAACCAAAAATTGGTTTGTGTACGTTTTTTCCATATACATGTATTATTTTAGTAGGTGAAATAGGCTAGGGGTGGCTAGGTGGCTCAGTGAGTAAGAGCGCTGGCCCCAGAGTTGGGAGGACATGGGGGGAGGACACGGGGTCAGTTCCGGCCTCAGACTTAGAACCCACACAGAAATGACCAGCTGTGTAACTTTGAGCAAGTTACTTAACCCCAATTCCTTAAAAGAAAACAAATAGGCTTAAGAAATAGGCTACAAGAAACCCTGCAAAAATATACATCTTTACCTTTTTTTTTAAACATCATATAAATTATCCCACTACAGGTATCTCCTTCCCATTTAAGATCTGTTTATGCATTTTTGGACTGTTGATGTCTTTTGTATTTTTTTGTTTGTTTGTTTATGTTTTCTGTTGGTTAAGTGTTAGCAACTCTTTTAGTTAGATTAGGGGAAGATCAAATGAACTTTTTTGCCACAAATATCAGTGGATTTCAGTTACTTGAATTCGTGATGATGGGCTGTTGAGGCTAATGAGGTAGAAAAATAAAAAAATAGGTAAGAATGGATTGGTTTCTGATAGCCTATATGAATGGTAACAACAACAGTCTGCAGTACCATATCACTAAATCTTAGAAGAAGAGAGAAGGAACCAGTGAAAAAAAACAAGTAAAAACAGCAGGGAGGAGTTTAAATGGAGATCAAAAGAAATAGCAGAAAAAAAATCATACCTTTATCTCCATCAGGAACTCCTGTCATTTATTCCCCATTTCAAAGGAATGGTCAGGAGATTACAGACAGCGTAGTGCCTTGGTGTCCTTTTCTATTATAGCAGTGGCCATTGGTTCTTAAGTTACCAGGAACTTGGATCTTACATTTCCCTCATTCAAAAAATTTTTCATAAATTAGGAAAGGGAGCAAGAAAGAGGGTTGAATGAAAGGATAACTCTAGGAAGGACAAGAATAAAATTTGTTGAGCAATGAACAAATTAAATATAAATGCTGATAAGATAAAGAAATTAGAAAGTAAAATGTCAAGGGATAAGATTTCTAAAGTGATACACACTGAAACCATCAATAGTAGGAGCATTGCAGGTAAATATGAGTGGAAGAAATAAATCTAATAATAGGTTTGTTGATATAGTAATCCCATTCATAGTACATACCTCACAGGATTAATATGAAGATAAAAGGGAGAGCTTGTATGAAGAGTATTTTGTAAAATCTTAAAGCCCTGCACATAGATGTAAAAAAAAATTAGACTAAGACTAATTCAATCAAAGGCATAGAAAGAGATGAAAGAAGGAATATAAAAAATACAAAGTAACCTGGAAGAAATAGATGAATAGAAACATCAAAAAAGCAGAATAAATATGCTTAAGTGAAAAATCAGCAGAAAATTCAAGTAAAAGAAAAATCTCAGAATGTAACGGATCAAGAGCAATTAATGAACACACAATCCAAAATAAAACCTGAAAGACAAAACAAAAAGATCAAACTTTAGATCACTATGAATTCTTTTTTTCAAGAAAAAATTAAACATGATATTAAAAGAATTACTGTATTTCACTGCATAATAATTGTTTTTTGCTTTGTGTTGTTTTGTTTCAGTCCAAAAATTGGTTTATAGCCTTTCACCATGTATTCATCACATAGCAAAATTCTGTTCATCATGCCATTTAAAAGGTAAACTGCAGCAATGTAGTGGCATATGGATATGCATTTATATCTTGCGCATTGTGAGCCTCAAGCCTAGAATTCTCAGTGCATGCACATTGTCAGTATATTTCAGAAAGCCTACTTGCTGGTTTGTTTAGAGCGCTTCAGTACTGACTGTGCTATCACTCAACCCAGTGAAGAACAATAGGCACAAGGAGAGCAGGTGGGCAGGTGAAACTGCCATGAATGTAAGTCATGTGACGTGGTAAAACTTGCATCTTCCCAGTTTTAACATGTATTCACAAGTATTCTGTTCATCCTAATCTTGCACCAAAGATAGTTGAGTAACAAATAATTTTTAAGTAATACTGGTACCCCCCCCAAAAAAAATTAAGCTTCACACAATGGTTTTACCCCCACCAACTCCCCCTTACAAAAAAAGTTTGGCATAAAATCTGACTATTATGCAGTGACATGTGGTAATTGGAGAATACTTAGAGCAAATGAATAGCAAATATGCTACAATTAGAAACAATTCATAAGACTAAAATGTGGAAAGGTCTAAAGTACAAATTTCTTGGGAATATCATTGTTAAATCTGGAATTATAAGTACATAGAAACCCTAAGCATTGAGAAAGAAAAAGGAAATTGCCTATTAAAATCACCAGTTGAAATGACATCATATATAAAAGGCATAAAAGTTTTTAAAATTATTTTTCCTACAAATTTTGAGCATGTCATTTTGAAGATAAGAGATTAACATTCAGGGGTGGCTAGGTGGCGCAGGGAGTAAGAGCACCGGCCTCAGAGTTGGGATGACCCGAGATCAAAACCGGCCTCAGAAAATGAGCATCCACACACAAGTAATGACTAGCCATGTAACCTTGAGCAAGTTACTTTACCCCAATTGCTTTAAAAAAAAAAAAAAAAGAGATTAACATTCAGAAACAATCCTCAATTAGTTGATCAGTAAAAACCCCAAATGAAAAAATACTTATTGATATTTAAATACTTATTAATATTTAGTCCCTGGTACCAAATCAATTCAGTGATAAGATATTAAAAATAATAGCATATGTTAATTACTGTTATTACCTATAGTTAAAATCCCTAGATATAATACATATAAAAAATCTTTGTAAGTAAAATAGAAACAAGTTAATGTCTGGGCAAAAATAGAATTAAATATCCATATTTGTAAATAAAAGCAGTTTGTAATTGACAAGCAATAATAATAGCTAACATTTATATAACACATTAAGGTTTGCAAAGGACTTTACATGTTATCTCATTTGATCCTCACAGTGAAGACAACTGAGGCATAGAGAGGTTAAGTGCCTTTCATAGAGCTAGAAAACTAGGTCTTCTTGGCTCTAAGTCTAGTATTGTGCACTGTACCACCTAGCCACTTATAACCAACAAATAAAGAAGCATAAAATAATAAACAAAATATAAAAAGAAAGGTCTTGGTGATGCCAGAACAAACTCCTTGCCTTTAACCGAAAACGAAGAAAAACGTCAAAGAATTATAAAGCAGCCGTAGTATTCTAAAGGTAAAGAGTTTTGTTCAAATTAAATTAACTTTAATATAAAATAATTATGATAGAAAAAATAAGTTACATTTCTCCTTGACATTGAGAAAAAATTAGGTAAAAGGAAAAATCAATAAGACAAAATTAATTTTACCATTTCAAATATTAAATTTGAATGACCTGAATTACCTTTTGAAAGTTGTGGTAGGTGGTGCAGTGGATAGAGCACCAACCCTATCGTCAGGAGGACCTGAGGTCAAATCCAGCCTCAGACGTTTGCTACCTTGGGCAAGTCCCTTAACCCCAATTGCCTCCCGCCCCCCCCCCCCGCCAAAAAAAAGTGTCACAGGTTAAAAAATAAGCCCATCAATTTACTACCTATAGTAAACACCATTAACATAAAAATATAGATAACTAGATATAAATTAAGAAGTTGGTCTAAGATATACTATGCAGCTTCTGGTGAAGGAAGACCTACTACCTCCTGAGGTAGCCCATTCCACTTTTGGATAGCTCTGATTGTTAGTAAAGTTGTCCTTTTATTAGACTTAAATATTCTTCTTTGCAGCTTCTACCCATTACTCTTTTTCTTGCCCAGTTGGAGTCAGTACAGTGAGTCTAAAATCTCTTTCACATGATACTTTCATTTACTTGAAGACAACTATCATATTCCCCATAAATCTACTCTTCTCTGGGATAAATATCTCAATCAGTTCCTTAAACTGATCTTCCTATGGCACAAACTTCAATCCTGCAGTTATCCTGATTGCTTTCCTCTGGACACCATCCAGCTTATTCCTCTGTTGTCAAAATATGACAAATCAGATGAAAAGACTAACAAAATATCACATATCTGAATTCATTAAATAAAATGTTAACAAATATATATAAATAACTAAAAAGGAAAAAAAAGAAAACAAATACTCCAAAAGGAAAGTAGGAAATGTGATGATAAAGTTAAGGGCAGAAATAAAGTAGGAAAAAATTGAAATGATAAATGCATTTGAGTTCAGTTTTCAAAAAGATTGATAACATTTATAAACCATTAACAAAAGTGATTTTAAAAGGAAAAAGAAAACATAGTCACCAAGATTAGAAAACAAACATGAAAGAGATTGATATCACCAGGAGATATTAGGTACAGGTATAGTCTAATACATTTCTTTGGATCTGTGATCTCATTGACTTGGACACAATTTTCACCAGCACATATCAAGATTTATTCATGGCTTCTCATCCTGTGTGACTCTTGTCCATGTTTTCTTTTTTTTTTTTAATCAAATGCTTCATTAACTTCTAGTTTACATTGTTCATTTCCATAAGATTTTGAGTTACAAATTTTCTGTTTTTTCTCTACCCACCACCCCAAAATAACAATCCCACGGGATATCCCGTCCTCCAGTCTGCGCTCTCCCATATCTTCTCCCATACCCCCTCCAACTTTCCAGTAGGGCAAGGTGGATCTCTATACCCCAGTGCCTCTATATCTTATTTCCCATTTACATGTAAAATAATATCAATGATAGTATATATGTATATATTTTAAACATTTGATTTTAAAACTTTGAATTCCAGATTTATTCCCTTCCTCCCTTGTCACCCACCCTTACTGGGAAGAAAAGCAATTCAGTATAGGTTTTACATGTATAGCTATGCAAAACATTTCCACAGTGGATATATTGTAGAAGATTGACTATATTTCCCTCCCTCCTATCCCACCTTCCATTTGTTCTATTCTCTACTTTGATCCTGTCCCTTTTCAAAAGTGGGTGCTTCCAACTTCCCTCCCAACCTGCCCTCCCCTCCATCATCCCCCCTCTCATCCCCTTCCCGCCTACTCTCTTGTAGGGTGAGATACTCTATTTAGTGTGTATGTCATTCCCTCCCTAAGCCAAATTCAATGAGAATAAGATTAACCCATTCCCTTTTGACTTCCTGTTCTTCCCCTTCTTCTATATGAGATAGTTTATTCCAATCTGTCTCTCCCTATTTCCTCTCAATATATTCCTCTCTCACCTCTTAATTTCACCTTTTAAGTATCATCCCTTCCCATTAAACTGGTCCTATGCCCTCTATCTATGTATATCTGTACACATATATACGCACATTCACATATGTATTCATATGCCTATATACCCTCCTATATAGACATATATATGTATGTATGTGTATACATTTCTATTCCCTTCAATTATTGTCATACTGAGAAAAGTTTCATAAGTTACATTTATCATTTTTCCATGTAGGAATGTAAATAGTTCAATTTTGATAAGTACCTTATGATTTCTTTTCCCTGTTTACCTTCTCATGCTTCTCTTGCTTCTTGTATCTCAATGTCAAATTTTCTATTCAATTGTTTTTTTTTTCATCAAGAATGCTTGAAAGTCCTCTATTCCACTGAATGACCATATTTTCCTGAAACATGATACTCAGTTTTGCTGGGTAGGTGATTCTTGGTTTTAATCCCAGCTCCTTTGACCTCAGGAATATCATATTTCAAGCCCTTTGATCCCTCAGTGTAGAAGCTGCCAGATCCTGTGTTATCCTGATTGTGTTTCCACAATATTCAAATTGTTTCTTCCTGGCTGCTTGTAATATTTTCTCCTCGATCTGGGAATTCTGGAACCTGGCTACAATATTCCTAGGACTTTTCTTTTCGGGATCTTTTTCAGGAGGTGATCTATGAATTCTTTCAACCTCTATTTTGCCCTCTGGTTCTAAAAACATCAGGGCAGTTTTCCTTGAGAATTCCTTGAAGAATGATTTCTAGGTTCTTTCTTTGATCATGGCTTTCAGGTAGTCCAATAATTTTTAAATTATCTCTCCTGGATCTATTTTCCAGGTCAGTGGTTTTTCCAGTGAGATATTTCACATTGCCTTCTCTTTTTTCATTTGTTTGGATCTGTTTAATAGTATCTTGATTTCTCAAAGTCACTAACTTCCATTTGCTCCACTCTAATTCTGAAGGAATGATTCTCTTCAGTGAGCTTTTGAGATTCTTTTTCCTTCTGGCAAATTTGGCTTTTTAGGACATTCTTCTCTTCATTGCCTTTTTGAGCCTCTTTTGCCATTTGAGTTAGTCTCTTTTTTAAGGTGTTATTTTCTTCAGTCAGGCTGTTGACTCTCATTTCATAATTTTCTTGCATCCTTCTCATTTCTCTCCCCAATTTTTCCTCCACTTCTCTTATTTGATTTTCAAAATCCTTTTTAAGCTCCTCTATAGCCTGTAACCAGCTTGTATTTTTCTTGGAAGCTTTTGGTGCAGGAGTTCTAACTTCACTATCTTCCTCCTGTTCCATGCTTTGATCCTTTTTGTCCCCAAAATAGGAGTCTAATGTTGGATTCCTCTGTTTGCTTTGCTTCTCTCATTTACTCATGTTACCACTCAATTACTTGACTTTTGGGCTTTTTGCCACAGTAGGACTCTGCTGACTGTCAGATGGGGGAGCTGCATCCCAATCCCTGGGGTTTTCTCAGCTGCTGGAGCTATTAGTTGGGTGCCCTCTCTGAAGCCTCCACATGCTCTGGCAAGCTGGTTGCATACCTCAGGACCTCCACCCTAGACCACAATCTAGATCCAAGCAGATTAAAGCAAGAGCCATTACCCCTCAGACTGGTAACTTGGTCCCCCTGTAGTCTGTAGGCCAGGAGCTGAAGCTGCCATGTGCTGGCAGCTGCATGGCTGTGGCTCCTCAGCAGCTTCTCCCTCCAGGGGATAAAGGCCTATCGCACTCCCAACTACTGGATCCCAAAGTCCACACTGCACTGACCTCTCACTTTGTCCTTAGCGTCTATGGCTTGATAATTCTGGAAACCATCACAGCTGCTGGTGATCTGAAGTCCCTTTAGCAGGTGGCTGGTCATGCCTGCCCCCGGGGCTGGGCTTGGCTCCTAGAGCACTGCGCTGGCTGCTCCGGCCTGCCTGCCTGGCTATCCTCAGTGGGAGGCTAATTAGCTTTTCTATGTCATTTTGTGGGTTCTGTAGCTTCAAAGTTTGTTCAGAGTCTCATTTTACATGAATTGGAGGTCATGGGAGCTGGAACCCATTGGAAGCCCCATTTCTACTCTGCCATCTTGACCCATGTTTTCTTATAAATCTTCTATAAGGGCTCACAAGTATGCTGCCTCTCCTACTTTTGACATTTCATGAATATAAATGGAGAGTTTTACTTATCCATTGGTAATTACTTATTCTTACTACATAATCAGTCCACTTCCTTTTTCAGTCATGTCTCTTTGCTGACATTCTTTATTTTATATAATTCAACAAGCATTTATTAAGCACCTATAGTGTACAAAGCTTTAGGAACTAGAGATAGTGATTAAAAACAAAATTCTTTACCCTTAAGGAGTCATATTCTACTGAGGAGAAACACATGCATTCAAATAAATAAAATGAATACAAAGTAAATTCTGGAAACAGGAAAACTAATAACTGGGCAGAGGGAATATCAGGAATGGCTAAGTATAGAAGGTGGTTGTTGAGCTGAGCCTTAAAGGAAGCTAGGAATTCTAAGAATCAAAAGTGAAAAGGGAGAACAGGACATACACAGGAAAAAACCTTATTTGGCTGAACACAGAATATGTGATGGGGAGTAATGTGAAACATGAACCAGATTGTGAAAGGCTTTAAATACCAAACTTGGATGTTATCCTAGAGAAAGTAGGGAGCCAGTAAAGCTTCTTGATCATAATAGTAGGAGGGTCAGGACTTGCTTTAAAAATACCACTTCAGCAGCTGTGTAGAGTATAGATTGGGGGCAGGGGGTTAGCTGGAGACTTCAGGTAGGGATATCACTAAAGGTGCAGTAAAGATGCCCACTAGTTGGTGATGTGAGGTTGAAGTTTAAGAGCAAGATAAGAGCTGGATATGTAGATTTGGAAGTCATCACAGAAATGATAAATTAGCTCTCAGTGATAAAATGACTGAGAGAATAGTTTATGGAGAAAGATGAGAAACCCAGGACACAGGGGGGATGTACTTGCACATAGAAAATGGTCCATAGACAATGCTTCAACTAAGGGTACTGATAAAAGAGTGGTCTGACAGGTAGAAGGAAAACTGGGAAGGAAAAAGAAAGGAATAAGCATTTATATAATGCTATGGACTAGGCACTGTATAAAGTACTTTTACAAATATTATCTCATTTGACCTTCATAACAACCCTGTGAGGTAGGTACTATCATCCCTATCTTACATTTGAGGAAACTGAGGCAGGGGTCAAGTGACATAGCCAAGGTAAAACAGTTAATAAGTGTGTGAGGCTGGATTTGAACTTAGATTTTCCTGATTCTCTCTACTCTGCCACCTAACTGCCCCAAACATGGAAAAAGGGACTTGCTATCAAGAATGAAGACTAAGAAAAGTCAATCCTTATGTCTTTTAGCTACTTCTCCCTTGCAATTCTTTGTTGGTAATGAGTTGCAACTTACTTAGACCTACTGTCCTTTGGGTGATCCTCAACTATAATTCCTCTGAAATCAACATTCCATAATTCATGACAATAATCCTAATAAATTAGACAAATTAAATGTACATTTACAAGACTATAAATTACCAAAGCTAGCACAAATAGCTATTCATAATTTAAGTATTCCAATCTGTAAGAAAGAAATAAGACATTTTCAATAATTTTTTTTGGTGGCTCTGATGTCATCCATGTGGTATTCCCTCTACTAGTATAGATTTTACACTATCCTTACCTTCACATTGTGAGCAATTCTTGCCCACATTTTCCCATTATCTCCAAAGAAAAAGCATCCAACAAGCTGAAGTTCTTGTTCTGGGCATTAAAATTTCTTGAGTATCAGAGTGTAGTACCTAGGCTAGGCCATGCCACAATCTTTACCAATCAAACATTTTTTTAATGATGTTCTTCCTTTATGCCACTTTTTGCATTAGAGTGGTTCTTGATACTGCGCTGCAGGCTACTTGTGTTCTCCATTGCTCTTAGGCTTGTGAGATCATGCTCTTCTGTGATTTTATTATATTTGGGAAAATATAATTTTTGGGAAAATATTGTTTTTAAAAGCTGAAAAATGTTTTCTTTATTTTTCTGTTCTTTTGTTTCTTCCTCACTAAATACTAAAAGTCTTAATATTTAGGGATGAGATCTTACCACTTTTCTTGTATTTGATTATTTTCTTTGGTAGTTTATAATTTTTAAAAAATTGTTTAAATAGGTTTTTGTATCAGAGTACCTTGGTGTCACTGAAAGTACTGTAGTTTCCCAAATACAGTCTAGCCTGCTTTTCTCCTCCTGTTCAATTCTGGGTCCAACTCATTGTCAGTTTGCTGTACCTGCAAAATATTAACGTACTGATGGATTCACTCTATAGGCTGCAAATCCAACTGCATTGTATACTCTGGGCAATAGGCATTCCTCATTCACTTTGTTTTTAATCTGAGTATTGTTAACTTGTCTCTTTTGAGTGGTTGTGAATCTCATCTAAAGTAGCTCAATGATATGCTGGGTCTTAGTGAAATTAACACTCTTTCATGAAATATGATCCCATAAGAGTGTCTAGAGGAATTTACCATCTATAGAGAGTGACTTTTCAATTTGGATTCTGCAAAGAACATCCTCATGTTTCTTTGTTTTATCCTAGCTTAATATGGATTTATATTGTTCATTATATGGTTATTATATGGTCATTAAACAAATATTTCTGAGATTGTGCCTATCAAGGAATCTTCTATGATCTTAACATGTCCATGGTAGATAGTTTGTTGGAAAAGACCCTTTAAGGTTTTTTTTTTTTTTTGCTCTGTTGAGTAAAGATACTTTAAATGAATAAACACTCTCTATACCCTTCAGTCATTGTGCCTTTAAAGTTGTCTTCTTCTATAGAAAATCATCTTCAGTGGTGAGACAGTACAATGTAAATGGAAAAAACCCTGAGAGTTATATGAACTGATTTCAAGTCCTAACTCACTACTTACTATTTGTGTGTAAGTCACTTAAACTCTGTGGATCTCAGTTTCCTCATCGGTAAAATGAGGGGATTGAACTACATGATCTCCGAGTTTCAATAAGACCTGTGATCTTATTATCCTGTGTCCTATCTCATATTTTCATTAAGACTTTTTCTGATATGTGCATAGCTTATTCTCAGATTTTTTAGAGAAAAGAAAGTAGGCATATGAGTTGGTAGTTCCTGATGTTTTCTTCATTATCTTTTTTTGTTTATAATAATGCCATTCATGATTGTTTTCCCATTCATTTGATACCTTCCTCCTTGAGATAGCTTGAAAATTGGTCCCTTAGTACTTTCAAAATTGTTGCCTCTAACACCAGTTCCTTTTGTGTATATTTGTATGGTTGACTCAGTCTTCCTACCTTCATCTTCTTCCTAACTGCTACATCTACCTATTCATGTAGTGCATCAAGCACTGTGGTAATTGAGTAGAAATGACTACTTATATTCTATTTGTAATATGTTTGTTGTCCTCCTTTTGGTTTTGTCTATAAATGTACTCAGGGTGATTTGACCTACTTGAGTTTCACCCTGTGCCTTTGATAGGCATCTTTTCTACCATGCTTTTAGCTGTTTTATGAGGCAGTACTGCAATAATTTTCCATTCTCCCTCATAATGTTCTGAAAATGAACTCTAAACTAGCACTACCCCTGGCTACAGCATTTCTCTTCTTGGCAAGGGAAGCCAAATATTTGCCTGCTAAATTTTTCTATAGAATTTTTGGGCCTCTTTGCTGTAGAGGTTATTTTGCATCATTCAGATTTCTATATGAAATGGTGGTAAACGGAGACTTAAACCATATCCTTGTCTTAATTTTCAGGGTAAGCACCATAATTAAATGTATCATGTTAGACTTGCTAAAATTATGTGTAATGCCTTCTTCTCTTTGATGCTTTCTTCTAGCTTGGTATTGACTTTGACCTTTGCTCTAACTAGTCAATCCAACTACATACCAATGATGACTCAGAAATAAATCCAGTATCACTAACCAGTCATTTCTTTCCTTTTTTCTTTCTTTCTTTCTTAAAGCAATTGGGGTTAAGTAACTTGCTCAAGGTTACACAGCTAGTCATTTTTATGTTTGGGTGCTAATTTTCTGAGGTCGGAACCAAGCCCGCCTCCTCCTGACTCCGGAGCTGGCGCTCTTACTCACTGTGCCACCTTGCCTACCCCCGGTCATTTCTTATCTGTTGAGATATAGTTGGTTTCACTTTTTTTATGATGTTCTTTGGTATGTTCCAGCATCTTCCATCTTTCTCTACTGCAGAAGGTATTTATGATAGATGGAGAGGAGTTTGCATAATCTGCAGCTGTTTGGCCTCTTTTATTTTTGAGACATCCCTGTTTCTCAACATTTTTTTCACTGACCTTCTATATGCCCAACTTTGCATTAACATCAACAAGTGTCAAGATTATCTATTGCTTTGGTTTGGAGAATTTTGTCAAATTCTTTGTAGACTTTCTCTTCATTAAATGTTGTTGCACAAACTGCAGTCATCTTCATGGTAATCTTCTACTTATGATCATCTTATGCATTGTAAGGCAAAATACCTATTTGTCCCATAAATTATTTATCTTCTCTTGGGCACATAATTATTCTAATTGGTTTATTTGCCTCTTCAAGGAGAATCTGAGCCATTCTTCCATTTAAGATGTAACACAATAAAAAAAACAAAACATTTATTTAATGTTGTTCAGTCTGTATAGTAGTCTATCAGTTGTTAATTGTTAGACAAAGATCTCACATTTAGAGTACCAACAGTATATATTTATAGTTAGTTTTACACCCTGTTCTGCCTTAGCATCTTTGGCCCCACCCACATCCCTTTGCTGCTGTTCTCCATCTAAATTTCCTCTGGATCAGGGACTTAAATAAACATAGGAAAGATGGAAGAAAATGGAATTTGTGTATGTATGTGTGTGTACATACACATATAAATACGCATCTATATATACACATGCACAGATGTTTATTAAAGATATAACACATTTAGACAAGTTAGATGAATTACATAAAAAACAGCTTTTAATAACAAAACAAAAAGCAAATTCAGAAAAATGGTTTGTGGCAAGTAAAACATGTAAAAGCTTAAATATCTCAAATTTAAAGGAAACTGGCAATAATTAAGAGTACCATTCAGCCCACTGTAAATAAATGGTCAAAGTATATGAACAGACAATTTAGAAAGGAAAAAAATACAAAACCCCCCACAAGTTGTAAATAATGATCTGAAAAAAAAAAAAAGCTCACCATCAGAAGAACCAATGTAAAAAAATTGAGGTATCACTTCTCATCCTTTACATAAGCAAAAATCACTAAAAATAGCAAAACTTAATGTTAGCAAGATGTAGAAGAAAGAGTATTCTTATGAATATAGCTGGTGAAGTATTTTTGGAAAGCAACATGGAAGTAAACTACAAGACTTAGAAAATATTACTTTTACTCATTTGCAAGACTTGTTTATTGATTTTATATCCATAACATCTCATTTTCTCTCCTCACAAAGCCACCACTCTGGTTCAAACCATCATCGTCTCTTACCTGGACTAATATAATAGCCTTGCTAATTGTTAGGAATTTTTTCTTTACATTGAGCTAGAATTTACCTCTTCAAGTTTCCCCCATTGCTTTTTCTTTACTTCTTAGCTAAGCAGAAAAAATCCGATCCTTCTTCCATATGACAAGTCAAATCAACAAGCATTTAAGTTCTTACTGTGTGCCAGGCATTGTGCTAAGAAAAAATATAGACAGTCCTTACCATCAAGGAGCTTATACTTTTAATGCAGGAAGACAACACATAAAAGGACCTGACAAGTTGGGAAAGGGATACTCACTTGGGAGCATGGTAGTGAATTCTGGAGAGTCAGAAGCAGAGCCAGGAGAAGCATAATGGATGGCTGGCCTCAGCCCTTCTTTAAAATGAGGTTCCAAAAAGAACTCACCAGTGGGAGAAGGAGCTTGCAATCGTAGTGATTTTCCAGGATAGAATGCCACAGGGGATGAGGGAACTATTAAGATGAGAAGGTAACTGGGCCATAGTGATGAAGACCAGGGAGTCAGAAACAACTTGGAGAGGATAGTGAGTCAAATACTTGAAAACAGCTTTTACCCCTAAGAAAATTGATTGGGATACTGAGGGAGTAACAGATAAGTTGTTATTAACAAGTGGCCTCCCTGCCTCAAATCTTTGCCCTCTCCTATCCACCCTCCACATAACTACTAATGTGATGTTCCTGACGTTTAGGCGTAACCATATCACATCTTCCCCTCCCACCCAGTAATTCCAGTAGTTCTTTGTTACCTTTATCACAAAGCTTCTGAACTTTTTTTGTGTAATAGATCCCTTTGGCAGTCAGGTGAAGCCTATGGACCACTTCTCAGAAGGATGTTTTAAATGCATAAAATACATAGAATTACAAAGGAAACCAATTATATTGAAATGGTTAGCAAAATATTAAAAAATCAGGTTCACAAACCCCAAATTAAGAATCCCTGTTCCAAAATCAAACGCTGACTTCTCTTGTTGGCACCTAAAATCCTCTACAACCAGGATCCCGCCGTCCTTTCCAGCCTTAATATACATTATTTCCCTTCATGGAATTTATAATATAGCAACATTGACCATCTTATAGTTCCTCACATAGGTCTTCTTGCAGAGTGTGCCTTGAGCCTTTATTGCACTCTCTTCTCACTTCTGCCTCTTAGAATCACTAGCTTCTCTCAAAGCTCAGCTTAAGCACTGCCTTCTATGTAAGGTCTTTCCTGATTACCCCAGGTGCTAATGCCTTTCTCCACCAAAAACTACCTTCTATTTATTTTGTGTTTAACTTACACTCTATCTGTGCACATGTTACTTTTGATAAAATACAAACTCTTTGAGACCTTTCATTTTTGTCTTTGTATCTACAGGTTCTAACACAGTCCCTCGTGCTTAATAAATGCTATTGATTGAATAATCAAATTAGAATTATTAAGGAATTAGGCACATACCTAAAGAGAAGTTTCAAAAATGGTACATCACTGTAATATAGAATGTCACAGTGCCATTAAGATAATTAAATATGAGGAGTAGAAAGCCATATGAAATGATGCAAAACAAAAAAAAAAATTGCAACCAGTAGACCTTAAGATATATGAGCTCCATCTGTGTAGAAGGAAAAGCATAAAGACACACAAAGATTAATAGACAATGACCCAGAGAATCTGAGTTGGAAAAGGCTTCAGAGACCATCGGGTTCAAACTGTACCTGACTTTGTACAATATCCCCAAAGAACTGTTATGTATTTAGAGACCTTTACTAATAGATAATCTGTCGCTTTCTTGTACTCCAAAATTTTTCTATAAACTAAGCCTCTGCAAATGGTTCCGTTTTCCTTTTTTTTTTCTTTTTGGAGGGCAGTTGGGGTTAAATGACTTGCCCAAGGTCACACTAAGCTAGTTAAGTGTGTCAAGTGTCTGAGGCCGGGTTTAAACTCAGGTCCTCTTGACTCCAAGGTCAGTGCTCTATTCACTGTGCCACCTAGCCACCGTTTGCCATTTCTTTTAGTTCTTTCCCTGAAGCTAAAGAGACTTGTCTCATTTTTCTTCCATATGATAGTGATTCCATATGAAATACTTGGAAGACAGCTGCCATGTCACATTCTAAGAACATTGATGAAAATACAGAGGGAGTAACTGTGGTTAATGGGACATTTTATATGATGAAATCCAATTTAAAGATGTAAATAAGTAAAGATGTAAATCTGTGGTTTCATTGGTGTGGGTTCTCTCTCACACCATTGCAGATCAGACCCTTCCATAAAAATTGCCATGTTCAGAAAATTCAAGACCGTTATGGATTCCCTCACCTTACTGTAGCCTGAAAACCAAAACGCTCAGTGCTCCCTAGGGACATTCAGGGTTCTATCCAGTGGCCATGATCTTTGGTTGAGCTGCCTTATTTTGTAGATGTCAGCTGCTACTCAGTTTGGCATTGTAGTTGCTTGACTTGGAGTCAGAGGACCAGCGTTCAGATTCTGGTTCTGCCATTTTCTACTTTTTGTGACCTTACACAAATCACTTAATTTCCCACATGATAAATGAAGGTATTAGAGTAGAGAGACAGTGACACAGTGGATAGAAATCAGGTCTTGTAGTCAGGAAGACAACTGAGATCCTTTTGAACTCCAAACCTATAATCCTGCAATCATGCTGTTGATCAATCTAGTTATACACTTCTCTGAATTTAACAAGATTGGTGCTCAGATGAATAGGTCACATGGCCCATATATGTCAGAGAAAGGAGGATCTGAGTGAAAATCCCTTAACCTCTCAGTGTTTTACGTAGCTCTCTAAGAATATCTGTTGCAAAGGAAGTGCCAGCCTGCACTGGTAGGAATTTTCTCACTTGGGTGAAATCACCAGACCAACCCCTATCTTTTATCTCTAGACTAGGTACCTTCCAACTTCAGATCTCTGATCCCTTGATCACACTTTTAGCAAACCTGGAATGAGTCTTTCAGGATTTAGCTAGATTGATGCCAGAATGACAAACATGAAGTCTGTACCAAGGCCATATTCAAAACTTGAGTTTAGGCTTAGACTTTGAGAACTCAGGACCACCTCTATTCTAGTTTAAGGCTTTAAAGTTCTTTCAGAGGAATAGAGGTAATATAGTTCTTTTGAGTTGTGCAGATTTTTTTCTTCTTCCAATCAATCAATATTGATTGGAATTAAATATCTGCTTATGTGCCAGTCTTCTAAGATGTTGAGAATACAAAGACAAAAGTGAAAATAATTCCTTCAAGGAATTTTACAATCTAGCCAAGAAAAGTGTGTGTGTGTGTGTGTGTGTATAATATATGTGTGTGTGTGTTTGTATGTATGTATGTATGTAGAGAGAGTGTTTTGGGGACACCTTAGCTGTTTGGGGATCAAGGAAACATAGTGCTTAAACTGAGCCTTGAGGGGAACCAGGGGTTTTGAGAGATGGGTGTGAGGTGGGTAACGGGAATAGCCTTTTCAAAGATCTGTAATTGTGATAGACTAGTTTGCCTAGATCACAGTGTATATAGAGAGGAACAGTATACAGTAAGACTGGAAGGTAGGTTGGGCACATGTTGTGAAGAGATTTAAATAACAGTTTATATTTGATCTGGAGGTAATAAGGAGTCACTGAAATATATTAATTAAGGAAGAGAGTAAGAGGATCAGATTTTAGGAAAATCAGTTTGGCAGCTGTGGAAAGGATAGGCTGGGGAGAGGAGAAATCTGACCCAGAGAGACCAGTTAGGAAGCTATTGCAAGAGTCCGGGCAGAAGGTACGGGGGCCTAAACTGAGGTGGTAGCTATTTGGGTGCATGGAAGGGAACAGAAGCAAGGGACAGAAACAAGATTTGGCAACGGAGTGTGAGAGTGAGGAATCAAGGATGACATCAGGGTAACCATTTAGCAGTGAATGCTACCACATATTAGGATATGTGGATGTAGGGAAACATTTTTAGTGAGGACCTGTGATTTGACAAGTGTAGGCTCTCTGATGAGGAAACTCCTTCTACTAAAGCAGATCAGCAATTGTTCTGTATCTTATAATCTTAGAAATGCTTGGGCCAGTGATATACATGGTAGTTTGTCCAGTGGCACACAGCCTATTTACATAAGTCAGGACTTGAATTTAGGTCTTCTGACTCTGAGGCCATCTCTCTAATTGCTGGGCCACTCTGTCTCTCCACATTAACCATTTGTTTACAGTAACACATTAACCATGACCTAATCATAATTTAAACCATTATTCTCTAAATAATATGGCATGTAGTAGTAAGATTGTTTCATTAAGGCACTTAGGCTGCTTGAAATTTTAGTCTATAGTGCTATTGATGGTTGCCTTTTCTATTATAGGAGAGAGTCAGAGAGGAGAAATCATTCATTAGCTCGTCATGCGGACATCCTTGCTGCTGTAGAAACAAGGCTCTCACTGTTGAATATGACTTTCATGAAGTATGTGGATTCCAATCTCTGTTGCTTCATTCCAGGAAAGGTAAAATAATGGCTTACCCTAGAACTGGGAGACTTAAGTACTACCAAATGGTGGATCCTGTTTTTGTAAAACTGTTATGACAAAATGCAGGATTTTACCATTTTCATCAGAAATTTCCTCTTATCATTCAACAAGTTTCTGTTAATTGGTTTGTGTACACACACACACACACACACACACACACACATTTGAGTCACTGTCCAAGTATATAATCCTTCAACTAACCTAAGTCCCTAAGTTTATCAATGTTCCTCTCAGTTAGAACTTGTGTTATGTTTTTCATATTGTAGTAGAAGGAAAAATGTTTCAGAAAGACAACACTATAATTCCAAACCTGAAGTTGTAGGGGAAAATGCTTTATTGAGACACATTGAAAACTTAAATCCAGTTGATATTTAACGTAGAAATAGGCATACCATGTCCCTTTCATTAATATGTTTTTAAAATGCCCCGGGAGTCAAAGTATCTTACGTAGGCCTCAGTTGTCTCACATACGTCAAATAAGATAATGTTTGTAAAGCACTTAGCACAGTGCCTGGCACATAGTAGGAGTATATAAATGTTAGTTGCTGTTATTATTATTTCATTATTACTTTGTGAGTTCCAAGTCCACATGATCTAAAGTCAGGTAGACTTTAGGAAAAAAAGGAGAGGATATGAAGTTGGAGTTCATTTTGCCACTTACTGTAATTTTTGTAAAAAGCTTTGATAGAGAAAAAGTTGAAACTAGTAATTGATGAAGTTTAGGAATTATATAAATGTGAATTGTCTCTGCTACCCTTTCTTATGACCCATGGATAAGTGACAGTACAGCTTGTCACATTCCACTCAGACATTTCATTTCTGTGTGACCCTGGGTTACTTGCCCAAAGTTACACAGATGTTAAGTGGCAAGGCAGCTGTTTGAACCAGAACCTTTGATTCCAAATCCAGTGTTCATGCCATGTTATTATGACGCTCATCAGTAAAGCCTATAGCCTCAGGTGCTTACTTACAAATGCACAAAGTGTACATAACAAAGTAACTATATTAATTAACTGAGGTGCATTTGAACTGATGCATATCCAGTAAAATTAGTGGCATGGGCTTGGATGGTGGATGGGATGAAGACTGGAATATAGCTTGAGCAGACTATATCTTATTCAAAAGAAATGGAATAGATAAAATGGAATGGATGGGAGGGACCAAAAAGTATTGTATAGTAAAATATATATGTATATATATTTAAATAAGCAAACCTGAAGTGGGGTGGAAGTGATTGAAGCACAAGCATGGTGACATGCATTGTGGTGAACGTTAACGGAGAAAGGAGAAAAAAACACTCCGAAAAATGTACGATTGCAGCAGCCACCAAATCAGTGCGAGAAAATCCACAAGAGAAGCGAAGCTGGGTAATAGATAGCCACTGTCTGAAAATTAAAGAATCAGATTCATTTTCTAAAAGTCTCAAGAAAATAGGAAGATGTCAATACAACCAAATACATTTGTATGAGGCAGCATTGAAGAAAATGCATAAAAATGGAAAATAGCCTAAAAGATATTGAAACTTTAGGGAAAGCAGCAAAGAGCAGAATAATTGTAAAAAAGAAAATCCAGGAGATAATGCAAATATGTTGGAAGAATGAGTTCATTTCACCATAGTACAAAAATATTTAGAAAAAATGTATGTAACATCACAGATCTATAGAAATCAAATGTCAAAATTATTAGGATATCCTTAACACAGCAAAAAAGAAAATAAACCTGGCCGTTGTTATTTCAAGAAATTTTGAAGTAATATCTATTTCAAGCAATACATTTATTCCTTAAATAAATATATTTTGAGGAATTATTAAAGAAAACCTTCCAGAACTATCAAGAACACATAACACTCCAAAAAAAAAAAATAATCCACAGAAGTCCTCCAAGGAGAAATTTAAAATTGAATTCACCCACACACATCATTGCCAAGTGTCACATAGATCTCGTTAATTCAGCATGCTCCAAACTGAACTGATCTTCTCTCCCCATACCCTGACTTCCCTTTTAGTGTCTAGGGCACCACCACCATTCTCCAGTGAACCAGGCTTACAATTGAAGTATCATCCTCAGCTTCTTAGTCTCTCTCATCCCTCATAGCCACACTGTTGCCAAGTCACATTCATTCTATTTTCAAAACCTCTTTTGTATATATCACTGCTTCTAGTTCTCCATGTCCTCAAAACCTTGCCCCTTCCTACCCTTCCAGTATTCTTATAGTATTTCCCACCATGCACTTTCCAATCCAGTGATATGGGCTTACTTGCTGTTCTTTCCATAAGACACCCTATCTCACAACTCTCTCCATTTTCACAGGCTGTTCTCCATGCCTAGAATGTCTCCCTCCTCATCTTTACCTTCTGGCTTTCCAGGATTTCTTCAAATCTCCACTAATATCCAACTTCCTACAACAGGCCTTTCCTGGTCCCTCTAATGCTAATACCTTTCCTTTGAGATTACCTCTAATACCCTGTATATATCTTATATGTACATAGTTCTTTGTATGTTTTCTCCCCATTAGAATATGAACTCTATGAGAGGAGAAATTAAAAAAAAAATTTTTTTGTATTCCCAGGATTGAACATAGGACATAAGACAGAGTAAGCACTTAATAAATATTTACTGACTTGAACAAATAAAAAGTACTTAGAGCTGCTAGGAACAAGAGTCAAATTAATTATATACCATCAAGTATCATTCACTATCACCAGATCTGTCTGCTCTTTTAAAAACAGAAAAAGCTAGAGAAATTGAAATATGACATAATTTAATTAAAAAAAAGTTTGGTTACAGATACAGTTGTGAAATAGTTATGTTATTTTCTGCTAAATATAGCAACAAATTGAAAATAAGTGAAATCTAATATTTGTAACATTAAATATAAACAGACTAAGTCTCACTGTTATTGAAAAAAATTTAGTTATTTCATTTGAAATGCTAATCATGTAATAGCTAAAAAATTACTGTAACAGTGATTATATTCAGTAAAGTTGAATTCAAACCAAAGCACATTGAAAAATAGTATTTAATATCCTAAAAAGGAACAGTTATAAATATTTTTCTATTTTAAATTTATATATACAAATTCATAAAATACTTACACTTTTACAAAACACAAAAATAGAAAATTAATCATTATTATTAATGTCAACACCTAATTGGTTCTACATACACACACTTTCTGCTAGTGCCTTATCTCTGAGATTAGCTCCCATTTACATATACCTTATATGAACATAATTGTTTGCATGTTGCCTTCTATAAGAATGTGATCTCTTTGAGGTCAGGGGTTGTGTTTTTACCTTTCTGTAGAGCCCCATGGTTTAGCATAATGCTTAGAACATTGTAAATGCTTAATAAAAATGCTTATTGAATGATGAAATTTGTTTTGCTCTACTGACTATGCTTATTTGTAACAAGAGTTTTCTTTTTCTTTTTTTCATTGGAAGGAGAGGGGGAGGACAGATTTTTATTTATCAAAAAAAATTTAATTTAAAAAATAAATGTTTTTTTCTCACTGATCATTATCAAAATATAACAATCAAAAGGATAAACACAGGTTACAGAATTAAACAGATTGATAAATTATACCATACAAATATAGTGGAGATGTAATGGAAAAATCAGAAGAAAATACCTTTTTCTCAAATTAACACAAGGCGGGAGATTATGGGAAGTGTGGAGCAGTGTGACAGAATTCAGAGATACTCTTATTTCTAGAAAACACTCCATCAAGGCTTAAAGATATGCTAATCTAATGGATAGAAAGAATCACCAATTGACTTCCCTTTCTAACCCAGGAATCTATGGAGAAGACCACAAAGTCCTACAGAGAGATCCTGACATAGACAAATCTGGGCAGATTGAGAACATATCACAAAGAGGGGAACATAAGCAACCTCTGGAGGTTGCTAGGGAAGTTCCAGCATTCTTTGCTCACAACTCTGCAGCACCAAAGCTCAGTCTAAACCATGCCCTATGGCTGCTGGAGGGCAACTTTGAGGCATTCTATGTGTGTCCAGCACATCACTCCCTGCCTAAAGCAAACAGCATCAGAGCCCAACATTCCCCAAGTCAGTGGCTGGCTATCTGAGCCCACCTTTGGAGAGAGCAGCATCTGGACATTCTATAAAGGTCCAACTTAGCACTTCTGGACTGAGCCAAACAGATCCTGAGGCTAGCCCAGTAACAGTAAGTAGTATCTAAACTCAGTCCTAGTCTAGCAAAGAACAGTCTTGATCATTCCAGCTAGGTGGCACCAGTGGCCCAAACCTAGCTGAAAAAGAAAGAACATAGACAAAATACAGTCCCTGTAAAGCCCATGGCTGGGACCTAATACAATGTAGCCCTTGACCCCTTATCATCTTGGGGGAAGAACTGACTTCCTGTATTATATATCATATGTAATATGATGCCCCCAGGGAGAGTCCCAGAGCCCTTATCACAGAGAGAGCCGCCAGGGAGAGCTCAGCACCTGAGTAGCCCTAGAACCCCTTGAAGGGGAGGGTCTAATCTAGCCCACTATAATTAGCATGAGGCAGACCCTGCCCACTCCATTCAGTTTCAGAGTCTGACCCAACACAGGCATTGTGGCCACTGGGACTGTTGGAGTACCTGGAGGAAATTAAACAAAGAGAGACAGGATGGGAAAACTAGGGAGTAAAGAATGGCAAGGAAAATGGACATGATGGAAAGCCTCACTAAAGAAATGAATGCCCTGAAAGTACAACAGGCCAACAGAAAACGCTGACTCAGTAAGACAAAATCAAGAAAAAGGAGAACATGTGCATCAGTTTTCTTTTTCTTTCTGGAGATGGATAGCATATTTCATCGTGAGCCTTTAGTCTTTCGGAGTTAATTATCATTTAAAATATTTTTTAATATAGACTTCTCTTTTTCAGTTCCAAATTCTCTCCTCTTACCTCTTCCCTTATCCAATGAAAAGGCAGAAAAACTCAAAACCTACCACAGATATGTATATTTATGCCCCCACTCCCGTATTTTTAAAAGAAGGCAGGAAAAAAATATGCTTCAGTCTCTATTCTGAATCCATTAGTTCTCTAACTGGAGGTAGATGACATGTTTCTTTATGAGTTCTTTGGAATTGTGATAGGTCATTGTGTTGATCAGTTGCTAAGTCTTTCAAAATTTTTTATAATACTGCTTTTAAAATATGAATTGTTCCCCTGGTTCTGCTCAGTTCACTGCATTAGTTCATATAGGTCTTCCCAGGTTTTCTTATAGCATAGTACTAGTCTGTCACCCTCATATACTATCACTTGTTCAGCACTTCCTCAATTGATAGTCATCCCCTCAGTTTCCAATTATTTGTGAAGAATTGCTATAAATATTTTTGTACATGTGAGTCCTTTTCCTCTTTTTCTTTGATCTATTTGAGATAAAGATCTTGTAGCAGTATCCTTGGGTCTAAGGGTAAGTACAATTAATACCTTTTAGGGGACAGTTCCAAATTGCTTTCCAGAATGTTAGATTAGTTCACAATTCCATCAACAGTGCATTAGTGCACCTATCTTCCCATATCCCCTATGGCACTTGTCCTTTTTTGTCATATTAGCCAATCTGGTGGGTATGAAGTCGTATCTCAGAGATGTTTTAATTTTCATTTCTCTAATTTTAGTGACTGAGAGTATTTTTATATGGTTATTAATAGCTTGGATTTCTTCCTTTGAAAATCGTTCATTCATATCCTTTGACAGCTTATCAGTTGGGAAATGGCTCTTATTGTAAATTAGATGCAGTTTTCTATATGTTTTAGAAATGAGACCTTTATCAGAGAAACACTGCAAGGATTTTCCCCCCAGTTTCTTGCTTTTTTTTTTTCATTTCAGCTACATTGATTTTGTTTATGAAAAAACTCTTTAATTTTATATAATCAAAATTATTCATTTCCTGTGAACCTCTGTCTTTTTTTTTTTTGGTCAACTCTTCCCTCTGTCCATAGATCTGACAGATAATGTCTTCCATGCTGTATTAAATTACATATATATGTATACAAATATATCACCCTTTATGTCTAAATCATATACCCATTTTGAGCTTATCTTGATATGTATTATAAGATATTGGTCTATGCCTACTTTTTGCCAGACTGCTTTCTAGTTTTCCTAGCAGTTTTTGTCAGTGAGTTCTTGCCCCAATTGCTGGGATCTTTGGATTTATCAGACATTAATTTACTGTGCTCATTTGCTTCTGTATAATGTGTACCTAATCTGTTCTACTGATCAAATTCTATTTCTTACCCAATACCAAAATGTTTTGATGATTATAAATTTATAGTATAGTTTGAGCCCTGGTACTTCTATTCTTCCTTCCTTTTTTTTCATTGATTCTCTTGGTATTACTCCTCCAAATGGATTTTGTTCCTCCAGATGAATTTTGTTATGACTTTTTTCTAACTCTATAAAGTATTTTTTTTTTTTGGTTATTTGATTGGTACGGTGCTGAATAAGTAAATTAATTTAGGTAGTATTGTAATTTTTATTGTATTGACGCAGCCAACTCATGAACAATTAATATTTTCCCAATTGCTTTGATGATTTTTATTTACATGAAAAATATTCTGTAATTCTGTTTAAACATAGTTCCTCTGTGTGTGTTGCAGAAAGACTCCAAAGTGTTTTATGCTGTCTGTAGTTATTTTGAATGGATTTTCTCTCTCTCTGCTGGCTTTTGTTGGTAATATACAGAAATACTGATGATTTCTGTGACTTTATTTTATATCCTGTAACTTTATTGAAGTTCACTTTTAAGGACTCTCAGAATAAACTGCCAAATTATCTGCAAAGAGTGATAGTTTTATTTCTTCATTTTCTATGCTTATTCCTTCAATATCTTTATCTTATTCTATTGCAATTACGACCATTTCTTGTATTATAGTGAATAATAATGGTGATAATGGACATCCTGGCTTCACCCCCAATCTTATTGGAAAATATTCTAGATTATCCTATGACAACTTATTATTTTAAGGAAAGCTCCATTTATTCCTATGTTTTCTAGTGTTAATAAAAATATGTGTTGTATTTTGTTGTGTTTTGTATTTCTGTATCTCTAGAAATAATTATATGATTTTTGTTGTTAATTTGGTCAGTAGTGCTTATAGGTTAGCTAATATTAAACCAGCCCTGCATTCTTTGCATAAATTCAGCCTGGTTATAGTATATGATTTTTGTCATCTATTGCTGTAATCTTCTTGCTAGTATTTTATTTAAAATTTTTGCCATCAGTATTCATTAGGAAAATTAGTCTATGATTTTTTTTTCCTGTTTTGACTTTCCCTGGTTTAGGTGTCAACACCATATCTGTGACAAAGGAATTTGGTAGGATTCCTTCTTTACCTATTTCTTCAACCAGTTTATATATATTGAAATTAATTGTTCTTTAAATGTTTGGTAGGATTTGCTTGTAAGTCCATCTGGTTCTGGGGTCCTTTCTTACAACTTTGTTATGGAGTTTATTTATGGCTTATACATTTTTTTTTTCTAAGATAGGGTTATTAAAGTATTCTGTTTCCTTTTCTGTTAGTCTTTGGGTGGTTTATATTTTTGTAAGTATTCATACATTTCATTAAGATTATCAGTTTTGTTGGCATATAGTTGGGCAAAATAGCTCCTAATAATTGCTTTTATTTCCTCTTCATTGGTTGTGAATTCTTTTTTCTTTTTTGATACTGATAATTTGTTTCTCCTTTCTTAAAAAATCAAATTATGTAATGGTCTATCTATTTTATTAGGGTTATTTTGTTTTCCCAGAAAACTAGCTCCTAGTTTTATTTAATTTTTGTTTTTACTTTCAATTTTGTTAATCTCTCTTTTGATTTTCAGGATTTTTATTTTGGTATTTAATTGGGAGTTTTTATTTAGTTGGTATTCTAATTATTATTTTTTTTTTTTTTTGCTTTTTTGGAGGGGGGAATGCAGGGCAATTGGGGTTAAGTGACTTGCCCAAGGTTACATGGCTAGTAAGCCTTAAGTGTCTGAGGCCAGATTTGAACTCAGGTCCTCCTGACTTCAGGGCCGGTGCTCTATTCACTACACCACCTAGGCACCCCCTAATTTTTTTTTAGTTGCATGCCTGATTTGTTGATCTGCTCTTTCTCTCTTTTATTAATATGTTTAGAGATACAGCTTTTCCCCTAAGTTCTGCTTTCACTTCATCCCACAAAATTTGACACATTGTCTCATTGTTGTCGTTATTTTTAATGAAATTATTGATTATTTCTATGATTGTTCTTTGACCCACTAATTCTTTAGAATGAGATTATTTAATTTCCAATTAATCCTTAGTCTATGCTTCAAAGGCTCTTTCTTTATTGAATAATTTTTATTGCATTATGGTCAGAAAAAAAGATGCTTTTAATCTTCTGCTTTTCTAAATTTGCTTGTGAGATTTTTATGCCCTAATACACAGTCAGTTTTTATGAAGGTGCCATGCACAGTTGAGGCAAACTCCTTTCTGTTGTTCCCATTCAGTAATCTCCAGAGGTCTATCATATCTAACTTTATTGAAATTCTATTTACCCTACTTAACTTCTTGTTTATTTTATGGTTAGATTTATCTATGTTTAAGAAGAGTAAAAATGATGGCTCCCTGGTTATGTTTTTACTTTCCTTTAAGAATTTAGATGCTATGGAATTTGGTATGTATATGTTCAGTATTGATATTAATGCATTATCTGTGGTACCTTTTAGTAAAATGTGATTTTCCTGTTTATCGCTTTTAATTAGATTTGCTTTTGCTTAAGGATCATGCCTGCCTTTTTTACTTCAGCAAAATCATAATAGATTCTGCTTCAGCCCCTTATTTTAACTCTGTATCTTTTTCTTTCAAGTGTATTTCTTGTAAACAGTATATTGCTGGATTCTGGTTTTAATCCCTTCTGATATCCTTTTCCATTTTATGGGTGAGTTTATCCATTCATGCTCACACTTATGGTTGCTAATGTGTATTTGCCTACTTCCTATTCTATTATACAAATCCTTTTCTTTTTAACCCTGTGCCCCTTTAAGAATCTGTTTTTTTCTAACCACTATCTCCCTTAATTTGCCTACTTTCTTATCTTCACCCCCCTTCCCTCCTACTTCCCTGTTGGGTAAAATGAATTTCTGTACCCAACTGTATGTATATGTGTATTCTCCATTCCTTACACCAGTTCAGATGAGAATGAGCTTCAAGTGTTGTCCACCCCCAACCTTCCCATTGTATAACCTCTTCCTTGCATATCCCAGTTATATGAGATAATTTTCTCCATTTTTCCTCTCCTTTCTCTCCTTTCCCAGTACATCTCTCTTTCTCACCCTGTTCTGTTCTTTTGAGATCATCCAAACAGAATCATACCCAGGCTCTTTGTTTAGTCAGGGGTCCCTCTATATGCCCTGGTGGTGATAAAGTTCTCAGGGAATACATGTATCATCTCCCCATATAAAAATGAAAACAATTTAACCTTTTTTTTGTTCCTTATGATTTCTCACTCATATTTACCTTTTTTTATGCTTCTCTTGAGTGCTGTCTTTGAATGTCCAATTTTCTAATTGGCTCTGGTCTTTTTATCAGGAATGCTTGGAAGTCCTCTATTTCATTAAATGTCCATTTTTACTTATACTCCAGTTTTGCTGGGTAGTTTATTCTTGGTTATAATCCTAGATCTGTTGGCTGCTAAATATTATGTGATCCTGACTGTGTGGTCCATGATTATTGAATTCTTTCTTTCTGGCTTCTTGTAATATTTCTCCTTGACTTGGGGGTTTTGGATTTTGGCTAAAATTCTCCTGGGAGTTTGCATTTTGGGGTTTCTTTTAAGTCATGACCAGTGAATTTTCTTGCTTTCTATGTTGCCCTCTTAAGGATCTAAGATATCTAGGCAGCTTTCCTTTGTAATTGCATGAAATATGATGTCTGGACTCTATTTTCCCCCCCTGGCTTTCAGTTAGATCAATGATTCTTAAATTTTCTCTTCTCAGCCTGTTTTCTAAGTTAGTTGTTTTTCTATCAGAGATTTCATATTTTCTTTTATTTTTTTTCAGTCTTTTGACTTTGTTTTATTATTTTCTTAGGTCTCATGAATTCCTTAGCTTCTTGTGACCAATTCTGATTTTTAAAGAATGACTTTCTTTAAAAAATATATACAAAACCTCACTGAGCTGTTCAGTCTCTTTACATAATTTTATTGGATAATTCTCGTTACCATTTTTTCCTCTATCACTTTTGTATGGTTTAAAGCAAATTTTTTTACCCTTTTTTATCTTTTTTTTTTTTTTTTAGCACTTTAACTCTTCTAGGAATTTTTGTTGGGCTTGTGTCATATCTGGATTTTTTTTCAGTGCTTTGTTTGTAGGTATTTTCAAGCCTTCTGTTTGAATTTTTAACTCCCCTGACACCATAGTACCTCTTTATAATTGGCTTCTTTTTTTTTGTTTGTCATTCTTCCAGCCTCTTTCTTGAATTCGGACTTTATGTTATTATTGGATTCTGCTCATTTCTGGGGGGATATCTGGATGGAGTTTCTGCGGTTTTTTTTTTTATTTTGAGGGGCAGTTGGGGTTAAGTGACTTGCCCAAGGTCACATGGCTAGTTTTTGTGTTAAATGTCTGAGGCCGGATTTGAACTCAGGTCCTCCTGACTCCAGGGCTGGTGCTCTATTCACTGCTCCACCTAGCCACCTCTAGTTTCTGCTGCTTTCACAGCTCACTCTGAGACCCTTCAATTTTGCTTTTTTGCTTTTTGGAGGGGGGAAAGTAGGGCAATTTGGGTTAAGTGACTTGCCTGTGATTACACGGCTAGCTTTTTTGTGTTAAGTGTCTGAGGTCAGATTTGAACTCAGGTCCTCCTGACTTCAGGACCAGTGCTCTATCCACTGAGCCTAGCCACCCCTAAACCTTCAATTTTTCAATGCTTCCAAAGTAGTGTAATCTAGGGAAAGGTCTTTTCATAGCTTCCGTGGTCTGAGCTCTCTGTAAGTTTCTGACCCAGATGTGGCTGTGTTTGAGCAAACTGTTGCTGGACTCAGTCACTGTTAGGGTGCTGGGAGGTTCTGTAGGTTCAAAGCACCCAAACTGCTGGCTGCCGTTTGCAAGGTCTCTTACCCTGGTTTTTCTACTATAGGCTTATGTATTAGGCTGAAGATTAGAACTAAGTTACTGATTCTCTTGTACTCAGAGCCACACAGCTAAGTTTTTGGAATTTATTTACAATACTCAGCTAGGACTCCATGCTCAGTTATTCCCACACCTCTCCACTGGAATCTGAGACCCAAAACTGGATAAGTAAGTGTATTTCTGTAACCAATTGTGTGTGTATGTCTGTCTGTCTGTGTCTGTATCTATTTCTGTGTGTAAATTCAGATAAGAGTGAGGTTCATTCAGGTGTTAGCCACTCCTTCCTACCCCCTTCTTATGGTTTGTATTGATGTCTACCTATGCACTCTTACTATGTGATATTAGGAGATTATCATGAGACAATATTCCTTCCCCTCCTTTAGTGTATTCCTCTTCCCTTCTCTTTCCAATCTTATGCTAATTTACAAGACATAACAGATACTCCCAGGCTTTGTCTAATTAGAATCTCTCTGTGACCTCTGATTATAGGTTTCAGAGGGGACCCTTATCTCATCTCCCTACATTAGAATGTCAGCAGTTTATCCCCATTGTTCATTCTTGTTTACCTTTTTAATATTTCCTCTTTCTCTTTTATGTTTCTCTGCATTTGAATTTCAAAGTTTGTAATCAGCTCTGGTATCTGCATCAGGAATGCTTGAAAGTCTCCTTTTGGTTAAAGGTCCATTTTTTCCCCTATAGAATTATACCCAGTTTTGCTGGGAATTTCTCCTTGTCTAGAATCTCTTTTCTTTGCCTTCTAGAATATCACGTTCCAGGCTCTGCTTCTTTACAGTGGTAGCTGTGTATAATTCTGACTTTATATCAGTCTTGAATTCTTCCTTTTTGGGTACTTGTAGTATTTTTTTTTTAACCTGGAAGCTCAGAATTTTGGCTATAATGTTTATGGGAGTTTTCATAGGAGGATTTCTTTTGGAATGTAACTGATAGATTCTTCCTATTTCCCCTTTAGTCTCTGGTTCTGAGAGATCTGGGCAGTTTTCTTTTAAGATTTCTTGAAAGACAATATCTAGGCTCTTCTTTGGTCGTGATTTCAGGTAGTCCATTGATTTCAGTTTTTTTTCTCCTTCATGTGTTTTCTAGGTCATTTGTTTTTGCTATGAGACACCTTACATTTTCTTCTATTTTTTCAGTCTTTTTACTTTGTTTTTATTAAATACCTAATATATGGTACCAAGCACTCCAAAACTAGAACTATTCCCCTTTATCATTTCTTACAGCACAATATTATCCTATTGCCTTTCTATACTATAATTTGGTCAGCCATTCCCCAGTTGTTTCAAATTCTTTGTGAAGAGCTGCTATAAATATTTTGTACCTATGGGTCCTTTTCTTCTGGCTTTGATGTGTAGTCTGTGAAGATTACTCACTGTGATTTTTTTTTCTCAGATTTCCCCATCAGGATTCTGTCTGGTGCATTTTCTAGGTCTGTTTGGAGGAGTTTTGTGTGGGGAACTCATTATACTGCTTCCTGCTATTCTGCCATTTTGGCTCCACCTCCAAAGCCTTACTATGTTAACTCCTCTAATGATGATATAAATGTATAACAGCTTTAAAATACCACTTTGTACATATCAAAGAGGGGAGAAATAAAATTTAATTTTAAATAATTTAAAGTAATGAAACTATGTTGGCAAAGCTATGTGAAACTAGTATTCAGTTACATCTTTGGTAGGACTATAAGTTAATATTTTTCAAGATCAATAAGATTACAAAACTAATTGTACATCCATTGATCCTAAGGGTATAATTAAAAATCAGAAAAGACTTACTTGTTCCAAAATAGTTACAACTGCTTTATTTGTAATAGAGAAAAAAAAGAAAACAATCAGTATGTCAAATGAGAAGGGGACAATTTAATTGTTATATGTCAGTGTAAAGGAAAAGTGTTAAGCAATTTAAAAATGTCAAATTCAAACAATAAAGAAATGAAAAGGCCCCAAAAGAGCAGAACTGGAACTCTTGACTACAACCATTTAAAGGGAAGAAATCTTATATGCATCCAGTTAAAAAAGGACAGATCAGAAGGGAATGTGAAGATAAGTTTATTATTAAATAATTCTGATTATATAATTATAAGAGGATTGGTTTTTGTTTCATTATTGTACTGTGGCATTTTAAAATATTTAAATAGTCAGTGCTCTTAAAATGTCCTCTAGGTGTTAACTGGTTTAGAAGTGTCAATCTTTCTTTAACAAGGTGTCAGCAAGGGGAACGATACTCTAACCTTTCTCTCTCACCCCTTCAAGGTTAGTTTTTCCTTAAGAGATGCTGAAACCATCCTATCAATACTTGATTGATTTAGGAGACTAAAGGCTTAGGCTATTGACATCACTTCCTGGTCTCCTGAGTATAAACAGCCCCAGAGGAGCTCCAGCACTTTCTGATGGTTGGCCAACTGACCAGGATAGGTAACTTGTGCAGGAGAGCTTCATTCAGCTGATTCAACTCAAGGAGTCCACAAGGCATAGCCTTGTGTAATATCCTTCTGCTATGGCTAAGTAAATCTACTTTTGTTGACTGTTGAATTTTGTTCCAGTATCAGACATGAACTAAATACCAAGGGACTGACCTGAATCAAGACCATCTAAGAATAGCCAAATGGGATGCAGAGAGACTTCTGATATGAAATGAGTCAGCAGCAAGAGTGGCCAGAGCAGTGGCCAGGGAAAAGTAGCAGGTGTTGAGGAGAGAGTACCCAAGTCAGAGATTAGGCTGGCATAAGAGGAACACATAAAATGCTCACTATAAACCCAACTCACTCTAAAAAACTTTTATCTTGAAGTCTTCAAATGAAACTAGTATTTTGAAATCACAGCTTCCAGAGGAATATATGAGAATCTCTTATATTTTAGGGTCATAGTAAGCTTTCTGAGGATTTACCACTCATTTTTCTTTTTTTATTGTTTAAATTTTTTGTGAAATTGATTAGTCATGTCTGACTCTTTGTGACCCCCCCCCCCCATTTGGGATTTTCTTGAGAAAGATGCTGGAGTGGTTTGCCATTCCTTTCTCCAGTTTGTTTTACAGATGAGGAAACTGAGGTAGACAGGGTTAAGTGACTTGTCCAGGGTCACAAAGCTAATAAGTGTCTGAGACAAGATTTTTAACTCAGGTCCTGCTAACTCCAGGGCCTGCACTCTCCACTGTGCTACCTAGCTGCCCCCTTGTTATAATAATTCTATCAGATTTATTTTTGTCCTCCTGACAAAAAGTACAGAACTGATACTAGCTCTTTATACTGTCCAGTACAGAATTGTGGGGTTCTGGGTGGGGGCCCTGCTCACATAGAGATAAATCTACATGAGATGATGATAAACTCTTTGTGCCCCTTTTGCCGTGACATAAGCATTAAATGGGAAAAAAAGAGAATGAGGGAGACATGGAACATAAGACAGTCTATACCTTGTCTGGCCACCAGAGGACTCTACTCCAAAGAATGACCTCCAAGCATAAGATTTGTAGATTTAGTGAATTCAGGAAAGAAAAATAAACTATATAAGCTTTTAATACACTGGCCCAGCATTATTTACTCTACCTTTAGATTCCTCACTTATTTGAAGATGCCAGAAACATGAATAAGAGACATGAATGGGAAAGAAATCTCAGAAGTTACAGGTGAAGGACAGGATCACCCAAATTCCTGACTCCTTTTCCTGAGACTAGCAGTCTTATATGGGAAAGGAGTATTTTTAATTATTTTCCCCTTTGCCTGTATACAGATGTTGTTTTTACTGTAATCTTATTGAAGTGGTAAAGTTGAATTTTCCATTTTATTGTTTTTTCCTGTTTTGCATGCTAAATTCTAGCCTATGAAATTAGCTATGTTGCTATCTTACTTTGTATTATAAAATACTTAATAAAATATCCTCCAGTAGAATGAAGGAAATTGTAAACAGGAGGAAAGCTAAAGTAAAGGAATGATAACTACCAAACTAGAACAGTATAATAAATTAAATTTCAGGTTATCTGGGATCCAGCCAGTGAACACAAATAATGATTTTTCCCCCTATACTCTATTCTTATGAGAGGCAAATGACCATAGTCTCACTCCACCAATGCCAAGAAAAGTCTGATTTAGAAGCTTATTTTTTTTTTAATTAAAGCAATTGGGGTTAAGTAACTTGCCCAAGGTTACACGGCTAGATTTTTGTTTGTATGGATTAAGTGTCGGAGGCCGGCTCCGAACTCAGGTCCTTCTGACTCAGTGCTGGCGCTCTATTCACTGCACCACCTAGCCGCCCCTTAGAAGCTTATTTTTAAAAAAAATCCTTAACTTAAAGTCTAAGGAACTGATTACAAGATCCTGAAATGCTTTTTGAAAGAAATATTAAATTATATGTGGTATATTTTGTATTTTATGGTGTCGTATATGTAGTATCTTAGTATATTTAGGTAAAGTACTCTGGCTAACTATTTCCCCAACCTTAATTGTAAGTTTATGATACTATTTTAAAGCCTTTGAATATACTTCAGATTTGAAATAAAAATAGAAAGCAGATGTCATCTATTTTCCTTTATTCTACCTTTATACTTCCTGATTCTTTACCCTATGCCCCTCCCAGCAGTCAGACCTTCCTTCCAAAATCTACTCTCAGCTGCCACTTTGGAAGGATCAGTGCTGTCTTGAATGTTAAGAACATAAAAATATAACGACTGTCATAATGGGTCAGATTCAGTGGTCCCTACAGTCCAGGATTCAGTTTCAGGTGGGGAGTCTACTAAAAGGGTATCTGTTCTTCTAAATCTTTTAAGACTTTTCCTTTCCCTCCACATTAAAACTTAGTATCTGCTGTTCTCCTGAAGGACAGAAACATGAAATACCTATAAATACCTGACCAATAAATTAGTAAGCTTTACATGCCTAATGATTTTGTGGGTTATGTTTAATTTTTATTAATACTCATCCACTGGCTGATACTTCTAAACCTGGCTTAGTTTCTTCTAAACTCTGCTAATTTGAATAGTGTATATAAATACATAATGTTCATTTTGAAAATCAAAAAGTAGGAATATCATTCGATTGTAAGGTCAAGGACATTTGGATGATCTCTGATATGTTTTCCCATATGATCCTTGAATAATTGACAGTATGTATACATGGAGTATACCCATTTTTAATGTTTGTATAAAATTTGCTTTGGGTACTGAGTGAGTAGGGAAGGGTAAATAGCATATACTTCTAATAAGTTTCTTAGAACTTTATCTCAAATTAATTTTTGTTCACATTCAGTTTTTCTGACAGTCATTTTAAATGCCTTTGTAAAATAGTGTAAAACAGATTCTTAATCATTTGTGTCAGATCCTCTTGGCAATCTAGTGAAGCCTGGTGTCCCTTCTCAGAATAATAAATACTACATCTGTAACATAAAATACGTACAATTACAAAAGAAACCAATTATATTGAAGTTCTCAAATGATTTTTTAAAAAACATTTCCCAGAACCCCTGCTATAAAAGAATAATCTTGGCTCTGTGACATGTTCTTTCTTAACCTCTCTGGTCCACAGTTTCTTCGTTTGTAAAATAAAGGAACTAGATTACATGGACTTTGAGATTCCTTCCAACTTTAAATCCATGATCCTCTGATTCTTTGACATAAGCTTCCTAATTCTGGATACTTAAAACTGGTTTATGCTGTCAGCACAAATTCATTTTAAAGTATAAACTTATCACAGTCTTATGATAGTGTACCTGAAGGAAACTAGCAGGTGACAATGTGATAAATGGCCAATCCATTAATCACATTATAGCAGTTCTGGAGCAAATTTCTCTTTCAATTTAATTATTTTTTTAAAATTTAGAAAACTAATGAAAATTCATTATTTTAGGTAATTGATGAAATTTATCGTGTGCTGAGATATGTAAATTCTACCAGAGCCCCACAACGGGCTCATGAAGTCCTCCAAGAGTTAAGGGATATTTCCTCCATGGCAATGGAATACTTTGATGAGAAGATTGTCCCAATTCTAAAGAAGAAGTTACCAGGATCAGATGTGTCTGGGCGACTCATAGGCTCTCCTCCAGGTATATACCATTTATATTGTATCCAATTTTCCAGTAATATTTAACTGTAAAATTTCACTTAAAAGCAGCCTTTTCAAACCAAAATGGATGCTATGTAATTATAATGACTAAGCTTGGCCCCCAAAGAAGAGAAAATTAACTTCTCTCCCTTCTTTGAGGATGGGGGGGTGGTGCTATGGTTGTGGAACACTACAAATACTTAAGATTTGGTTGATATGTTAATTTTGCTGAACTGCCCTTTTATATCTTTTTTTTTTTTTTTAATTCTTCGCAGGGGAGTGGGAAGGGATATACTTGAAAATAAAAGTGCTGTGCTGTTTATGATCGTCTTCCCATCTCTTCATCTCAAAACCACTTGACATCATGCCTTACTTTTCTCCTCCTTTTCACTAGTTTCTTAAAATGAGATAGTCTCTCACCTTGCCAGGGCCAACCCCAAAATATGTACCTTTTATCCCATCCCCTCCTGTCTTTTCCAGCAGATTGCCTTCTCAAACATCTTCCTTGTCTCTTTAATCTTTAACTTCTCTCCCTTTCTACTGGATCTTTCCATATGTCTTCCCCACGTTTACTATATCCTGCCATTCCTTTTATGCTTTCATCCTATATCTCTCCTCTATTCTCACCCAAACTCCTTGAAAATCTTGTCTACACTCATTGTTTCCACTTTCTTTCCTCTTACTTCTCAGTCCTTTGCAATCTAGCTTCTAAGCTCATCACTTAACTGAAACTGCTCTCTTCAAAATTACCATTGAATGCCAGATTTGACAGTCTTTTCCCCGATCCTCATCTTTTTTTTATCTTGATGCCATTTGACACTGGATATTCTGTCCTTACTGTCAACTGTGGGTTTCCCCAAGGCTCAGACCTGGGCTCTCTTGTCTGTTCTGATTACATCCTCACTCTTGGTGACCAAATTTGCTCCTATGGGGCTTAATTATCATCCTTAGGATAAAATTCAGGCTTATGTAGGCAGCCCTAGTTTTTCCCTTGGGCATCATTAACCACCTATTGGACACTGGATAGTCCCATAAGCATCTGAAACTCAGTGTGCCCAAAACAGAACTCATGATCTTTCCTGTTAAACTCCTCCTTCTTCCAAATTTCTCTGTTCTCTAAGAGATTTGTAATTTTAGTGGTGTCCTTAACTCCTCACCCTCCCTTACGCCATTTCTCAATTCACTTGCTAACTTGCCATTTTTCATCCACAACATCTCTTATTTCAGATCCTTTCTCAGCCACCATCTTAGTTCAGTTTCTTATCACCTCCCCTCTAGACTATCCTGATAGTTTCCTAATTGGACTTCCTGCCTCAAAGGTTTCTCACCATTTTAGTTCATTCTCTATGTAGCTTTCACAGTAATTTTATTTTCAGGCAGATCTGACCATATTACTTTCTATTCAGTCAACTTTAATGGTTTCCTGTTGCCTAGAGGATAAAATATCAGTTCCTCTATATATCTTTTAAAGCCTTTTTAATCTGGCCCTGTTCTATTCTTTCCAGCCTCACTGTATGTTCTGTTTAATTACCTTGTATATGTTCGTATTTATCCTCTTTATATTTATCCCATGTATACTTATCTATATGACTTCTCTCTCCCATTAGAATATAAAATTCTTGAGGTTTAGGATTATTTATTATATTCTCAGAGTCTACTAGCAGTGCCTGGCACATAGTAAGGATTTAATAAATTCTTATTGATTGATTGATGTAAAAATAAAATATTTCAACAAAAATGTTATTAATTCAGTTTCCCCTAAAGACTAATCTATGGGTCACTTCCATTCTAAAGCAAATCAACTTAGAACCTTTTGGACATTAATTAATTATTAATATTAGACTAAAGACTGAGTAGGGACTGGACCTATGATTTCATTGGTATAAGGAGCTCCCAGGAGAGAAAATTGCATCTACCAGTAGAGGAGTTGCCTAGACCACTAAAAGGTTAAGTGGCTTGCTAAAGTCACACACCAGCACATAATAACCAGGATTTAAACTAGGTCTTCCAGACTCCAAGGTCAGGTCTAAATCCATTAAGCCAAACTTCCTTTGTATTAAGCATCAGCAATAATAACAATATAGGTTGGTAATTGTTTCAAATAGTTTAGAATTTAATTATGGGGGGGCCAGGACCGAGGGCTAAATGGCATTTTAGTGTAGCCACTGGCCATGTTCATAGCCTGGCCCCTTCTTGCCTTCCCAGTCTCCTTACACTCTATTCTCCTTCACATACTCTACAATCCAGTGACTTGTTCCTTATTCAAGACACTCCATCTTTCAACTCTGCCTTTTCACCAGGTGGTTCCCCGTGTCTGGGATGCTCCTCCTCCTCATCTCTGCTCTGCCTCCTAGCTTCCTGGATTTTCCTCAAGTTCCAGCAAAAATCCCACCTACTTCAAGAAGCCTTTCCTGATCCCCCTAGTGCCTTCCTTCTGAGATTATATATAATTTACCCTGTATATATCTTGTATGTGCATAGTTGTTTGCGTTTTGTCTTCCCCCATTAAAATGTGAGCTCCTTGAGAGTGTGGACTGTTTTTGCCTTTCTTTGTATCCCAGTACTTTAACATAGTGCTCAGGATATGTAAGCTTGAGATATATAGTAAATATGTAGTGATTTGTCTGATTAAAGAAAAACTGTCATGGTTTTAATTTTTGGTCAGTATTTGATATAACAGGTCAAAGTCCAAAAGGTATGCTAGACTAATTTTAACAGCATAGAAAATGTTTATGATTGCTACTTTTACTTCAGGGCTATTGTAAATTTATTAATGATGAAGTTTTTGGAAGAGAAGAGAAGTAGACCATGGAATGAGAGTAGACTCAGAGAAAAGTCTTAAAGAAATACCATTAAGGGAAAGGAAAGAAAGTTGGTGCTACAATATTGCCCTTAAAATGACTCACAAATGATTAATTCTGATATGAAAAATCAAGATAACAATAGCTCTTGCTAGTACGTTGTATTAACATACAAATGGTTTCATTCTCAAGCATCTGGCTAGAAAAGAACACCAAATCGACTTCATTCTCTTGGTGATTTCTCATGGGTTCTGCTATTATGTTGATATAGATCACTACTAGATCTCCATACAGAAGTCTTACTTCTCTCCTAAACTCTATTCATCACTGTCCCACAACTGAATTGTTCCATAAATATCTCAAGCTAACATTTCCAAAAAAGAACTTATCTTTTCCCTAAACTGGAGGTAAACACCCTTCTTCTGTCACCTAGTTTCACAGTTCTTGGGTCATCCTCAACTCTTTTCCTTCCCCCACTCCCAGCCTTTTACATCCAATCAGCTGTCGAGTCTCGTCAGTTCTACTTCCATATTAATATCTGATATCCACCCCTTCTTTCAGTTCACAAAGCCACTGCCCTAGGTAAAACCCTCTTTGCTTCTCACCTGGAACAGAACAATAGGCTCCTAATTGTTCTCCTAGTAGCCTGTAGTCTATTCCTTTATAGTCCATCCTCTGCATAACTGTCAAAGTAAAATTCCTTTTCTTCTTATTTTAAACATTTACTATCTTTCTCTCCCACTCCCCCCCAGTTGAAAATTTTTTAAAAAAAGAAACCCTCATAAAAATATTAATAGTCCAACAAAATAAAAACCTACACTGGCCATATCTAAAATATATCTTGCTCTGCATTTTAAGTCGATCATCTCTTTGGTAAGAAGTAGAACTTTGGACTCAGAGTTTCATCAATCAGAGTTCTAAAGTCTTTCAAGGTTGTTTTTGTATAAATTACTGTAGTTCTGTTCACTTTACTCTGCCTTATTTCACAGGGTGTCTTCCCTTTCTCTGAAACTGTCCAATTAGTCATTTTTTATGTTATAATAATATTCTGTTATATTCATATGCCATAATTTGTTTATCCATTCCCCATAGTAGAATTCCCTAGTTTCCAGTTTGAGGCTTCTATGAAAAAATCTGCTATGAGTATTTTTGTATATATAGGTCCTTTTCTTCTTTATTTGATTTCTCTATGGTATAGGCTTAGCAGGAATATAGCTGGGTCAAAGGGTATGTACAGTTTGGTAGTTTTGGGGGCATAGTTCCAAATGGCTTTCTAGAATCTGGAGCAATTCACAGGTCCACCAACAATATACTAGTCTGCTTGTTTCCTGTAGCCCCTCCAAAATTGTCAGTTTCTTCTTTTGTTAGTTTTGCCCATCTAGTGGATTAGGTAGGACCTCAGAGTTGCTTTAAGTTTCTCTAATTATTAGTGATTTGTAGCATTTTTATATGGCGATTGACAGCTTGGTTTCTTCTTTTGAAAACTGCATCTTCATATCCTTTGATCCTTTACTGAAAAATGTCTCTTAGTCTTACAAATTTGAATTAGTTCCTTATATATCTTGGATATGAGGCCTTTATAAAGAAATATACTAAAGGAATTTTTTCCCCTTACCTGTTACCCATCTAATTTTAACTGTGTTAGTTTTTTTGGTGCAAAAACTTTTTTTTTTTGCTTTTTGGAGGGCAATTTGGGGTTAAGTGACTTGCCCAAGGTCACACAGCTAATTTTTGTGTTAAGTGTCCGAGGCCCGATTTGAACTCCGGTCCTCCTGACTCCAGGGGCCGGTGCTCTATTCACTGTGCCACCTAGCTGCCCCAGTGCAAAAAACTTTTAAATTTTATATAATCAAAATTGTTGATTTCATCTTCTCTAATGCTTTCTTAATCATAAACTCTTCCCCTATCCAAAAGTCTGAAAGATAATTTATTCCTTGCCCCTCTGATTTATGATGTCACCTTTTATGTCTAAGTCATGTATCCTTTTGTAATTTATCTTGTTTTACAGTGTGAGATGCTCATCTATATCTAATTTCTTTCCATTTCCCCAGAAATTTTTGTCAAAGAGTGAGCCCTTCCCCAAGTAACTGGGGTCTTTGGGTTTATGGTCCCATGTTTGTTGCTTCAGTATGTTTTGTGTTCCTAATCTGTTCCACTTATTGACCTCTTTTTTTAACCAGTACTAAATCACTTCAGTGATTACTGCTTTGTGCTATATTTTATGATCTAGTGCTAGTGTCCTCCCTAGTGAAATATTTTTTCACTGTTTCTCTTGAGATTTTTTTTTCCCTCCAAATGAATTTCATTTTTTTCCTAGTTCAAAATAATCCCATGGTAGTTTGATTGGCATAACCAAAGTGAAATTTCTAAATCACAGATCTAACCTTATTACTCTCCTGCCTAAGAAATTTCCATGGCTTCCTATTGCCATTAAGATAAAATGCAAATGTCTATTTGGCTTTTAAAACCCTTCCCAATCTGCCTTCAGCCTACCTTTCCAGGTGTACTACACATACTTTCCCCTTAGGCTACAGCCAAGCTGGTCTTGCCCTTCCTCTGTACTGCTTTCCCACTTCCCCTATCTCTTGTTTTGTCACAAGCTGTCCCCATCTGTAGAATGTTTGCCCTCCCTCCATATCTGTACCTGATGAAAGCCCCAGCTTCCTTCCAAGCTCAGGTCAAGGGCACTTCCTAGAAGAAACCTATCATCCCTGAAGCAGTATACTGGTGCCCCTCCTTCCAGACTTTGTCTATGATGTTTGTAATCATGTTGTTCCACCTCCCTCATAAAAAGTAAAAAGCTCTTTAAAGGCAGTGGCAGTTTGTATACCCAGTTCTTGGCATATACAGGTGCCATTTATTAAGATAAATGCTTACTGAACTGAACATAATCTTATCCAGATACAGAAAGGTAACAACATTCCCTGACCTAAGTGGTCTACTAAATAGCACTGTAGGTAAGCAGAAAAAGAATACTAGGCTTAGAGAGCTACATTTTGATCCCAGCCCCTCACCAGCCATGTGTCCTCAGATAAGGTTTGACTTCACCTCTCTGGTCTCCCCTTCCATATCTATGATGTAAGACGAGTGGTATGGGTGAGATGTTCTCTAAGGTCGCTTCTAGCTCTAAGAGTCACTGATTCCATAAATGAAAGGTTTGTGTAAAATGCACGCTTATAGTTTAGTGGCATTTATACCTTCGATGGGATTATGTAGTATAAAAGTAGTGTAATGTTTGTGTTCCACTTATGATGTTCATTCCATTGCTAAAATGTCTTCCCAAACCCCAGTAGATGTCAAAAAATGTTGTGATCCTGTATGATTTGTCCATTACATATCCTTTTACTTGGCTTAGAAGTTGGGTGTAGTTTTTAGAGATTATTTTATTGCATCCTGCAGACATCTCTGAAGACCTGTATGTCCATTTCAGCCAATCATTTTACTTTTATTAAAGTTATTTCTCAGATAATTATTTCCCAGTTTTACTTGTAGTTTTTATAATATTTAACAATTACTAAAGTAGAGAAAATGTTTACAATTTTTACTTTCACAAATATATATCATTAAATGTTCTTGTATAATCCAAATATTACCATGATACTTTGGAGTCAGAGAATTAAAAATTAATTTAGAAAATCAGGTTAACCAGCTTTTTTGTATCATGTAGGCTAAGGATAAGTGTATAGAGCTAGAAATGATAAGAATAGAATAGAGTATTCAAAAAGTTTTGGTTATATCAAGTGTAAATTCTGTAGAAACTAACTTTTTAAAAAATAATTAATTTGTTTCTCTTATAACTCTCTTTTGTCACAGTTCCAGGACCCTCTGCAGCCCTAACAACAATGCAGCTCTTTTCCAAACAAAACCCTTCGAGACAAGAGGTCACTAAACTTCAGCAGCAAGTGAAAACAAACGGTGCTGGTGTGACTGTACTCAGGCGTGAAATTTCTGAGCTTCGCACTAAAGTGCAAGAACAACAGAAACAGCTTCAAGATCAGGACCAGAAACTGCTAGAGCAAACCCAGATCATAGGGGAACAGAATGCTCGTTTGGCAGAGCTGGAACGAAAGCTTCGAGAAGTCATGGAAAGCGCAGTAGGAAATTCCTCAGGGTCTGGGCCAAATGAGGAGTCTCCTCGGAAACGGAGAAAGGCAGTGGAAGCCATAGACTCTCTTAGGAAATCTAAACGTCTTCGAAATAGAAAATAACTTGGAATTCAGTTGTAGCTCCAAAAAGGCATGGCTTAGCAGCTTGTGCAGTCATGCTCACATGGAAACTTGGGTTTAGCAGCATGGTGGCCTTTAGGCTGCAGTCTTCAGAACACAAATTAGACTTTGACATTTATTCATTGTTGGGACATTTCCCCCCTTTCTGTCTGGGTGGACTGATGCACAGGATGTTTTTAATTTGCAATAGATTTGTAATAACTAGACCCACACTCTATCATGTTTTGAGGAGTTAACCTTTTTTTCTGTGCAGATGATGTATTAAAGTAAATTTATTTGTGTTTCTGCATATATGCACATTAAATAAGGATCTTAAATAAACCCTATCTCGACAGACTAGAAATTAAGTTTAAGTACAGAAAATGTCCTGTTCACTTGAAAGAAAAGACCTACTTTTTAAATGGACACTATCTTGTATAAAAAACAAGTCGACTTTTTGTTACAAGTGACCTTTGTCTGGAATGTCTGAAAAGTAGTTAATGCTTTTTGGTATTGAAGTAATGGGTGATTGAAAAGGACTTCTACAGTATTGACTGCAGAAGAGACCTCTACAGTATTGACTATATATTTTTGTAGACTACTGGCAAGGGACTCATCCAGCTATTATATACACAATTTCAATTCTCTGTTGGAACCAGGTCCTACATTTGCATGGATAGGTGCATGCACTGCCTTTTTAGCTCACTCAAGAGCATTTGCACTGGCATTGACCTTGAACCTCTAGATTTCCCATTGATAAGAAAGAAGCTTCTAAGATCTTAGTACCCCATTAACATCTACTCTCATTACAGCAGGCAGAGGTGAGCTTGGGCCTTTAATGGGGAAATATATTAATTCATTTGATCTCTTATTTAAAACGGGGGTTGAACAGTACTGATGCCTGTTGCATTATCCATTCCCTGGCAAGTTCAGGTACTCTGGCTATGGCAGAAATCCAACTTTCAAGGCTCTTTTTGTATATGTAGGATCTCTGGTTACTAGTACTGTCTTATCACACTACTGTGTCAGCCCATAGGTCAAAATGTGATGACTGAGTAGTGGACACTGCTTACCTGTATAACTCTTTCATCAGTGAAGCAAAGTCCATTCAAGAAAATGGTTGTACGATGAAAATACATTTACATTTCATTGGGAGAGAGGAGAATAGTCAGGGAAAGCTTTTTAATACTAATAACTATATTCAAGCTTTCCTTATCCTAAAACTTTAAACAAAAGCTTTAATTTCTTTTGCACTCCTGTTTTAAACTTGTAACTGGAAAAGCATGTCTTGCACTGTTCAATCTTCTGACTGGTCACTTTAACAACCTCTAAGTTGTTGTGTACAGTGATTATTTTTCCCAGTTGTATATTTTTGAAACATTATACAGATATCACTGTCCTTGTTTTATTTTTTAATGTACTATATAGCTATCATTTGACTGTTGAAAATTCTTTTAAGCAACTGTTGCCTTGGGCTTCAGTGAAATTAAAATACATTTAGGTGTAGCATGGAAAAATATCTATTTCCTTGTGGGAGTTTGACATCTAAATTAAGTCTAAGGTATGAGTAAGAATCTTAGCTTAATAAAGCACAAGGTTACCCTTTTTGCATCCGTCCAATATAATGAGGTTATACTTACTAGTAATTAACCCAACAAAAGTAAAATTTTTCCTACCCACTCATAATTGTCCTTAAATTTGTATCAGTAATACCTAACTTGGAAGTCCCATTTACAATGTATGTTTTAAGTAAGGATTTTTAATAGCTATCCTCATGATTTGTTTTGGGGAGAGATAAACTAATAATTTCCACAAAACATATTTATCAACACAGGTAAAAGTCCCAGGTTGGAATTCATCTCAGCTAGTTTTCTTTTTTGTTATCAAATTATCTATGACATCATAGCTGAGGTGGAGGCCTGTTGGGATACTTTATGGCCTTTGCTAAAGACTGCTTTTCTAGAATTCAGGAGACAGAATACATATTTATTAATTATGATGATTATGCATTTAACAGTCTTAGTTTATTATTAAGATGAATACTTTAACAGGTCTTAATAAATTACAAAAAGTCTTTTGGTAAAAAAGGTTTGTTTGGTACACTGTCCACTTAGGCTTCACTATGGTTTCATTTTTATTTCTTAAATCACCTCCATTCCAAACTTCCTTTCTTTTGTTTCTATATAATGTCCCAAGTATCTAGGCTGTTTGACCAATAGTCTCCCCTCAGTTATACGAACAGGTGGTTTTTGTAATAAACAATCAGCATATTAGAAATAATTGATGATCAACAACAAATCACAATTTTTAACATTAAGCACATTAAAACCAGATCAAACCCGCTTACCATTTACAAATTACCCTTCTATGGTGTTTCCATCATATTACAGAAATGTTTTTTAACTACAAGAACAAATGGGACATACTTTAATTCCAGGGAAACCAGCTCTTGTATGCTGTTTATAACTTTTTGTTGAATACTACTTGTTTTGAGTGAAAAGTCCTTCCCTTAGAAGGAATTTAAAGTTTTTTCTCATATATTGGAATTTTGGACATCTAAATTTAGCACTTTCTAAATTGCATTTGTTAACAGACTTTCACTTAAGGAAGAAAAGGGGGGTAGGCACTGCAGACACCATTGCTTGTTTTTTAATTGCAAAAATTCTAGGAAACTGAAAAAAATAAGATAAGAGATTTTTATTTAAGTTTCTGGTAGACACTAATTACTTTGATCCACTAAAGTTGATGATACATATATAGTAATTTCAAGAAAGCTATCATATTGTCTTGAATTATCATTAACTTGAACGATAAACAGTATGATGTAAGTATGTTGTACTAGGAAATCACTTGACAGAATAAATAAGTTTGTACTGCGTTATCCCAGCTGTTTTCCAAAGCCTTTTCCAGGAGAGCTTGCTTCTCATTGAAATTGCTTTGTTTTTATGGACCATAATCATTAGTAAGTTCATTATGCTAAAATGGATTTTTGAGCTATAATATGGAAAAGGCACTCACAAGGAAATTTAGGATTTTCAACTCTAGGATCATTTTTTTTGTGTTTTTCTATGTGAACATTATTTAATTCCTTATAAACTAGTTTACAGATTTTATGTTATGAAATCTATCTACATTATTTTTTCAAAATCCTGGTTGGGAGAGGCAGTGTGGTTTAGTGGAAAGGGTACTGGATTTAGAGTCAGAATATCTGGTTTCAAATCCTAACTGCTACCTGTGTTACTTTGGGCAAGTCACTTCACCTGTCAGCCTCAGTTTCCTCATCTGTAAAGTGAAGGATTTCGACTAGATGGCCCTTAAAATCCTTTCCTGCTCTGAAACCTGAGTTTGGGCTCCATAGATGACAGAACAGACATCTGAACATGTTATTAATTATACTTTTTAAAGGAACCTTGTAGGATTCCCTGAAATTGAACTTGATAGCCACTGTTGGAAGCAACTTTTTCTATAATCATGTATTGTTTTTATAGTACTGAACTTTTACAGAAGCTGGCCTTAAACTATTTAGTAGCTCCAAAACAGATATGCTTTTGACCTAAATGTTAAAATGTTAACGGGAATACTTTGTTTGGCTCCCAACATGGGTAAGGCAAGGAAGGAAAGTCATGCTTAAATCCAGTGAGCTAAAAAAAATGTTACAACTTAATTATTGAGTAAAAATAGAGAACTGGCACATGAAAAGACTTTCTAATGTGCATTATGTCTGGTCAATGATACTGTTTGACTGCATTATTTATGCCATCTCACCTGCACTTTAATCTCCAAAGAAACTAAATGCACAATATGTTGGCCAATTAAATTAGTTTTTTGGAGGCGACTTCCTTTTTAAGTTTTTATTCAATAGCTATAGTAATTTCTGAGAAAACTTGTATATTGCCCTATTTCAAACAGCATGTAAGTTTGTGGTGTTAGGAAAGTGAAAACAACATAAATCTTAATAGTGCACAACATAGTATCTTTATCTCCAGTTCTGTCTATTCTTGAGTACCCTATTATCAGGCACCTTTAAAAATCAATGCTATAAATAATAGTTGAGGTTAGAAATAAAAAGTTCCCTGAAAAGCAACTTTCTGTACAGGGAGGAAGTGCAGTAGCCTGGTCATGCTATGAAACTCCTTGGATTTGGAAACCATCTAAATTAGCTTCTAATGAGAGAAAAGTAGGTTTTTCAACCCTGCCAATTGTATTTATCATTTTGGTCCAATTTCCTCAAACAAGAAATCAACATTTCCTTTGAAATCAAAGGGGTAATAAATGAAAATTACCCTATAAAAGCTGCACAGCAACTGACTGATTGACTGTTCATGACTTTAATTAATAAAGGCTTTTCATAATAATAGTGTTGATAAAATGAGTATATTGGTGATAAAATTGCAGGCCGGAGCCAGGTTATTTTGATTGATCAATGTTGATATTGTCTCCACCTATGCAGAAAGCAACCCCTCCATGCCTTCTCAACCTGTGCAATCCTTGTCAATGTCTTTCCAGAAGTCCTCCATAGAAGATCCATCCATACAGTGCACTGGAGGCCTTCTTGTAGGTTATTTTTTTTTAAATCTTGTAATTAATGTAGCACTCAGGCCATCCGTTTCTTGTCTTTCCATCTTGCTACATGACTAGCCCACTTTGTACATGTTGTCACTGATGTTTTTAATCCTGTTTCTCGTGGGCAAGTCATTGTTGACAATATGCTGCAACCTACTTACACTTATTCTGTATGTTTCTGTTGCCCTTTTGGTTTTCTTATAACTTTGATTCTTCCAAGTCTGTTTCATGATCTACAGCCATATAACATCAATAGAAAATATTGATGTTAAAAATACAGATTTTGGCAGCACCAAGCAGTTTGGGATCAGTGAAAGCACTGCATGACTTCCCAAATGTGATCCAGCTGACTCTTCTTCCCACTCAATTCTGGACTGAGCTCATTGTCCATACTAGTCTTTTGAAAATTGGCCTTCATACCCCCTAAAATATTTAAAAGTTCATATGCCCCAAAAGTTTGTATTGAGTTCCTAATGTAAGGTGAATATTAAATCTAAATTTACCAGTCTTCATCAGAAAGGACATGTGAGATATTATAAGTATTGGTGTGTTCTTTAGGTTCTTTGACCTTACAGAATATGTGGTCCTTATTCAGTCATACCAAAGGACATTGCTGGTCATAAGAGTAATATTTTTATGTGGTACCACTTCTGTTTACCTATGTCACAATGAACTAGAGGTTTAGTTTCTGGCATTTTAAATGTTTATGACCTAATGCAATCAATGGAAAAGTGAAAAACACCTCCCAGTCATACATCAGGGTACTTCAATAAATGTGTTATTACCAGTTATAGTTGTATTTTTATTTTGTACACAAAAGAAAATGGAGATAAACTGACCCTCCAGATACTTTATTATTAAAAGTCTATAACCTAAGGTTCTTAAAAATGGGGGAAGAGGAAAGAAGGGGAGGGAAAGAAAGGGAGGATGTGGATAATAAATCTTTGAAAGATGAACAGCATTAGCTTATATTTATCGATCATTTTATAGTTAACCAAGCTTTTTTTTTCGTGCATATCATCTGTCCCTTGTTTGTCCTACACAACAACCCTGCAAGGCAAGATAGGACCCATTATTGTTATTCTCCCACTTCACAGATCAAGAAAGTGAGTCACAGAAATGCCAAGTCACTTGCCCATGATCATAGAGAGCTAAAAGCAGCTATTGTGAGTCTTCTGTATTCTCTCAGCTCTGCTTCACTGGCTCCTAAAAGTGTTGTTGGGCTTCCCCTCCCTGATTTATAGACTATTAAAAATAAAACTTGACTTAAAAAAAAAAAGAAAGATGAACAGCAGTGAACTTAATGACAATATAATCAAATTCCTTAGATTCGTTTTTGGCTCAAAAGAAAAACCATCAAGGCCCCTAGTGCTAAAAGTAGCAACACATATGCACTTAACATAAAACCAAGAAGTAAGTTTTGTGAATTGTAGCAACCAACTCCAAAAATATTTCATGGGATTTTCACTTTGATGATGGGTTACTTAGGACTAAGATCCATAAGAAGAAGAAATATTCTAGCAGCAACTTTGAGACGCTTTTCTTAGTTGCCTAGCTAGATGTTGAAAAGAGCCCAGGGATGTCCAGCACTATTACTTTATTCTAGTCATCTGAACATCACAGAAAGTATGGAAATGTAGTGGCAACTGCTGTTAACTTGGATTTCAGGAGGCTCAGAATGGATTCAATTTCTCCATGTCTGAAGTAGATAGAAAATGATCCTATGAATTTTTCATTGGGAAATCAAACATCTTAGCCTATCCTTTTTTACCTTTCTTTAAAAAATACAAATTTTGGGGGTGGCTAGGTGGCACATTGAATAGAGCACCAGCCCCAGAGTTAGGAGGACCTGAGTTCAAATCCAGCCTCAGACACTTAACATTTACTAGCCATGTGACCTTGGACAAGTCACTTAACCCCAATTGCCCTGCATTTCCCCCCTCCAAAAAGCAAAAAAAAAAAATTATGTTCCTATGCTGAATTAAACTCCAATATTTAAAACTGATATATTATTGAAGATCTTTTAGAGAGAAAAACGCACTTTTTAGCTCATTTGTGTGACTTCTCTTACATTTTCAGTGAAGCATTTTCTCAAAAATAATAACTGCTAAGAGGGAAAGTGAAATAACAAGTAATAGTTGTAAAGTTAAAGAAGTATAAATCAAAAATGATAGGACCCTGGGGGCAGCTAGGTGGCACAGTGAATAGAGCACTGGCCCTGAAGTCAGGAGGACCTGAGTTCAAATTCAGCCTCAGACACTTGACACACTTACTAGCCATGTGACTTTGGGCAAGTCAGTTAACCCCAATTGCTCTCCAAAAAGCAAAAAAAAACTCCAAAAAACAAAAACAAAAAAAAGAATGATAAGGCCTAAATTCAATAACTGTATTTTATTAGAAACATCTAAATGGCCAGAGATCCCAGATTCCTCAAATTTTCTGTTCATTTTTTATTTTAATATTTTTAACTTTTTATGGAGATTCAATAAACTTTAAATCTATTTTCCCCCTTTTCACCATGGTAAAATATCTGTTATTTCTAATGAATTATGACCTAGCTTGTCAACATTAAGTGTAACTGTGAAAAGAATAATAATAACAAATATGTTAAGAAGTGGAATCCTAAATATGTTTTACAATAACTGTGACTGATGAAACCTTCCTCATTATGAAAATAATCAAAGAAGGGTATATGGGCATATGAATACATATGTGAATGTGTGTATATATGTTTACAGGTATACATGGATAGAGGCCACAGGTTGAATTTGGTGGGAAGGGATGACACTTAAGGGATGAAGTTAAGAGGTGAGAGAGGAAAGTGGCAAGAGGAGATGGGGAGAGACAGGGTAGGGTAAACTCTCATGTAGAAGAGGCAAGGGGAAGTGGTTGCAGGGGAGGGGAAGAACAGGAAGGCAAAAAGTTAAAACCATATTCTCACTGATTTTGGCTCAGGGAGAGAATCACATACATACTAAATGGGATATCTCACCCTGCAGGAGAGTAGGGGGAAGGGAGATGAGAGGGGGAAGGATGGAGGGGAGGACATTCTGGGGAGGGGGGAGGTTGGAAGTACCCACTTTTGAAGAGGGACAGGATCAAAGTAGGGAATGGACCAGGTGGGGGGTGGGATGGATGGGAGGGAAATATAAGCAGTTTTTCACAGTATATCTACTATGGTGATGTTTTGCATAGCTATACATGTACAACACATACTGAATTGCTTATCTTCCCAAAGGGAGTGGGTGACTGGGGAGGAAGGGAATGGATCTGAAATCCGAAGTTTTAAAACTAAATGTTTCAAATGTATATAAATATGTTATATCTCCACCTAAACTGACAAGCTTTCTACTTTTATCAGGGCCCACTTTGGAGTTAACATCTCAAGAGCTTTCTTATATTCACAGAATTGGGAGTTCCCTTAGAGATAAAAAGAAAACAGTTTCACTGATTTACTCAAGATTGCACAGCTCCTCTCATTGACAACTCCTTCTTATCCCATGCTTCAAACCTGCTAAAAAGCACCACTTAAGACACTGAACTGTCAGAATTTGAGGAATCAGAGAAGCTCAGTCTCAGAGTAGGAAGGGACCTTAGAGGCCGCCTAATTCAACCTACACCTTTACAAAAATTTCCTTTAGGATCTTTTATAAAACCTAACAAGGCAACCCATTCCACGTTGGAATAACTCTGCTGGTTAGGTAGCTTCTCGTTATATAAAACTCACGTCTTTCTCTCTACTACTTCTAAACCCATGGCTCCCAGTTCTGCCAGGAGTGAAGCAAAACAAGTGTCATCTCCTTTCCAAGTGAGTACTTCAAAAACTTGAGGTCTGACCATGGCAGTGCCTGGCTCAATAAATTTCAATGGCTACTTCCCTGTTGCCTCTAGAATCAAACAAATTCTTGGCATTTAAAGTCCTAGACAGCCTGGATAGAGCTAACCATATCAGGTCTATTATATAATATTTCCATTTGCTAACCCTACGGTCCAACCAAATTGACCTTGCAGTTTCTCACACATAATGTTCCATCTCCATTGCCATACTTTTGTAGAGGCTTTCCTCCAAGCCTGAAATGGACTCACTCTTCATCACCACCTCTTAGGATTGCTTTCTTCTTTCAAGACTCAAGCCAAGTGCCACCTCCTTAAAGTTCTGTTGGTCTGAACCGTCAGAACTTCCCAGGTTGCTGAGAGTGCCAAGTCCAGCAACAGTTTACCATTGCTCAGACCCAAAAACAGATTAATGTTGCAGAGCTCACCCAGGCAAGTTACAGATAAGATGCTACCTTGGCTCAGACCATTTTGGCAGCACTGGAAGGTTGCAAGTCCCTAGACCCTGAAAACCTGAAATAACACAACACTACCCCCCATGAAAATGAAGGACTTCTCTAGACCTTCCCTCCAAAACTGCACAGCCTTAACCCAAAGTCCAAAGAAGTCAGATTGGAAGAATGAGAAAAACAAACCCATTGTAAAATGCTAATTACAAAGGGTCACTCAAGCCATAAACTCAGAAGAAGTTAATTCCAGAACATCTTTGTATAAGTAAAGCCTCAAAAAAACCCCAAACAACCCATATTGTGGGCAAAAATTCAACTTAATTTCCTACAAGATATGAAATAATAGTTTTTAAAAGTTAAAAAAATGTTTTTATCAATTAAATGAAAGCCCTGGAGGAAAACATTGGAAAATAAATGAGAACTGTAGATGGAAAAATTGTAAAGGTAATTAACAACTTAGTCCAAGATGTACAAAACCTTATCTCCAAGCATCAAACTCCATGAAAATTAGAATGGACCAGACAGAAGCCAATGACTCCATGAGAAAATAAAAATATTAAAACAAAGTAAAAATGACTAAAAAATAATAGAAAACATATGTAAGGTATCTTATAGTAAAAACAACTGACCTGGAAAATAAATGAAGGGGGGAAAAATGTAAGAATGACTGAACTATCTAAAAGCCCTGACCAGAAAAAGAGCCTGGATATTATCTTCAAGAAATCATAAAAGATTTTTTCTGAGATCTTTTAGAACCAGAGGGCAAAGGGGAAGGAAGAAGAATCCACTAGTTAACTCCTGAAAGAAACCTCCAAATGAAAACTCCTAGGAACAGTATAACCAAAATCCAGAGCTTCCAAGTCAAACAAAAAGTACCCGGAAAGAAAGCATTCCAGTACTGAAGAACTGCAGTCAAAACTGCACATAATTTAGCAGTCACTACTATAAAGCAATGGAGAGTTTGGGATACGATATTCCAGAAGGCAAAGGATATAGGATTCTAGCCAAGAATAACTTACCCAGAAAAACTGAGTATAATGCTATGGGAGGGTGTGGAGGATGGAGAGAATGAATCTATAATGATAATAGAGAACTTCCAAGCATTCTTGATGAAATGACCATGTAATGACCTGTGTAAATACTGTGAAGTTCAAACACAGGAGTTAAGAGAAACAAAAAAAAAGTAAATATGAATGAACAATGATAAAGGACTAAATAAGGAAAAACTGCTTACATTCTAATAATGGAAAGATGATATATGTGTCCCCTCTGAGCCCTATCATTGTCAGGGGTCATACAAGAAGTCTACTCAGATAGAACGCCTAGGAGTTTTTGTGTTATGTCTTGATCTTGAAGAATGGAAAGAAAAAGTAAAAGGAATACACTGGTAGGTGGGGAAGAAGGGAAATGAAAATTAGAGAAAATTATCTCAAATAATTGGGGGCAAACCTATACAAAAAAGATAGTGGGGATAGTAGCTAATACTTGAACCTCATTCTCATCTGAACTGGATACAGGAGAGAAGATAAATTTAAACATACACAGAGTTGGGTATAGAAATACATTTCACTCAACAGGGAAATAGGAAGGAAAGGAGAAATTAGAGGGAGAGTAGATTAAAGGAGGGATTAATCTCAAAGAAAGTAAATGTAAGGATCTACAAAACGTACAGTTCTTTTTGGCAAAGAATTAGAATCGGAGGGAGTAGCCCATTAATTGGGAATAACTGACCAGGTTATGGCATATAAATGTGAAGAAATACAATTGTGCCATAAGAAATGATGACGGGGATAGTTTCAAAGAAAACTAGGGAGGTTAATGAGAACTAATGAAGAGTGAAGTGAGCAGAATCAGGAGAACAATTATATAATGCCAACAATATTGTAAAGACAACTTTAAAAGACAGGAACTCTTATCAGTGTAATGGCCAACCTAGATTCCAGAGGACTATCAGTGAAACATACCTCCTGAGAAAGACGCAAAGGATATATGTGTATATGTATACATATTTTACATAATATAGGTTACAGACATATTCATTATATATAATATACACATGAAAGAGTATGTATATGTGTATACACACACACACACACACACACACACACACATGCCTATGTATCTAAAGTTTAGACATGGCCAATGCAGACATTTGTTTTGCTTGTGTAATGTGTCTGTAATTATGTGCAAAGTTCTCCTGGTTTTGCTCTTCTCGCTCAACATCAGTTTGTATATAAGTCTCTCCAGGTTATTATAAAGTGTCTGCTCATTTCTTATAGCACAATAGTATTCCATTACATTCATATATCACGACTTGTTTAGCCATTCCCCAGCTGATGAGGGGGAGTGGGGGTAGTGCTCCATGGCTGCCCATCTGGCCAAATCACACAACTCTTCCCAAAGTGAGCCCCACAGCAAAATTCACATCAGGGTATATACAGCCCTCTCCGGGGTCAGAAACCATCACAGCCGTCGTGATCCATTGCCCAATCACAAAGTAACAAGGTGTGGGTATTCCTGAAAAACAAGTCTCCCTCTACAGGCTCCAGGTGAGCACATTCAGCCTATTAGGGGGCAGAGTATATTCTCAAATCTAGGAAGGTTCTCAGAGTCACTTAAGCCTATCAAAGGGCCAAGGGGCAGGGAAGATCTTCAGATTCTCATTCCCATAACATATCTAGACCAACCTTTTCATCTGAGAAGATATGGGGCAAGTAATATAACCAGAAAACCATAATTTCATATTTTCTTTTGCTTTTTTTTTTGAGGGCAATTGGAGTTAAGTGACTTGCCCAAGGTCACAAGGCTAATATGTGTAAAGTGTCTGAGGCCAGATTTGAACTCAGGTCCTCCTGACTTCAGGGCTGGTGCTCTGTTCACTGCACCACCTAGCTGCCCCCATTTCATATTTTCTATACTGAAAACTTAGCATATATGTATATAATTGAATGTGCGATATATTATAAACACATATATACATATATAAACGTAGACATACATAAATTGATGCTTAGCTAGGCATCTAGTGTAGCAGCAAGCACCCCAATATCCCCAGGGTGACTGCCAGCACAGGTTCTTAGATCTGCTTTTCAAAAGGAAAGCAACTCAAAATGGGTTAACAAGCTTACTTTAATCAAACAAACACACATTACCTAGTTCAGGGGAAGAAGGTCAGCACCCCAAACTTCAGAGTTACAGAACTTCACAGATCAAACAGACAGGCTTCCAAACTGTCCCAACATTACATATCAATACCAAATCACAGTTACCAGAGAGGGAAGCATCAACATCTGGGTTTTCAAAGCCGGGGGCTCTCAACAACGGCTTCCCAGAGTCTCATCTGGTCAAATCACACAACACTTCTCAAAGTGAGCCCCAAAGCAAAGCCTCTCCTCAGGGCTTATATAGCCTTCTCTTAGCTCAGAGAATGTAACAACCTCCTTGACCCACTGCCCAATCACAAAGTATCAAGGTGTGGGCTTTCCAGAAAAACAAGCCTCCCACCACAGGCTCCAGGTGCACTTAAGCTAGGGGCAGGGAAGATCTTTAAATCTGCATTTCCATTACATCTAGGTGGCTCAATGGTAGAGTATGAACTTGCCATCAGGAAAATTCTAGTTCAAATTCTGCCTCAGATACTTCCTAGCTGAGTGGCCCTGGGTAAATCACTTAACCTCTCAACTGTAGTTTCTTCATCTGTAAAATACAGATAACACCACCTTCTTTACAAGGTTATTGTGAGGATTAAAGTTAATATTTGCAAAACTCTTTCCAAACCTTGAAGCACTCTATAAATGCTAGTTGTTTATTATATTATTATTATATCTGGTATGAATAATTTATGGGGAAGAGGAGAGAACTAACTCTTCATAAGAGAAAAGGAAATATTTCAGAGCAATCTAGTCCATTATTCATCATCACTCATTATTGGAGGAAATGTTCTATCTAGATGCCTTTGTGGGATTTTATACAGTATGGATGGAACAGTTTCTATCCTCAGGAGCATAAAATTAAAAAAAAACAATACTATGAAAATGGAACTGGTTCATATTCTGGTGGGAATACTCCAGGTTGTTTAATCAGCACAAAACAATGACTTCTTGAGGTAAATTAGGGCTTTAAAATTCCTCCTACCTGGGGGGGAAGATTCCAAGTGTAAGAATGAAATCTATAATGTAAATTCCATTTGTTCAGTGAAGAATTTCTTAAGAAAAAATAAAGGAGATTAATATTCTTCATTTTCATGATTAGCTACTTTTGTGACTAGAGGGTCATTTGAAATCTATGCCATAGGAAAATCAAGGGAAAATGTTACTATTTGAGCAACATTTAGTGACCTTATTAGACAACCGCATAGCTTGAATTAATTCCAAATATTCTCATTATCTTGTAATGAAGCAATGATGTGTGAATGGAAAAAAATATTTATAAGTAATTATTTTGATTGTCCAAAGAGTTGCCCTTTTCTTTCTATGCTAGTTACTATTTGGAAATAAATAACCTAGACACTAGCAGCATGACCCTGGGCAAGTCACTTAATCCTGTTTGCCTCAGTTTCTTTATCAGTAAAATGAGCTGGAGAGGGAAATAGCAAACCACTCCAGTATCTTTGCCAAGAAAATCCCAATTGGAGTCACAAAGAGTTGGACATGACTAATCAACTAAATAACAACAAAGATGTGTGTGTGTGTGTGTGTGTGTGTGTGTGTGTGTGTGTGTGTGTGTGTGTGTGTGTGTGTGTGTGTTCACTGGGGTGAAAGGACAAAAGAGAATTTAGAACTTTTGGCTAATTCTCTTGTAGATCCATCCACCTACTTTGAGTACCACAGTTGTACTGCCAAAAGAGCACAGGGGAAGGAGGTGGCTGAGAAAAGGAAGCAGTAAAGAGTTCACACCTGAAAATAAAATAAAACTTAATTTAAAAAGAAGATGCATGGGACCTTGAGTCAAAGGTGACCTCTTGAGTCAGAGATCACAAGGCTTTGAATCCAGCCTTATAAAACTACTCACAAGTTTTGTAACCATCAGATTTTTCATCTGTAAAGTGAAAGGGCGCAGTGAGGATGTGACATGACATAAATACAATGCTCTTTTTTGTAAACCTTTTGTTGTTTGGTCATTTCTGTCATGTCTGACTCTTTGTGACCCAAAGTGGGGTTCATTCTTCACCTGCCAGCCCTTGATTAAAATCACTGAGCTTTCTAGGCCTCGGTTCTCTCTTCTGTAAAAAAAAGGGGTTAGATGACCTCCAAGATATCTTCCAACCCTACATCCGATGATGGCTACCATAAGTACTACCAAATATCCGTGGATGAGATGCATTGATTTGTCCATGCTCTTTAAAACCAAATCAGGATGATCCATGAAAATGAGTTAGTTGCCTTTACAAAAATAGGTTGGGTAAGGGGGCTGGGGCAGGCACTGTGGTACAGCACATATGAGCAGCTAGGTGGTTCAATGGATAGAGTGCTGGGCATGGAGTCAGAAAGACTCATCTTTCTGAATTCAAATCTGACCTCATACTTGGCTGTGTGACCCTGGGCAAGTCACTTAATCCTTTTGCCTCAGTTTCCTCATCTGTAAAATAAGCTGTGGAAGAAAACAACAAACCACTTTAGTATCTTTGCCAAGAAAACCCCAAATGGGATCACAGAGAATTAGAAACGATTGAAAAATGACTGAATAACAACAAATAGTTCATAGAGAGTAGGATTTGGAGACCAGAAAACCCAGGTTCAAATTCTACCTCTGTTTCATATTGGCTGGATGACCCTCAGCAAGTCACCTAACCCCTCAATGCTCTACTCAACTCTCTGAGAGAGAGGGAGAGGAAGGTAGGGAATGAGGGACCCCTCTGGCAATCTGTTAAAAGCAAAGAAATTCTCAGAATGATTTTAAAAAATACATTAACTAAAATACAAGATTACAAAAAGAAACCAATTATGTTGAATTATGGTTATCTAAATATTTTTTTAAAAACAAGTTCACCAACACCAGGTTAAGAACTTCTGTAGGACTATGTTGATAAGGAAGTGCTGACCTGCACATTAATTAGTAAAGAGTAATTGCTCATCCAGGAGCTTCTTATATTAATGAAATTATAAGTCCAGTCCATATGCCAATCCCAAGTAGAAAAAATATCCTATCAATAATCTTGCCCTTGTCTCCTGAACAGAACAATTCCAATATTTCAATGAGCTAAGCCTAATTAAGCCTCATTTGAAAGTTCCAGAATATTTTGAGAATACTAGAAATCTCTAAGGACTGGTCACCAGATTGGTCAAGGTTTTTCTAGAATAACCAGTATGATTACTTCAAAGCAAATTACTGGACAATAAGAATAAAGGTCTGATAACACTAAGTCATTTCATTCCTTCCTTTCTGTCCTCTCACTCTTCATAGCCCCATTTGTAGTTTTCTTGGCAAAGATAGGTTTGCCATTTCCTTCTCCAGCTCACTTTACAGATGAGGAAACTGAGGCAAACAGGGTTAAGTGATTTGCCCAGGGTCACACAGCTACTCATTGTCTAAAGCCAGTCTTCCTGACTCTAAGCCCAGTACTTTATCCTCTTCACCATCTAGCTGCACTGTGTACCTTTAAAAGCTAATCATGAAAATAAAGAATATTAATCTCCTTTATTTTTTCTTAAGAAATTCTTCACTGAACAAATGAAGATGCAGTCATCTCTCTAGCACTGTTATTAAAATGTTTATAGACTTTGGTAACAATCCCATAACTCAAAGAATGGTAAGGTTATAAAACATTAGAAGTCTGTGAGGAAACCTTCCTTAAAACAAAAAAAAAAAAAAAGGAAGAAGAGAATGAAAGAAGTAAATGAAAGAAAGAAAAAGAAAAAACCAATTTGGATAACTCAGCGGAAACCGCCCTCCAGACCCCATAATTAGAAATTGACAAGAGAACTCAAAACGGGCTGGTTTTCCCAGAACACCAGGGATTCTTTTTGCCTCAGTTATCTGAGATATGTCTCAATGCCCTACATTTTTTCCAGAGTTGGATCAACCTGAGTCATGGCTGCCTTCCACGTGAGAAGGGTTTCCAGTAAAAGGCCACTATGGCTCAGTAAAGAACCACACAGAGAGGGGAAAAAAGGCGTGGACAGTTTGGATACAGTAGCTAGTTATCAAGAGTCCATTAACCATTCTTCCTTCCACCTCCAATCCCCTCTCCCCCCCTCCCAGCCGGGGCCCAGGTTACCTCCAACCCACAGCTCAGCTAAATCAGCAACATTATCAAATTCTTGATCTTCTTTGAGTGGCCCCAAAATCAAAGCGCTTTCCAACTCTTCCCTTCAGGGCCATATGTGAGTGTGCACAGAACACGAATTGTGTGTGCAGGGGTGGTGTGGGAGGAAGGGGCGACGTCTGTTTATTAGCAAGCATTTATTAGGCGCTTCCTACGTGCCAGGCACAGTGCTAAGTCAAAAAGCATGACTAAGCACCAGTACCCTTGGTGCTTGGCACTGCACTAAACGCTCAGTAAACAAAAAAAGACAAGGGGGCGCGAAGGGAGTCATGCTGCTGCGGTGCAGAGGTAGAGGGTCTGCAGGTCAGACACGACCTAGGCCATCCCTCCCCCGGGCCGGTCCCTCCCCCCGCCACTCGCCTTCGCCTGCATCACTCTCCTCGTCGGTAAATGGGGATAGCAGCACCGACGCCCCAGGGGGTACTCATGAATCGATCCTTAAAGCACTAAATACGACGTGGAGACGGGTGACTAAGGTCGAAAAAGGACGTCGAGGCAGTCTTGGGGCAGGTCCAATCGTGGGGCCGGGCCCTTCCAGCTCGGCCGAGCCCAGACGGAGGGTTGGGGGGCAGGGCGGTGGAGGGTGACAGGGCGAGAGGGGTGGAGGCGGGGCGGGGCCGCGCACGCTCCTCCCGGGGGGCGGGCCTCCGCGCCCGCCAGTCAGCCCCAGACGCCGTCGCAGCGTGGCCGGGCTGGGGCTCCACCTCCGCGCCCCTTCCTTCGCCCGGTGCTTATCCCCCGCATCCGGGCGCCATCGGAGACGAGCCCTTCTGCGGCCCGCTGACAGCCGGGGTCCGAGGGAGCGGCGCGCAGGCGCGGGAGCAGCCCCTGCCGGGAGAGAAGCCGCGTGTAGCCGCCGCCGCAATGGGAGCCCGAGTGTCGCGGCAGGACTTCGAATGGGTCTACACGGACCAGCCGCACGCAGACCGGCGCAAGGAGATCCTGGGTGAGAAGGCCGGCCGCGCTGGGCCCGTTATATGCGAAGCCTCCGCGCCTCCCCTCGCCCCTGGTTCGGCCCAGCCCGCAGAGCCTGGGCGGGGGCGGGGACCGAGCGCTTCCCTCCGGGGCTGGGGCCCGTTACCAGCCGCGCCCGGGCCCTGCGCTGGGCCTTTCCCCGCTCCCCCACCGCCCGCATCCTGCCGGCGGGGGAGGGAAGGGGCGTCGTCCGGGGAATGCCCGGCGGCGACCCCTCGGGCTTGGAGGGAAAGGGGGATGTTGGGCGCGCGGCCCTGGAGCCTCCCCCTCTGGCGGGGATCGCTGGCCCGGGAGGGAAGGGGGGCCCTGGCCGCCGAGCTTCCTCCTCCCGCTCCCCACATCCTCCTCCTGCCTTTCCGCAGAGATAGTGATGAGGCCTGGGGGGAAATGAGCAGGACCGAGCGTGGCGCTGCCCGAATGATGGTAGTTTCGGTGCTTCTGGGGTGAGGGCCAGGCCGCCCCCCTCCTGCCAGGAAGCAGAGGGTATGGTTTCCACTTATCGGGAGCTTCAGAAGCTGTGCAGAGATCGTGAAATTGGCGAGCTCCGTCCCAGAGAGACTTAAGGGTCAAACAAACTGATGATGTATTGCTTTTATCAGCATCTCTGAGGCTTGCTAGGACCTGACTGTGGGCTTGTCTTCTTGTCCTTTACCGACCAGATAACCAAGATACCTGTCTCGGTATAGCTCCTACGCTCTCATACACATTAGCATTAGAAGGGCACAGCTGGTGGGTGGGTTAGACCTCCTGTAAACCGGTTTCTTTATCTATAGAGGAAAGAAACTGCAAACCCCGAGAGGAAATTGATCACTTGGTCAGTGAGTTTATGTTGTGCCAGGCGCAGAAATAAGCATTAGATTGAAAAAAAAAAAAAAAGACACTAAAGACAGCCTCTGCCCTCCAGGATCTTACAGTCTAATGGGGGACACAACATGCAAACAATTATATAAAAAGCAAACTATATACAGGATAAATAGGAAATAATTAAAAGATGGAATGAAGAAGGGTTAGGGAAGGCTTCCTTTAAAAGGTAGCATTAAATGAAGTCATCAAGGCAGTAAGCATTTATTAAGTACTTATGTGCCAAGCTGAGAGATAAATGAGTAAATTAGAGACAAAATTTGGCCTAGAAGACAGTTCCTCTGTTTTCGAAAGTGTTCTTTAGCTCTTCACTGGGTCTTTGCTTAATTCTCTGGAGTACAATAAGAGAGGCAGTATGACATAGTTGGAACTGCAGCTATGTTTGGAATCATTGGAGGACCTCTTCAAATTTCAGCTTTGCCACTTTCTTACGTGCCATTTTGAGAAAGTCATTTCATTTCTCTGCACCTGAGTTTCTTTTCTGTCAAATTGGTGGGGTTGGACCCAGTGGCCTCTGAGGTTCCTTCCAGCTCTAAATCTGAAGTTGTTCGGTGTGTTTGGCTAGTCGTGGCCATTATTGATGTATAGGGTAATTTTTGTCCAAAATTTTTTTATACAGTTAACCTGTATTAAGAATTTAATGGATGAGAAATTGAAATGGACAATTTCTGTCTTGACAGTAGTTTTGAGGGGTTTTTCCCCTAGCCTTTTCCTTCAGTCATACCACCAAGGAAGTATGAATTGAACATTGACCCCTTAAGTGCCTCAGATCACTAAGAATCCTACTTGGGATTATAACTATGTATAGAGTTGTTGTTTTTTTTTCCCTCATTAAAAACAATTTGGAGAAGATTTTAGACCCTCACTTGGAATGTATTTTTTGTGTGTTTTTTAAAACAAATTTTAATATCTTTTTTATATCACTTTGTTCAATTAAATGCATTATTGTGTTAAGCATCTATCAATTTAGAAGGTATAAAGGAGATAAATGCAACAAAGCTTTATGTTTTATGGATTTGATTACAAATTACCATCTTTTTTACAAAAAGAATATTCCAAATATTAGCTCCCTGTTTGATATAACACTTAGAGATCACATGTACAAGACATGTTTGTGGTCAAATAAAAATTAATAAGGGCATGGTTTTTACCCTCAAAGAAACTGAAGTGTAGCTAGGAAGATAAGATAGATACATAACTTTTAAAATTTCATACATTTAATAATACTAACAAAAGTGAACAATCAAAATAAGGAATAAGAGGGGCAGCTAGGTGATGCAGTGAATAGAGCACCAGCCCTGGAGTCTGGAAGACCTGAGTTCAAATCTGGCCTCAGACACTTAACACTTACTGGCTGTGTGACCTTGGGCAAGTCACTTAACCCCAATTGCCCTGCCTTCCACCATCCAAAAAGCAAAAAAAAAGGAATAATATAGACAATAAAGCTGCAAAATCTAAATTTTTTTCCTTGTCAAAATGTAAACTTAAAAAATTAGTTTCAGGGGCGGTTAGGTGGCACAGTGAATAGAGCATTGGCCCTGGATTCAGGAGGACCTGAGTTCAAATGTGGCCTCACTTAACACTCGCTAGCCTTGTGACCCTGGGCAAGTCACTTAACCCCAATTGCCCAGCCTTCCTCCCTCCAAAAAGCAAAAAAAAAAAAGTTTCAACATGTCTAAAACAGAACTCCTCTTCACACTCCCTCCATTATCTGCCATTCTTCTTAATTTTCTCCTTTGGATTATGATTAAAGAGTCATCTCTTCCCTCCCCCTAACTCCACTACAACTAAGCAGTTCCAGATTCTCCCCTCAGTTGAACCTCTAGAAAGCCTCTAGATTGTCTCTCTACTCCTAATCTGGGTCAGGTCTCACCACTTCTTAGCTGAGCTCTGCCAGATATTTCCTTTACAACCTTAAGCAAGTCACTTCAGCACTCCCAAGTCTCAGCTTCTTCAACTCTAATTAGTGTTAAACTGGATGTTTTCTAAGGTAGCCCTTCTAACTCTAATGTATGATCCCTTGACTATTGTATTAGCCTTCTCATCTCTCAGCTGCCAGCCTCTGCCTCTCTGCTGTGTTCAAATAGTAGTGCCATGATCAGCTTCCACGTTCAGAAAAAAAGACAGCTGGCTTTTCCATCTGGGTCGTCTAGAACGCTCTGAAAGACTTGTTTTATCAGAAAGATCCAGTTTCTTGAGAAAAGCCCATTGGCATCCCAAGATAAGTACAGCCACTGCTTTCCGCCACGAAGCAGCTTTTGTTCAGCTAGTGCTTCTGTGCCTAGAAGAGAATGAAGCGTAGCAGTGTCACGGATGATAAGGTGATGATGTAGAGCTTCAAAGGACCGTAAAGCTGAAAGAGCTTTAGGTAACCCAGGTAGAATGCCAGTCTTTGAACTCACGTTCTCTGGCTCCGTATCCATTGTACAGTTAGATCCAGATTAATGCCAAGAATGTTTTTCTAGTAATGGTTGAGTGAACTCATCTTTGTACATTTTGGCAACTTAGAAGAAAAATGGTGGACCACACGTGAGTATAGGGAGAGGCAATTAGGGATGGTGGGGCTCAAGTGGAGATTGAGTGGTAAGAGTCCAGTCTGTTCTGCTCTTTACAATTCTCATTCTCCTCGTCTACAGAAGTTGCCTTTCGGAGCAGCTATGTGGCATAGTGAATAGAGCACTGGCCCTGAAGTCAGGAAGACCCAGATTCAAAACTGACTTCAGACACCTAACACTTCTATGTGACCTTGGGCAAATCACTTATCCCCCATTGCCCTGCCTTCCCCCTTCCAAAGAGCAAAACAAACCCAAAAAAGTTGCCTTTTACTACTAGTATACCCATCTTGAAATACAGAGGTAGGGTTTTTTTTTGTTTTGCTTTGTTGACTTTATTTTTTTCAAAATTCACCACTTGTATGTTGAACACAGAAGACAAGAATCAAACAGATCAAATTACAGTGTCATCCTGCAATCATAATAATCATAAGTAAGCACAATTTTAGAATCAGAATTCTAGAGCTGTGAGTATTTTTAAAAAATCAAAAATCACCTATTCCAATTCCATTCATTTTGCAGATATGGAAACTGAGGTTCAGAGAATTTGATTGACTTGCTTATAAGAAGCAGACATTTGAGACCTGTGTGACCCTGGGCAAGTTATTTAACTTCTGTCTTCCATGGTTTAATATCTTGTAAAATAGGAATAATAATAACCCTTACCTCCCAATGTTGTTGTGAGGATCAGATGAGAAAATATTTTGAAAGGCTTAAAACCTTAAGCTCTATAAATACTACCAATTAGGATCAAATCAGATAGTGTTTAAGTATAATAAAGCACTATATAAATGTCAGGCATGATTTTATTTGCCTCTGTTTATTAGTATTATAGAACAGTGATTCCCTGCCACCAGACCAGGCTGTGTGCACTATATTGAGTCTAATGTTTGATTTGAAAATTCGGATGTGAAGAGTTCGTTTAGTTTGGAATGCTGAATTATTGTTAGTATTTATTCTCTTGTTCCTAACTTTTTTTTCCTTGTCTTCACAGCCAAGTATCCGGAAATAAAATCTTTGATGAAGCCAGATTACAACTTGGTCTGGATTGTGATTTTGATGGTTCTTGCACAGTTGGTTGCATTTTACTTAGTAAAAGACTTGGACTGGAAATGGGTTATGTTCTGGGCTTACACCTTTGGCAGCTGCATTAGTCATTCAATGACCTTAGCTATTCATGAGATCTCTCATAACCTGGCATTTGGCAACTACAAGGCTATTTGGAACCGGTATTTTGGAATATTCGCAAATCTTCCTTTCGGCATTCCATACTCTGTTTCCTTCAAGCGGTACCACATGGATCATCATCGATACCTAGGAGGGGATGGCATTGATGTGGATATTCCCACCAGTTTTGAGGGCTGGTTTTTCTGTACCCGTTTTAGAAAATTTATATGGGTCGTTCTCCAGCCACTCATTTATGCTCTTCGACCGATGTGCATCAACCCCAAGCCAATTACTTATTTAGAAATTATCAATTTGCTGGCTCAGCTGAGTTTTGACATTTTTATTTACTATTTTTTTGGAATCAAATCTCTTGTGTACGTCTTTGCAGGTTCAGTACTTGGCCTAGGTTTGCACCCAATTTCTGGACATTTCATAGCTGAGCACTACATGTTTCTAAAAGGACATGAAACTTTTTCTTATTATGGACCTCTTAATTTAATAACCTTCAATGTAGGTTATCATAATGAACATCATGACTTTCCTAACATTCCTGGAAAGAACCTTCCATTGGTAAGTCTTTTCTTATGTGTTAATACTTGTTTGTATTATTAATATTGTTTCTATATGTAGCTAGGAGCATTTAGAATGATTACTCTTAATTTACCTAATTTGGACAAGGAATAATGTCAAATAGGTTTTTATGATTTTAACTACTTATCTTAAGAAAATTCCAAATTGTATATGATGAGAGAAGTCCACTTCAATAAGGTCAGTGAAGAATAAATTTCTGTCTTTCCAGTTTGGTTTATGTAATTGCTATGTCTTTGGTTTTCTCTCTGACTAATTCATGAGGAAGATAAAGCCTTTGCCTCTAGCAAGAAAGTATTCTCAATGAGATTTAAAGAGGGTCTCTGGTTAGACATATCCATTTTCCTGAACAATTGTGAAAAACCAGGATTTCCCATTGTTAAAATACTAACAGTATACAGGCTTTTAGAAAAGCCAACTTAGGCTCATAGGCTTGAGATCTGGAAATGACTTTTACTTTCACACTCATATGGATCCCAGCTCCCTCCTTTTACAGATAAGGAAACTGAGGCTCACAAATGAAGTGACTTTTTGTCCTTTGACTTGAAAAGTGTCATTTTGTCCTTTGACTTGAAAAGAACCAGTGAGATCTTGATTCTTTGTGTGAATCGAATTTGAGTGAGACAAAGTTGACTTGCCTAAGATCACACAGCTAATAAATGGCAGCTGCAATTTGAACCCTTAGGCCTTTGGCTCCCAATCTAGCACTTTCACCATTACACTACAGCTTGCCTCTGTTGGTATCTTGTGGCCAGAGGTGATTGAGAATTCCTTGGTTACACTAATCATATCCATCTGTAACTAGATAAGGCAGTTGGAGGAACTTTGAGAGCTGTTATTATGAATTTAGATATAACCCATGCAAAAAGCTTTGACTTCTGAGCCCTCCAGGTGAAATGCCAATAACTCCCCCCTAACCAAAAGGAAATACCTGTAGATTAGAAGTATTTAGAGCATCTAGAGAATCTACTCCTGTATACCAAACTTTCTTTGGGAAGACTAGACAATTCAGAAATGTAAAATTCTGGATTAGCAAATGTTACTTCACTTTACCAAACTCTTTACTACCCAATCAACCTTTCTTTACAGAGAAGGAGGTGCTGGCCTGCATAATTGGGCTCCTTGGAATTAACTTAAATATTTGTCTTTATTTGGTAGGATCTAGCACATTTTCTCTTTTGTCTCCAGGGTGATTTATTTTCTTCCTAATAGATTCCCTTGCTTTGAAGACATAAGATGGGGTTTCTGTCATTAGGATGAGTAGTTATGACAGTTTTTTTGTTTTGTTTTTAAAGCCAAGAGACTTTACCACTAGTAAAATCTTAAAGCGGCCAAGCAGTTGTGGTGTAATCTAAAACCATTATGCAGCTAATCTGTCATTATAGCCATGTGCAGGTCTGAATAGCAAATGTGTGGGGCTATTCTTTCAGCTTTGTACTTTTGTTTCCTCTTCCCTAATGGGTGAGTTGAATTCTTTTTTTTCCTTTATGGTTCAACTAGAAAAGCTTAACACATTTTGAATTGAAAGTTTCTGAGAGAGATCACTTTTCTTGTAGTCTGTCGATCTTGTGTACTGTGGAAACTTGGGTCTAGTTTAGGTAGAATTAGCATTTTGATCGATGTTAATTGTCACCAAATGTGTAATACCCACTGGGATTCCTCCTTTTCTTCTCTGCCCTGTCTTCTCTCTCCTAATTGAGGTGGCTGACTTCCTAGGAATTCTTGATCTTTTCACAAATAAGAGAACGTCCGTGTCTCTATTTATAGAGTGCTGAAGCTAGAGCTAAGAACACCTGATTTCAGACATGACCCTGGGCAAGTAAAGTAACTTCGGCTTGCCTCAGTTTCCTCATCTGAAAAATGAGGGCAATAACAATACCTTCCTCCTAGGGTGGTTGTGAGGTTCAAATGAAATAACATTTGTAAAGCACTTAGCACAATGCTTGGCTCCTAGTAAGTGTTACTGAAATTTAGCTGTCATTGTTGTTAGCTCTCCTGGACTTGTTACTGCTGGTTGTTATCTCATTTGAATTAGAAAACAAGAAACTGGTTTATAGAGTTAAAAGACTTGTTCTGGGTCATGTGACTACTACCGAGCTAGGGCCAGGATCTTCAGGATCTTCGTCTGAGCTGGGTTTTAAAAAGTGCTATGAAACAAGCTCTGAGCTTGAAGATGTGAAATGGATGGGATTTAGTGACCATTTTAATTCACTGTCTTGGCTTATTGTCGTAATCTAAAGCTCTGAGAATCGTTTTGTAAAATATTAGGTCACACGTTTGAGACTCAGTTTAGGGGCTAAAATTAAGGATTGGATGGCGGGACATCTCCCTGCCTCTTCTGGTCTTTCATCACAGAATAACAATTTTGCTCTTCTGCATTCCTAGGGAATTTCAGACTATAAATCTTACATTTTTTATTAAATGGGAATCACTTACATCAGATTTGTTTATGTTTAAAGTTTCAGAATGACGTCATTTACTGTTTGAGGCTTTAGAATTCATTCAGCATTGGTGTAGGGACTATTTTCTTTCTGCACCCGGCACCCACCTACTTAGCATGGGACCTTGCACATAGAAGGGGCTTCATACTTTTCTAATAAGGCTTTCAGTCAACAAACATTTCTTTTGAGTTTACTAGGCACTGTACTAAGTGCTGGGGGTACTAAGAGAGGCAAGAACATGGCCCCTGCCCTCAGGAAGCTCACTTTCTAATGGAAGAGATCATGGCCTGTTAACTGTTCATACCAGTGAGTTTCTGATTGCAAAGATCCTCGAGCCCCTTTCAGGGGAGTCCTTGAATTCAATACAATTTTCATAATAATATAATATTTTCATGTGTTTTAATTAGTTTGCTTTTAAATTTTATTAAATTTTAATAATATACTAAATGTTGATAGACTTAAACCACATAAAGAAGAGCTCTTTAGAGGTCCTCAGTAATTTCAAAAGTGTAAAGGCTCCTGAGACCTAAAAGTTTGAGCACCACTGCCCTAAGACTCTTTAAGCTGCTTCCTTCTGTTCTACCTTTGTAGAAAAAATTGTATAGGATGTTTGGGAAAATAAAACTGAAACAGGAGCCTTTTGAAGGGTGAGGACATTATTAGTGCCTAAAAGTTGTGCCTTGGGGGTATGTTTTAATCTTCCAGTCACCTACTAGGAAGTATTGTGAATAAAAATAAACATTTACATTATGATAATTTCTTTCCTAGGCAATTTATTGTTCCTACCTTATTGAATTTCCTTGGTGCACCTTTAATTTGCTTTGTTGGTGTTTATTTGATATTACCAAATCTAATTCTTAGAAATTGAAATTATATTAAGTGGTCCAACAGCCAAACCTTCTTCCTCCTACTCAATCCCATGAGTTTTCAAATTAACCACAATAGGTATTTATTAAGGCCTATGAAGTGAAAGGCACTATACCAGGGATACAAAAATAAAATGAAATCTAATGCTTTATGCCCTGAATGTTGACCAGGTATGGCAGGGGTGTGGGTTAGATCTGTCAGTGCAAAGACTTAGTAGGGAAATTACTGAAAATGATTGTTCATTTTCTATTAAAAAAGACATTCAAACTTAAGAAACTTCAGACTTGACCATTGCCCAGTTTCTTTCTTCTTCTAGGTGCTAGTAACTTAATTTGAATTCATAGTAGTAGTACCAGACTTGGTAACAAACAAGCTTGGTTTTTGGTGCCCCTCTGGTGCCCCCACATTCCCCCATTTTGCTAAAGAGACTTATCAGAGTTTTGTGGACTGATTGTGATTTTGTAATGCAAACTACTTTGAATTTAGCTCAGTGTTCTGAAGTTAACCTTAGTTATGAGACAGCCTAGCCTGCCCTACTATGTATCTGAGCCTTTAGTCCCTAAGGGGAAACATTTTAAAATTTTTGGTCAAGATTTATTATCACATAAAGTGTTGGTACTATATATAATGCCTTATCTTTTAAATATATGTGTGTTGTTTTTTTTTTACCTGCAGGTGAAAAAAATTGCAGCAGAGTATTATGACAACTTGCCCCAGTACAACTCCTGGATAAGAGTGCTCTATGATTTTGTGATGGATGATTCTATCAGTCCCTATTCTAGAGTGAAGAGACATCTAAAGGGAGAAGTGAAACAGGATTAATACTCCAAAGGAGAACTCTTCTTAGTAGCTTTGAAAATGGCTTCCACATGTGTATATTACTTCCCCTTATATTTATATTTTGAATTATTAAACTTAAGACTAAGGAGGTTTAGAAGCTGCTTGTGTACAGTTTCCATGTAGGAGCTCTGCAAGAATTTTCAAGAGTCTAACATGAGTTTAACTAATTAACATGCTTCTCCTGTGTCTAATTTTCACCTTTGTGGCCTGAATAAAATGATGATTCAGCTTGCTTCTATGCCATTACATGTAGTTTTTGAAAACCATATTCAGCAGTGTTAACATTTTAAGGGAAGCATATTGTAAAAGGACTTTTAAAAGCTCCATTCCTGTTGACTCACTGCCTATTTCGTTCAGTGTTGTTTGCAGGGAATGGTCATTCCAAAATTGACCATGAACACACATATAATAAACTGGATTATTAATCACACCCATTTCTTCATTTCTTGCTTTTACATTGCTCAGTAAAGAGGTGGGAGAAGGGACTAAAATTATAGCTCACTAAGTCACAAATAACAGTAATTGGGATTTTAGAAATACTGAAAGAAAAGTCCTTGGTAGACAGAGAAAAGCAGATCGAAAGTAATTCCAATGTATGGTTTGGTGAATCAGTGCCTTTAGAAGGTCTAGGGCTGGGACAATCCTTATTTTTACATTCATGTTAAGCCAACATTCATCCATCCATAAATATTAAGCACTAACTACATGCTAGCCACTGTGCTAAGCTCTAGGGATGCAAAAGAGGCAAGTAACAGGCCTTGCCCTTAATGAGCTTACAGTCTAATGGGGAAGACAACATGGCTGCTGAAATGTCTATGTAATATGGTAATTTCATTTTCCTAGAACTGTATTTGGATCCACAAATAAAGCAAATAAAAGGTTATCTAGTAAGATAGGAACAATAAATTATATGGAAAAGAAAGGTCATTCTAATGTGAATAAGTATTCTTGGGAAATACCAGTAAAGTACTTAACTGGCTTGTGGTGGGATATTAAAACATATCACAGGGGTGGCTAGGTGGCAAAGTGAAGAGAGCACCAGCCCTGGAGTCAGGAGGACCTGAGTTCAAATCCAACTTCAGACACTTAACACTCACAAGCCATGTGACCTTGGGCAAGTCACTTAACCCCAATTGCCCTGCCCTCCCCCCTCCAAAAAAGTAAAAAAACTAAAATAAAATTTAAAAAACCATCCACAGGACATGACTTAGGCACTACTTCCTTCAAACACGTAAAGCAAGCTATATGCAGAATAAATAGAACATAACAGATAAGGACCTAAAATTAAGAGTTGGGGAAGCTTCTTACAAAAGATGGGATTTTAGTTGGGACTTAAAGGAAGCCAGGTAAGTTAGTAGGTAGAGTTGAGGAAGGAGAGCGTGTCAGGCATAGGGGACCACCATAGAAAATGCCTATCCTTGGGGCGGCTAGGTGGCGCAGTGAGTATAGTGCTGGCCCTGGAGTCAGAAGGACCTGAGTTCAAATCTCCTCAGATTTAGCTAGCCGTGTGACCTTGGACAAGTTACTTAACCCCAATTGCCCTCCAAAAAAAAAGAAAATGCTTATCCTCAAGAGGTAGAATGTCTTTAGTGGATTAACAAGGAGGCCAGTGTCACTGGATCAAAGATGATTTGGGAGTAAGGTGTAAGAAGCTAAAAAGATGTGAAGGGGCTAGTTATGAAGAGTTCTGGAATCCAGAGAACTTTGAATTTAATCCTGAAGTTTATAAGGAGTCATTTGACTATTGAGTAAGGGGGTGGGGAAATGATATCATCACACCTATGCTACTGGAAAATAATGTGACTGCCAGATAGATTGGAGTGGGGAGAGCCTTGAGGCAGGCTAATCTACCCATAGGCCATGCAATAATCCAAGGTGGTTCAGTGTCTGAAGAGTGAAGGTGTATATTTGAGAGATAGTTGCAAAATTGGAAATACGGGGTGAAAGATAGTGAGAAGACTAAGATAGCTTCCTAACCTGAGAGCCTGGGAAGGTGATATTGCCCTCCATAGAAGTGGAGAATCTATTAAAGATACTGAATAAAAATTATTCAAGACAATGAATTCTGTTTTGGACATAAATTGAGTTTAAGATACCTACTGGACATCCAGGCTGAGATGACTGAAAAGCAGAGATGTGAGACTGGAGGTCAGCAGAGAGTTTGGGGCAGTATATGTAGATTTGAGAATCCTCAGCACAGAAATGGTAATTAAATCCATGGGAGTTAAGGAGGTCCCCAATAGGACAAGAAGAGAAAAGGGTCCAGGAACAAAACCTGATGGATACCGTGGTTAGTGAATGTGATCTAGTTGAGGTCCCAGCAAAAACAAAAACTGAGGAGTAGTCTAGGAGGAAGTGAACCAAGAGAATGTTGTCCAGAAAACTATGAGAAGAGAGTACCAAAAAGGAAGGTGATCAACAGGGTCAAGGCTGCAGACAGGTCAAGGAGAATGAGAACTGCCATTGTATTTGGCATCTAAGAGATCATTGGTGACTTTGCCTTTTTTTTTTGGAGGGCAGTTGGGGTTAAGTGACTTGCCCAAGGTCACACGGCTAGCTAAGTCTGAGGAGATTTGAACTCAGGTCCTCCTGACTCCAGGGCTGGTGTTCATTGGTGACTTTGTAGAGAGAAGTCTGGGTGAAACGATAAGGTGGAAAGCCTTATAGTAAGGGGTTAAGAGAGTCAGAGGAGAGTAAGTGGAGGAACCGATCATAGCCTTATCCATCCTGTAGTTTGGCTATAAAAGATAGAAGAGATAGAGGGCTATGGTTAGCAGACATAGAAGGATCAACTGAGTGCTTTTTCAGGATGGAGGAGCCAGTAGAACATTAGAAAGCTTCAGTGAAAACGAGTTCTTTTTGACCACCAATTTGTCTCATGAGTGTGGATAGAAAACATGCTTGTTTCATGGATCTCTCAATGTGTATTTAAACCATCAGGCCTTGGCTCCCAGCATTTTTTCCACTCCGCCACAACACCTCTCCACCTCTCCTTTGCTGGTATCTCATGGCCAGAAGTGATTGAGAAATTCCTTGGCGCCACTAATCATAACCACCTATAATTAGATAAGGCAGTTGGAGGAACTTTGAGAGCTGTTATTATGGATTTAAATATAACCCATGCAAAAAGCTTTGACTTCTGAGCCCTCCAGGCAAAATGCCAATAACTCCCCCCTAACCAAAAGGAAATACCTGTAGATTAGAAGTATTTAGAGCATCTAAAGAATCTACTCCTGTATACCAAACTTTCTTTGGGAAGACTAGACAATTCAGAAATGTGAAATTCTGGATTAGCAAATGTTACTTCACTTTACCAAACTCTTTACTACCCAATCAACCTTTCTTTACAGAGAAAGAGGTGCTGGCCTGCATAATTGGACTCCCTGGAAGCAACTTAAATATTTGTCCCCATTTGGTAGGACCTAGCACAGTTTCTCTTTTCTCTCCAGGGTGATTTATTTTTTTTTCCTAATAGATTCCCTTGCTTTAAAGACCTAAGATGGGGTTTCTATAATTAGGATGAGTAGTTATGACAATTTTTTTGTTTTGTTTTTAAAGCCAAGGAACTGGTAAAATCCTAAAACGGTCAAGCAGTTGTGGTATAGGTGACACAGACTCATGTCCAGGCCTGAGGGGGTGAGGGCTGGCATCAGAGTGATGATTGTTAAAAGAGAGAAGGGACCATTTTGGAGAGCAATCTGGAATTTTGCCCAAAGAGTTATTAAATTGCCTAAACCTAGTAATGTTTACAGGGATATAGGTCCTGTATCTTTTGACCTAGTAATACTATTACTAGGTCTGTTTCCCAAGATGAGTAAGGAAAAAGGAAAAGAACCTATATGTTCTAAAATATTTATAGCTGCTTCTCCATGTGGTGGCAAAGAACTGGAAATTGAAGAAATGCCCATCAATTGGGGAATGGTTAAACAAATTGTATATAATTGTAATGGAATACTATTGTGCTATAAGAAATAATAAGCTTGTTGGTTGTAAAAAATATGAATAAACTTGCACAAAATAACAAAGAATGAAATGGGCAGAACCAGGAGAATGTTGTGTACAGTAACAGCAATATTGTTTTAAGAACAACTTTGAGTGACTAAGTCATTTTGTCTGTTATAAATACCCAAATTCACCACTAAGGACAGGTGAAGGAAGATACTATCTGCATCCAGAGAAAGAACTGATACATATTAGTATGTGTGGAATGATTTATTTGTTTGTCTATATATGTACATATATATTCTATACACACACATATATTTATATTTGTGTGTGTATATATGTATATATGTGTGTATGCATATGTGCATATATGCATATGTGTGTGTAAACTCACATACATATTTGTGTCTAAAGGTAACCAAGGGAGGGGGGAGAGAAAAGAACTTACATTATATATTGTTTATTCAAAAGGAATAGCAAGTTGTACATAATAGAATTGCAGTTTTATGTGCAATCATTGTTTTGTTACTCTACTATGTTATGGAAATGCTTGTTTTATTTCATAAATTAAAAATAAAATAATTTGTTTTTTTAAATAGAGAGAAGAGAGCATGGTCATTCATTCAACATTTATTAAGTGGTTACTACATACCAGACACTGTACTAAGCATGATGATACAAATAGGAAAAAGACAGTCCCTGCCCCCAAGAAACTTATGATCCAATGGGGGAAGACAAGAGGAAGCTGGAAAGGGGATGGGGCGGGGGTGGGGGCAGAACCCCTTGGTGGAGGGGTGGAGGGTGTCTGGCTCCGTGGAGTAGAAAGAGCTGCAGATGGAAAGTGAGGGACAAGTTACAAAGGTAGAAATGATATGAGGGAATAGGGAACGGAATAAAGGCATATCAATCGTGTCTACCATGTATCAGGCGCTGTGCTGAGCCATTTGCAATATTATTTCATTTGATCCTTTTGATTGAATCATTTGATAAAACTTGACAACTGATTGGATACAGCAGGAGGAAGGGTGGGAAAGGGTGAGGAGTTAGGGAATTTGGGAAGAGGAGAGGGTTTGGGCAAAAAGAGAATGAGTTCAGTTTGGATGCAATGACTTTAAAACATGTACATGACATCCCTTTGAAGGTGATAAAAAGATAGTTGGAAATGCAAGCTCGAAGTCAGCAGAGATGTTGGGGGTAGACAAATAGATCTGAGAGACATATGCACAGAGATGATGACTGAATCCATGGGAGCTGATGAGATTACCAAGTGAAATAGAATGCATGGAGATGAGAGAGGAGGACAGAGCCTTGGGGAGCCTCCAAGATTAGTAGGCATGACCTGGATGGATAGATGGAAGATTTCCTTGCATGGATCTCACACCTATTGGATTGACTAACACGACAGAAAAAGAAAATGACAAATGGTGGAGGATATACGGAAAAATTGGGACACATCGGTTGGTAGAGTAGTACACTAGTTCAACTATTCTGAAGAACAATTTGGAACTATGCCCAAAGTAAGAGGGCTATAAAAGATGTTGTGATAGGGTCTACCAGGGTTTCCCTACAATATGGTTTAGGCATGATCCTCTCCCTTCCCTCCTGGGATTCAGAACAGCTTTCCCTAAAAGGAGGCAAAGCTGACCTTCCCACTCAATTTGAACTACTCTCTCTGCAATTACCATTCATTGCTTAATCACTGAATCCAATGGCTTTTTCCTTTCAGGTCTCATCCTCCTTGACTTCTCTGCAGTGTCCCCCGCCCCTCATCCAGGATAGTCTCTTGCCCCTGGGTTTTCATGCCACTATTCTCTCTTAGTTCTCCCTTTACCTGACTGGCCATTCCTCAGTCACTTTTGATGGATCAATGTCCATCTACAAAGCTGTCCTTGGTGATCTTTTCTTTCTTTCTATATGTCTGTCCCCTTGGTGATCTCGTTAGCTCCCATAAGAGAGCCATCATTGCTCTATTGATGTCTTCAAAATCTCTATTTCCAGCTGGACTTCGGTCCCACATCACCAACTGTCTACTGAACATTTCCACAGGGATGTCACATTAGCATTTCAAACTCAACATGTCCAAAATAGAACTCAGTATCTTCACCCCAAAACCCACCTTTCCTTCAAATATTCCTTTTTCTGTTAAAGACATCCCCCTCCTTCTATTCACAAGGGTTTTCAGCCACCTAATTATTTATGACTCTTGTCTCCCCCCTTTTCCCCCAGATCTAATCAGTTACTAAGTAATGTTAATTCTGCATAATAATAAGAGCTAGCACTTATGACACTTTAAGGTTTGTAAAATGATCTAATTTTCTCTTTATGACAAAGTGCTAGTATTAATCTCTATTTTACAGATAAGGATCCTGAGGCAAAGAGTTAAGTGACTTGTCCAAGTTCACACAACTAGTAAGTATTTGGGGCTGGATTTAAACTCAGGTCTTCCCTGCTCTGGGTCCAGTGCCCTGGCCATCATCTAGTTTCCTGTAGCCACAACACTTCCCATCCATCTTTTTCTCCACTCATACAACTAGCATCCTAGTTTAGGCCTGTACTATTATAATATCTTTAGCATCTGAACTATTATAATAGCTACCTAATTAAATTTGTTTCTTCTAGTACTTCCCCATCCAAGTCATCCTCAATGGAGTTGTCAAAATCACTTTCCCAAAGCAAAAGTCTGAACGTCATCAGCCTGCTAGACTCCCTTGTAGCCTCTAGGATAAACAAACATCTCAGCCAGACAGTTAAAGCCTCTTGCCACCTAGCTCCATTTGTCCTTCTCATACTTACTGTACCTTATTCCTTTTTATGTATTACATGTTCCAGCCAAACTGGCCTCTTTACTGTTCCCTTGATTCTAGCCCTCAGTATAAGATGACTCCTATTCCTTAAATCCCTAATTCCCTTAAGATTCAGCAGACGGGAATTTTTCTGATCCCCTTCATTGTTCTTACATCTTTCTCAGATGATCATTTTTTTGTTTAAATATACCCAAAATAATAAATATAATATAAAATATAAAAATAAAAACAATAAATATACCCAAAAATAAACATACCCAAAAGATTATAAGTTTCTTGAAAATAGATATTGCTTTAAATTTTGCCTTTGTATCCCTACTGCCTTGTTGTTTGCTTGTTTTTCAGTTATGTCCAACTCTTCATATCCCCATTTGGGGTTTTCTTGACAAAGATACTAGAGTGGTTTGCCAGTTTTTTTCTCCAACCCATTTTACAGATAAGGAAACTGAGGCAAGCATGGTTAAGTGACTTGCCCAGGGTCACACAGCTAGGAAGTGTCTGGGGTCAAATTTGAACTCAGGAAGATAAGTCAGTCTTCCTGACTCCAGATCCGGAGCTGTATCTACTGCACCACCTAGCTGTCTTAGCTATCCCCAGCACCCAGCACCACGTTTTTCATAGTAGCCATCTAAAAATAAATGCTTGGTAGATTAGGTTAGACTGCCCTTACCCCATTGTTTAGGAGTTCTAATTTGGGGGCTGCAGAGATAGTCATTGAGTGATAATCACAAGTGGATATCTGATTTGTAGAAGGGCTACTTTCCAGATTAATAATATTGCTCTGAGGGAGCCAAATTGGGAGGTTCACGCTTTGGTGGGTAATGTGATCAGGTTGCAAAAGATGAAGCTTCACTGGCCAGTTGATATCCTTGTACCTACTTATGCCTAGCTCAGTTACTCCAAGGAATCTGAAAGAATAGTAAGAGGGAAGAGGATCTCCATCGACAATCAAAGCAGAATGGACCAACCAGTAGGACAAGTTTAGGCATACTTCCCTAAATGGAATAGGACAGGAGACTAAGACTTCTCTGTTGATATAGACATAAGAGGTCTCTCCAAAGGCCAGCAAAAATCCTGGAAATGGGCCATTCTAATGACAGGAAGGAAAGTTCCAATAGATCGAGATTAAGCATTTGGCAAAGTAGCTTCAGAGGGAAGACTGAGACCCCAGTGTCAAATAAGATGACCGTAGGATGATAAATCTTTAATTGGAAAGGATCTCAGAGCATTGGACTTAGAATCAGGAAGATGAGTTTGAATTCTGCCTGACTGCAGGCAAGTTATGTTTCTTTCAGCCTTAGTTTTCTCATCTGTAAAACAGGTATAAAAACAACATCCACCACAAATCATAGGTTTTTTGAGAGTCTCAATGAGATAACATATGTAAAATACTTTATAAAACTTAAAGCTCCATATAAATATTAGCTAGCCAGCCATCTTGTCTGAATCCTTTATTTTACAAATAAGGAACTTGAAGTCCTTGGAGGGGAGTGATTTTTATTTATTTATTTATTTTAACAATTTCAAGCAGATAATAGACATCAGAGATGGAATATGAACCCTGATCTTATTACCCAGTTCAATGAACTAGAATTTGCCTTTGTACTTCAAAAATGACCTCATAGGTAACCAGCTCCCTACCTTTCTCTGGAATCTGGAGAAAACATAGTATTGGCCATGGTTTGATGATCACCCTTTATAAAATCAGAGGATAAACCCTCTCTTGCTGGTGATCGGCAATGGTTCTCATCCATTATTCAGAGGGAAATAGTAGGCCCAGTGGCAAAATAGAAACTGGGACTGCATGTTAAGCAAGGGAAGGTCCTTTCAAGAGACCAGCATCTGGGAATAAGAACCTTTATTACAGAGGGGTAAGGATATTGGACACCAGAGTAACAACACTATTTTTAGTGCCGCCTGACTAGAGAGAGCCATACAGTTTGTCTTTGGCCCCATGGATTTTTAGATTCATTTGCACCTGTTCCTCCCCTTATCTGCCCAGGGCAATTCCATTCATATCTACCACCCAGAGTACAGAAAAAGACTAAGTGACTGGGTAGGCATCAATTGGTCTATCTAATGTCCATCATTTTCCACTGAATAACTCAAGAATACCTCCTCTATAAGGAGAAGGAAAACAAGGCTTTGTTTGAATACCTCCAATGAGGAGGAACCCACTACTTCCTGAGGAAGCCCAATTTTTAGGAAGTGTTTTTTTATATCAAAACTAAATATGTGTCATGGCAACTTCCACCCTTTCAGCTTTTGCTTCTAGTTCTCCCCTTTGGGACCAAGCAAAATATGCCTATTCTTTCTTTCATGTGATAACACTTCAAATACCTGAAGACTGTTATCATGACCCTCCCTACTCCCACCTCACCCCCACCCCAAATCCCTTTTCACCAAACTGAGTATCCCTGGCTCTTTTAACTAGCCCAAGATCATATGGCATAATCTTGAGGTCTCTCACTATCCTGGTTTTCTTACGGTTTATCAATATCCTTCCTAAAATGTAGTATCCAGAGTTGAATATGACATCCCTATGTGGCTTCACCGGGGCAGAAAATACCCGGACTACAATCTTCTTAGGCCTGGATCCTGTCAAAGATTATATCACCTTGTCCCAAGATTGAAATTCACCAAAACCCAGATCCTTTGCAGAACTGCTGTTCAGCCACACTTCTCCTCTTTATCAAGTTGATTTTTTTTTAAAAAGAGTTAGAGGCTTTGTCATTTTAGCTATGAAATTTCTTATTAGCTTGAGAACAGGAAGGGTGGAACAGGAAGGAGCAGAGCAGAGAAAAGCTAGAGCAGAGCTGGGACCAAGCAGAACTGAGAGAGGATGCTCTGTTAATCTGTATTACTTTCTGAGAGCTGAGAGAGAATGTTTGTGATGTCTGTCAGACAAAAGCACCCTGTCCTGCTCCTCCCACCGCAGGCTCCACGTGATGAAGTTATGCCTATTTAGGGCAGGGAGAAGGTCTCCAAACTCCCTTAGGCCTATTAAGAGCAACACAATGTACACTGTTTCCAACAAAGACTTTTGATACAATCAAAGGTAAGGCTCAAAGGCACTGAATAACTTAAACCAGCAGCAAAGTACAAAGTTGCTTGCCATTACGGGTAGGAGGTCCAGGCACCTGTGTAGAGGTGGGACAGCCCAAAGAGTGAGCCAGAAATATAGAGAGTCATGATATTGCGGCTCTGGTTAGGAGCTTGCACTTATAATTGGGTGAGCCTCACAAGGTGGAGTCATCCCCGGGAACCAGGAAGTCGCTGCTGATTTCACTTTGAATCAGTTCATAAAAGTTTCTCGTGTATTTCTTCTGTACTCATCACGTTCATTGCTGCTTACAACGTAATATTTCATTGCATTCACATACCATAACTTGTTTAGCCATTCCCTAGTTTTGTGCCTCTACAAAAAATGCTGTTATAAATATCTTGATGTATATGCAGCCTTTCCTTTTATCATTGATTTCCTTGGAGTATTTGTCCAGGAATAGAATCTCTTGCTTTAAGAATATGGACATTTTAGTCATGATCTCATAGTTCCAAGTTGCTTTCCAGAATGGTTAATTCACAGCTCTACCAACAGTGCATTACTGTGCCCACCTCTCTATAATTGCTTTAACTTTGCTATACAAATTTTAACAGAAATAAATTTATTCAGCAATAACATAGTGAATATTGCACTCTCTCTCTCTGCACCCTCTGTTAAGACTCCTCAGAATGAGGAAAAGAGAGAGAGACTATCTCAAAACCAGAGACAGACTTTTGTAAGACTGGACACACCTGAGTCCTGGGTTTCCTAAGAAATTACACAATCTAGGATCCTTCCCTCATTCCCTTGCTGTCAATCAGCCTTAAGCCCTTCAGGAATTTTAGGAATCTCTTAGAGCCTTTCCATCTCCTTCACTTTGGCATTTGCCTAATAAGGATCGGTACACTTGGATTGGCTATGACTTATTTCTGTGTTCTTTGTCCTTTTTCTCGCCCAGACTGTAAGCCTGGCTCCCAGATACTGAGACATAGTGGCAGGCTTCTTTGTTCCTTATCACTGGAGATTTCACTCTCAGATTGTAAGCCCACCTCCCAGCCAATGGGAGAAGGGACAGCGGTGGGAGGGGGCTTGACTGTGTTAGGGTATAAAAAAAATTTTCTTGTTCTGTCTTCTATAACATGCCTCATTCTGCTGGTTCATACTGGTGGAAGGGATGCCCTCTTCTCACGAGAATTGAATAAAATTTCCTGTTCTTTCTTCAAGACATCTCTGATTTTTAATTTTTTGGGGGGTACCCCACACAATAGGAAGCATAATTCGCAAAGATACTGCATTGATTTTGTTGGGTGAAGCTCTCCAATTCTTGTATTTGTCATAGTTCCAAGGGTCAGGAGAATGTATTGATTTGGAGGGTAGTGGAAAATTTTTTAGGCCCAAGAAATACAAAGATTCACTAGCTGGGTTTTTATACCTTTGGCAACCAGGAAACTAGGTCAAAGTTTTAAGCTTTAGTCCCCTGACCCAATTAAGTCTCAAATGGAGTTTCATTGCCTTTTTAGGGGAAAAACTACCTTACATGGCAGGCACCTTCTAATTTGCTTAGACCATTCATGGCAAATGTCTAGCTATAGCATAGGCCTTAATGAAACCCAACTAAACTATTAGTAGATGCTGCTCCTATAACACTACATGTGGTTGAGGTCAAATGGAAGAACAGGTCATGGGATTTCAGGAGATTGAGGAAATGAGAGATCAAGTGTTAGATTGGAACATCAACATGTACATTAAAATTCCTTGATATAAAGGGGCAGAAATTCAAGTACAGAGAAATAATACGTGCCATTCCTGAACTCACTAAGAAAAGAGAGGGAATAACCTAGATGTCAATGGATAATTTCAGCCAGGGTTTGGATTGGGTATCACATTTGAACAGAATAAACTTCAAAGGATGAAACATTTCAGAGTGATAGTGGTCGAGGGGGTGGAGCCTAGAAGAAACTAACAATGGTAAGCAAGAATTATTCCAATTCTCCCTTCAAGACCACTGTTTTTTAAGAGATGTGAGAACAATGCAGTTCCTCTTGGAGAGGACCAGAGATGCAAGAAAATCTTAGAGGGGAAACAGTACCAGCTGGGGAGACGAGGCAAGACCTGGTTCTTGAAGGAAGCCAAGGATTCTAAGAAGCAGAGATGAAGAGGGGCAGCATCCCAGGAATGGGGGACAGCCAATACAAAAGAACAGAAAATGAGAGGTAGACTGTCACATGTGAGAAAGAGAAAGAAGGCCTTTATAGCTGAGCTAGAATGTGTGGAATATTGGAAGGATATTATGGAATGTTAATGGTAAAGAAAACACAGATATTCTGGATCATAATTTCAATTGACACTTTGTCATCTCTCGTTTTTCTGTATTTATCATTTATCCAATTAAGAAATTCTTTTCTCATACAATGTTTATACCATTATGGGGATCATAAATTTGTGTGTCTCAACCACTCCTAATTGGGATGGTCCTAAAATGTACTTAAGCTCTTTCATCCTTTTGTTCTGGAGTCAGGACTTTAGTCCTGCCTCCTTGTGCAAGTACCCACTAGCCTTAAGGAAATAAAGAACAAATTCTGTATCGGCATACCACTATTTGTTTGTCTCCTTTAACCAGTTCTTAATTAGAGGTTGACAGTTATGGTGCTGTGAAGCCAGAGAAACTGAGGACCAGAGGTGATGATACCCGACCTCACCAACAGCTGCTGACTCTAAGGTGCTCCTGCTGTCACACCCTTGGTGAGATCAGGTGAGTCTTCCTCTATTCCCAGCTTTCAAGGGACTCCCACTGTTTTGGTTGCAGTCCAAAATTCCCTTAAGCTAGCCTCTGGTGACCTGGAATCTCTCTGTGTTAATTAGATCACCTCTGAAAAAGAAATTTAGGACCTGGGATCTCTCTGTAATTAACCAGATCCCCTCTGGAGATACTTTAGCCATGGGTCAATCTAATATTAAAACTAGAACTCCAGCTGTGAAGACCCCTGCTTCTTACATGTCCAGCCGTTATCAACCTGATGATCACATATATTGCCAGCACTGGTGTCAGTTAACTAAGGATAACCCCAAATTGTGTTGGCCAAGATGGGGCTCCTTTGACCGGTCAAAGTTACTTTATCTTAAAACCAAGTTAAGTTTAAAAGCCAACAAAACTAATGGGGAGTGAGAATGCTTTCATCACTTTCATCATTGGTTTGCTGAGATGGCAGAGTGAGAACACAAAGCAGAAGCCTCTTTTAAGACTCGACAAGCTATCTCAGCCTTCCCCCCTCCCTCCCCAGTACCTACAGACTCCCTTTACCCAGTCCTCCCCACTTGCCCTAAGGCCCCAGCCTGTCCTTCCCCCCACCAGCTGTTGCTACTCCTTCCCTACCCCTGCCCTATTCCTTACCTTCTCCCTCCCTCCCTTCCCCTGGAGGCTCTGATTGTGTGAAGGGGAGCTGAATTTTGCCCCTTCCTGAGGAGAGCAGCTCTGTTTCTTCCCTATTGCCTCCCCTGCAGCCTTCCCCACCCTGGGGGTGGATGGACACATTCCGCCTTCACGTCGGGATTCTGAACCTGGTCCCATCAGGACCAATCCTAGTGAATAAGCAAAATCCTCAGATTGTAGCTCTTGAGGGACGAAGCTGGCCAGGTTAAATCAGCTGTCACTCTTGTTTCCACCACCCGTTAAACTTTCAAGCCATGGGAACGAGGTGAATTGCAGGCCATAAACAAAGACTTTCCATGCCCGCCAGGACCGCATAGGCTTTGCTGATCAATTCAGGGTCACTCACCAGTCTTACAGCCCGGGGATTCCTGACATTTGTCTTTTAATGGTCATCCTGGTTGGAAAAGGTGAAGCTAAAAATTGGTAGAATAAGGTCAGTATAAGAGCCACCATTGACGAAATGCAAAACAGACCGGGGAGCTTGTAAAAACCAGGAAGAGCACTATCTGGAGGCTAAAGCCCTAGGTGAAGCCCTAATTGAGCCTTCTCCCAGTAGCTTTTCCCCGACTTGTAGACTTCTCTAAAACTGAGTGTGTCACCCAGGGGCCTGACGAAACCGTGTTCCAATTTTACAGTTGCTTAGCTGAAGTCTTTGATGCTAACTCTGGCTTAGCCCATGATCGGGAAGGAGGAAGCAGACTCAGTTTCTCTCCTACTTTGTTAATAAGCTCCAAACCTTCCCTATCACGAAATATCAAAATCACTCAGCCAGAGTGGCAGTCTAAACACCCTCAATTTATAGCTGAATTAGCCTCCCAGCTTGCCCAGACCCTGGCCACTCAGGCTGAGGAGGACTTAGAAGCAAAAAGGGAGCTTTGAACTAAGAAAGATCAAGTCTATACTATGCAGCTTCAGCAATTGACGAATCCCATTCAAAACCCACACCCCACCTCTGACGGGGCTAAGGGCAGCAAACCTAGTATTTGCCACTATTGCAAGAAACCAAGACTTTGGAAGGCAGAATGTAGGACATGGCATAGGGTTCTAGAATATTGGAAAAACAAGGAGCACCGAGACCACCCCCGACGACCATAAAGGTGCCCCAAGCAAAAAGTTGCAGGATTTAACCCCATCCACTCCTACCCTGCCAGATCTTGAATCTTTGAATAATGATAACCAATTCACCCTCTTCCTTTTGATAGTTAAATGTGGACTTTGTATTTGTATTTTGTCAGTTGTTATCAATGCCTCTGTGTCTGTATTGTGTCTATTTGTATTTTGTTAGCTGTCTGTCAATGTCTCTGAGTCTGTATTGCATGTTCTGTGAATGACTTTGTTATCTTGTTAGATCTAACCGGCAGTCAAAGATTTCTAAAGGCTGCTTTTTCTTTGTGGTTTCTGGTTTGGCCAACCTGGAATTACAATGAAAAATTGGATATAGCTACAAACATCTTAGATTCTGAGAATTAATCATTAAGAAGTTGGAAATTTGTATTTTATTGGGATTGATGGTTCTTTAACAACCAGAAGTTTTTGTAATCTCTGCTTGACCTGTTTCCTGAATTTGTAAAGGGAAAATTAATAGTGTTATGGGATTTAAATGGTATAATGATTGTAAACGGTTTAATATAATGTCTGGCATATGTGGGGTACAGCATCATCATCTCTAACTTTGAAGGAGTTTTTGAATGACAGGAGTGATAAAATCAATTATTTTATATGTCATATGATGTCATTTGAAATTCATTGGTACGTTGTTGCCATCTTTCTAAAATTGTATTGTGTTTCTAAAAGTCTGCTTAGCTAGTGAAATTTGAAAAAAAAACATTTTTGAAGTAGGAATGGTATTACAGCAATTTAAAAAATCTGGATTGTGTTGCATGTGAATTGAGTTTCTATGTTATAAAACTTGATCATTTAAAGCTGTTATATTCAGTTACAAACAAGTAATAATAATACTGCTGATATTTACCACAATAAATGATATTTCATTTAAAATTTTGGCTATTATGGAAATATATGGTGATTTAAAGTTATAATTTCCACATTATTAATGATGAAATGAATGATTCTCTGTGCAAGGTGAATTGAAAAAGTATTTTGTAGAATTCTTATTGAGTAAATGAGAATCCTTAAAAAAAATAGAGGGATATGGCTTTCAAGCCTACTCCATCTAAGGCTGGTGATAAGTTGATTGGTAATTAATGGGTTCTGATTTCAAATTTAAATTTAAGAACATGGTAATTGCTTATGATACTGTTCCTGGTAAACAGTTGTGTTAAAAGAAAGTTTCAGTTAAGATTATTTGAACTTTTAAGATTGCTAACTAAAATTGGTAATCAATTACTGTATGTGGAAAGGAGGAGACTGGATGAAAACTTTATTCTGACTAGTTCTGCTCATTCAGAACATTCCTGCTGCATGTATGAGAATTGGCTAAGCAGGGGCATCACTATTAGACCTTCCCCCAGTCTCTCCTGCTTAGAATTCATATCAATTTTCCTTATGTTGTAAAACTGCCAAAGCCCCTAGAAACTATCTCTATTAGGCAAGGTCATTCAGCCTGAGAAAGGAACTTGTTTTAGTCATGTAGTTCCTAAACGATGAATTTGCCAGCCTATGTGAATATGAGAAGTTGCCAGCCTATATGAATAAGTAAAAGGGATTTCTAAAACTGGCTTTTACATTTGGGAAAGAAAGGTGCTTACATATGAGAGACCTGGTAAATATTATTTTTCATCTAGAATTAGAACATGTGATCATCTTTAAATCCTGAAACTGTTTTAAAAGAAGGGGAAATAATTTTAGAAGAAATTTTAAAAATCTCTAGTGTGTGATTTTATTTTATTTTATTTTGCCTTTTGGAGGGCAGTTGGGGTTAAGCAACTTGCCTAAGGTCACACAGCTAGTTTTTGTGTTGTGTCTGAGGCTGGATTTGAACTCATTCACTGCGCCACCTAGCCACCCCACTAGTGTGTGATTTTAAGAGGCCTACTAAAACTTTCATTTGCAAGATAAATTTATTGTTAATTTAATGCAATAAATTGTAAAGAAGAAGATATCTTGATATTTTCATCTGAATTTGTGGTTATTGCATGGCCTAAGCAAAAGTTAACATTCGTATTTGAACATATAAGTGAAAATTTTAGATTCCTTAAGTATCTTACTCTTCCAGACTGAGTATAATTAGGGAAGAATAAATAAACTTTCAAGGACATAGATCCATCAGCTTGTGGGGGTAGCCAATAACTTCTTTGCTTTATTTGAACTATGATCCCAGTACAGAGTTGTGATAGTAAAAGAATAATAACTTATGAGCTATCTTGTTTTATGGTTAAAAATGTAAAGGAAAACTGAATAAACTGGATAATGGGTCTGAGAGATTTGGAAAGATAGATAAAGGTTTGATTAGAATTATGGAAGGCAGATAAGAAAGTCTAGGGACAAATGGGGATTTATCCAAGCCCCTCCTGTCTCTAGATAGTGGTCTGGATACCTTTGTATCAGTTTTAGAGGGTTTAAGTACGTTTAGAGTGTAAGGAAGTATGTTAGAAAGACAGAAAGATTTGTAACTTGATTTCATAACTAATAGCTCAATCAAATTTTAGATGGCCTTGTGTGCAGGATTCCAGTCTATATTAATTTGCTATATAAGACTTTTGGGGACTGCAATTTAACATTGTTTTAAGTTGATTACAGGGATAATTGTCATAAAAATCTATAACGGAATGGCATGGGATACAGGCTGAAAACTGCTAAAGGAGGATGTCTGTACTTGGGAAAAGTTTGAAGACAAATCTTCGACACTGCCTAGGTGAGATCCTCTCTGACTTTATTTCCCAATTGTGCATTTTCTTTCTGAAAAGGAAACCTCTCCCCCAACTTCTCCCCCCCCCCCCATTTATGCCTAAGCCCTGCTTTCAGCACCTAGTGGCTACATGATTGCCTATCAGAGATGACTCACACCTGGAATCAAAGAGAGACAAGGAAGCTTTTCCTTCTGATAAGCTATATGACATTGCCCCTCTTTTTCTTTTATAGCAAATTTATCAAGAAGTTATATTCATGGCCAAATAAATAAATAAATATAGAAGTAACATCCTCCAAAGGAGGAAATGATTAGACTAAGCAAAGGGAATAGCAAACTTTGGGGAAAGCAAAAGGATCAGATTGATTTTTCTAAGAGCTATATATAGGGGTATAAATTTGACTTCCAAAAATTTTTTTTTATATTATGCAAATCCAAACTTTAGGCATGATTGGTAATAAGATCTAAAGTTTGGATTTTTGCACAAGGATTGTATAAGATAGTGGTAACAGTGAAATTGTTCCTTCTTTATTAAAGTATCTGTCTGATGATTTTAAAAGGCAGATGAACTCATTTTGGACGGATCTTCACATTTTAAAGCATTCCTATACCAGATACAGGAATTTAGGTAAGCATAGAAATAACAAATAATAAATAAACTGAAAATTCTCTGAACTTTCAATATGAGGAAACAGTTTTAAATGATTGTACTAATTTATATTAAGCCAGAATTATCTGGTAACGTCTAGATCTGAACCAGAAGAGTAGAACTCCCTTTTTGAATTGTATAACTACACGAGGCATCTGGGATTCAAAAAGGTGCTGTTTAAGTGAATATTGGGAATAGGTACTCTGTACCTGACTTAATGTAATTATGCAATTTTTAAAAATCAAATGCTTTATTCACATCATTCATTTCCAAAAGATTTTGAGTTACAAATTTTCTCCCCATTTTCCCCCTACCCACCACCTGGATATCCCCTCCTCCAATCTGCTCTCTCCCATAACTTCTCCCATCCCCTCCAACTTTCCAGTAGGGCACGGTGGATCTCTATGCCCCAGTGCCTGTATATCTTATTTCCCATTTACATGTAAAATAATTGATAGTAGTATGTATATATATTTTTAAACATTTGATTTTAAAGCTTTGAATTCCAGATTCATTCCCTTCCTCCCTTGTCACCCATCCTTACTGGGAAGATAAGCAATTCAATATAGGTTTTACATGTGTAGCTATGCAAAACATTTCCATAGTGTATATATTGTAGAAGATTGACTCTATTTCCCTCCCTCCTATCCCACCTTCTACTTGTTTTATTCTCTACTTTGATCCTGTCCCTTTTCAAAAGTGGATGCTTCCAACTTCCCTCTCCCCCAGCCTGCCCTCCCTTCCATCATCCCCCCCTCTCATCCCCTTCCCCCCTACTCTCCTGTAGGGTGAGATAACCTATTTAATGTGTATGTCATTCCCTCCCTAAGCCAAATTCAATGAGAGTAAGGTTGACCCATTCCCTTTTGCCTTCCTGTTCTTCCCCTCCATTGTAACCATTTTTCCTTGCCTCTTCTATATGAGATAGTTTACCCCATTCTGTCTCTCCCCATCTCCTCTCATTATATTCCTCTCTCATCTCTTAATTTCACCTTTGAAGTATCATTCCTTCCTATTAAATTGGTCCTGTGCCTTCTATCTTTGTATACCTGTACACACGCACACGCACACATATACACACATTTACATATGTATTCATGTGCCCATATACCCTCCTATATAGACATATATATATATATATATATATATATATATATATTCCCTTCAACTATTCTCATACTGAGAAAAGTTTCATAAGTTACAATGATCATTTTTCCATGTAGGAATGTAAATAGTTCAACTTTGATAAGTTCCTTATGATTTCTTTTCCTGTTTACCTTCTCAATCTTCTCTTGCTTCTTGTATCTGAATGTCAAATTTTCTATTCAATTCTGTTTTTTTCATCAAGAATGCTTGAAGTCCTCTATTCCACTGAATGACCATATTTTCCCCTGAAACATGATACTCAGTTTTGCTGGGCTGTCCTCAGCAGGAGGTTAGCTTCTCTGTGTCATTTTGTGGGTTTTGTAGCTCCAAAGTTTGTTGAGAGTCCCTTTTTACATGAATTGAGGGAGTTGGAAGCCAGAGTCCTGAGGAAGTCCTGTTTCTAGTCCACTATCTTGACTCCCTAATTATGTAATTTTGTGGCTGTGAGGAAGACTTCATTGTATTATTGAGCCTAGCCCTGTGTGGCTAGAAAACTGAACCATTTGTTGCCTTGTTTGAACCTAGCCTTGTGTGGCTGGGAAACAGAACCATTTCTATGTACCTTTGGTGTCAAATCATATGTTTCTGTGATTCCCTGTCAGGCCTGCCTGACTACTCCAGCTTGTGAATATCCCTGCTCCTGAGTGAACATCTGAGCCAAGGAACCTGAAAAAGATGAAGTCAGATGCAGACAGCTTTCCCAAGAATCCGGACCAGGCCTGCACAAGAACTGCTACAGCTTTAGCCTATTTTTCTATATTCTCATTGTGCTACGCTGACCCTCCTTGTAGACTGCTCCTTTTGCTTGTATTTCAATTGACTTATATCTTTGGAGATATCTAACTGTTCAACTATTATCCTTAGTGCCCCCTATTTCAGGAAGTGATGGGGAAAAACCAGAATTCACCTAGATAAAGACATTGGGTAAGCTACCAAGAATGAATTTTTTCATACCTTCTTTGGTCTTAGAACAAAATCTCATAGATTTGTTCTTGACCAAAAGGGTGGAAATGATAATCATTTAATATCATATTTTGGCCAGAGTTTGAATTAATCAAACAGACTGCTATGCCTCATTTTATAAAAAGGCTCTCTTTCTATCTCAGCCATTCCAAAGACTAGATAAGGCTGGGAGTAGGATTTAACACAGGCATCCAGAGATCATAAATTCCAAGCTGACCCAGCTTTGTCTCACTCTCAGAGAACCCTCCTCCTTATGTCAACCTAAAGAGCCCTACTTGTGGCCCTTAAGGACAAGACCCTCAACTCACAGCATTACCTTGGCTAATGGTACTTTTTCTTATCTTGAGATTTTCTGGGCATATACCATGTAATGGAATGTTAATGGTAAAGAAAACACAGATATTCTGCATCATAATTTCAATTGGCACTTTGTCATCTCTCTTGTTTTTCTGTATTTATCATTTATTCAATTAAGAAATTCTTTTCTCATACAATGTTTATACCATTATGGGGATCATAAATTTGCATGTCTCAACCACTCCTAATTGGGATGGTCCTAAAATTTACTTAAGCTCTCTCATCCTTTTGTTCTGGAGTCAGGACTTTAGTCCTGCCTCCTTGTGCAAGTACCCACTAGCCTTAAGGAAATAAAGAACAAATTCTGTAGCTGTATACCACTATTTGTTTATCTCCTTTAAACAATTCTTAAATTGGCGGGGGTGATGTGGTAAGGCTCTGGGAACTCTCTAGAACTCTGATTAAATCCTCCCATTTGAAGAGACATTTGCATGAGGCCATAAGCCTTACTTTGTGGCTGGGCCCAAAACTCTGTTACTAGACTTCCCACCCTTGAGCCTATCAAAATATCAATCCACCCTTGAACTGCCCTAGCCCACCATTGTCTGTAGTCTCCAGGTAGCCTCCAACAACTTCCTACCCTTAATCACTCATTGACCTCATCTGACTTCTCCTGAAGACCTTCCCCAAACCCCTCCTTTGTAGCACCCCTAGATTCCTCCCACAACCTTTCTATATATAAGATCCCATCTTCCCTCCATGTGTGTGAGAGTGCCATAGAATGACACAGCACAGATTTACTCTGTGTCCAATACAAATGAAATTTTAATAAACTTTACTTTTCTTTGGCTGAGAGGATTTGAGTCAAATTCATTCGGCAGGACCCAGCCTGTTGGTATTTTGGGATCTCCAGAGCAACCCTAACCCTCTTTATGGGTAACCTCTTCAGGGTTCTCAAGGCTTGTGTGTGAGGCAGGATTTAAACCCAGGTCCAGACAGCAGGTTAAACACTCTATTGGTTCACAGCTATATCTGTAAGGCATTGCCCCTTTCATATTGTTGAGGCTTAGGGATGCTGGGACCACAAAATAGTGACACTCGGGCCCTGCACAAATGAATACAACTCAAGCCTTTCAGCCAAAGAAAAACAAAGTTTATTAAAGATCTGCCATATTAGGTAGACTCATAAGGAATATGAACATCTGTTATGCTAAGGCAAGTGAGTCAGATTGAATCTGAGCACCATCTTGGAGGCTGAGATGGATCTTATAAACAGAAAGACTGGGAGGGATCTAGGGTTGGCCAAGTATTTGGGTAAGGGTGACTGAAGGGTGGAGGGGGTCTAGGGAAGATCTTGATGGGAATGACCTATAGACTGGGTTGACTAGAGATCAGATGTAGGGATCCAAGAGAATAGGATTGAGGGCTGGAAGTAACCAAAGGCTATACGGAGATAACAAACAATGGAGGGCTAGACTAGGTTAAGGGTAAAAGAGATTGGGCACAGTAATAATGAAAGATTTATAGCCTTAGGTGAATGCCAGATCAAGTGGGAAGATTCAAAGAGAGTTCAAGAGGGTTCCCAGAGCCTAAATCCTCAGTATGAGAACATTTTGGTTGCTGAAAGGGACAGAAAATGACATTTGTGTTGAGAAGAAACAGATCTGAGATAGGATGTTTAGGAGAGAGAATGATTCTTTGGAGAAGTGTCCCTCAAGTGAATCGAAGAAGACCTTCTTGAATGAAGAGGTAATGAAGGCTCCTGGGTATTATGGGCCATCAGCTCATTTCATGGAACTTTTTTTTGTTTTATTTTTAGAGTTTTGAAGATATAGCTGATAAATTATAAATCCCTTTGGAACTATGGGATGATTATATAAGGACTGGTGACATTGGTCACTGGTGACTGGTGACAAATGGTGACATTTCTGAGTTATAGGCCCTAATATGGGACATCAGAAGATAAAAGACAAGGCATCAGAAGAGTAGAAAACTGGAGGGGTAAGAGAAGACCATTTGAAGGTAGGACTAAGAGAAGAAGTTGAGTCCAGGAGGAGCTGGGAACCTAAGGCAAAGGAATCAGTGAGAGAATTAAAAAGAGGAACTAAAAATCAGGCTATGTAGTTATTTTGCTAGGATTTGTGCTGTTTGTAAAAAGGCTATTTTTTTTTTTAAAAAAATGTCTTTTCATCCAGCCTCCAACAGCCTCCTGACCAGGTCTGTTCCTACCTTTAAAAGAAAAGAGAAAAACCCATCCAATCCCACCCCCCCTGCTGGTCTCCTGATCTTGTCTGGCATCCCTGCTATCGAAGGAGGGAAATACCCTTTCTTTGTCTCCCTTCACCACAGACTATCCCAAGTGTAGGTACCTCTACTCCTTCTTAAGTACATACTTCTGCCTAACACCCTTTCCAGAGATTGAACCCCTGCGGGTGTTGATAACCTACCAGCCTAATTCATTCCTCAGTAACAAATTCTCATCTAATTAGGCCCTTCCCATTCTAGGGATTCTGAGCCCTTCCCATTCTAGGGATTCTGAGCCCTTCCCATTTTAGGGATTCAGAACCCTCCCTGTTATTACCCAATCCACTGCTTACTGCCTTCTCATATCATTCAGCCCAATCCCATCCCCATTGTCTAAAGCTACTCATCCCTTCCACTGTAATTTTTACAATGCCTTTTCCATAGGTAACAAGGGCTTAATTTAAGGCTTTCACCTTAAGTCTTACTTTTTTAATACATCCATCTTCTAGCTCTTATTAAGACTTAACTCTCCCTCATAATTATAGAGCCTCCCTGGCCACTTTTTCTAGAACTGGTTTTACTTCAACTTAGTCTCTTCGATCACTAGTTGAGGTGGGGAATTGGAGTACTCCTTGCCTCACCCCCCATTGCCACGTCTAAGCTCTCAGCATGACCACAACTCAATAATCTCTCCTCCTTTGAGATTCACTCAATCCCTATTCACCATATAAGCAAGATTCTGTTAGCTGTTATGTACCAAATTCAAGGAACACTCCCCTTCTTTCTTCAAAGAGTATAATGCCTGGTAGAATATGAGTATTCTAGGAGGACTAGCACCTCTGGTGTGAGGGTTTGCTGAGCCCTAGGGCTACTTATCCACCTTTGATGTCCACCTAGCATTCAACTCTCACCTGTAGCTCAAAAAAAAGTATAACATTCCTAGTGGTCATAGCCCAGTAAACCTTCTAAGTAGACAGGCTAAACCAGGTTGAGGGTAACTGACAGGCCATAAACCTGCTGGTGATTTGGGGGGTGTCTATGCCAAGCATGTGAAGACTTCCCTTAGTGAAATGGGTAGATGAGAACAATGTTCCACTGGCCATGAAAACAGGCGAGTTGTAGAGCACTTAGAGCTTGGTTGGACATCAAAGATGCCAAGGTCATTCACCAAATCCTAGGCCATTGCCAGTCATCCTGACTTTTATCTTGCCACTGGACTTCAATGACTCTGGAAGAGAGAGTGAGACTTTACACAACTCTGTCTCAAAGCCAATTCACTCACCCCAAGTGAAGAATCATCCATGATGACTTTGGTCCTCTTCAAAAATGAAGGGCAAACTCTAAAATTGATGAGGTTTAGGTTAGGGGTGCTCAAGACTCCAAAATACCATCACACTGGGTTCAGCCAAATGAATTGGACTCAAGTCTCCTCTCAGCCAAAGAAAAGCAAAGTTTATTAAAAGTTCACCATAATGGGTAGACTCGGTATCTGTGACACTTGTACTGGACAAGGAGGCCAGAATAATCTGACACAGAGTGAGTCTGAGCTAGAAAATTCTCCAGCCTCCCTTTTTCATGGAGACAAGATGGAGTCTTATATACAGAAAGGTTGTGGGAGGAATCTAGAAGTGGTCTAGAGGAGGAGTTTGGGGAGGGTCTTCAGGAGGAGTCAATGAGGTCAGACTCCAGTGATGAGAGATTAAGGGTGGGAAGTAGCTGGAGGCTACCTGGAGATGACAGACAATGGAGGACTAGGCTAGTTTAAGAGTGTATAGATATTTTGGAAGGATCAAGGGTGGGAAGTAGCTTGACAATGGAGGGCTAGGCTAGTTTAAGAGTGTATAGATACTTTGGGAGGATCCAGGGTAGGAAGTAGCTGGACAAAGGAGGGCTAGGCTAGTAAGAGTAATAGATTTGGGCCTGGCTCTAATAAAGGCTTATGACCTCAGGCAAATGGCTCATTAAGTGGGAAGATTCAATCAGAGTTCAAGAGGGTTCTCAGAGCCTGTACTTCATCATAAATTACTATAAATTAGACAAATGCAAATTATAACAGCTCTGAGCTACTACCTCACACCTGTCAGACTGACTGGTATTGTTGAGGCTTGGGACTTAGGGGTGCTCAAGACCCCAAAATAACAATATTCTGGGTTCCTGCCTATGAATTTGGCTCAAGCCTTCTCTCAGCCAAAGAAAAGCCAAGTTTATTAAAGATTTGTCATACTGGATAGACTCTTAAGAAGCCTAAGTATCTGTGACACTTGTATTGGACAAGTGGGCCAGAACAATCTGACACAAACTGAGTCTGCTCTAGATGGAGTCTCAGCACCTTCATGGAGGCAAGATGGATCTTATATACAGAAAGACTGTGGGAGGGATCTAGGGGTGGTCTAGAGGAGGGTCTTGAGGAGGAGTCTAAGAAGGATCTTTCATGGAACTAGGTCAAACTCCAGGAATGGGATTAAGGGTAGGAATTATCAGAAGGCTACCTGGAGATGATAGAAAATGGAGGGCTAGGATAGTTTAAGGGTAATAGGTTTGGGTATAGATATTTTGATAGGATCAAGAGTGGGAAGCAGCTAGACAATGGAGGGCTAGGCTAGATTAAGAATAAAAGAGATTTGGGTCTAGGCTTATGAGAAAGGCTTATGGCCTTAGCCAAATGCCTCATCAAGTGGGAAGATTCAAGGGGGTTCCCAGATCATAAACCCCAACCGTATGACATAAAAGAAAAATGAAAAATATTAGAGAAGATGTGGGAAAATCGGGACACCAAAGCATTGTTGGTAGAGTTGTGAATTGATCTAACCATTCTAGAGAGCAATTTAGAACTATACCCAAGGGACAATCAAATGGTACATACCCTTTGTTCTGATGGGGTGGTGGAATCTGGACCCCTAAAAGGAAAAGACCATATCTTTGAAAATAACTCAGTCTCTGAATTTTCCCATACATCTCAGTAGCCCAGCACTGGTGTCTGGTCCAAAACATCTGGCCCTCTCCAGTCCACTTAGATACGTGAGGGCTCTTTCACACTCTCTTCTGGACCACTCCCAGGCTACTTACCACTCCTTAATCCCATCCTGATCTTTTCACTATTTCTTTTACATATATATATATATATATATATATATATATATATATATATGTATGTATGTATGTATGTATGTATGTATGTATGTATCAATCTCACTCACACCAAGACTCAGATTCACTAGGAAAATCTGCCTACTACTATTGGCTTTACAATAAGCCTTGTTACGTGATTGGAAGAAGGCTTGAGTGAATTAATTCATTCCAGGAGGACACTTCCCCGTACCCTGACATTTCGGTGTTCCCAGCACCCCAAACTGCAATCAGATCCAGCAATACCACTGCTAGATCTGTATTCCAAAGAGATCATAAAGAAGGGAAAGGACCTAAAGGTAAAAAATATTTATAGCAGTTCTTTGTGGTGGCAAAGAATTGGAAATTGAGGGGATGTCCATCAATTGAGGAATGGCTGCACAAATTGGGGTATATGAATGTAATGGAATATTATTGTGTTTCAGAAAAACCTGGAAAGACATGAACTGATGTTGAGCTAAGTGAGCAGAACCAGGGGAACATTGTACATGGTAACAGTAACACTGCATGATGATCAACTATGTTATATTTAGCTCTTAACAATGCATTGATTGAGGACAATTCCAAAAGACTCATGATGGAAAATTCTATCCCACCTCCAGAGAAAGAGTTGATGGAATCTAAATGCATATTGAAGCATACTATATTCCCTTTGTGTGTGTGTGCAGTTTTTTCCTCTTTTGTTTGTTCACAATATGACTAATGTGGAAATATATCTTACATGATTGTACGTGTATAATCTATATCAGATTGCTTGACACCTTGGGGAAAGAAAAGGGAGGAAGGGAGGGAGAAAAATTTGTTGCTCAAAATCTTTTCAAAAAATGAATGTTGCAAATTATCTTTACATGTGATTGGAAAAAAAATACTATTAATTTTTTCTTAAAGGACAAGCAACAACAACATAATGCCTGACTCATAGTCTCTCCTCCCCAACTCCTGTCCCCACACTAGGGAATTTCAACATATTGATACTCCCTCAAACATCCTAAACTCCTAGTTCCTCAACTTACTCATTTCCCAAGACCTGCCTCTCCACCCCACTGCCACTATAGACAGAGAGATGAGCATTGTCATCACTCACAAAGGTTCCACTTTCATTTTCTGGAAATCTGGAATAGTCTTATCTGATTAGTCTGTTGTTATTATACCTTTCCTCCTGCCTGGCAACCACTAACCCTGTTCTTCCAACTTTAAGATAAGGAGTCATAGGAATGCCTGGAGGAAGATTATTTTGACCTTGGTAAGTAGGATTAAATTTGAGGGAGTTGGGGAGGAAGTCCAAAGAAAACAATGGAAACAATCCAGGTGGACAATAAAGCAAATCTGGACTAGGGTGGTGCCAGTGGGAATACATCGAATCAGATGGGCACATTTTGGAAGTGGAACTTAAAAGAATTTGATAAGTGTAAAACAGAAAAACATCCAAAGTAATCCATGATTTTGAACATGGAAGACAGAATTAACAGTGTTGCCACAAACATAGGAAGAGTCTCCATTTTGGACCCATCGTATCTGAAGCACTGGTGGGACATTGACAAGGAGTTAAAATATTTGGAAGCATTTGGAGAGGTGGATCTGGACCTCAGAAGAGAAGTTAGGGCTAAAGGTAGAATTTGGGGAGTTATTTGCTTGTAGATGGTGGTTGAAGCTGTGGAAGTGAGCAAGATTACAAAGAGGGAAAGTATAAAGAAAGAACAAGAGTGTCAAAGGCAGGTGTTTGGAGAGTTACCTATCTTAAGGTTTCAGGAAGAGGATAAGAAGCTGAAGCAAGAGTTTGAGAGAGTTTTGTCAGAAAGGCAGGAAGCAAACTGAGAGTGTGCGATGTGCACTTTTCCTTAAGACTTATATTCGAGTGGGGGAGATTTGGGAGTCCAGCTGATGAAATGATCAATACTTTCAAGTGCTATAGAAATCAAGGAGTATGAGGGCTGTGAAAAAGCCGTTGGATTTGGAGAATAGGAGGTCAGTGATGACCTTTGAGAGAACAGCTAAAACAAAGTAATAGAGACAAAAGCAGATTGTAAAGGGTTAAGGAGAGAGCAAGTAGGGAGGAAGTAGAGGTATTGGGTATAGACAAACTTCCCTTTTAGCAATAAAAGGGAGGGAGATGGGCCAGGAGCTAAGATGGCAGAGTAAAAGCAGGAATTTGCTTCAGCTCCTGTTCCATCATCTCCAATACCTGTGAAAAAATGATTCTAAACAAATTTTAGAGCTACACAACCCACAAAGTGATAGAGAGAAACAAATCTCCCACTAAAGGCAACTTGACTGGTTGACAGGAAGGGTCTATTGCAACACGCTGGGAGCCTAACACAGGCCCCTATAAGCCACACCGAAGCCTGGGGCAGCCCTGACCAGTGACCCAGACCAGCCAGATCAGGCTTCAGGAGAGTGAATCACCAGTGGCTGTGGTGGTTTCCAGGCTTCTCAACCCGTAAATGCCAAAGAGAAAGTAAAAGGTCAGTGGAGAACTCTGTTGGAACTGGGTGAAGGAAGAGCATGGTCTGGTCCCTGCTCCTGGGGCAGCAGAGGTAAGAGTGGCATGGCAGCTGCTGCATGGCTGCCTCTGGAGCTCCTGGCCTGCAGATCATAAGGGGCCAAGCGACCATTCAGAGGGTAATTGTTCTTGCTTTGACCAGCTTGGATCTGGGTCACAGTCTTGGGTGGTGGTCCTGGGGTGTGTGGCCAATGTGCCAGAGCTTGTGGTGGCTGTAAGAGAGGGCACCCTCCTCATAGCTCAGACAAAAGCTCTGACAACAACTGTGAAAACCCCAGCAATTTGGGACACAGCTCTCTCCACTCTGGAATCTCTCTACCATGGCAAAGAGCTCAAAAGTCAAGTAACTGGCTGGCAAGATGAGCAAGCAGAGGAAGCACCATCAGACCATAGAATCCTTTTTTGGGGACAAAAAGGATCAAAACATGGAATCAGAGGAAGATAACAAAGTCAAAACTCCTGCATCAAAAACTTCCAAGAAAAATATGAATTGGTCACAGGCCATGGAGGAGCTCAAGAAGGATTTTGAAAATCAAGTAAGAGAAGTGGAGAAAAAATTGGGAAGAGAAATGAGAATGATGCAAGAAAATCATGAAAAGCAAGTCAACAGCCTGCTAAAGGAGACACAAAAAAATACTGAAGAAAATAACGCCTTAAAAAATAGACTAACTCAGGGTGGCTAGGTGGCGCAGTGAGTAGAGTGCTGGCCCCAGAGTCAGGAGGACCTGAGTTTGGATCCAGCCTCAGAAACTTAACACAAAAAAAACTAGCCGTGTTTAGCTGCAGAAGGGTATATGGTCATATGAATATATATGTGAATGTGTGTATATAAGTTTTCAGGTATACATAGATAGAGGACACAGATCGAATTTAATAGGAAGGGATGATACTTAAGGAGTGAAATTGAGAGGTGAGAGAGGAATATAACAAGAAGAGATGGGGAGAGACAGGGTAGGGTAAACTATCTCATGTAGAAGAAGCAAGGGGAAGTGGTTGCAGGGGAGGGGAAGAACAGGAAGGCAAAAAGACAAAACCATATTCTCAATGAATTTGGCTCAGGGAGAGAATGACATACATACTAAATGGGATATCTCACCCTGCAGGAGAGTAGGGGGAAGGGGGACAAGAGGTGGATGATGGAGGGGAGGGCATTCTGAGGGGAGGGGAGGTTGGAAGTACCCACTTGTGAAGAGGGACAGGATCAAAGTAGGGAATGGACCAGGTATGGGGGTGGGATGGGTGGGAGGGAAATACAAGCAGCCTTTTACAATATAGCTACTATGGTAATGTTTTGCATAGCTACATATGTACAATATATACTGAATTGCTTATCTTCCCAGTAAGGGTGGGTGACAAGGGAGGAAGGGAATGAATCTGGAATTTGAAGTTTTAAAATCAAATGTTTTAAATATATATAAATACTATTATTAATACTATTTTACATATAATTGGGAGATAAGATGTACAGGCATTGGGGCACGGGGATTCACCTTGCACTGCTGGAAAAGTCAAAATGGGTATGGGAGAAGAGATGGGAGAAAGCAGATTGTATGAGGGGATATCCTGTGGGATTGCTATTCTGGGGTTGTAGGTAGGGGGAAAATGGGGGGAAAATTGTAACTCAAAATCTGATGGAAATGAATGATGTAAATCAGAAGTTAATAAAGCATTTGAAAAAAAAAATAAAGAAAGCCTTCCCCTCCAAAAAAAAAACCCCAACAAACTAGCCGTGTGACCTTGGGTAAATTACTTAAACCCAATTGCCCTCCAAGAAGCAAAAAAAAAAATTGAAAATAATAATAAAAAATAAAATAAAATAATAGACTAACTCAAATGACAAAAGAGGCCCAAAAAGCCAATGAGGAGAAGAATGCCTTAAAAAGTTGAATTGTCCAGATGGAAAAGGAATTTCAAAAGCTCACTGAAGAAAATAATTCCTTCAAAATTAGATTGGAGCAAATGGAAGTTAATGACTTTATGAGAAATTAAGATGCTATAAAAGAGGTCCAAGCAAATGAAAAAATAGAAGGCAATGTGAAATATCTCATTGAAAAAATCACTCACCTGGAAAATAGATCCAGGAGAGATAATTTAAAAATTATGGGACTACCTGAAAGCCATAATCAAAAAAAGAGCCTCAACATCATCTGAGAAATTATCAAGCAAAATTGCCCTCATATTCTAGAACCAGAGGGCAAAATAGAAATTGAAAGAATTCACTGATCACCTCTTGAAAAAGATCCCAAAAAGAAAACTCCTAGGAATATTATAGACAAATTCCATAGTTCCCAAGTCAAAGAGAAAATACTGCAAACTGTCAGAAAATTTTTAGTATTGTGGTGATCTAACTTTTAGGGTCAGGGGTGGCCGGGTCTTACCTTCTTCCGGCCTTCAGTGCACACCTGATCATGGGCCAGCCATGTTCCCCAAGAACGGAATCACAAGCCAGGAGAGTCAAAGAGTAGCAAGACTTTATTCAGCAGCTTCTTTTGCAGTTACATCCTAACCAACCCTAATCTACATTCTAACTCTACATCCTAACTTCCAACCCTTTGAGCTTCCCTCCTCTTATCCCCCTTCAGCCCCTCCTTCTCCTCAGGCAGAAGTTGCCACATTGCCAAGTCTGAGCTAAACCCAAGGCAACAAGTCAGGGTAATGGAGCTCTCAGCCTGGAACAGAGCTATCTCACGGAATGTCTGATTCTCCTCCACAGTGTTCGAGCAAAACATGAACCACAGTAAGGTCAGCATGTAACATACACAAAGCATGATTCACTGCAGAGTCAGTCAGTTCTGTGTCTCTTGCCTCCAGGGGAACTGCACATACACCCCCAACACTGTGGAAACACAGTCAGGATAAAACAAGATCTAGCAGCTTATACATTAAGGGATTGAATGGCTCTGATCAGGGGAGGAGGGACATAGATCAGATGCTGCTTATGGATCAGATCTCTTGGGGAGCATTGAGAATATGGGGGTCCCCAGTCTGAATTATCCCTTAGAGCCTGGCTTAATACAGCACCCAACATCCCGAGAAAGCCCAAACATTACCTCTAGAAGTATGCAGAGCCTGGTCCTAATATAAAGTCCAAAGAAGTGAGGAAGCAGGCTGGAAGAATGAGCAAACAAAAAAATCCTAAAATAAAAGTTGTTATGGTGACAAGGATGTTCAAGACACAAACAAAGATAAGAGAATGACTCCAAAACATATACAAGCAGAACCTCAAAGAAAAACACAGCTTGGACACAATTCAACTAGAAATCCTGGAAGAAATGAAGTAAGAGTTTGGTTTTTTTTTTTAATTAAAATGTTTTTTATAGGAGATGTTTTCAAGAGATGAATCAAAACAAGAGTTTTTTTTTAAATATTAAAATGTTTTTGTAAATGAAATAAGAGAGCTAAAGGGAAAAATTGGAAAATTAATGAGAGTTATGGAAGAAAGGATTGCAAAGGGAATTAACAGCACGGCACAAAAGTTACAACTTCAGGGAGCAAAAAGCTCCCTGAAAATGAGAACAGATCAAAAAGAAGATGAGAACTGCCTCTCATGCCTCATATTTTACCAAAAAACAAACAAATGCACCTGAGACCTTTCACTGAGATCTCCCTTTTCTATCCTCCTTATCTCATATCACTGATGCCTCCTGCTACTATCTCTGCCTTCACCTGACTGACATGACCCCTCACCTTGACAGGCACCTTCTACAAGTGATGCATTTAAATTCCATCTTCTCTGGTAGATTGCTCTATCATCTCCACTCTTTTAATTACCTTTCATCTTTTCTTGTCTCCTGGCTGCTACCCTGCTGCCTACAAATATACCAAGGTCTCCCTCATCCCCAAAGAATCCTAACTTGATCTATCCTTCTCTCCTAATTATTATTCCATTTCTCTATTTTGGAGCTAAACTCCTTGAGAAGACCATTTGCAATAAACGCTTCTATTTTCTTTCCTCTCATTCTTTATGATGCAGCTTCAAAGCTCATCATTCAACTGAAACTTTTCTCCCCAAAGTTACAAATTCTCTTAGATGCAAAATCCAATGGCCTATTCTTAGTTTTCATCCTTTTTTATCTCACTGCAGCCTAACACTGAAAATCACTCTCTTCTCCCTGGTACTTTCTTCTTTCTAGATTTTTGGAACACTACATTCTCCTGAGTTTCATCCAACCTATCGCTCCACTCCCCTCAGTCTCCTTCACTGGATCTTCATTCAGATTATACCTATTAACCATGAGTGTCTTATGTGACATCTCTCTCTCTCTCTCTCTCTCTCTCTCTCTCTCTCTCTCTCTCTCTTTCTCTCTCTCCCTCTCCCTCTCCCTCTCTCCCTCTCCCCCCCCCCCCCACTTCACTTGATCCCATCAGCTCCCATGGATTTAATTATTTTCTGTAGGATGATTAGTCTCACATCTACTTATCCAGACTTAACCTCCCTGCTCACAAAGAGACACATCTACAACTACTTTAGAATCTAAGCAGTTTATCCTTGTTTAATCTCTTATGGGTTTGGATTTTGTTGTTGCTGTTGTTCATGTTTAGCTTTTTATATTTCTCCTGACTTACATTTGCACTTCAGATTTTCTGTGCAGCTCTGGTTGCTTCACCAGGAATGCTTGGGAGTCTTCTATTTCATTAAAGGTCCATTCCCCACCCTCAGAAAATTATACTCAGCTTTGCTGGGTAAGTTATTTTTGACTGGAAGCCTGTATCTTTTGCCTTCAAGAATATCGTTATTTTAAGCTCTTTTCTGCTTTTTGGTTGTGATGGCTAATACAGAGAGATGATACTAGTGTCCCCTTAGAACTCTATCATCATTGGTGTTGTTTGTCCTTTGTTTTTCAAGAGGGCCAATAACATCACAGGGTGATGTCTTAACTCATGAGCGAATGAGTTGTTGAGTCAAAATTGCACAAAATCACCAGGCTCATTTTTCCAGAGTCATTGAAGTCCAATGGCAAGACCAAAGTCAAGACTGGTGATGGCCCAGGATGCAATGGATGACCTGGGCATCTTTGATATCTGACCAAGCTCTAAGTGCTCCACAGAACCTTCTTCAGCACTTTCATGACTGTTTCTGTTATGTCTTTATTTAAAGGAAGAATGGAAAGGGAGGAAAGGAATACCCTAGGGAAGGAAAGGGAGAGGAAGATTAAAGAAAATTATCTTATTTAATTGGGATGCACAGGTAGAAGTCTACACAAACGAGGAGGAAGGGAAGAAGGAATGACTAATATTTGAACCTCATTCTCATATGAACTGCACAAAGGAGGGAAGAATATATACCCATAGTTGGGTACAGAAGTATGTTTCACTCAACAGGGAAATTAAGAGGGAAAGAAGAGAAAGGGAAGGAGGAATTAGTAGGGCAGATTCAAGGAGGGAATAGTCTAAAGAAAAACAAATCTCTAAGGATATTCAAAAATATTCATAGCTTTTTTTGAGGTGACAAAGAATGGGAATCTAAGGTAGTGCCTAGCAATTGGGGAATGGCTGAACAAGTTATAAATGTTATGGGAATACTGTTGTGCTGTAAAAAATGAAGGAGACTGTTTCAGAGAAACCTGGGAAGACTTCTATGAACGGCTCCTTTATAGCTGTGATGGCTAACCCGTGAGTGATCCTGATTGTGATTTCTTGTTACTAGAATTCTTTCTGGAACTCTGATCAGTACAATGACCAACATGGATTCCAGAGGACTAATGATGAAATATGCTACCTACCTCTTGATACAGAGGCAAAGGACTTAGAGTACAGAATGAATGCAGAGATGTGATTTGTTTGACCATAAATGTTTTAACAAGGATTTTATTTTATTTTATTTTTTTCTTTTTCAATGGGTTGGGGGGAGACTAGGAAGGAGAGAAGGCTGATTTTGGTAATTTAAAAAATACATAAAATTTCATTTAAAAAATCCTTTTTATATGAATTTGAGTATAAAAAACCAGCATCTTACCTCCCCGAATCTCAAATTAAAACAGCTTTGGGGCAGCTAGGTGGCACAGTGAATAGAGCTCTGACATATACTAACTGTGTGGTACTGGGTAAGTCACTTAATCCTATTTACCACAGTTTCCTCATCTGTCAAATGAGCTGGAGACTTTTTTAGTGTCCCAGTTAATTCTCTTAAGTTTCAAAGAAGTTGCTGATGTACATTGGTAGAGGGAGTGATTTCATTTGGGATCTCCCTACACAAAAGAAATTTCAGGTCTGGATGAAAAAAAAATGTTTTATTCTCATATATGTATGTATTGTCTTTCCCATAGAGTATAAGTTCCTGGAGTGCTGGAATCATTTAATCCTTGTGTTTGTAGCCTTAGTGTGCAGCACAGATCCTGATATTTAATAAATGCTACTGACTGATTAACTGGTTTTTTAAAAAAGCAGTCAATAAACATTTGTTAAGAGCCTGGTACTCTTCTAAGTGCTAAGGATGAAAAAAGAAGCAAGACACATAGTCTTTGCCCTCACAATCTCATGGGGGAAAAATATGTTGAAAAGGGCAGCTAGGTGGCACGGTAGAGAGAGCGCCAGGCCTGGAGTCAAGAAGACTCATGTTCCTGAACTCAAATCTGGCCTCAGACACTTCCTATCTGTGTGACCCTGGGTAAGTCACTTAGCCCTGTTTACCTCAGTTTCCTCATCTGTAAAATGAGTTGGAGAGGGAAATGGCTAACCACTCTAGTATCTCTGCCACGAAAACCCCAAATGGGGTCATGAAAAGTAGGAAATGACTGAACAACGTTGGAAAGAGCCTTAGGGGACACTACTTTGGGGGGACAAGAGAAAGGTGATGATTCAACAAAGGAGACATAGAGTCTTCTTGCCCTGTAGGCAGCTAAACCCCAGATTGTATAAGTGGAATATTAAACAGCCATGTTTATATTTCAGAGTTGAGTTCTTGCTCCAGAATGTTTAATTCTTCTCCTGAGAGCCCACTGGAAAATGGAATATATGAAAATCATTTTCACATTTCCTTTTGTTTTTGTAGTTCAGTGTGGCATTCCAGTGTTTTTGAAAGGAACCTGCTTTGGACTCCTCAACAGGCCACTGTAGGGTCCCTGGGGAATATGTTCAGGCCTTTGGTACTGATAGTTTAGGTAGTAAAAGCTGGGACAAAGCCCTGAGATGCTAACAGTTTTCCTTTACCAAGTTAAACAGAGGAGGCTCTTAAGTAAATTTAACAGTTTATTTTTCTGGTCAGGAAGAAACCATGCAGAGATTAAGGAGAGAAAAGCTGCCTTGGCTACTGGCCAAAGGCCAAATTTGTCTGCTGAGCAAAAGCTAAGTGATCTCTGCTACCTGCTTTGTCCTCCGAAAGGTTTTATTTTTTTCCTGTGGATTTATAGAAGAGGTACAGTACAACCAAAAGAGGGGCAGCTAGATGGCACAGTGGATAGAGCTATAGGCTGGATTCAGAAGTTCCTGAGTTCAAATCTGGCCTTGGATGGTTATTAGCTGGGCAAGTTAATTAACCCTGCCTCAGTTTCCTTATCTGTAAAATGAACTGGAGAGGGCAATAGCAAACCATTCCAGTATCTCTGCCAAGAAAACCTCAAATGAGGTCACCAAGAGCTGGACATGACTGAACAGAAACAGCCAAAGGAACAGACTTCTCTAAATTCTCTCACTCCACATGAGTATTGGATATTATTTTGTTTTAAACTCCACTTACTGCTCTAAGTGATCACAGCTCCTGCTTTTCTTCACATGGCCTTTGGGAGGCTGGGATTCTAGTGCCTGCTTTGCCACCAGTTTGCTGTTCTGAGATTCAGTTTTCTCATCTGTGGAATGGGAGAGTTGAGCTTGATGGTTCCTAAGGTTCCTTCTAGCACCACATTTCTTTTTTTTATATATTTATTTTTTCCCTAACAACATATAAAAACAATTTTTAACATTAAACATTTTTAGGTTTTTAAAAAAATTTTAAGTTTCAAATTCTCTCCCTCCCTCCCTCATTAAGAAGGCAAGCACTTTGACATAGGTTATATGTGTTAGCATTGCCTTTCTATGAAACCTCTTCTATAAGTGACTATAAGGAAAAGAGATAATGCTGCAGGGTCACAGAGCCGTTAGACTTATCTAGAAATCGCTTAATCCCGATGACATTCCTCCTTGACCTCCTCTGTTAGCTTTCACAACTTCCTCCCACTTCTCCCACCTGCTGGCCTGCTTGGCCTTGTTCTGCTTTCCTGGGTTGTCATCCAGCCTCCCTCCCTCTAATGTTGGCTGTGCCACAAAGCTCTGCCATCATCTAGCTAGCCTCACAATAGCCCTGAGAGCTAGGCACAATTATTATGCCCATTTTACAGATGAGGAAATCAAGGCAGGCAAAGGTAAAGTGATTTGCTCAGAGTCGCACATTCAGTCAGGGGCTGAATTCATGGCTTCCTGACCCCAAGAGCATCATGCCCCCTGGCTACCTCTGTCCTGGGATTATTCTCTTCTCTCTCTAGACTCCCTTTTGAGTGACTTCATCCCCTTTGGGCTTAATTATCATCTCTGTGTAGATAACTCATACATCTATATATCCTGGAGATAAGATATGTGTGTATGTACATATATGTCTCTGTCTATATGTATATACGTGTATACATCACATGTGTGTCCTGAGTTCTGGTCCCACATATCCCAGAAACATCTCAGTCTTGTCATGTCCTATTTAAGATCCTCCCCTGTCTTCCCTCCTTTCTTCCTTTTTCTCCTCCTTCCTTCTCCCCTCCCCCCCCTTCCACCCTTTTGGCTTTTTCTGTGTTCCTAACTTATACCACTTCAAATTCCAGTAGTCTGACTTTGCATTGGAATGTACTATTTTCCTCACTTCCTCCTCATAGAACCAACCCCTCACTTACTTCCAGACTCAGCTCAGTCAACACTTTCTACACAAAAAATTTCCTGGGTGGGGCGGCTAGGTGGCACAGTGAATAGAGCACTGGCCCTGGAGTCAAGAGGACTTGAGTTCAAATCCTGCCTCAGGCACTTAACACAAAACTAGCCTTGTGACCTTGGACAAGTCACTTAACCCCAATTGCCTCACCTTTCCCCCTCCAAAAAGAAAAAAAAAATTCCTGGGCTAATGCCCTCACTCCCTCCTTTGTATTTCACTATGTTGTACTTATTGCACTAACTTATATGTGCCCACTTGGCCTCTTTTGATCCAATGTATGACAGGTGGTCTGACCTGGAGTCAGGAAGACCTGAATTCAAATGTGACCACAGATAAGTACTGGCTGTGTAACCTTGGGCAAGTCATTTAACCTCTGCCTCAGTTTCCTCATCTTTAAAATGAGGACAATAGCAATTACACCTACCTCATGGGGCTGTTGTGAGGATCAAATGAGATAACTAAAGTAACTGGTGCAGCGGCCCACACATAGTAAGCATTATATAAATGTTAGCTATTATTATTAAATCTTTTTAATTAATTAAATCACTTGATTATTATCACAATCATTAAACAATTATCATTTAATCTAATCATTCCTCTCATAAGCTCTAGCCTTTCATAATCAGCTTTTAGTTGGAAATCTCCATCTGAATGTCCAGCAGTCACCTGAGTCACCATATCCACCATTTCCTCCCAGATTTCCCATTTTCCATTGAAGGCACTGAAGAGCAAATTGAGCAAGACAGAAGATCCCCAAGATCAAAATTTGGAAGTGGATTTTATAGCCTCGGGACTGTGGGGGTTACATACCCAAATCAGATTGTGTGCTGGTTTTTAAAGAGATTCAATATTCAGGTTATGTAAGCTGAAACTATAATCAGTGATTGGTCAGTGTACATTTGAATTTCCCTTGCCCCAGAAGTTTACCCTAGGCTGAGGGACAAGGAACCCAGAATGGGTGGAGATGGGGAACACCTGGTAGTGGGGTGGGGGTGGGGCAAAGAAAAGAATGGAGCAGGGATTTTGCCCTAGGCTGAAACTCTTGCCCACAGATCAATTAGGAGAGGAGAAGGGTGGAGTTGTGCTGAAATGCCTGCTCACAGATCAATTAGGGGAAGGGAAGGGTGGAGTTGTGCTCAACATTCCCTACTTTTCTTTGTAGGTATGTCAAACCTTTGATGTGGCTAGGGTCACATCATCTAGGTTACCCAATTCTGTTTCTAAAGATGGTGGGGGGGGGGGTCCCTGATAATTAACATTTTAGTGGAGTTAACACAGGACTTGACAAATTGTAGAAAGCAATTAATGAGACAGGGTCCTACAATTAGGGCTATGGTCAAGAGGAGAAGAGGACCAACCAAGGCTGATACCAATGTAGTGAGCCAGGGGGATGTCCAGAACAGGGACTGATACCAATTCTCAGAATTTTCCAGCTCCTTTTGTCTGTTAGCAATATTCTGGCATACCAATTTCAGACTCTCCCTCACCACTCCAGAACTGTTTGTATAGAAGCAACAAGCCTCACCAAGGGCTGCACAAAGGCTACCCTGTTTAAGAGAAAGAAGGTCAAGGCCTCTGTGGTTCCGGAGAACCATCTCTGCCAGAGAGTCCACCTGTCTTTCCAGGGCTGAGATGGACTGCTCTATGTGGGAGAGGTCGATATTGACCTGTGCACTTAAGGCCTGATAGTTGGCCTCCCCCTTAATCAAGGCTGCCATCCTGGTTGCTGCAGAACCCACAAGGCCCAAGCCCACTGAGATGGGAATGAGGAGTGGTACTGCCCGCCTTTGGTGGTGGCTCAATTGCCCTTCTGGGGAAAACTAATGCCAACCTTTTTCACCTGGGAGAAGGGTGACCCAGGGAATTATGGCCACTAGGATGCACAGGGGGCCCTCAGTGTGTTGTTGTCTTCTGAGGAACACTAGCAGAGGCGAATTGGGTAAGACCATCGTGGCATACCCACCAGGCTCCTACAGGGGTAGGGAAGTAGTCTGAGCTAGAGGCCTGAATCTCGTGGGTTTGTCCACAAATTGAGCTATACCGAGAGCTGGATAAAGGAGTGCTAGATGATATGAGGCAGAAACCTGTTCCCTGTATATCCCCAAGGGTGAGCCTTGGGTGGTCCCAATCACAATTCTCTGTGTTGGAAGAAGGGGTGACTGAGGCATTTAGTGCCACCCCTACATAGTAAGGAGACTGGGGTTCAACACAGATCCAGCAATCTTTTCCCAACTTGTGGTTAGTGCTGTTAAGTGTTTTATGAACAGCTGACAGGAGAGTAAGGGGACCTGATAATTGCGAGATTCCGTCTTTGAAGATGGGGGTGGGGAGGGCAGCACACAATCTGATTTGGGTATGTAACCCCCACAGTCCCGAGGCTATAAAATCCACTTCCTTCTTTCAATTGAATCTTTGAAGATGGGGGTGGGGAGGGCGTATGACCTGACTGGGGCCCATGTGGTGACAACTGGTATTGTGATTTGGACATCGGGGTTCCCTATTGGGGCAGGAATAGTTAAGCAATACAATAGGATGACGATGGGGAGAGGCACAGGAAGCTTCTTGGTTGTAGTCAGTACTCCTCTTTCCCACCTGCCTTCCCTCCTCCTCCTCAGGGACTATAATTCCCAGAACCCTAGAAACTGGGACTCCCCAGGCAGGGTCAGAGGGGTTTTGAATCATGAGATTGAGCATGGGTTGCCAAGTGTCAGACCCGATTGTATGGATTCAGATAAATGGGTCTGATCCCCCACTACTGCCTACCCTATAGCACAGGGAGGCACCAGGGCTAGGAGAGGGGAGGTAGTAAGCTGTGACACAAGCGCAGGCACACAGGTATCCTGTATCTGAACAGAGCAAGTAGACTGCATCTGCTGGTGGGGTCCCAAATAGTCCAGTTCTGGGGAACAGGGAGTTGAGGGGTAGCTGTGTGCTTCAGGTTCTGAAAAGTCCAGGATTGTCCATTTCCCGTGGTTACCACCCAGGTATAGCTTGGTCAGGGGGCATGGGGATTGTGGGGGACAATGCAAGGAGGTAAAAGGGGGATTAGGGAGAGGATCAGATAAGTCTTAGCTTTAGGGGGTCCTCGTGGACTTCTGCTTTCCATTCTGAGGTGACAGCAGCCTTCATTCTGGTGTAATGGAGCCAGGTGGGAATAGAGTCCATTTTGACAGCAGTGGGTGTAGTGAAGATCATGACATGTGGTCCCTTCCACCTTGGCTCCAGACCCATAGTGGTGAATTTCTTTACCAGTACAGAATCTCCAGGTTGAAATGGGTGTGCTGAGGTTGAGCTCAGGATCGGGATCAGGAGGACAGTGAGGACTGAGGGGAGGTGTTTTTTCCGAGTCACCTGCAGACCCTGTAGGAATTTGATGAGGGAAGAGTTAGTGATTTCAGCGTTTAGGTGTTCCCGGATTAGAGGAAGAATGGGTGTTGGCCTTCCAAACATGTGTCAGGGTATGGTCTGGACTTTTTCAGCCTTGAGTCCTGAGCTCTGAGAAAATTTCAGATGCTGGCTGCTCAAGGAAGTCAAAGCTAAATGGCCGAGGATCTGACCCAATTCTCATGGGGAAGCCAACCCAAGGAGGGACAATTTCATTACTTTTTTTGAGGGCTGTTTCATTTTTCACAGGGAATGCTTCTACCCGCCCAGAGAATGAATCCACCTATACCAAGAGATACCTGTAGCCCTGCACACGTGGTTTTATTTCAGTGAAACCAACCTCCCAGTGTTCCCCTGGCTGCAATTTCATTATGGAGCATTTTTGCTACTATTAGGGAGGTGGCCACCAACCTGACTCTTCCCTTTTTCCCTTTTGATTTACAGGCAAAGGAATCATCCTTTGTCCATCCATTGTCTCACTAAACCTTGATGAAGAAAGTTAGTTGAAAACTGTTAAAATGATCTTAAGCAGTTGCATAACTTTTTGCACATGTTCTAATTCTAGATGACAAATAATATTAGATTTTCCATTAAGCTGACAAAAAAACTCACATATTTTACTGTCTATGTGCTCTGATCATAGGAAATTTGCTAAAGAGGGAAAAAAATCAACTTAAACAGCAAATTTCACCAATCACAGTTTAGAGCATTTTTATGGGCTGCAATCCAATAAAGATTTACCAGGTCTCACAAATGTAGAGAATCCATTCTTTTTTTTTGAGGGCAATTGGGGTTAAGTAACTTGCCCAAGGCCACACGGCTAGGTTTTTATTTGTGTGTGCATTAAGTGTCTGAGGCTGGATCCAAACTCAGGTCCTTCTGACTCCAGAGCCGATGCTCTACTCACTGTGCTACCTAGCCTCCCCGAGAATCCATTCTTAATCTGATCCCAAATCCCAGGGTCCCATCTAGAAACTTCAGAAAATTCACAGTAAGTTTGCATATTATAAAATCTATACATAATTGATAAAATGACCAGAAATCTTACAAAGTCTTTGCATAATTAAACTTGTTCTGGTATAAAAGATAAGGTGCTTCATAACTAAAACAAGCCCTAATCCCCCTCCCTTTTTTTTTCTGGGGCATTCATTTTTTCCAATGGTGTAACTCTTTACAATAGGTGCAAAGAATGGAGTAGGGATTTTACCCTAGGCCGAAACTCCCGCCCAGGGATCAATTAAGGGAGGGGAAGGGTGAAGTTGTTCGGAAATGCCTGCTCACAGATCAATTAGGGGAAGGGAAGGGTGGAGATGTGCCCAACAGTGCTACCATGTTCTCAGCTTCCTTGACCTTGTCCTTCCTTGTCCTCATACTCCTATTCAATCGGTTCACCTCTTGGATCTTCAGCAGGTAAGGTCCCCACCTGCCAGCTCAGTATCCTCTCCTATTGATGGCTTGCTAGTTTTCAACATTCACTTCTATAAGATTTTGAGTTCTAAATTTTCTCCCCCTCCCCAAATCAGCATGCACTCTGATATAGGCTCTACATGTACAATCATATTAAATATATTTCCATATTAGTGTTGTAAAGAATTAGAACCAAAGGGCAAAACCATGAGAAAGAACAAACAAAACAAAAACAGAGAAATAGTCTGCTTTGATCTGCATTCAGACACCATAGTTCTTTCTCTGAATGTGGATAGCATTTTCCATCATGAGTAGAAGAGGCTATTTTTAAGACTGCTTGCCTATTGTATACAAATGATGCTGCTAATTATAAGTGGATTTTAATCTAGTCATTAAACCAGGCCTATTTCTGGCTATGCTTTGAATCAGCAGACAATGCAGGTTGGTACTTCCTCTGAAATTTAGAGTCTTAGAGAATTGCCTGGAGCACTGAGAGGTTAAGGGACTTACCTAGGGTCACACAGTAGGTGAAACATAGTAGGTGTCTGAGGAAGAGTTTAAAGCCAGTTTTCTATCCACTATGCCCCACTGCCTCTCTTAATAAATATCTGCTCCAAAAACTGTCACAGTATTGACCATTTCAAAGGGTTTAATGGCCCTGTTCTGAACATAAAGCACTCTCTCTCTTTCTTTCTTTCTCTTTCTCTTTCCCTCCCATCCTTCTCTTCCTCTCTCTCTCCTTATCCCTTTCCTCCCTCTTCCCTTCCTCTCCACACCTCTTCCCTTCCTCTGTCTCTGTCTCTCCATTTACTACATTTATAATATATGTGCTATTAAACCTTAAAACTGAACTGACTTTTAAACATTCTTTTAAAAATTTTGAGTTCCAAATTCTCTCTCCAGCCCCTTCTGCCACACGTTGAGAAGGCAAGCAATATAATACCCATTATACATGTTAATGCACTAAGACTTTGAGACCGCCCCCCTTATATATAGATATTTGTTCATGTATGGGCACATATTGGACAAATAATGAATATAGACTATACTCAGGTGTCAAAAGCCAGATTTGGGGCGAGGGAGGGGAATACAGCCTATACTTCGAGAAATGAGGCAATTTTAACCTTGTGTCCTCCCACAACCTTCTGTATATAAGACCCCATCCTGTCTTCATGTTTGTGAGAGCGCCATAGAATGACATAGCACAGGCTTACTCTGTGTCTAATGCAAGCAAACTTTTTTTTTTTTGAGCTTTTTGGAGGGCAATTGGGATTAAGTAACTTGCCCAAGGTTACATGGCTAGGTTTTTGTTTGTGTGTGTTAAGTGTCTGAGGCTGGGATCCGAACTCAAGTCCTTCTGACTCCAGGGCAGACGCTCTACTCACTGCGCCACCTAGCTGCCCCGCAAACTTTTAATAAACTTTACTTTTCTTTACCATTCAGCTTCCTTTTCTTCCTTTAAGGCTCAGGCATCGATGCCCATGGAGAAGCCTTCCCAGAATCTCCTGCTTTTGGCATTCCAGCCTTTCTCCATGAGTCCTATAGCCTTTCCCTCTGATCTCTCCCTAGGCCCCTTTGCTCCTCATCTTTGTAGTATATTTACCAATCTACAAGTTCAATGTAGAATGCAAACACTTTCTTTTCTCTATCCCTAACAGTAAACTGAAGTATTGTATGCATAGTTGTGAACTTAATAACTTTTTTGGATTGAACTTTATTGATGGTGGAGGGAGGAAGTCTACTTGTGTTAGTGGGTACATAAGGGATTCATGTTCTGACGATAATTTTTACTCCATTTCCCAGAATTTGATGGGAAAGATGAGATTTGAGCTGTGCCACCATAAACATCTATTGAAATAGAGCCTGGCAGCTGAGAGAGTAGGGTTCTCTCTAAATATGGGGAGCAAGCAAGCTTGATTGGATGTCCAAGTGCCTGCAGACCATGATAATTTGCCATGACCTCCTCAAATGATAGCCCAGTTCTATTTAGCAGGGAAACCCTAAACTCCATGCTCAGCCAGATCTTAAAAACACATCTCAATGGATGCCTCATCCACTCTGCATCTTCTGTTCTCCCTGGTTTCTTCAACTCCACAGAACAAGATAAGACACCCTCCCACCCCCACCCCCACCCATCCCCTCCTAACTTTTCTGCCTTTTTGGTGTGTGTGGTCTACATCTAATAGTTTCTAAGCTCCTTGCAGAAGGGATTGGCTTTCTTTTTCTTAATTTTATCTCCAGTACTTAGCACAATGTCTGACACATAGCAGGCAATTAATGTTTATTGGATTGACTAGATACCTGGTTTGGCCATTGATTTCTTGGAATAGCATAGGTAAATATCAGTTATGGCTGTCCCATACTTACATTGAGGTTTAAGGTTTAGGTTAGGGGTGCTTGAGACCCCAGAATATTAACATGCCGGGTCCTGCTGAATTAATTCAACTCAAGTCTTCTCTCAGCCAAAGTAAAGCAAAGTTTATTAAAGATACACCTTTATGGGTAGACCCTTAAGGAGTCTAAGTCTATGAGAAAATTGTATTGACAAGCAGGCCAGAATAATCTGACACAGAGTGAATCTGCCCTAGACAATTCTTGGCAACCTCATGAAGGCCAAATGGAACTTATATACAGAAAGATTGTGGAAGGGTTCTAGGGGTGGTCTAGAGGAGGAGTTTGGGAAGGGTCTTGAGCAGGAGTCAAATGAGGTCACACTCCAGTAATGAGATTAAGGGTGGGAAATAGCTGAAGACTACCTGGGGATGACAGACAATGGAGGGCTAGGCTAGTTTAAGGGTGTATAGATATTTTGGGAGGATCAAGGGTGAGAAGTAGCTGGACAGTGGAGGGCTAGACTAGGTTAAGAGTAACAAAGATCGTGGACCTAGCTACGATAAAAGGCTTATGGCCTCAGGCAAATGCCTTATCAAATGGGAAGATTCAATCAGAGTTCAAGTTCCCAGAGCCTGTACCCCATCATTTATATATGTTTTTTACTTTTGGGTTATACTAGTTTTCCACACATTGCATCATCCCCAATTTATTACAGGAAAAAATTTGCATAAAGGCTAAGTGACTTACTTGAGCAATCAAATAGAAGTTCAATTGCATAGAAATTTCCCTGTTCCCTTTTCTATGTGGTATAGTTTTATTGAAGGTGGGGGGTGGGGGTTTGGGAGGAGGAAACTATTTTAGAATCTTTTTTTTTCCCAAATGCTTTATTAGCTTCTGGTTTATATCATTCATTTCTGCCAGATTTTGAGTTACACTTTTCCCCCTGTTTTTCCCCTACTCACCACCCCAGAATAGCAGTCCCACAGGATATCCCCTCCTCCAATCTGCTCTCTCACATATCTTTTCCGATACCCCCTTCAACTTTTCCAGCAGGGCATGGTGAATCTCTCTGCCCCAATGCCTGTAAGTCTTATTTCCAAATTATATGTAAAATAGTATTAATAATGGTATTTATATATTTTTAAACATTTGATTTTAAAACTTCGAATTCCAGATCCATTCCCTTCGTCCCTTGTCACCCACTCTCGCTGGGAAGATAAGCAATTCAGTATATGTTGTACATGTATAGCTATGCAAAACATTACCATAGTAGATAGATTGTAAAAGACTGGCTATATATCCCTCCCATCCATCCCACCCCCCACCTGGTCCATTCCCTACTTTGATCTTGTCCCTCTTCAAAAGTGGGTACCTCCAACCTCCCCTCCCTTCAGAATGCCCTCCCCTCCATCATTCCCCCTCTCATCCCTCTTCCCCCTACTCTCCTACAGGATGAGATATCCCATTTAGTATGTATGTCATTCTCTCCCTGAGCCAAATTCAATGAGAATATGGTTTTGCCTTTTTGCCTTCCTGTTCTTCCCCTCCACTGTAACCATTTTCCCTTGCCTCTTCTATATGAGATAGTTTACCCCAATCTATCTCACCCCATCTCCTCTCATTATATTCCTCTCTCACCTCTTAATTTCACCTTTTAAGTATCATCCCTTCCTATTAAGTTCCACCTGTGCCCTCTATCTATGTAAACCTGTAAACACATTCACATATGTATTCATATGCCCATATACCCTTCTTCAACTATTTTCATACTGAGAAAAGTTTCAGCAGTTACAATTATCGTTTTTCCATGTAGGAATGTAAATAGTTCAACTCTGATAAGTTCCTTATGATTTCTTTTCCCTGTTTACCTTCTCAGGCTTCTCTTGCTTCTTGTATCTGAATGTCAAATTTTCTATTCAACTATGGTTTTTTCATCAAGAATGCTTAAAAGTCCTCTGTTCCACTGAATGACCATATTGTCCCTGAAGCATGATACTCAGTTTTGCTGGGTAGGTGATTCTTGGTTTTAATCCCAGCTCCTTTGACCTCAGGAATATCATATTCCAAGCCCTTTGATCCCTCAGTGTAGAAGCTTCCAGATCCTGTGCTATCCTGATTGTGTTTCCACAATATTCAAATTGTTTCTTCCTGGCTGCTTGTAATATTCTCTCCTTGATCTGGGAATTTTGGAACCTGGCTATAATATTCCTAGGAGTTTTCTTTTTGGGATCTTTTTCAGGAGGTGATCTGTGGATTCTTTCAACCTCTATTTTGCCCTCTGGTTCTAAAACATCAGGGCAATTTTCCTTGAGAATTTCTTGAAGGATGATTTCTAGTTTCTTTTTTTGATCACAGCTTTAAGGTAGTCCCATAAATTTAAAATTATCTCTCCTGGATCTATTTTCTAGGTCAGTGGTTTTTCCCATGAGATATTTCACATTGCCTTCTATTCTTTCATTAGTTTGGATCTGTTTAACAGCATCTTGATTTCTCATAAAGTCACTAGCTTCCATTTGCTTCAGTCTAATTCTGAAGGAATGATTCTCCTCAGTGAGCTTTTGAGATTCTTTTTCTATCTGGCAAATCTGACTTTTTAAGGCATTCTTCTCCTCATTGCCTTTTTGAGCCTCTTTTGCCATTTGAGTTAGTACTATTTTTTAAGGTGTTATTTTCCTTAGGCTGTTGACTCTCCTTTCATACTTTTCTTGCATCTTTCTCATTTCTCTCCCCAATTTTTCCTCCACTTCTCTTATCTGCTTCTTAAGGTCCTCTATGGCCTGTAACCAGCTCATATTTTCATTTGAAGCTTTTGGTGCAGGATTTCTGACCTCACAGTCCTCCTCCTATTCCATGCTTCAATCCTCTTTGCCCCCAAATAGGAGTCTAATGTTGAATTTTTCTGTTTATTTTGTTTCCCTTGCCTAGGCATGTTGCCACTTAATTACTTGACTTTTGGGCTTGTTGCCACAGTAGGACTCTGCCACTAGCCAGGGGAGCTTCCATACCAAATGCTGGGGTTTTCTCAGCTGCTGGAGGTATTAGTTGGGTGCCCTTTCTGAAGCCTCCACAGGCTCTGGCAAGCTGGTCACACACCCCAGGACCTCCACCCCAGACTTTAATCCAGATTCAAGAAGGTTAAAGCAAGTGCACTTACCCCCAGACTGGCCACTGTGTCCCCCCACCGGCTGCAGGCCAGAAGCTGAAGCTGCCAAGTGGATGCAGCTATGCTGAAGTGACTCAGCAGCTTCTCTCCCTGGGGAAAAAAGTCATGCACTCCCAACTACTGGTCCTGAAGTCCACAGTGCAGTGACCTTTCACTTTGTCCTTAGCATCTATGTGTTGATAAATCTGGAAATGGCCACAGCTGCTGGTGTTCTGGAGTCCCTCCAGCCGGCTGCTGGTCAGGCCGCCCTGGGGCTAAAAACTCTGGCTCAGGTGGGGCTGGGGTCAGCTCCCAGAGCACTGTGCTGGCCGCTCCCTGCCGGGCTGCTGGGCTGTCCTCAGCGGGATTTAGCTTCTCTGTGTCATTTTGTGGGTTCTGTAGCTCCAAAGTTTGTTCAGAGTCCCCTTTTACATGGATTGGAAGTGGTGGGAGCCAGAGCTGCGGGGAAGTGCTGTTTCTACTTCTCCATCTTGACTCTGCCCCTATTTTAAAATCTTTCGATACCAGGCATTAAATGGTTAATTTGTTTTCCTGGATTCTCTATGATTGCAGCTTTTTGTTCCTGTCCCAGACTATTTGGATAGTAACAAGAGTCTGGGCTCCACCCAAGATGTGGTCTGGAAATGAGTACCACAAAGACAGAACTCATTTTAATGTCATTATAGCATTGTACACAAGCTCTGGAATACCCTACCAAGCTGGAAAAGCTTGAGTTATTGGCTTATAGAGAGACTTTTACATCTGTTGTTGAAAAATAAGCCTAGTTAAAATGGAGAGGCTTGTATGCCAAGGTTGCCTGTAGGGTGCTGAGTTTTGCAGCTACAGGTTTTCAGGAATACTGTCAGAACACCTACAGAAATGAAATCATGTCTCCTTAAAGGTTGTTTTGGTTTGGAGTTGGTCCAGTCCTGTGATTTCATTAGTGGAAGGGCTTGCTGGCAGCTGACATAGAGCTTAGAGTCTTGCTCAGGGTCCCAGGGGGCTAAGTCACTTTACTTAGTCACAGGCATACCCCACTGTATGTACTTTTTCATTCTCTAATCTCATTGTTCTCCTTTGGACTTCTCCATCATATCTGAGGAAACTTCTTCATACTTCAAAATGGTATCGATCTTGGAACGAATACTTCATCAATATCGACTGGCCACAGGCCCCTCTGGTTGGAGGGTAGAGGGCTCCTCACAGAACATCCATTTAAAGAGAGTGCCCAGATCAGCCACCTCATCAATTTCCTACCAGGATGCTCTCTTCGGCATTCCTGGGGGTGTTGTCATACCCCTGTGCTGGGTATGCTCCCCCTTTTCAGCTCCTTTTGTGTGTTGTTTTCCACCATTAGATTATACACTTTTTGATGAATATTTGTATCCTGTTGGTGTATTCAGGGAGGACTAGCACCTTTGGCTAGGTGAAGGACACCTTTGGTGTCCACCTACCACCTACCAGCTCTCCCTTGTGGCTCTAAGAAGCTGTATGCATAGGGACCACACCCTAGTACCACTGTGTGGGCAGATGGGTTAAACCAGGGTAATTGACAGGCCTTAAGTCCAGTGGTGATTTGGGGAGGGTGTCTACCCCAAGCATGGGAAGACAACCCTGGCAGAATAGGTGTGAATATTTTGTTTAATGGGCTATGAAGGCAGCAGAAGCAGGTGCTGTGGGGCACTTAGAGCTTGGTCAGACACTGAAGATTCCAAGGTTGTCTGCTTCATCCAGAGCCATTGCCAACCATCTTGACCTTTATCTTACCACTAAATTCTGATGAAAAATACTAGAAAAATATTGAAAATAGGTATCAGGTTGAGGACTGTGTTTTATTTTATTAACCACAAAAGAAGTATTTGTAACACATGACTCATAGGCATGCACAAGCAAATACCAACTTGAAACATTTTGTGGGACTGAAAATGGTTAAAGAGTAATGGGGAGGGCATCTAGGTGGCACAGTGAATAGAGTACCAGCCCTGGAGTCAGGAGGGCCTGAGTTCAAATCTGGCCTCAGACTCTTGACACACTAGCCGTGTGACTTTGGGCAAGTCATTTAACCCCAATTGTTCTCCAAAAAGCAAAAAAAAAGAGTAAGGGGGAAGAAAGGAAGAGAAATCAATGAATACAGACATCTTTTTCTAGAGATTGACTGAGAAAGAGAAGAGAAATATAGTGTGATAGCTTGAGGGAATAGTTGAGTCTAGTCAATATTAGTTAAGGATAGGGGAAACTTGGGTATACTTGAAAGCAGAAAGGAAAAAATCAACAAATAGAAAGAGGCAGAAAATTAAGTAGAACAATGGATGAGGTAAAAATCTACTGGAGAAGGATGGGATGAGATCCAATGTACCTATAGAAGGATTGACTTTGACAAGTAGAAGGGTCACGTCATTGTCAGAGACATAGAGGAGAGGAGGAGACACTTGAGGGGTAATGCCAAGTACTTTTCAGATAAAAAGGAAAGAGATCTCAGCAGGAATAGCTTTAAATTTACCAAGAAAGCAAGAGGAGAAATCCTTAGCTGAAAGGGTAGGAGAGGGGATTTAAGGAAACTTAGGAATTGGGAAGTTAGGGATTTTGAATAAACATCAACATTGATGCTGGAAGTCACCTTGTATAAAGGCAGAAATTAGTGAGGAAAGAAAGATGGTATCCTGGGAGATAAAACTCCTTGAGAAAGGGAAATAACTTGGTCAGTCTACAACAGCCAGTTTAAATTAGATTAGGCAGAAAATTTTGATGCTGTAAACTTGTTTCAAAGGAGGAAAGGTTGTTGAGTGATTATAGTAGAAGAAGAATCTAGCAGTAGCATTGGGAAGGAAGGAATATTTCAAATTTTCCCTTTAGGACCAGTGTGGATATGAAAATATGCAGGTGGCAGTATAGCCATTGGTGAAGATGAAGGCCAAGGATTTAGTTTGGTCAGAGGGGAGCCAAGTCTCAGTAAATTCTGCTAGATGGAAAGAGTACAAGAGAGAAATCCAAGATAAAAAGAAATCTGTTCATGGTGGAAAGAGAATTCCAGGGGGCATAAGAAAAAGAGCTGTCAGGATAGGATTAGGATATGGGTGAGGTGGCATTGAAGAGGATGGGTTATAAGTTGGAGGTGGGGATAATTTTCTCCAATATGGCCAATGATTAGTTAATATTATATATATATATATATATATAAATTAATATTATTATTATATAAGGATAGGGAAGGAAAGAATATATGTATGTATACACATACATACACACAGAGAATAGTCTCCAAGGGATAATATTATTGCTCCAAGGGAATGGCCAGCTCTCCTGCCATTGCTGATCTTCCTTCAAGATGCCCTGCAGAAATGAAGAAGAAGAAATGCAACTGGGACAAGACAGTGGATGTGTCAGACTTTAGCCCATCTCAAATTATCAACATTAGAAAGGAGAAGAGGGAAGTACGAGGAAACTAAACAAATTCTACACCTGCTGGAGGAGGATGATTTCATAGATGATCCAGGGCTCAAGACGATACATGAAACAAACCTGTGCAGCTTCCTCTGGCTCACACAGCGGGGCTTTTTAAAGAAGAGAGTTAGGGGCAGCTAGCTGGCACAGTGAGTAGAGTGCTGGCCCTGGAGTCAGGAGGACCTGAGTTCGGATCCGGCTTCAGACACTTAACACACACAAAAACCTAACTGTGTGACCTTGGGCAAGTCACTTAACCCCAATTGCCCTCCAAAAAAATCCAAAAAAAAGTAAAAGAGGAGCCAAAAGATGAGGATAAGGCCAAGGCAGCTGCCCCCTCCAGGTCTGGCCAAATGTGTCTGTGGCAGACTTACTCAGGGAACTGAGCTTTGCCAAGGAGGAAGAGTTTTTGTTCCTGTAGCTGCCTGACATGCTTCCTGTTAAACTTCCTACCTAGACATCAAACCCATCAAGACAGAGGTTCAAGGAGAAGATGGACAGAGGGTGAGAAGCTAAACTGGCCAAGGGCTTATGTACACTGAGTGACCTGATGGAGGGTCAGATGGGAAAACTGCTTATCCACAAATTGGGAAAGGTGCAGCTGCTCTGAGCAAAGTGACTCTGGATGCCCTAGGATTTTCATTCTTGAACTCCTTTGGGATACAGAAGACCATTCCAACCTGCAGCTCCTGCCTCTGGTAAATATCATGGCTGACTGTCCAGAGATTATAAGGGTTTGATGACTTCTTTCCAAGTGGTGATGGCTTGATAGCCTTTGGAGAGAATGGAAATAATGCCTGCTGCTGTATTTTTTTCCCCTCTTTTTAACTTTTTTAGTTTACATCATTCATTTCCACAAGATTTTGAGTTACAAATTTTCTCCCCATTTTTCCTACCCACCACCCCAAAAACAGTGATCCTGCTGAATATCCCCTCCCCCAATCTGCTCTCTCCCATATCTTCCCCCATATCCCCTCTGACTTTCCAGTAGGACACAGTGGATCTCTATGCCCCAGTGCTTGTATACCTGCTGCTGTATTTATGGGCTTGTATCCGTCTATTTATACTGTATATTTATGTCTCCTCCTTTTTGTATTCAATATATCCATATGTGCTGAAGGACAATGGAGACCCAAATGGAGCCATGGAAAATAAGACTATTTCTTTTGGTTTTCCTCCTACTTGAATCTCCTGGAGGGAAGTGTACGTGTTTCCTGTGCCTTGACCTCCAACTCTTTCCCCTGGTCTTTTCTTGTCAGCTGTATCTCAGAGGAAAAGGCTCCAGCATGACTCCTTTCAAGCAGAAAACAAAGGAAAGTCTACTATTTTTAAAGGTCCTGAAACATAGACTGTGCAGGATGCCCTTTTTGTCATGATCTCTTAAGGCAACGTTTTGCCAGAATGTAGGTTCTGTTGGAAGGCATGAATAGAGAAACTTCTGTCAACACTCTGTTTATCTCCATGTGCTCTTGACTGATTTGGGGAGCCCATCCCAAGCCAAACCACTATAGTACTTTTCCTCTGCTAGAGTAGCTAGGTTTCCCTCAGAGAGGGATAATTGTGGTGGCCCTGAGGTATCATCACTATCTTGTCAAAGGCTGACATATATGCCCGGATAGGAAAAAAGCAGTGGGCTTATAGAGGGAGGACCAAACATACCTACTCTTCTTGCTACTAGTAGGTCTATATCAACAAAGGAATCAAAGAAAGAGCTAAAGTACCCAGATGTACAAAATTATTTATAGCACCACTTTTGTAGCGGAGAACTGGAAACAAAAGGGAATGGCTGAACAAATTATATTAATATAATGGAATATAATTTCACTGTAAGAAATAACAAAGGAATGGTTTTGAAGAATCTTGGGAAAACTAAAATGAACTAATCCAGAGTTTATCCAGCAGAATCAGGTAAACGATTCATATAATGATTGATGCCCACGCCGAAGGGGCGAGGGCCAAACGTGAGAGTGTGGGAATGAGGAGATAGGCTGGCAGCTGTCCAGGCAGTCTGTTTATTTATCTGAGGGTAAGGGTTTATATACTAATAGCAAAAATGATTACATCCGGTAATCTACCTTCTAGTACTTTATTCCATCCTGTGCTATCACTTTGTGGTAATCACGACCTGTTCCCATGCTAATCAAGGAAAGATGGTGAGCCAATCACCCCGAGCAACAATGAGCCCTCATTAGGAGCAGGGCCTAGGGAAGTCCTGACCCAGACTCTACCCATGACTGGACTGGCTCAGTACTGGTCCTCTACAAATAATGTAAAAAAACCAACCAACCAACAAACAAACAAAAAAACCCCAAAAGAACAAAAAAACTTTGAAGGACTTAAGAACTCTGATGACCATTCAACAGTGATTCTAGAGGACTGATAAGGATGCGGCTACTCACCTCTGACACAGAAATGATGAACTCAAGGTGCAGAATGAGACATACATTTCTGAAAAAGCAAATGTGTGAATTTATCTAGCTTGAGTATGCTTATTTGTTACCAATACTGTGTTTTTCTCTTTTTTATTTGTGGGGGAATGGGTGGGAATTGGGGGGGAGGGTAGAACTAGTGATAGTATTGACCCAAAAAAATAAAAGAAAGAAAATGGGGTTATTGAAGCATTTAAAAAAATATACAGAAGAGAACAGAAGGAACTATGAGTAAGCAGGACAGCTGTGAAAGTAATATAAATTTATTATATACTGTATATATATATATATATAAAGTAAGCTGTATGTGAGCGATTACAGTTTTACTTCTTTTTAATTCTGGATTCTTTTGATTTTTTTATTCTACTCTGTGTATGGAAATAATTTTTTCCTGATATTTGTTAAGAATTTAAAAAATTAAATTAAAAATACCCTCACCCCAGACGTTCTAGTCCTCCCTGAACACTCTGTTCCCCCCACAATTGCCTATACCCATTATTGAAGGTACTAAGTCCTATGGATAGGTACCAGACATCCCTGATATGGGGTAAAGTCAAGGCAACTTGCAAAGCAATTTGCAAATTCCCTCTTCCTCAGACTCTGGGATCCAGCCACATGGGTTTGCTTGCCATTCCTCCTCCATGACCCTTCATGTGTCATCTCTTCCTTTGTGGTAGCTGCCCTCAATAACTAGAGTGTTTTTCCTATTCACATCTAGCTCTTCAAAAGCCTGGTTTCCTTCAAGATGCAGCTTCTTCATGAAACTTTTCCTGATCCCCTGGTTGCTTGTGCCCTTCCTTCCATAAGGCATTGTAATCATTTTGTATATATTATATACTTATTTATATGTATACATGTTCTCTACCTCATTAGAATGTAAGCTTTTTATTTTTTTAAATGTCAAGTGGATAATTTTTATTATATAAAGTTTAAAAGTTTTTTGCACAAACAAAACCCATGTAACCAAAATTAGAAGGAAAGCAGAAAACTGAGAAATTTTTTTACAGCAAGTATCTTTTTTTTGTCTTTATTAATTTGTTTGTTTACTTTTAGTTTACAAGATTCAATTCTATAATTCCTTGAGTTTCAAATTTTCTTTCTCTCTCTCCTCTTCCTCCCTCCTTGCCTACCCCCGCCCATGATGGCAAACAATCCAGTATAGGATCTGCAAATACTTTCACATTAGATGTTAGTCAGGTTAGAAAGGCGGATTGTACTAGATGGAATGAAAGATGGTAAAGAGGAAATAAAACCAAACAATAAAAAGAAAAAGATCAAGTAGTTTGCTTCAATCAGTTCTTTCTAGTTCTTTCTCTGGATGTAGACATCTCTCTCTATCATGAGTCTTTTGGGATTGACTTATATCACTGCATTGATGAGAAGAGTTCAGTCTCATAGTTGGTCATCACACATATGTTGTGTCTGTGATTGTGTATAAATTTCTCCTGGTTCTACTCTTCTCACTCAGCATCTGTTTGTATAAGCCTCTCCAGGTAAATATGAAGTCCATCTGCTCCTTGTTTCTTATGGCACAATAGTATTCCATTACATGCATATACCACAACTTGTTCAACCATTCCCCAGTTGATGGGCACCCCCTTAATTTCCAATTCTTTGCAACCACAAAAAGAGCTGCTATAAATATTTTTGTACATATGGGCCTTCCTCCCACTTCTATGGTCTCTTTGGGATATAACCCTAGAAGTATTATTGCTGGGTCAAAGAGTATGAAATTATTTATAGCCCTTTGGGCATAATTCCAGATTGCTCTCCAGAATGGTTGGATCAGTTCACAACTCCACCAGCAATGTATTAGTGTTCCAATTTTTCCACATCCTCTCCAGCACTTGTCATTTTCCTGTTTTGTCATCTTAGCTAATCTGACTGGTGAGCTGTGGTACCTCAGAGTTGTTTTGATTTGCATTTCTCTAATCAATAGTGATTTAGAGCATTTCTTCATATGCTTATAGATATCTTTAATTTCTTTCTCTGAAAATTGCCTATTCATATCCTTTGACCATTTATCAATTGGGGAATGACTTGTATTCTTATAGAGAATGTAAACTTTTTAAAGTCAAATACTTTTTGACTTTTGTCTTTGAATCTCCAGCACTTAACACAGGGTCTGGCATAGAGCAAGTTCTTAATAAATGTTTATTGATTGATTTCTTGGCATATAGTAGCACTTAATAAATTCATGCTGACTGATTCTACTTCTATGAAAAAAATTGAAGAAAAAAGAGCAGGCTCAAAGTAGATTAAATGGAATTAGTGACTGGGATATGAAGGCTTAAGAAGGAAAGGGGAAGATAATTGAGAAGACAAAATGAGGAAGGTAAGAAAATGAAAGTGAAATAGGTAGAGGATAAAGCAAACTGAAAGAGGAGATTGATGGGTGGGGCAAGTTGGTTGAATAAAGGATATCAATATGAGGAAAACAAGTAGGGTGTAATTTTAGAACTGGGGTTATTAATTTATAGAGATAACTGGCTATACTGTTTCAAATTTATAATGATAATTGGCTATAAAGCTTTAATTAACAGTGAGGCACAACCACCTACAAATAACCTGGGGTGGTTGGGGGGGGGCCAGTTTTGCAAGACTGCAAAACTCAACTAGTATGGAGAACAGAAGTTTTGTAGTAACTTGCAGTGAGTGGATTTCTGCCACTGCTGCCATCACTATTTATGCTTCAGGTATAGAGTTATTGCCATCCTAGAAAAGATGACACGAATTGAGGAACACCTATCCATCCATTCCATTGTTGGTGACAGCTGGAAAAAAAAGTGATCCTAGGTGGAGGAGAGTCTTGACTTATGCTGCAAAGTTGGATAGTAAAAGATAGTTACACTGAGAAGGAAGGGAAGGAAAAGGACAGCTCTACACTTACAGCTAAGGACAACAACAACAACAACAACAAAAAGAAAACTCCAAATCACCAGACTTGAAGCTCTTGAAGATGAAGGAGCTGGATGCTCTGAGGATAACTCAGCTGCTAGTCTTCAACAAAGTTAGATGAAGGTCCCATACAGTAAAGATAGGAGGAAGAATCAAAGTAGTGATTAGTAGGTCGGTTTTTTACATCTTAAAAAAGACAGCTTTTAAAATGCAACATAATCCTCCAGCTGCAATCACTTATTTTACTCAATTTAGCAATTGGTTCACTGGGTTTTAACACATCTTTTTTTATTCTTTATTGTGAAGGCACACTTTTATGCAACTGATATTAAGCACATTTTGTTGCTAGCCCATAGGTGTTGTTTTTTAAATTACTTTAATTGATTTATTTTGGAGGATGTTATCCTTCTCCAAAAGGCATCCAATATGACAAAAAAAAATTTTTTTTTGGAGAGGAAAAATGTAAGTACAACTGATTGAAATGTTTTTGTTTTGTTTGTTTGTTTGTTTTTGGAGGGCAATTGGGGTTAAGTAACTTGCCCAAGATCACACGGCTAGGTTTTTTGTTTGTGTGTGTTAAGTGTCTGAGGCCGAATCTGAACTCAGGTCCTTCTGACTCCAGGGCCCACACTCTACTCACTGCACCACCTAGCTGCCCCGAAATGCTTTTAAATAGTATTTTTTTCCAATTATATGTAAAGGTAATTTTTCAATATTCTTTATTTTAAATTTTAAGTTCCAAATATTCTCCCTCTATCTCCTCCCTAAGAAGGTAAGAATTTTAAATGGGTTATATATGTTCAATCATGTAAAACATTTTGCTTTTTATTAATTTATTTATTTTTAGTTTTCAACATTCATTTCCACAAGATTTAGAGTTACAAATTTTCTCCCTGTCTCTCCCCTATGCCCCACTCCAATATAGCTAGCCTACTGAGTATCCTTCCCCCAATCTGTTATCTCTTATATCCTCCCCTATATCCCCCCCATAACTTTCTTGCAGGGCAAGATGAATTTCTATATCCATTGCTTGTATATCTTATTTCCCAGCTGCATGTAAAAAACAATTTTTTAACATTTGTTTTAAAAATTTTGAACTCCAGATTCTTTTCCTTCTTCCCTCCTCCACTGGGAAGACAAGCAATTCAATATAGGTTGTACATGTGCAGTTACCCAAAACATTTCCATAGTGGTTATATTGTGAAAGAATAACTATATTTCTCTCCATCCTATCCCCCGCCCCCACTTTTTCTATTTTCTCCTTTGACCCTGCCCCTTTTCAAAAGTGTTTGCTTCTAACTACCCTCTCCCCCAATCTGCCTTCCCTTCTATCATTCCCCCTCTTATCCCCTTCCCCTCTACTTTCCTGTAGGGTAAGATACCCAATTGAATGTGTATGTTATTCCCTCCTTAAGCCAAATTCAGTAAGAGTAAGGTTGACCCATTCCCTTTCACCTTCCTGCTCTTCCCCTCCATTGTAACAGTTTTCTCTTGCCTCTTTTATATGAGATAATTTACCCTATTCTATCTCTCCCTTTCTCCTCCCATATGTCTATGCATACATGTACATACATACACACACATATATACACACACACTCTCCTATACATATAAATGTATGTATGTATACATATATATTCCCTTCAACTATCTTCATACTGAGAAAAGTCTCATGAGTTATAATTATCATTTTTCCATGTAGGAATGTAAGCAGTTCAACTTTAATAAGTTCCTTATGATTTCTTTTTTCCTGTTTACCTTCTTGTGCTTCTCTTGTTTCTTGAATAAAAAAGTCAAATTTTCTGTTCAGCTCTGTTTTTTTTAAATCAAGAATGCTTGAAAGTCCTCTATTTCATTGAAAAATCATATTTACCCCTGAAGTATTATACTGTTTTGCTGGGTAGGTGACTCTTGGCTTTAATCCTAACTTCTTTGACCTTTGTAATATCATATTGCAAGCCCTTTGATCCCTTAATGTAGAAGCTGCTAAATCTTGTGTTATCCTGATGGTGTTTCTACAATACTCAATTTTTTTCTTCCTGACTGCTTGCAGTATTTTCTCCTTTACCTGGGAACTCTGGAATTTGGCTATAATATTCCTAGGAGTTTACTTCTGGGTATCTTTTTCAAGAGGTGATCAGTGAATTCTTTCAATTTCTATTTTGCCCTCTGGTTCTAGAACATTAGGGCAAATTTGCTTGATAATTTCTCAAAAGATGATGTCTAGGCTCTTTTTTTGATAATGGCTTTCAGGTAGTCCAATAATTTTAAAATTATCTTTCCTGGATCTATTTTCCAGGTCAATGGCTTTTCCAATGTGATATTTCACATTGCCTTCTATTTTTTCATTCTTTTGGATCTGTTTTATAGTATCTTGATTTCTCATGAAATCATTAGCTTCCATTTGCTCCAGTCTAATTTTGAAAGACTTATTCTCTTCAGTGAGTTTTTGAAATTCCTTTTAAATCTGGCCAGTTTGGCCTTTTAAGGCATTCTTCTCCTCATTGGCTTTCTGGGCCTCTTTTGCCAATTGAGTTAGTCTATTTTTTAAGGTGTTATTTTCTTCAGTGTTTTTTGGGGGGGTCTCCTTTAGTAGGCTGTTGACTCACTTTCCATGATTTTTTTTTTTTTTGCATTTTGGAGGGCAATTGGGGTTAAGTGACTTGCCCAAGGTCACACAGCTAGTAAGTGTTAAGTGTCTGAGACTGTATTTGAACTCAGTTCCTCCTGACTCCAGGGCTGGTGCTCTTTTCACTGCTCCACCTAGCTGCCCCCTGCTTTTCACGATTTTCTTGCATTTCTCATTTCTCTTCCCAATTTTTCTTCTACTTCCCTTACTTTTCAAAATCCTTCTTGAGCTCCTCCATGGCCTGTAACTAATTCATATTTTTTTGGAGGTTTTTGATGCAGGAATTTTGACTTTGTAATCTTTTTCTGGTTCTATGGTTTGATTCTCTTTGTCACCAAAAAAAGATTCTATAGTCTGATCGTGCTTCCTCTGCTTGCTCATCTTGCCAGCCAATTACTTGACTTTTGAGCTCTTTGCCATGGTAGAACTGTTTCCAGAGTGGACTGAGCTGAGTCCCAGATTGCTGGGGTTTTGCACAGCTGTTGTCAGAGCTTCTTCTAGGCACCTGCCTCAGAACTGTGGGGAGGACACCCTCTCTACAGCCATCACAAGCTCTGGCACACTAGCATTCCTCACCCCAGGACCACCACCCAGGACTGCAACGCAGATCCAAGCAGGTCAAATGAAGAGCAATTACCCTCTGAATGGTCACTTGGTCCCCCTATAATCTGTAGGCCAGGAGCTCCAGAGACAGCCACACAGCAGCAGTTGCAGCCACGGCCACCTCTACTGCCCTGGGGGCAAGGGCTGAACTGTGTGCTCTTTTCTCACCCAGTTCCAACAGAGTTCCCTACTGACGTTTTACTTTCTCTTTGGCATTTATGGGTTGAAATGTCTGGACATTGCCACAGCTGCCAGTGATTCACTATCCTGAAGTCTGCCTCTGGCTGGTCTGGGCTGGTGTGGCTCATGTAGAACTGTGAACAATTCCCAGCCCTGTGCGATGGACCCTTCCTGTCAGCCTGCCAGGCTGCCTTCACTGGGAGATTTGTTTCTCTCTGTCACTTTGTGGGTTCTGTAGCTCTAAAATGTGATTAGAGTCTTTTTTTCCAGAGGTATTGGAGGTGGTTGGAGCGAGAGCCCAAGAAAGTTCCTGCTCTTATTCCGTCATCTTGGCTCTGCCCCCATAAAATATATTTCTATATTAGTCATATTGTGAAAGGAGAAATAGAATAAAAGGGAAAAAATGAAAAAGCTTTGATTTGCATTCAAACTCCATCAGTTCTTTCTCTGGACCTGGATAGCATTTTCCATCATAAGTTCTTTGGCATTGTCTTGGATCACTGTATTGCTGAAAGTTATTAATAGTTGATCATCACATAAGGTTGCTGTTTCTGTGTACAATGTTGTCCTGGTTCTGTTTACTTCACTTTGCAACAGTTCATGTAAGTCTTTCCAAGTTTTTCTGAAATCATCTTGCTCAGCTTTTCTTGTAGCACAATAGTATTCCATTACATTAATGTATCATAACTTGTTCAGCCATATCTGAGTTGATGGACATCTCCTCAGTTTCCAATTCTTTACCACCACAAAAAGAGCCGTTAGAAATATTTTTGTACATATGAGGCCTTTTCCCTTTTTTATGATCTCTTTGGGATACAGACCTAGTAGTGGTATTACTAGGTCAAAGGGTATGCACAGTTTTACAGCCTTTTGGGTATAGTAAAACTGATGAATATATTGAAAATGTGCAGCATGTAACACCTGTGGAGCTTCCCCTCCATGAACAGGTAGGTTGGAGGTATCTTCTCATATCTCTTCAAGTCAGTTCTCCTGGATCTTTATCATTTTGTTACATTTACTTTTGATTTTTTTTGGTATGCCATTCTTCTTTCTATTTACAATGTTGTAGTCACTATGAATATTATTTTCTTTGTTCTGCTTACTTCATTTTGTAATCAGTTCATGTATATCCTTATATGCTTCTTTCACACATTTCTCACAACACATTAACATGACATTCCTGTCATGTAGTACACCTTTTTTTTAAAAGCTATTTCTCAATTGATAGGTATTTATTTTGTTTTCAATTCTTGGCTATCACAAAAAGTGTTGCTATAAATATTTGGGAATATATGGGGATTTTTAAAGTTAATGCCTTCCTTGGAATATAAGCTTAGCAATGGAATCTCAGGTTAAAAGGGTATAGACTTTTAAATCACTTTTAGCTGCACAGTTTCAAATTACTTTCCAAGATAGTTGTACCATCATAAAGCTCTACCAACAATGTATTACGGTGCCTATCTTTGCATAACCCCTCCAACGTTTTTGCAGCCACAAACTGAATCTGAATCTAGGTCTGTTGACTCCAAAGCCAATGCTCCATAAGCTACTTACACCAATAATGTCCTTTGGAGAGTTAAAATTTTGATGTCTTCTTATTGGGACCTTGTGTATCCTTTTTGTTTAGAGAACATTGTTCTTGAGAAATCTATGGAAGATTTCTTGAAATATAGAACCTGGGTTCTTTTCATCTGTAATATCCTCTAGTATACAACTTAAAGATTTTTTCTTTCCCATTTGCTTTGTAGGTTAGTAATTTTGCTTTGGAATGTCATATCACTATCTAGGGGCAAGGCAACAAGGACTTTGTCCCAAAGACCCAAAATCTAGAGGTCAGTGTGGGTATCCCCCAATGGCTATCCAGTATGTCATCTGGGCTCTTATTGGCATCATGCATTATCCTTGAGAGTCAACTACTGTGCAACCACCCACTACCAAAAAGGTCTGGAACCAGACTCTCTAGAGGATAGGCTGCATCCACTCGGTGTGACTTTACCCAAATGGGATAGACTATTCTCTATATTCCATCCCCCTTGAAAATAACTGAATTTTCCCAATGTGCCAGAATTCCTGGTTACATATCTGTGAATGGTCTTTAGCTCTTAAAAAATTAAGTCTGATCTTCAACTCTATTTTCATTCTTTGCCATCCTTTGCTCTATGTTAGTAAATTAAGAATGAGGTCCAAATGTGGCCAGCTGCCTGTTTTTGGAGGACCTTTGAGCTAAGAATGGTTTTTTATATTTTAAGATACTACAAAATTTTATTTAAAAATGTAAAAGCGATTCTTAGCTCATGGGCCCTACAAAAACACACTGGCTGCATTTGACCTGGGGGCTATAGTTTGCCAGATTCTGCCCTATGACATCAGTTCTACTTTTTGTGGATTCAGAAATTAGGCTCACAGGATCATAGGTTTAGAAAGTCTGAGGCCCAGAGGTGAAGTGTCTTGCTCCAAGGTCACATAGGAAGTAGTAGAACAAGAATTTGAACCCCAATTCTCTGTCTCCATCATTTTTTTTTCCTTTTTGAAGGGGGGAAGGCAGGTCTCTTACAGAAGGTCTCTACCCTAAAAAACAACCTACAAACCAGGTCTCTACCCTAAAAAAACAACAACTTTTTGTATCCCATCTACTCTTTTTAACAGGTTAACTTCCTCATATTGTTGAGTTATTTCAACACTTACAGTAGAACATTTCTCAAAGTAGCTCAGAATTGCTGGATCAATTAGTTGCTCTGAATTCCTTAGGGACCGCACAAATCCAAACACAGCCAACAGTACCTAATAAGGAAGGGACAATCTAATATTTTACCTAATAACTTTATTGAATCTAAAGACAGAAAATTATCCTTCCTTTATTTCTGTCAGTTCTAATATGTCAAAAAGGGGATAGCAACATTTTATCTTTATTTGTTCACCTGTCAAAATTAAAACATTAGAATTATACAAGTCTTTCCAGGGTTTTTTGAAATCTTCCTCTTCATCATTTCTTATAGCACAACAGTATTCCATTACATTCATATATCACAGCTTGTTCAGCCATTCCCCAACTGATTGGCATTTCCTCAATTTCCAATATTTTGCCACCATGCAAAGGGCTGCTATAAATATTTTTGCACAGGTAGGTCTCCCCCACCCTTTTTTTTTGTTTTGTTTTGTTTTTGGAGGGGCAATTGGGGTTAAGTGACTTGCCCAAGGTCACATGGCTAGTAAGTGCAAGGTCTGAGGACAGATTTAAACTCAGGTCTTCCTGACTCCAGGGCCAGTGCTCTACTCACTGCTCCACCTAGCTGCCCCTTTCCCCCTTTTTTATAATCTCTTTGGGATACAGACCTAGTAATGGCATTGCTGAATCAAAGGGTGTATGCACAGTTTGGTTGCTATTTGGGCATAGTTCCAAATTGCTCTCCAGAACAGTTGTCTCCACCAAGTGCATCAGTGTACCAATTTTCCCACATCCTCTCCAACATTTATCATAATAGCCAATCTGATAGGTGTGAGGTAGTATGTCAGAGTTGTTTTAATTTGCATTTCTCTAATCAAAAGTGATTTGAAGGGCTTCTTAAACTTCTTCCACTCATGACCCTTCAGCACTTCTTCATATGCCTATAGATAGCTTTGATTTCTTCAGCTGAAAACTGCCTGTTCATATCCTTTGACCATTTATCAATTGGGGAATGGCTTAAATTCTTACAAATTTGACTCAGTTCTCTATATATTTGAGAAATGAGGTCTTTATCAGAGACACTTGCTGTAAAGATTGTTTCCCAGCTTTCTGCTTTCCTTCTAATCTTCATTTGCATTGGTTTTGTTTATACAAAAGCCTTTTAATTTAATATCATCAAAATTATGTTTCACATTTTGTAATCCTCTCTATGTCTCCTTTGGTCATGAATTCTTCCCTTCCCCCTAGATCTAACAGGTAGACTATTTCTTGCCCTTCTAATTTGCTTATGGTGTCACCCTTTATGTCTAAATCATGCATTAAACTGATGCAAAATGAAATGAGAAGAATCAGAAAAACATGGTACACAATACCAACAACATTGTGTGACAATCAACTATGAATGACTCAGCTCTTCTTAGCAACACAATGATCCAAGACAAGTACAAAGGACTCACAAAGGAAAATGCTCTCCGTATCCACATAAAGAACTGACAGACTCTGAATGCAGATTGAAGTTTTTTTTTCCTACTTACTCATTCTTTCTCATGTTTTTCTTTTTATCTGTTTCTTCTTTCACAATGGTGACTAATATGTAAATATTTTTTACATGATTGCACATGTATAAACTATATCAGACCATTTTCAGAAGAGGGGAGAGGAGAAAGAAAAATTTGGAACTCGAAATCTTGCTAAAAAATTTTCTTCGGGGTGGCTAGGTGGTGCAGTGAATAGAGCACCAGCCCTAGAGTCAGGAGGACCTGAGTTCAAATTTGACCACAGACACTTAACACTTACTTGGGCAAGTCACTTAACCCCAATTGCTCCCCCCCAAAAAAAAGCAAAAAAAAAAAAACTTTAAAAAATTTCTTGACATGTAATTAGGGAAAAAATAAAATACTATATATAAAAAGCAAAAAATCACCTGGAATGACTGAGAAGCTATGTTACTCTGTGACCACACCCTACTTCATATTGCTGGAATTTCCAGTTAAAAACAAATTGACTCACTTATCAAGTTAGACCTGAACACTTCCCTGTTGCTAATTGTATCCCAGAAGAGGGAAAGGAGAGTAAAGTCCCTGATAAATGTCGTGGCTCCTTAGTTGTGTCACATGTTGCTTTTTGCAGGTTTGTCAGCAAAGTTTTATCTCAACTGTCTTTGCCTACATGAGGGACCTTTTGGAGCCTAGTGGAGCAACTTTTAATTATAATGTGGAAATTTACTACAGAGCCAGCTAATCAGGTTTCAGTTTATGGGAAAGAGAAAGAGGGAGGAGGGAGGAAAAACGAGATAATTCGATGGCAGGGAGTTTTATGCCAAAAAGCACCTTTTAACCTACACCAGGCAGTTCTCATAACCACAGTTAAAGGAGCAGGAGCCAGGAACTACTGGGGGCCTCACCTTTTCATGTTTAATTCAGGCTCTGATCTGACCACAAAAGTATATCTGTATTACTCAGCCAGTTACTTTAATGCCGTTCCCTTCAGTAGTGGTGTCAAACTCAGAGACAGGGGTCAATATCTTGTAGTTTGGGGTGCTGGGAACCCCAAAATGTAAGGGTATAGTCTGTGGGGTGGGTCTGCCTGGAAAGAATTCAACCACTCAAGTCTTCTTTCAGTCAAAGTGGTGAGGTTTATTATAATGCCAATAGAGCAGGCAAGACTCCTAGTAAATCTGTGGATTTGATGAGGATGGAACTGATACTTATGCACAAAAAAGGGGAAAACATCAGTGAAAAGATCTTGATGGGATTAAGTAGTGGCAAGCAGCCTGGGGTGGGCCAGGGGCAGACAATGAAAGAAGATAGGTGAACTGGAGAGCCACAGCAAAAGGGCTATTAAAAGAATTGTTGAGGGGCGTCTAGGTGGCACAGTGAGTAAGAGTGCCGGCCTCAGAGTTGGGATGACCCGAGATCGAATCCGGCCTCAGAAAATGAGCACCCACACACAAATAATGACTGGCCATGTAACCTTGAGCAAGTTATTTAACCCCAATTGCTTTAAAAAAAAAAAAAAAAAGAATTATTGAGTATCTAAGTGGGCTGGGCTGGGCCAGATCTCTCAGGTGAAACACCAGGGACTGGGTTGTGAGAAGAAGTTCAGGGAGTAGGCTGCTTTCAAAGACATTGTCTTTTCCTTTTTGGGGTCCAGGTTCCATCACCCCATCAAATAGACTGTGCATAAAGATCCCCATGGACTACATATTGACTATGTTTTCTATGTCTTCTGTATTTTTATTTATTGTTAAATGTTTCCCAATTACATTGTAATCTAGTTCAGCTGGGCCAACTTGGGAGCATTTTGGGTCAATTGCAGCTGTGTTGATACCCCTGTTTTACATTTCTTCTTTAAAAATTATTATTTATTTTTAGTTTTCAACATTCATTTCCAAAAAATTTTGAGTTCCAAATTATCTCATCTCTCCTCTCCCTACACCAAGATGGTATGCATTCTGATTACCCCTTCCCCCATTCAGCCCTCCCTTCTATCACCCACCTACCCCCATCCCTTTCCCCCTTACTTTCTTATACAGCAAAATTGATTTCTATACCCCATTGCCTGTATATCTTATATCCCAGTTGCATGTAAAAATAATTTTTAACCTTTGTTTTTAAAACTTTTGAGTGCCAATTTCTCTCCCTTCTTCCCTCCCCACCCACCTCATTGAGAAGGAAAGCAATTTGATGTAGGTTATACATGTGTAGTCATGCAAAACACTTCCATAATAGTCATGTTGTGAAAGACGTATTTCCCTCCATCTGGTCCCGCCCACCCCATTTATTTCTATTTTCTCCTTTGACCTTGTCCTTTTTCAAGTGCTTACTTCTGACTACCCCCTTCCCCAATATGCCCTCCCTTTTATCATTCCCCCCATCTCTCGCCCCTACTTTCCTGTAGGGTAAGATACCCATTTGAGTGTGTATGTTATTCTCTCCTTAAGTCAAATTTGATGAGAGTGAAGTTCAGTCATTCCTCCTCACCTACCCCCGTCTTTCTCTCCATTGTAAAAGCTTTTTCTTTCCTCTATTATTGAGATAATTTACCCCATTCTATCTTTCCCTTTCTCTTCCCAATATATTCCTCTCTCACCCCTTAATTTTATTTTTTAGTTATCATCCCTTCATATTCAATTCACCCTGTACCATCCATTGATCCATCCATCCATCCATCTTCCCTCCAACTACCCTAATACTGAGAAAGGTCTCATGAGTTACAAATATCATCTTTCCATATAGGAATGCAAACAGTTCAACTTTAATAAGTCCCTTATGATTTCTCTTTACTGTTTACCTTTTCATGCTTCTCTGGATCCTTGTATTTGAAAGTCAAATTTTCTATTCAGCTCTGGTCTTTTTTTCATCAAGAATACTTGAAAGTCCTCTATTTCACTGAATGACAATAATTTCCTCTGAAGCATTATACTCAGTTTTGCTGGGTAGGTGATTCTTGGTTTTAATCCTAGCTCCTCTGATCTTCAGAATATCATATTCCAAGCCCTTTGATCCCTTAATGTAGAAGCTGCTAAATCTTGTGTTACTCTTGATAGTATTTCCACAATACTCAAATTGTTTCTTTCTGGCTGTTTGCAATATTTTTCCTTCACCGGAGAACTCAGGAATTTGGCTACAATATTCCTAGGACTTTTCCTTTTAGGATCTCTTTCAAGAGGAAATCAATGGATTCTTTCCATTTCTATTTTACCCTCTGGTTCTAGAACATCAGGGCAGCTTTTCTTGAGAATTCCTTCAAAGATGATGTCTAGGCTCTTTTTTTGATCATGGCTTTCAGGTAGTCCAATAATTTTTAAATTATCTCTCCTGGATCTATTTTCCAGGCCAGTGGTTTTTCCAGTGAGATATTTCACATTGCCTTCTCTTTTTTCATTTGTTTGGATCTGTTTAATAGTATCTTGATTTCTCATAAAGTCACTAGCTTCCATTTTGCTCCAGTCTAATTTTGAAGGGTTTTCTTCAGTGAGATTTTGCATCTCCTTTTCTTTTTTTTCCCCACTGGCTATGTGGTTCTTTTATTTCTTCCCAGTAGTGAGTTAAAAAAAAAAAATAGATTATTATTATTACTTTTTAAATAAGCAATTGGGGTTAAGTAACTTGCTCAAGGTTACACAGCTAATTATTTATGTGTGGGTGCTAAGTACTGAGGCCTGAACCAATCCTGGGTTATCCCAACTCTGGGGCTGGCGCTCTTACTCACTCTAGTCACCCCTAGATTATTTATTTTTACAAGCAAGTATCATGTCTCTCTCTCCAATTGCCTGGCCACACACCCCAGAACCACCACCTAAGACCTTGATCCAGATCCAAGCAGGACAAAGCAAGAGTGATTATCCTCTGAATGGTTGCTTGGTCCCCCTATGATCTGCAGGCCAGGAGCTCTGGAAGCAGCCACATGGAGAGGCTACACAGCTGCCACACCTCTGCTGCTTCTCGCCCTGGGGGCAGGGGCTGGACCTTGCACTTCCCTCCCTCTCTCCACTCCCTACCCCCATCCTTCCAACTGATTTCCACACCGGCCTTTTACTTTGTCTTTGGGGTTAATGTGTTGAGAAGTCTGGAGACTGCCACAGCTACTGGTGATTCACTCACTTGAAGTCTGCTCTGGCCACTGCTGGTCAGGGCCAACCTGGGGACAGAACCTCACCTCACAGCCCTGTGTGTTAGACCCTTCCTGTCAGCCTGCCAGGCTGCCTTCAGTGGGAGATTTGTTCCTCTCTGTCTCTTTGTGGGTTCTGTAGCTTTAAAGTTTGTTTAAGAGTCATTTTTTTAAATTTATATTGGAAGTGATTGGAGCAGAATCTCATGCTAAATTTCTGCTTCTACTCAGACATCTTGGCTCTGACCCTGTACCTCCTTTTCTGTTTGGCCAGTTTTGCTTTTTAAGGCATTCTTCTCTTCATTTTTGGACCTCTTTTGCCATTTGGGTTAGTCTATTTTTTTTTTTTTTTGCTTTTTTGGAGGGCAATTGGGGTTAAGTAACTTGCCCAAGGTCACACAGCTAGGTTTTTTTGTTTGTGTGGGTTAAGTGTCTGAGGCTGGATCCGAACTCAGGTCCTTCTGACTCCAGGGCCAGCGCTCTACTCACTGCACCACCTAGCCGCCCCTTAGTCTATTTTTTTAAGGCATTATTTTCTTCAGTAGTTTTTTGGGTCTCCTTTAGCAATCCATTAATTCATTTTTCATGATTTTCTTGTATTACTCTCATTTCTCTTCCCAATTTTTCCTCTACTTCTCTTACTTGATTTTCAAAATCCTTTTTGAGCTCTTCCATGGCCTGCAACCAATTCATGTTTTTCTTGGAGGCTTTTGATGTAGGAGCTTTGACTTTGTTGTCTTCTTCTGGTTGTATGTTTTGAGGTTTCTGTGAGTGACCCCAAGCACCATTTTCTGCCCTGGAACTCTGAGGAGGATTCCCTCTCCGCCACTGCCATGAGTTCCACCATGCCAGTGCTCCTCCTCACCCCAGGACAGCCACCCAGATCCAAGCAGGGCAAAGTAAGAGAATCCTGCCTCAGCACCAGCAAAGACATCCCTACAATTCCCCTCTGACCATTTGCTTGATTCCCCCCACCATTTGTGAGTCCAGGGATCTGGAAGCAGCTGCTGCTGCAGATACCATCATCACCTCCACCACCCAGGGCTGGGGCCCGATTGTGCTCCTCTCTTACCCATATACCACAGAGTTTTCCAACTAACCTTCTACATTGTCTTTGGCGTTTGTGGGTTGAGAAGTCTAGAAACCAACAGTTTCCAGTGATTCAGTCCCAAGGCCTGCTCTAGCTATGTCTGTGCTGGTGTGGCCCATGCTGGGCTGTGCTCCTCTACTCCCAGCTCAATGTAACAAACCTTTCCTGTTGACCATCCTGTTTGTCTTGGGCTGGAGATTTGTTTTACTCTGTCATGTTTATAGGTAGTTGGAGATGTTTGGGGGAGAGCCCAAGCAAGTCCCTGACTTTACATCTTGGCTCTGCCCCCTTCTACATTTCTTTTTTTTTTTAATTAAACAAATGCTTTATTAACTTCTGGTTTACATCATTCATTTCCACCAGATTATGAGTTACATTTTCCCCCCATTTTTTCCCTACCCACCACCCCAGAATAGCAGTCCCACTAGATATCCCCTCATCCAATCTGCTCTCTCCCATATCTTCTCCCATACCCCCTTCAACTTTGCCATTAGGGCAAGGTGGATCTCTGAGCCCCACTGCCTGGACATCTTATGAAACATTTAATTTTAAAACTTTGATTTTCAGATCCATTCCCCTTCTCCCTTGTCACCTACTCCCTCTGAGAAGATAAGCAATTCAGTATGTGTTGTACATGTATATCTATGCAAAACATTACCATAGTAGATATATTGTAAAAGACTGCTAATATTTCCCTCCCACCCGTCTCACCTCCCACCTGGTCCATTCCCTACTTAGATCCTGTCCCTCTTTGATAGTGGGTACTTCTAACCTCCCCTCTCCCCTGAATGCCCTCCCCTCCATCATCCCCCCTGTCATCCCCCTTTCCCCTACTCAGGAGAGTGAGGGTAAGATATTCCATTTAGTATGTATGTGATTCTCTCCTTGAGCCAACTTCAATGAGAATATGCTTTTGCCTTTTTGCCTTCCTGTTCTTCCCCTCCTCTGCAACTACTTCCCCTTGCCTCTTCTACATGAGATAGTTTGCCCTACCCTGTCTCTCTCCATCTCCTCTTGCCACTTTCCTCTCACCTCTTGACTTCACCCCTTAAGAATGATCCCTTCCTTGGGGCGACTAGGTGGCGCAGCGAGCAGAGAGCCAGCCCCGGAGCCAGAAGGACCTGAGCTCGGATCCGGCCCCAGACACCCAACACACAAACAAAAACACAGCCACGTGAACCTGGGCAAGTCACCCAACCCCAATTGCCCTCCAAAAAAAAAAGAAAAAAGAATCATCCCTTCCCATCAAATTCAACCTGTGCCCTCTATCCATGTATACCTGTGAACATATGCCATATACCCTTCTTCAATTATTTTCATAATGAGAAAGGTTTCATCAAACACAGTTATTGTTTTTCCATGTAGGACTGTAAATAGTTCAACTTTGATAAGTTCCTTTTGATTTCTTTTCCCTGATTGCCTTCTCAAGCATCTCTTGCTTCTTGTGTCTGAATGTCAAATTTTCTATTCAACTCTGGTTTTTCATCAAGAATGCTTGAAAGTCCTCTATTCCACTGAATGACCATATTTTCCCCTGAAACAAGATACTCAGTTTTGCTGGGTAGGTGACCCTTGGGTTCATTCCCAGCTCTTTTGCCCTCTGGAATATCATATTCCATGCCTTCTATCCCTCAGTGTAGAAGCTGCCAGGTCCTGTGCTATTCTGATTGTGTTTCCACAATATTGAAATTGTTTCTTCCTGGCTGCTTGTAGTATTTTCTCCTTGATCTGGGGATTCTGGAACCTGGCTATAATATTCCTGGGAGTTTTCTTTTGGGGATCTTTTTCAGGAGGTGATCTGTGGATTCTTTCAACGTCTATTTTGCCCTCTGGGTCTAAAACATCAGGGCAATTTTCCTTGAGAATTTCTTTAAGGATGATTTCTAGGTGCTTTCTTTGATCATGGCTTTCAGGTAGTCCAATAATTTTTAAATTATCTCTCCTGGATCTATTTTCCAGGTCAGTGGTTTTTCCCATGAGATATTTCATATTGCCTTCTATTCTTTCATTTGTTTGGATCTGTTTAATAGTATCTTGATTTCTCATAAAGTCACTAGCTTCCATTTGCTCCAGTCTAACTCTGAAGGAATGAATCTCCTCAGTGAGCTTTTGATATTCTTTTTCCATCTGGCAAATTCGACTTTTTAAGGCATTCTTCTCCTCATTACCTTTCTGAGCCTCTTTTGCCATTTGAGTTAGTCTATTTTTTTAGGTGTTATTTTCCTCAGTCAGGCTGTTGACTGTCATTTCATACTTTTCTTGCATCTTTTTCATTTCTCTTCCCAAATTTTCTCCCACTTCTCTTATCTGCTTCTTAAGATCCTCTATGGCCTGTAGCCAGCTTGTATTTTCATTTGGGGCTTTTGGTGCAGGAGTTCTGACCTCATAGTCCTCCTCCATGCTTTGATCCTCTTTGCCCCTAAAATAGGAGTCCAATGTTGAACTTTTCTGTTTATTTTGTTTCATTTGCCTAGGCATGTTGCCACTTAATTACTTGATTTTTTGGGCTTGTTGCCACAGTAGGACTCTGCCACCAGACAGGAGAGCTTCTGCCCAAACGTGGGGTCTTCACAACTTCCGCTGGTTGGGTGGCCTCTGCAAAGCCTCCACCCACTCTGGCAAGTTGGATACCCACCCCAAACTTCCCCCCCAGACCACAATCCAGATCCAGGCAGTTTAAAGCAAAAGCAATTAACCCCCAGACTGATTGCTGGATCTTCCTACAGTTAGCAGACCAGGAGCTAGAGCCACTGCTGATGCTGCAAAATGGCTTCTGTGCAGCAGTTTCTTCAGCAGCTTTTTGCCCCCAGGAGAGGAAGCCACATGTTCCCCAAATACTGGTCCCAAAGTCCATAGGGCACTAACCTCTCACTTTGTCCTAGGCATATCTGTGCTGATAATTCTGGAATCGCCACAATTGCTGGTGTTCTGGGGTTCCACCAGCCGGCTGAAGGCCTGGCCGCCCTGCGGCTAAAACCGCGGACCTGGGCTCGCTCTGCGGGCTGCGCTGTTGGTTCCCAGCGCGCTGGGCTGCCTGCTCTCAGAGCGCTGCGCTCGCTGCTCCCTGCAGAGCTGCTGGGCTGTCCTCAGCAGGAGGTTAGCTTCTCTGTGCTGTTCTGTGGGTGCTGTGGCTCCAGAAGTTGTTAGGAGCTCCCTTTCACATTGTTTGAAATTTGTGTGGGGCAGAGCACATTGGAAATGCTGTTTCTACTCCCCTACATTTCTTATAAATAAGGACACAGCCTACATCTACCATATTAAGGTGGATTGCTGCTGTTTGTTTTTTGTTCTTGAAGGCCTCATTTTTTTTTTAAACCCTAATACCTGAATGTTATTCAGTCAAACTGAAACCAAATAGAACAATTGTTATTTACATTCATTCTGAGCCATTCAGGATCCAAACATTGATCAAGTAGGGCTTGGTCTGGGACTAGAGTGATTGGGGTTAAAGCCAATCCTTAAGAGAAAAATCAAAACAAAAAAATTATTAATATTAAGGTAGGGAGTGAGTTTTCAGAAGGAAGATATGTCATTAGTTAAACTAAATCTACAACTGACTTTTGACTGACTATTTCATCTTGCCCTTTGTAATATCTACACTTCTTGTTTTTCGGCCTTGCTATATAACTTCAACTCTGGAGAGTTACCTTAGCTATGACAATGAAGTGCCAGTATAGTGGGGAAAAATGCTGAATTTAGAGAGGACATAGCTTCAAATCTTAGCTATTTACTATCTAAGCAACTTTGGACAAGTCACTGAGGCCTCTGGGCCTCAGTTTCCTCATCTGCAAAATGAAAGGTTTAGACTAGATGGCCTCTGAGATCTCTTCTAGTTCTAACTTTACAATCACATAATCCTTGCCTGTATTGCAGATTGTGAGTCTCTTCCAAGGCCCTCTCTGTACCTTGATTTCCCAATCTTGTTATGACTCTACTGGTCTCATCCCATCTTCCCAATCTGTGTCCAGCACCATCACGGTACCATGAAAGATTTTAGACTTGTGTTAGTCCTGGAAGAATGATTAAAATTTAGAATGACACAAATAAAGGGAAAATGCATTTTAGGCAGAGGGAACAATGTAAGGAATGACACTGAAGTAAGAATTGGCACAAATTGCTCTGGGAATAATGATGAGGTTGGTCTGGCTGAAGTGGGGGGTTTGGGAAGAACAAATGAACTAGAGGAAATGCAGCTCATTAGGTGAAATGGAGACAGATTATGAAGAATATTGAAAGCTAGAAAGAACTGTAGGCTTGCTCTGGCAAGCCCCAGGGAGATACTACTGTGGGGTCTTAAGGAAAGGTAGTGACAAAATATAGGTAGTGTTTGAGATGAAATGACCTGACAGCAATCAAAGGAATTTGAACAATCAAAGCAAAAGAGACTTCAAACATTGGACGAGGGGGTGGGTTGCAAATTGGGAGTCTGCCACTTCCAAATGATGTGGCATGAGCCTTAGATGAAATGGTATCAGTGGAAGCAGTTGGATCTAGGTGTCATTCTACCTGTTGAGTATCTTTCAGGTATGTCAGCCAGTCAACAAGTATTTATTAAGTGGGGATGCCAGACACCATGTTAAGTGCTGGACAAAAATGTGATCTGAACCCAGATCTCAAAAATAAAGGGGAAAAAAAGAAGAAAAGCAAAGCAAAACATAGTCCCTGCCCTTAAGGAGATCACGTATCAATGAGGAAGACAACATTCAAACAGCTATGTACATACAAGATAACTACAGTAGAAATGAAAGGTAATCTTGGAGGGAAGGCACTGGTGAGGGGAAGGGAGATGGAGAAAAGCCTGAGGCAGGTGGGTATTTGTGTGTATGTATGTATACACTCATGTATATTTCTTCCCCCCCCCCCCTTTTTTTTTTTTGGCTTTTTGGCGGGCAATTGGGGTTAAGTAACTTGCCCAAGGTCACACGGCTAGGTTTTTGTTTGTGTGTGTGTTGAGTGTCTGAGGCCAGATCCGAAATCAGGTCCTTCTGACTCCAGGGCCGGTGCTCTACTCACTGCGCAACCTAGCCGCCCCCACTCATGTATATTTCAACCACACATGTGCACACACACACAGTCTTTATATTCTAGCCAAACTGGAATACTAGCTGTTTCCCAGCCTCCATTTTATACCTAACTCAATAAATGGTACACAGTACAGTATCTAGACCCCAGTTAAAATTTTTTTTTTTGGTTGGTTACTGTCCTTCGTTCTCAAAGAGGACATCACTCTGTTAGAATCAAGTCTTAGCATGTCTGACTCCTGACTGATCAGACCAATTTGAACTCAGAAGTTCTACTACAGGTTGGGCACAAATAGTCCATGTGAACGTTTGGGGTGGATTGTATAAATTTGTGCATCTCACCTTTCTTTTAAGCTACTCCAATTCTGCTTTGCTCATGGAGCACAGGGCCTTCTTTGATGGAGGTATGCCATACTGGGTGGTCCTTTGCCAGCATCTCCCATGTTAGTCAATTCCAAAGTACTTCAGAGAGACCTTGAGAATGTCCTTGTATTGCTTCTTCTGACCACCATGTGAACACTTGCCTTGGGTGAATACTCCATGAAATAGTCTCTTAGGCAAGCATATGTTTGGCAATAAAACAACATGGCACTTTGCAGCAGAGCTTGAATGCTTGGCAGTTTAGTTCAAGAAAGGACTTCAGTATTCAAAATTTCTCCATTTACTATAACCAATGGTTCCATATATGGCTGGTGTGGTGTTGGTTGGTGGAGCAACTATTAATTGTTAGGCCAAAATTAGCACAAGCTAACTGATATGTACTTTGTTGCATTTCAGCTTCAGAGGCAGTATATTAGGGTATGGGGTGTGTTCAGGGAAGACTAGTATCTCTGGTGTGAGAGCTGCCGACTCCTTTCCACCAGCTAACAATATGGCAAAATAAAATGACACTAGTCTTTTGCTTATTAAATCTTTTGATCTCCAGATTTATAGCCTTCAAAGAAAGCAAAATCCTTAATTCATTAGAATTTATAAGGGAGGCTAGGTGGTGCAGTGAATATAACACTGGCCCCAGAGTCAGGAAAGACCTGAATTCAAATGTGGCCTCAGACATTTAACACTTATTAGCTGTGTGACCTTGGGCAAGTCACTTAACCCCAGCTGCCCTCCAAAAAAAAGGAAAAAAAATAAGAATTTATAAGTAACCCTATGACTTAGTAGACAAATTCTAGGGTTTTGAACCCAGCCTTCCTGACTCCAAGTTCAGCATTCTATCCATTATGCCATGCTGTGTGCATGTATTAGAATAGTTAAAATGGCATTTAAAGAAGATGCCATTTAGCAGGACTCTTTGTTTACAAATGAGTGATCTGGGGACTTTTTAAACACTTAATGTAATTCTTATTTTACTTTTTGTTATTTGATAAGCATTCAATTTCTCTTCCTCCCACTTTCCTGCCTTACCCAATAAAAAGAAAAAAAACCCTCTTGTAACACATATGCACAGTTAAACAAAACACATTTCACATTGGCTGTGTCCACAAATGTTTCTCATTCCACACCCTGAGTTTATCACCTGTCACATGATAGATGGCATGTTTCATTGTCAGAACTCTGGAACTGTAATTAGTCCCTGGATTGATCAGAGCTCCTAAGTCTTTTACTTCAGTTGATGAAAAACAGATTTAGTTTTAGTCCCTTAACTATGTGAATCTTTACATTTCAAGTGTTTCTTGTAAACAACATATTGATTTCTTTCTCATCCATTCTGCAGTCCTCATTTTATGAATTTCATTCCATTCAGATTTAAGATAATTGTGTATCTTCCTCCATCTTATTCTTAGTTTCTCATCCCCTCTTTACAAAGGTGGTGAGAGAGGAGTGTGCTGTTTGTTAGTCTGCTTCCCCTCCCCTGCCCTGATTCTTTCCTTCACTTCTAAGTCACATTTTCTCTTTTGTTTTTTTTTCCTTTTTTGGGAAGAGGTAGGGCAATTGGGGTTAAGTGACTTGCTAGCCGCCCTCTCTTTTCAACTCCTAGATCCATCCTCCTTAGTTTGTTTTGCTTACGACTAATCCCTCATTTCATGTAATCTCCTCCCTTCTCTTGCCCTCTAGTAAGCATAATATATTTCTGTACCCAGATATGTGTGTATGTAGACTTTCCACCTTTGACCAGTTTAGATGTTTGAGGTTCAAGGATAAGCAATATCCCTCATCCCCCTTGTCTGTATCGCCCTCTATTTGGTACATGCCAATATTTCTTCGTCATTCTGCTCCCTGCATAGCACTCCTTTCCATTCTTTTACAAACATTAAAACAGAACCAATTCCAGGCCCTGGTACAACTCCCTCTATGATCCCAACAATAATAGAGTTCTAAGGGGAATATGTCTATCATTTCCTCATATCAGAATGTAAAGTATTTATCCTTTTGTCCCTTATGACTGCTCATTTATGTTGACCTTTTTATGCTTTCCTTAACTCTTGTGTTTGTCTTTCAAAGTTTGTATGCAGCTCTGGTCTTCTCATCAGGAATGCTTGGAAGTACTCTATTTTGCTAAAGGTTCATTTCTGCCCCCACCCTCACCTAGGATAATACTCATGTTTGGCCAGGTAGGCTATTCTTTTTGGAAGCCTTTTATGTTTTGCCTTCTGAAATACTGTATTTCAAGCTCTCCACTATGAATGATGGTGGCTTTTAAATCATGTGATCTTGACTCTAGCTTTGATACTTGAATTTTTTTCTGACTGCTTTTGCTATTTTTTTTGGGGGGGGGTTGACATTGGAAGCTCTGGATTTTGGTTATGTGTTCTTGAAATTTTCATTTGGGAGTTTCTTTCAAGTGGCAATTAGTAAATTCTTTCTATTTTCACTTCATTTTTCTATTTTTTGCTTTGCCCTCTGATTCTCAGTGATTAGCTAGTTTTACAATTTCTTGAAAGATGATCTTTTTTTGGTAATGGATTTCAGGTAATCCAATGGTTCTTAAATTTTTTTTTTCATATTTTCCAGGTCAATTGTTTTTTGCTGTGAGATAACTTAAATGTTCTCCTATCTTTTCAGTGTTTTGACTTAATAGTTTTTGTCTTCTGGATTCAATGACTTCTAGAGATTTTTCTTGGGCAAGGCTTTGTACCTCCCAAGCCAAGTTACTAATTCTATTTTCAATTCTTTGTTCCAGGGCTCTCATTTCTTTTCCAACTCTTCCCCTTAGTGTTCTTATTTTGCTAATAGAAACATTAACAAACTTCTTGATTGAATCTCTATTGGTAGAGGGAGAGGGCTCTACCATGCCAATGAAATTCCAAGTCTAAAAAACAATGTTCACGTAACAGTTGAAAGAGTGCTGAACCTAGGACCAAGGGACCTCAATTTCAGTCATGATCCAGCACTTACTAGTTGGTTAAATCACTTAACTTTTCTGAACCAGTTTCGTCATCTGTAAAATCAAAACAATTGCAAGATCTACAATTAATGTGTTGATGAACTTTGAAGAAAAATTCAAGTGTGTTATTTTTAATTTCCTTGACTTCCTCTTAAGTCACCCACCCTATTTTCCTATTCTATTCCAAGTTCCTTTATGAGGTTCTTTGAGCTTTCTGAAACACAAAAAATGAAGACTCATTGCATGACATATTAAACTCAATTTAGCTGGAGCAGAGGGGTCAGTTATCTTTCCTGTTTAAACAAAAAAAAGTTTGAGGAGATTATCAGTAACTTGTAGTAAAAGATGTGTTGAGTTTCCTTCTTAAAATATTCCTGGGGTGGGGTCGGGGACGTCGGAGAGGAAGAGCGGACACCACCGAGTCAGGCCGGAGCCGCTGCTGTCGCCATGACCTTCGGTAACCATCGTGAGCTTGCCTGCCAGAAGAACATGAAAAAGCAAAGCGACTCAGGCAAGGGAAAACGACAGGATGACGGGCTCTCTGCAGCTGCCTGAAAGCAGAGGGACTCGGAGATCATGCAACAGAAGCAGAAAAAAGCCAATGAGAAGAAGGAAGAGCCCAAGTAACTCTATGGCTCATGGCCATCTCTCTTGCCCGTCGACCGTGTGCCTGGAGCCAGTCGTAACGCTCTCGCCTCCTCCTGTAGCGCTCACAGGTCCCAGAACTGATGGCATTCCCTTCGCCCTGTGTCTGCAGTGGGTTCCCTCTGTGCATCCTTCCCCCCCAGGCAGCCTTGCTCTCCTCCAGGGCATTCCTGGAGGTGAGGGGGCTACCCTTTCCCAGTGTTTTTTATTCCTATGGGGCTTACCCCAGAGTATTAAAAGTAGCTTTGTAAAAAAAAAAAAAATTCCTGCTTTGGAAACAAGTTCTTCAACAGTTACGCTCCAATGAAGAAAACAGAACACTAAACGTTTTCTGGGGATTATTCAAACTGGGGACAGAAACGGTAGACGTTCTTCAGCCCTGATGTAAAAACACAGGTCCTATTTCCATACTGTTTTATCATTCTCTTCGGAGGGCCAAGGGATGCTAGTTCATTTGATGGGGTTTCAATAAAATCCCATGAAATGTTTGTTTAGAGGGAGTTAGATGTAGTTGTACTTCTACCTTAGAAATTTAATTTGGGCACAGAGAGAAAGATGAAAACATTTCCTTAAATCCTATGTAACTCTGGCTTTCTATCTTTTTCCCTAAAGCATATATTTACTCAGTACAACAGTTTTCTGTTAAGAGACAAGATTCTAGTGGTCATGTATCAAATAAACCATATATGTCACAACCTAAATACTATTTACAGAGATGGGAAGATTAAAAATGCAACATGTGTTAAAATAAAACTGTTCTAAGCAATCTAATTTAAAGCTGATGGTCACAGGTTCATAAAATTTTGAACTTGGAACTCTAGAGGTAGTCTAGTCCAATTCTTCTCTCTAGTCCCGTTTCACAGGTGAAGAAACTGCAAGCCTATAGAAGGGAACTGACTTGACCAAGGTTACACAGATTCAGTCTCAAGACTTCTGATCCCAAATTCAGTGTTCTTTTCCATTATGCCATGCTTAAGCTCAATCCTGCATCTAACTCTGACCAGTAGGCCCCCACCTTACAACGGCACTTGTCATAGCCTAATTAAATCTACAAAGGACTGATTTTAAAAAAGCTTTTACTGTGATCCAAATTATACTTCCCATCTTCCACACCTTGTCTTTTTTTTTTTTTTGCCTTTTTTTGGAAGGCAATTGGGGTTAAGTAAATTGCCCAAGGTCACATGGCTAGGTTTTTGTTTGTGTGTGCATTAAGTGTCTGAGGCCAGATCCGAACTCAGGTCCTTCTGACTCCAGGGCCGACGCTCTACTCACTGCGCCACCTAGCCGCCCCCTTAAGTCTTTTTTTTTTTTTTAAATCACTGATAAAATCTGAAGATGTCATGGCTGAAAGCCAACAGACCCATCTGCAGAGAGGTTTCAAATTAAGGAGAACAAAGTCCATTTCTTCTCTTTATGCCTCTTGGAAGGAAGGTACAAGCTCCTCTCCTATGATGAAATCCCTTTGAAAGGAAATAAAGATACATATCTATGTATCTTTACATTAACAAATAATCACATGAAATTATTAAATAAAAATAAATTTACTAGACTTTCTTC